>OY796883.1:21056817-21706813 GCA_963680785.1 Diplosoma virens
TTACTATTTAAAACGTCATCGTCCTTCATAGAACAATTTCATTACTTCGACAATTAATAAAAAAATTACATAGGCTAACTTTTTTTTTCTTAATTTTTGTGAAAAAAAATCAACATTCAGTATGAAACAATATGCACGGTGGCATTATATCCAAAGTCCAAACTTATGTTTTATTCTAAGTCAATTTTTGTAGAAATGTCAACAATAAAACCTGCCACAGAGTCTACTACCAACTATGAGAAAAAATCTACGGAAAAATCCATGGAGTCAACAACAGTATACGTAAAAGCATCTGAAGAAAAAACCACAAAATTTACAACAATGTCAACATCTACAAGCATGTCTACTGCTACAAAATCTTCAGCTGCATTAGAACAAGCAACAAAAATAGTCTACAACTCCTCAAATACCGCAAAAACTAAAAAAGCATTGACTATTGCAGGTAAGAAAAAAACTTTTTATAAGTATAAGGTTGCAAATTTTAAATATTATAAATTTATATACGTACTTGCGTTATGCATTGCGATTACATTGCGATAAGGGTTTAAAAAATTATTTTACAAATAACAGTCTGCTTTAACTGCACACAACTATGGTGAGCTTTGTTTTATTAATTGATTTGATACACTATATATCTATACTTTCTGAGATCCTATCAATTTATACTTTTCTCTCTTTACAACTTACGTTTACAACTGATTACAAAAAGTTTTACTATTTAAAACGTCATCGTCCTTCATAGAACAATTTCATTACTTCGACAATTAATAAAAAAATTACATAGGCTAACTTTTTTTTTCTTGATTTTTGTGAAAAAAAATTTGCATTCAGTATGAAACAATATGCACGGTGGCATTATATCCAAGTCCAAACTTATGTTTTATTCTAAGTCAATTTTTGTAGAAATGTCAACAATAAAACCTGCCACAGAGTCTACTACCAACTATGAGAAAAAATCTACTGAAAAATCCATGGAGTCAACAACAGTATACGTAAAAGCATTTGAAGGAAAAACCACAAAGTTTACAACAATGTCAACAGCTACAAGCATGTCTACTGCTACAAAATCTTCAGCTGCATTAGAACAAGCAACAAAAATAGTCTACAACTCCTCAAATACCGCAAAAACTAAAAAAGCATTGACTATTGCAGGTAAGAAAAAAACTTTTTATAAGTATAAGGTTGCAAATTTTAAATATTATAAATTTATATACGTACTTGCGTTATGCATTGCGATTACATTGCGATAAGGGTTTAAAAAATTATTTTACAAATAACAGTCTGCTTTAACTGCACACAACTATGGTGAGCTTTGTTTTATTAAATTTATTCATCTGCTTTTTAGCATTTGAATTTTTTGCTTAACTTTAACGAAACGCATAAAGAAAATTCCCCCAAACATTTTTTTGTTTAAAACTTTTATTTTTTTTGTTAACATTAATAAAACATTTTTTTATTAGAATCTGGTTCGAGTACGTACAGTTCGTCAATTTTCTTGGTAGTACTCCTGCAACTCCTTTGGATTGTGATTCCCGGACAAGCTATGGCATAAATATTGTACTCAACGTTTAAAAATCTTTGTAATTTTATGACAAATAATTTATGACTACAGGCATACCCACATAAGTCAGCATCTGCTGCAGCAAAGTAAATTTTTGAATAAGCTTTTGTTGTTACCATTAGAGAAAAGAATTAAAAATTTTTTTCTGCACTCCAGTTTTCTGCAAATCTTGTGCAGAATATAGCTTACCAAGCTCACGTAATCTTTTTTTATTTTAAAAATTTTCAATTATTGTTGCCTTTTTTGGTAGAGGTTGTACGCCTAAAACAATTCATAAACATACGTAAAAAACATTTATCAAAACAGCTCATTCTTTATTTCAAAATTGATTAATTTGACATTATTTCAGTACTTTGCCCTTATGTTTTGTTTTGTTTGTTTTTTTGGTTTTTTTACTTAGCCTAACTATTTAAAAACAGTGCGATTAATTTAAATTCATTCTACAGTAAATGGTTTTCAGCAAAACAACAAAGTTCCTTATTTAAACCTTTGACTGCAAGCAAAGCTAAGGACTTGGCACATTTTTAATCAAGTTCAAGTTCCAGTTGGAGTTCATAAAAATTAACAAGTTCCAATTCGAGTTTTTTAGTTTTAATTTTCAAGTTAAAATTCAAATTTAAAAATCAATTTTAACAAAAAATAGCCAGACCGTAAAACCAAGGTGAAACTCCGTTAAAAAACTTTAAGCGAAATCCTGTAACGGTAAAACAACAATAATATTTTATCCTCGTTATTATCAACAAAATTAATAAAATAATAATTCAAACTCGATTGTTGGTTTCGATTCCCACTTCAAATTTGAGTTCTGCAAAAAAATAGGGTGTTCACTGACTTTGAGTTCAAGTTCGAGTTTGCAGTCCTGATTTTAAAAAGATATTTTATTGCATTATATTGTATTAGAAGTTGCAATAAGTTTTAACTAAATTTTGTGATAATCTCTAAAAAACATTTTTATCTTGCTTTAAAAGCTTTTGCACAAAATTGTTTAGGATAGGAAGATCACAAAGATTTCAATTGTATGACATAACGGTTGGTTTTACTAAATCAAATAATATGTTTTAATGTTTCAAATTGTTTTATTACTGTTTTTTATTGTTTAATATGTATTAATATTTTTTTGTTTGAGTTTACTCGAAACAAACACGTGTCCGAATCGGAGATAAAAAAAGAAAATAATTGAAAAGAAAAAAAATAAAAAAGAAAAGTTTTTGGGTGAAATAATAATTTTAATTTACATTGTCAGTAATGGCTTTACAAAAAGGGAGGCCCCGTGCAAGATAAATAAAGGGGGCCACTTTTTAATGTTTCGAAACAAAGTGATCTCTAGAAAAAGGTATCACTTTAAGGGTGCCACCGTCATGGTTCTACTATGAAAATTTAGAGCAATATCTTGCTTGAGGGGGGCATTTTTTTGATGATTTTTAGGGGGAGCCTGGTACGGTTGCTCTATTTGCGCCGTACTAAAGCCATCACTGTACATTGTTATAGCTTTATTCGTAATATTTTCTCTTTTGTAATAGTTGTGACAATTCAATATTATCTGAGTTTTTATTTAATACATTTCATCCGCACTAATCTCATCTTGAGATTATTTTTCATGATTTTCATTAATGTAGTATGTCAGTAAAAATGTGCATTTGTTTTCTAATTTTTTTCAAATTCGTTAAGTTAAGCTGCTTTTGTTTTTTTAAATATTTTTGTCTATTTTTAAGAAGGTTAAATTCTAATTTTTTTGATTAAGGTCGTAGAGTCACAAATTATAGTCATAAGTTATTTACTGTATAAAACTATTGTAGGTTATAACCTACAATAGTTTTATAGAATAAATGTAAAGTTGTTTTTTAACACCTTCTCTTCAGGGACAATCTTACACTTTCTTAACTAGAACTTGCCTGATTGAAGACCTTTTTTTCTTTTTTTTTAGGGAACACCCTGATTTTGAGAGAAAAATAGGGAAATCAGAGACAAAATCGAAGTGAAGACCTTTTTTTTTTTTTAGAGAACACTATGAGTTTCGGAGAAAAAAAGGTTACTCAAAGAAGTAATTGAACTGAATATCTTTTTTTCATTACGGCGCCGCGAGTATTGTTAAGTTTTCAAAGGGCCCCGTGAAAAAAAGTTTGAGTATCGCTGAAATGGACAAATAAATTTTAAAATTGGTTAAGTAACAAACTTTATAGATAAAAATAGTTTAGCTTTATTATAAATTCGATAGTGAGGTTATGTGTGCGAAGTAGTCTACAATGGCGTTTAAACAAGACTTGACGGATTATATAGTTCACAATTGTAATTATACAGATGACATAGAAAAATTAAATAAAATTATAATTGTTACTTTTCAAACTAAATTAGGTCAGAATTGTATATTTTACTAAATTTTATAAGAATTCAATTACGTACTGAAAAGCTGTAAGGGCGGGTAAAGTTTACCAGTAGTTGTGACTCATATAATAAAAGTTTTGCTTTACGAACATAAAATAATTTTTTGAACGTTTGATCACAGCAAAGTACAATTAGCGTTATTGCATAGGTATTACTACAGATAATTTCAAAGCGGTTTAGAGGGAGTGTTAACTTAGGGCAGGGATGTTCAAACTTTTTTCATAATGGGCCAAATTATAAATCTAGTTGCAGTCGGCGGGCCGCAAAAAAGTCTTCACTTTGAATCTGACTTTATTTTCTCAATTTTCGTCTCAAAATTTGTGATCTCTAAAGAAAAGGTCTTCATCAGACATGCGGCTCGTCAAAGTTGAAGCAAATCCAAATTCCGAGTCCGAGTTCGCATCCCTGGTTTTTACTTTAAATCTGACTCTGGTTTCGCAATTTTTGTCTTAAAAACGTAGTGATCTCTAGAAAAAAAATCTTTACTTTAAATCTTATTCTGGTTTGTCGATTTTCGCCAAAAAAATTAAGTTTGCGGAACACAGTTTTAAGAAACCAACAATACAGCTATTAAAATATAACTACAAAGTTTGAGTAAGCTGGGCCGCATAAAAACATTAAGTGGGCCGCATTGCGGTCCACTTAATAACTCGCGGACCATAAAAACATTGCGGCCCACTTAATGTTTTTATGGCCCGCGAGTCACAGGTTGGACATCCTTGACTTAGGGAAAAATTCTGCTAAAGAGTTCTTGCAAACACAAGCTAGGAAACAACAAGCCTGTACAAATCGTTTATGTTTTATTCTGAGTGTATTAAGAGTGTTCATTGACACACCCGTTGCATACTAAAAAAGAATTTTCCCTAAAACTGCATATAAAATGGGTTATTGAAATAAAACCGTATGTTCTATTAATAAAAGTTGTTTTATTTAAATATTGTTATTGTAAAGTCAACTCAAAATATTTAATTTGTGGACGCTTTTGTTCTTTTTGACGACATTTTAAATTATAAATTTCAGATTGAGAATAAAATTTATTTTTTGGCTTTAGTTATAGTTTCAAAGTTTGAAAGACTTTCACCATTGAACACCGAAAATAAATACATATAGGCTTATGGAATTACTCATTTTTTGTCTATATAAAAGTATACACTTAGTATGAGTTATAATAAACAAATAAGCGTAACCGAAAGTAGACCAAGCCTTATAGTGAAGGATGCCAAGCAATTGTACAGTAAAATATCGTTCCTTTAGAAATTTGATATTTTTACGATAAAACATTTTGTAAGCAGTGATATACGTATAATTAATAAGCTTAGATTACAACGTCATATTCAACAATTTTCGATGAAAATGATAGGGCTTTTAATCTTGTATAGTTTTGCAAACGTTAAAAAACTTGCCATTTTGTTTTTCTATTAAGCAGATTAATATTCATTATATTTGTTGAACAAAATCGATTAGAGTTTTTACTAATACCAAAAAGATATCGCTTTGCAAATCTCTATTTTAATACTCATTTAAAAAAAAACAAAATGCAAAACGATATTGAAAATTATGGCTTTACCAAAGGGGTGCTAATACGCAAAAAAAATTGTTCAAATTAATTTTTTAGCTAATTAACATCAGAAAAAAGCGTGACCAATATTAAATTCCATCAGAAAAGAAAAACAAAACAGAAGGAACTAAATATAGATAATAATAATTATTTGTCACACGAGTTTTGACAGGGTGCTGTCCATTTTTTGCACGCAACAGAGAAACCATCACAAGTGGTTAAATTCTACCTCGTATTATCAAAGAATCTTTCAGGATTTGGAGTTGCTTGTTTACGCTGAGTATGAATTAAATATAGCCAAATTATCATTGTACGAATCACAATAATCGAGATGTTTTTATCAATATTAGCTTTTCCGATTACCAATTAGAACTGAATTCAATAACTAAAAAACTAGTTTGCTGGATAAAAATGGCTTGCTACTTACAAAACCTAATTGGAATAATCACTTGTCAACTGCTCTTAATTCTTTGTTTCCACTGTTTAAACCATAGTAGCCTACTGCGATTTTGTATATAAATACTTACAACGCAGTATATTAGATAAATTTAAATACGTTGTTTAGTACAATGGTGGGCAAACAACAGCCCGTTAGACCATTTCATCCGGCCCGCCAAGCATTTAATGTGAACGGCGTAAGAAAGCAAAGTGAACACGTTTTCCTGTTTTCGATTAAGTTTAAAACACGAATTGACATTGCACGAGTGCGGCTCTTGATCAATATAATTTTTAAATTCAACCCTGGAGCCGAAAAGTTTTCCCATCTTGGTTCAGTACACTCATGTGAAATACCATTATCGAAACTGATTCAGTGCATCCGTGTTGTAGGATTCATGATTAATTAATTGAAAGACTTGTAACTGTCTTAATCAATGTTAATTCTATAAGATATTTTCTCTTGGCTGAAGTGGTTGCGTTTCTAACCGAGAGTTCTAAATCAATACGTGTTCTAAAAACTTTTCAAGTTATTCAGAGAGAGATTATTTTAAGGATTTTTAAGTTTAAAATGACTTTTAGTTTTTTAAAATAGCTTTCTAAATGCCTTATTCAAAACTGCAAAATGATTTTCTACTTAAAATATTTAATAAGTTTTTTTAATGAAAAATGCTATAATATAAAATTATGGTGTGTTAATTTTGCAATAGCTAAATGTGATTACATAAACTTTTGAACTAAAGAATTCCCTAAATCTGTTGGTTAATGTCAGAAAATAATAATAAAGTTGATGGGAAATTATAATTTATTTATTTTTATGCTTCAGCGTGGTTAATTAGATAACAGCGCTGATATGACAGCGAACGTAATCAACGTAATCTAGGATTAAAGCCAGCTCTGGTCATGCTTTTGTGTCTCACAAAAAGACTCTCCAGGGTAATTCTCTCTCTGCTTGGCGGTCTTAGCAAGTAGTTCAATATTTTATTTATATCACTATATAAAAAAACAAATGAGATTACAATCGCTCTGTAATAGTAAAATATTGGAATTCATTTATCTCCGTTTATTTTTTCATTTCAGGCAAACGTCTGACCGCTACACTTAGGCAATCGTCAAGCAATATCTCTCATTTGGTTTGGAGATACCAAGATATTGTGTTCGGTTATAATTTTACAGTATTATTATTTTTTTAATTTTTTTATTGAAAGTTATGAATAAAATTTAGAGCTGCTTGCTAACACCGCCAACGAGAAAAAATGCTTTAAAGTGTCTTATTCAAGGGTCGAGTAGTTAAAGCGCCGTGATTGCAATCAGCATGGTTTCGGTTCAAAACCTACTCTCGCCATTCTGTTGCGTCATTGGTGAAAGACACTTACGGCACATTTTCCTGCTTGGTGATCTTGGCAAGCAGTTCCAAATTACAGTCATATCTCTATTAAACCAAAAAAACTAAAATCAAAATTTTCAACCGAACAGCAAACTTTGTCATCTCCAAAAGCAGGTTGGAATAATTGCTTACCCTATGTATTAGCGCCTCAGTCGCTTTCCTGCAAGTCAGAAGGATAAATATAAAGATAAAATGAAAAATAAGAACAGAAAAACACGAGTAGATTTTAAGCCGTCATCATATCGATTGCGTGCAACATCAATACATCCCCCCCCCCGACCTTCTCCGAAACACTTCCGACAAATCTCCAAAGCCTATTATTATTATTATTATTATTATTATTATTATTATTATTATTATTATTATTATTATTATTATTATTATTATTTTCATTGATATTGTTATTCGACCGCTTTCACTCACAAAGTGTGACAATATCAGACCCATTTTTGCAAAATAAAATCAACTAAAAATTAGACAATTTCTTAGGCAAAATTTTATTGAGAACTACAGTATGTTAGAAAATAGAGGCGGATATGCCAGTTTACAATCACCATATTATACTGTAGATTATACCACTAGAATCTATCGCGTAGATAGATAATGGTTACTATGACGTTCAGCATACAGCGGCTTGATAATTTAATACAAGTAGATGCTATTATTGACGTTATCAAGTTGTCGTATGCTTAAGATACTTCATTTTTTTTAATTTTTATTTTTAGAACCTCAGAAAGCCTTGAAAAAAAAATTTATATGATGCATGCTACTGCTTGGCCTAGATTTGTTTCCTTAAAACACATTTATGTTCTCCGATGATTTAACCAAATAGACAAATGAATTTTAAACTTGGTTAAGTAGCAAACTTTATAGATAAAAATAGTTTAGCTTTAATTTAAATTCGATAGTGAGGTTATGTGTGCGAAGTAGTCTACAATGGCGTTTAGGCAAGACTTGACGGATTATATAGTTCACAATTGTAATTATACAGATGACATAGAAAAATTAAATAAAATTATAATTGTTACTTTTCAAACTAAATTAGGTCAGAATTGTATATTTTACTAAATTTTATAAGAATTCAATTACGTACTGAAAAGCTTTAAAGGCGGGTAAAGTTTACTAGTAGTTGTGACTCATATAATAAAAGTTTTGCTTTACGAACATAAAATAATTTTTTGAACGTTTGATCACAGCAAAGCACAATTAGCGTTATTGCATAGGTATTACTACAGATAATTTCAAAGCGGTTTAGAGGGAGTGTTAACTTACGGCAAAGTTTTGCTAAAGAGTTCTTGTAAATCCTAACTAGAAAACAACAAGCCTGTACAAATCGTTTATGTTTTATTCTAAGTGTATTAAGAGTGTTTATTGACACACCCGTTGCATACTAAAAAAGAATTTTCCCTAAAACTGCATTCAAAATGGGTTATTGAAATAAAACCGTATGTTCTATCAATAAAAGTTGTTTTATTTAAATATTGTTATTGTAAAGTCAACTCAAAATATTTGATTTGTGAGACTCTTTTATTCTTTTTGACTACATTTTAAATTATAAATTTCAGATTGAGAATAAAATTTATTTTTTGGCTTTAGTTATAATTTCAAAATAAGAAAGGCTTTCACCATTGAACACAAAAAAATAAATATTATGGGCTTATGGAATCGCTCATTCTTTGTCCGATTAAGCTGATCAAATTAATTGAACTTTTAACTTTTTTGTATTTTTTCTAAGTAGGGCAAATGGAAAAAGTAAACTTTTGTTTATTTAGAAGCAACAAATTTAAGTAGACGCTTTAGATTATTTCATTGATGCTATTTTAAATAACTATAATAACCAAAGTGAACTTGTTTTTAGTAGACTGTAATAGGATTATGACAATAATGAGCTTAAAGTTTGTGCTAGCGTTGTTGATGGCCTTACACCTCCAAAAATCGAATGCACAGTTTAATTTATCATCTCTCCCAGGTAAAAAAATTTTTAATTAAAATTAAAAGGTGTATAAAATTAAAATGCTGAGAAACGGATTAATATACCTCAATAAATTTTTTTAATTTTAATCACTTTAGTTGACTGGGGTTAAAGTTGTAAAACTAGAGCAATGCAACGTTGTTCCAATTATGATTTATTAATAGATTAGATTTATTAATAGTTAATCTGCCTTTTTACAACAAGACTCGGGCTGCAAATTTTCTGCTTGCGTTTTTCGGCACCGCAGGTTTCTTATCCCTGATTTATATATTGGAATTCGCAGAGCAAGAGAGTTTTATTTGCTTGCTTTTTGATTTTTTTCTTTGAATTGTTTTCTTCGATGGATTCTTCAACATTTATTGCTTGTAAAGAAAAAATTAGTGATTTTTTTTTACTCAGACTAAGTGAAAATCTGCTATATTTTGAATTACACCTGGATAATTCATTGCATTAAACGATCTTTGACATTGTGCTAACTTTGTTATTATTATGATTAGTATTATAATCATAAAAATAAAATTAAGTTTAACACAATACTAGAGATTATTTTTTTAATTCAAGTTTTTAAAAGCTTTTAAATTTCAACAAATTTACAAAAATTAACGTTGTTCTTTTCAGCTATTCCTTCTCCTCCTTCACCATCTCTCTCAATACCCTTGGAAAAAGTATTTCAATGTATTGGCTCCTATGTTTCAAACGTTTCCTCCAATAATCACCATCAATGCAAGTATGATGCAGTGGTTTTAATAACTTAAAATCAATTCATTTGAGATTAACAGATTTTAAAATCCATTGATAAATCATTTGGAATGAGCAATTAAGAATTGAACTTTTTTTGGCAGAGCAACTTTTGACAAATCGATTGCTTGTATTGCCAATGTTACAAACCAATGTCTTGAAAGCAATTGTACAGCCATGCTTGAACAGCTTTCTATGCCCGACATAAGTCAAATACTCAATGTAAGTTTTTTAATTTATTTTTTGTAGTTTATCTCTATAGTTATCCTCCTGACTTGCAGGAAAGCGACGGAGCGCTAAGAAATAGTGGGGACAATTACTTCCGACCTATTGGAATAAATAATCAATTTATCATTATTACTTTAAATTATTTTCATTTTTGGATCAAGTCCCTTTTTTGTTGGAACTTGTTCCTTGTTCATGTAGGTAGACAACCAGAGTGTGAGATCTGTGGGAAAAAAAGGACTTAAAAATACAATGGGAGAAAAAAGGACATGATCTTATTTTTTTATAGTTATGTTTTCGTGTTTGTTTATAATAGTTTTAAGTAGAAAAAACTCCTAAAAGACTTTACTTTTGGGTTTCGCACAACGGGGTGTCCCACGTGGGAGCTGTGGAACGAAAGATTTGAGGATTTAGCGTCGGTATAAACATCGTGTCACGCTCTTTCCCGTTTACTTATCAATCAGATTACCGTGTTTATTTTGCTCACCGACAAAACAATGAATTTGTATTTCTTGTTTTAATTCTAATTCTGAGAAAGTCGCCGAAATAACATCGTTAGATAAAAGAAAAAATTGTTATACATAACTCCTATGCGTTTAGCGGTATGATCAAAGCAAAACAAGCTTTACCTTCTGAGCAACTTTATTAAAATTTATTAGTCCAATGAATAACATTAGATTGAGGCCGTAAGTATACCGGATCAAAACATTTTTGGAGAGGGGCTCAAACAATTTTGTCAAAAAGTTATAAGACGATTTCCAGAATCATTCCGTAGAAAATCCCAAATATAAAAAAAATTCAATGTAAAGAATTTTTTGGGGTCTTCACCTATTCTTCTAACTTCAATTGCACAAAACAGTTTAAAAAAGCAAATATTTTTTCCGAACAAATAGTTTGAAATGTAATTGTGCCCAAAAAAAAAAGTATAAATAACTACATCTTTCCCAAAAATGCATGTTTAGTGACCAAAAAATCATATTCTATCCAAAATTATTGCGTTTTGGAAGGACAATTTTCCCTGCCATTCCATTCGTTTTATACAGATATGCATCATTCTATGCGAAAGAAGTAGTATTAATTTTTGAATAGTTTTTTAATAGTATTAATGGCTGCATGGGAACTACATGACGCAGTGGATAACAGTTTGCGCCTTACATTACATTTAAACAAGATAATTGATTTATTCCAAACGTAAATGACGGAGATAAGATTTAGGGCAGGGGTGGCCAACCTTTTTTTACTCAAGCGCCAATTTTATTCAAGTCCAGTTCATATCCGCCACACAAACAAAAAACTTCAGAATTTCCTACTGAAACCAAGCTGTTCTGCATTCCGCCACAGGTTGGCGACCCTTGATGTGGCTAGATATAAGTTGTGGAACATTTTTTGTTTGAAATTTTTTCTCCGACTGCAATGCGCCGCAGGTTGGCCACCCTTGATTTAGGGTGTAAAGACATGCATTCAGAGTTCTTTTATAAACAACACAAATCACTGTTATAAAACATGCTGGTAGTTATTTTTATTTTAGCCACTGTCTGCTCTTTTTGTGCGGAATATAAAGCGCTTCAATGCAAACAACGAGTAGGATGTTTCTCCAACAATGTGATAGCGACAACGGATTAGTCTATTATTTCTAGTTTTTGTACAGGAACTTGCAGATTGTCTACGTCATTACACGCGATTCAATCAAAGGAAATTAGTTCAAGAATCTAAGGAGAATAAAATGAAATTTTTTGTGAGCTAATAGCACGTATAAAAAATATCGCGACAAACAAAGTAAAACTGTAGGAAGTTGTAGCTTATTTATCTTTTGAAAAATTACGTTTTTGATAAAACAATCATACGAGTTAAAACTGAAGAGGTAAGGGGGTCAACTCAAGAGGTAAGGGGGTCAACTTGTTTGCCACAAAGATTGGCTTTCAATTTTTTTAGAAACTCGCGATCGATCGCCACGGAACTTTACCGTGGCAGATAATAAAATTTCAAAAATGTCACAAAAACTTAATTAAAACACAAAAATTGAGTCGCTTAATTTACTTTCTATTTCATCGTGCTGATCAGTAAGATATTTACGTCATCATTTTGTTCATTAGCTTGTAAAAAAATCAGGCTTGTAACCCGTTGATGCAGCTTTATGCAATAGCGTAGTTGACATTTTGTTAGTACATTTTTATGGATGTAAATTATAGGAAAATTTAGACAAAATAAATGTAGTACCTAAAGCGAAACTGTCTAAAAATTACAATACCCTACAAAACAAGAAATTTTTCGCGCAAAAAACAGCTGGCACAAAAATCAGACGAAATCGACCAGAGGAGATGCGCCGGTCGACTTTTTGGCAACTTTAGAATATAATGACATGACAAGTTGGTGAACAAATGATAAAAACTGAACAAAGTATTATTAACTGAATGTAAAACTAAATAACTATTGATAAGTTTATAGTGATTCTAAAAGAATTAACTATAAACAGATAACCAAAACTCAAGTAAAAGAAATAGAAGGCTTGTATGATGTTGTTGAAAAAATTCCCGTTGGTGCGGACGCAGGATCCATGACTAAACTGATTCATGAATTGGCGTGTCCCAGCGTTGAACTTCTTCATCCAAATTTTTCCTTCATTTTTGGCGCTTTTATGCGATTCAATTTTTCCAATCCTATTTGTAATGATTATGCTCTCTATGATCTTGTTCGTTTAACAATGAACACAATTGAAAATATTAGCTATGCGAGATCACCTCAGAAAGTATGCAAGTAAGTAAAAAAGTAATGTTTGATAGTTTTGCTGATTATGATTCCAATAAGAATTCAAAAGTGACATTAGTTCTAAATCACCGTGAATTTCTCAAAACGCGATAAGCATTGTAAATTTTGAGCAATCCAAACAATGTATTTATAGGCGTTTTCAAAATTTGTCATGCCCTATATTATGTAGAAAGAAGTCCCAAACAATCTTTTTTAAGTAATCATTGTATTAAATTTAACCATTGAAACAAAAAAGTGTTTGTTTAATATCCTATAAATTTAGAATCTTTTAAGCTTTTTCTGATAAAAATGAATGTGAATTTCTAATGTCCTATTGACTGTTTTAGATAACAATAAATTGATAATAGTCTTTTTGTTTATATAAAAGCTGCGGTATCATAAAATAATAAAAATTTAAAAGATTTACAAGTTACTGTTTTTAAGTGTTTACAATCAACTCAAAACAAACATTTCCAATATCTGGATGAATCAATGCAACGAAATAGCTATCACTTCTAACCTCAAACAAATGTTTCCAGAATCATCGCAGTATGTCATGCCGTTTATTAAAAGCCGATTAGCTGAAATAGAAATATTCGCAGATCTGGTTTCATTTCCGCTCTGCGCGCCTCGTAAGTTTAAAGTTATTTTATTTCATAGCTTAAATGTTTATCGCTTTGTAGTTCAAGAACCCTTACAAACAACCACACATCTAATAAACAAAAAATAAATTAAAAGTTACCCTAGAAAACTGCGGGCTTATATTAAAAAAAGATTAGTTGATTACTCTGTGAATAATACAATAAACACCTGAAGCTCTAACTTTGTTAAGTTATTATAATTTAATGCAAAAAATATACATTCAAGTAAATAAAAAAATCATAATTAGTAATAATTTTATACGACAAAATAGCGACTTATTAGCGCCTTTTCTATCGTTCGGTTTATTTTTCAATACGAAATAACCACTAAACACTTGGACAACTGTCACAATGATAAAAACGATGGAGCAAAGACACACAAAAACAATAGGTACAACTGCCTATAAGAGATAAACTAAGAGAGGGAATGTACTGTAATTTAGAAGTTCCAGATGTTACAGCCTTGCTGACTTAAGAAATAATGCTCTGTATTTTTATGAATGGTACACACACATGTATATATACGGTTTATTCTTAAGCAAAAAATACACGAGACTCCACGTAATAAATATCTGCTTTTATGGACAAAAAGTTAAGTTTGTTGTTCATGTACTGTAATTGCGTTACTTTACGTTGGACAAGAAGTTATTAGGTAATTTAAGAATTATAAAATCTAAGATGGTGTCCCATTGGAAAACATGGCGAAAATTTGCAACATAAAAGCAACAGTTACTAAATAAGGCAAGGTGTCAAATAAAAATTTCCACCGTAAAAAGCGCAGCCCTTACTATAATTTAAATGATGTGCGAAAAATTTTTCGCCCAGCAGCCTTAAATAGAAGGTGATGTAGTCGTGTGCCTATGTTTCACCCAATTAACTAATTCAAAATTTAATACAATAAAATGTCTTCCTTTATCGCGGGCTTGCTTTGAAAAGAGCCATATAAAAAAAAAAACAATTTTGGAATAAATTTTTTTTCAAAGCGGTTTTTATCAATAAAAACTAAGTGCTGACCAAAAAGGTCTTCACTTGGATTTTGTCTTCCATTTTCGCTTAGTTTTCTAATGAAAGTTAACTCATTAGCGGCCTCTAGGTGAAACTGTTTTTATAATGCGGCCGGTAATAGCAAAAAAGGTTGTGCTCTCCTGCGGCTTCTCAGGAGAAAATAGTTTAATCTGAAATTCCAAGAATTTTTTTCCCAATTGTAAAAGTAAAAAAAACAATATTTAAAAAATACCATCAGCCAAGATCTCTGGTTTAAATCGACCTGCCCCATTTCAAATTCTATTGTTTATTTAACGTTGTTTATTTTATAATTTTGGCAAGGAATAAATTTACTTCAACCATATTGTAGCGATACTCAGCAGCGCAACTAAATTCATAAAACTTTTATTTTCAAACGTTTTCGGCTTCTTAAGCCTTTTCAAGAAAAACTTAAACTTAAATGAAATTAACAATAATGCGTCCAAACAAAGAAAATTAATTATTTATGCATGAATGATTTACATTGTGACGAATAAGTTAAAGCAAATAAAATTATAAAGCCAATTTTTAGTTTCATTAAATTATTTAAAAGTGAAAGTAAATTTAAAATTTATAAGAAAAGAAATCAAAAAAATTTAAAATAAAAATTAAAAAACATTTAATAAAAATGAAGAACCATTTGCATAAAGTTGTCGATTTAAACCAGGATTACGCTTTTTAATAAATAATGCTTCGTGTATTTTTGTGTGAAATTCCAACTTACACTTTTTAATTATTTTAAAGGAGTTCAAATTTAATTTGACAGAGGAACAAACATTACAACACATTATATGATTTTTTATTGCACTTGATACTTGAGAGTTGAAGTCCAAATGCTCCTTAGCTCTTAGTGATGATCCAAATTTAATAAAGGTAAAGGAACTGCTATTTTAAACAAAAAAGATTATTTTTTGAAATTAGATGACATCATTGAAGATAAGTCAAAGTTTTGTAAAATAGAAAACAAATAAAAAATCCATCCAATTATACGCAAAGAAAAGTCAATTTCTTATTACATCAAAAAGTATCTCAAAAATTATGATTCGGAAATTACAAACAGCTTAATAGTGAAAGTCAACCTGGCAAGCTCTATGGACTCGCTAAAGTTCATAAAGATGAGTGCCCATTACGACCAGTGGTTTCTATGATAAACACACCAGAGTATAAGTTAGCAAAATTTTTAGAAAATATTATACAACCATTCCACACAAATATATGCTCAAATCAACTGGCGATTTTATCAATAAATTACATTCATACAAGTTTTCGTCCGGACAAAATTAGTAAGCTTTGATGTAGTTTCCCTTTTTACAAATGTACCATTAGAAGAAACAATAAAACTTATAGCTGATGAATTATTTTCCGAAAAAACTCAAATCAACCATTAATGAAGAAAGAAATATTCATTAAATTACTTCGGTTAGCTATAGAAGGACAATTTTTAAACAAGGACATATTATACAAACAGATTGATGGTGTTACCATGGGATCGCCACTTGGACCGACAATTGCAAATTTCTTTCTCGCCAATTTGGAAAACCATATTCTTAAAAATAAAAACCAACATTCTCCGAAATTGTATTTACGTTAAGTTGATGATGTTTTTGCTGTTTTTGAAAATAACAATGCTTGTTTGTCCTTTCTAAATGTTCTTAATAGTCAACACAAAAACATAAAATTTACTCTTGAGCATTCTTCAGACTTTATTTGTTTTCTAGATGTTAAAATAGAAACAAATTGCAATAGTTTAGACACATATACATGGAGAAAACCAACCAACACTGGACTTTTACTTAATTTTAACGCTTTTTGCCCACTAAAATGGAAATCTGGTTTAATTTTATGTTTGCTTCACCGTGCCAAATTAATATATTCCTCAAAAATGTTATTCAATAGAGAAATCAACAACCTAAGAAAAATATTTTGTTTAAATGGTTATCCTTGCGTGTTTTTTAATAAAGTTTTAAACAAATTTGTGTCCAACATAACCGTTGATCGTTCTACTGATTGCCGTACTTATTATCTTACAATTCCGTACTTTGGTATTGACTCGAGACGTTTTTTAAATCGCTTATCAAAAATTTTCAAATCGAAATTTAATCAATCAATTAATCAATCAATCTTTGTTTATTCATTGTAGATTGCCATTTAAATACAAAACAAAAAAAAACAAAAAAAACAATACAAATATTGAGCAATACTACTACAGGGTTGCAGCGAAAGACCATCAATGGTCACCTAGTCAGTTACAACCCAAATTTTATATTTAAACTAATGAATAAACAATTACAGAAAAGAAAAAAAAAATAACGGAAAAAAAAGCATAAGCAAAAATAATAATAATAATAATAATAATAATAATAATGAATAAATAAAAAAAAAGCAATCCAAATTCTATGTTTCACAATCTATATCAACATTTAACACATAAAAAAGTATGAAAAAAAAAAATTTTTTTATGGGTTAACAAATAAGTAAACATTTATTAATCTCATTAACGTGAAAGTTTGTCCTGTCTATAAAACATTTAAAATTGGAAACTACTTTCAGTTGAAGTCCACAACTCCTTTGGGTCTTTGCTCAAATGTCATTTATGAATTTACATGTTCGTGTGACGCGAACTTGACATACATCGGTATGTCAACCCGACATTTGAGCACTAGAGCTAAGGAGCATTTGGACTTCAACTCTCAAGTATCAAGTGCAATAAAAAATCATATAATCTGTTGTAATGTTTGTTCCTCTGTCAAATTAAATTTGAACTCCTTTAAAATAATTAAAAAGTGTAAGTCGGAATTTCACACAAAAATACACGAAGCATTATTTATTAAAAAGCGTAATCCTGGTTTAAATCGACAACTTTATGCAAATGGTTCTTCATTTTTATTAAATGTTTTTTAATTTTTATTTTAAATTTTTTTGATTTCTTTTCTTATAAATTTTAAATTTACTTTCACTTTTAAATAATTTAATGAAACTAAAAATTGGCTTTATAATTTTATTTGCTTTAACTTATTCGTCACAATGTAAATCATTCATGCATAAATAATTAATTTTCTTTGTTTGGACGCATTATTGTTAATTTCATTTAAGTTTAAGTTTTTCTTGAAAAGGCTTAAGAAGCCGAAAACGTTTGAAAATAAAAGTTTTATGAATTTAGTTGCGCTGCTGAGTATCGCTACAATATTCTTTATTTTAATTCTTAAAACCATTTATTCTGAGTTACAATATAAATACACCGGGATTGGAAAGTGTTTCAATTATTGCTCAGCACTTGCCAAATCGAACTTAAAAGTCATTATTTAGAAAAACGCTTAAGTTTTTTGCATTAAAATATTTTTTTACTCTTATATCTTGGATTAAATGAGTAAAGACAAAACTATAAACTTTTTTAGGCACCGCTACACAGTAAAGGCTTGTTTCCACAGCGAGCGTGGGATAAAGGATTCTTTGTTTGTTTCTTTCATTAATTTTTGCTTCGCTAAGCGTGTTTTGCTGTTTTAAGCGCGGAAAGAAGTAAAAAAAATCAATAAAACAAAGAAAGAATGCTCCATTTCACACTTGTAGTGGAAACAAGCTCTAACGAGGTAAAAAATCTTTCAAATCTACCGATATTATGATGAATTGATTTTTGAAAAATGTAACGTGTCAATTTGGAGTTGCATGAGAAACAAGTTTAGGGCCAGTTTTACTGATTTCTCTGCAAATGCACAAATTTTACTTTAAAAACTTTTTTGTCGAGAATATGTTCACAACCATTAGGTGACCGAAGAAGTAAACTTGTGCCACTTTATAAACTGCTTCTTCCCAGCTGCATATGACTTTTTTTAAGAACAAAACCTCTGCTAAACATTTCTCAATAGTTAATTCTTTAATTGGACTCAATCTTTAAGAAATTTACATAAATATTATTTAGGATTTCGTTTTGTGACTAAGAGTTAGATCTTTCATAATGAGACTTTTTATTTGTTTTAAGATTGAAGATAAATTAATTAGCAATTCATAGTTTTATTATGACGGTATAACAACTATTTGAAACTTTTTGTATTTGTAATTTTTTAGATCTCACTTCTCTTCCTCCTTGTTCAATTGTAACAAACTACCAAAAGGTTTCCAAGTGTTTTGGTATTTTTGTGTCAAATTTTTCTTATAATTACCGCCACCGGTGCAGGTAAACTGTCTGAAAATTTACTCAATAGCATGTAATCTCCTTAGAATTATTAAGCTTCACATGACAAATACTTTATGGTAAAATAATTTTTTTTTATCTTCATTTTTAAAATTTATTAGATCTCTATTGGACAAGGCTATTGCTTGCATGGCAAATGTTATGGATCAATATTTTGAAAACAACTGTTCGTTTATATTTAATCAAATTTTCGTGCCAGAAATGCAACAAGCAATTCAGGTTAGCTCATAAAATTAAATTAATTAGTTATTGCAACTGCATCCAAACACAACTAAACTTTTTAAACAAATTTTGCTTTTTAATGAGCTAATATTAACAATAAACAATTTAAAAAAATTAAAAAATAATAGACAAACTTTTTAAAAAAGTAAAATATTGCAGATAAATATAAGAGTTATAGTGTGAAAATGAAAAAAATAATATTAAGTGAATTCCACCCAAATTATAAAAAAATTACAAAAACCTTTTAGACCTATTACTAAAAGTTTTTGCAAAATTCAGTATAAGCTTTTTTAAGTTTGACATGTTCTTTAAGGGATGCTAATTGGTATGAAGGGCTATTATATAGCATCCGTAAACAACATGGTCGTGCTTATATGCCTGCTTCATCATGGTGGTCGGATGATTAAGAAAAAAACTGCACCATGTTTGTACTAGAATTGCTTCTAAGTTGTAAATGCCTTGTTGACTCCTTGCAATTGGTTTTTGCGAAAACAAAAATCAAACTCTGATATAATAATACAGCGAAAGTTCGCAAAAGCTACCTGTAAACAGGTGTTTTAATTTTTTTCTTGTACAAAATCCATTTAGATATTCTTTTATGCTTTTAACCTCACTTCTTTAGCTGTAATTGAGAAAAAATCTTGTTTTTAAACTTGGTTAATGAACAATTCTGAATAACCGTCATTTCACTCCTAGAAAGTAAACAAAAAATCTCAATCGCTATATTATCGCGCTTTTGAACGTGCACTTTGGACAGACTCGTTTTAATTTGATAGGTGCAAACAGCAGCTACATTTTTTACTTTTTTATCACTAGTTACAAAGGACGGTGGTGTATAACTTTTTGCTACGAAAGAAAATTAAAGTGAAGACCTTTTTTTCATTTTTACTCTCTTCCGGTAAAAATACAGGATATGCTATTTTTCTTGCTACCAGGTGTATTATTCATAATATTCTGTTGTTCTTCTGGTAAAAACAGAAAACTTTTTTTTTTGTTAAAACCTTTTCAGTTTATTAAAAACTAAAAATTAAAAACAACCAGTCTTTGGTCCTGACGAAGCGTGCTTGTAACCGCACCCGAAACGTTGACTGGTTGTTTTTAATTTTTATTTTTTAAAAAATTGAAAAGGTTTTTAATAAAAAAAGTTTTCTGTTTTTACCAGAAGAACAACAGAATATTATGAAAAATACAGGATGTCCATAAATTATCGTTACAATTTTCAAAGTTTGTCAAAATTATATTTTTTTGAGATATTTTCATTTGATTTGTTTATAGTGAAGGAAAATGCTTCAAGTTTTTCCTTTGTTAACAGGAACTTGTGAAAATAATAAGTAGGTTTAAAATTACAATTTATTTAGTGACTAAGCAGAATATTTTTGAAATTAGTAGAAAAAGTAGAGTTCATAAAAATGAGCACTTCGCAGGAAAAAGCCCAGTGTGTTTCTTGGTTTATAGAGATAAAGTTAGATTTCCAAGCACAACGAAACTTTAGACGCAAGTATAGAAGAAAGCCACCTGCGCGACCTACCATTCGAGCATGGCATAAAAAGTTTATGAAGACTGGTAGTATGCTACAGAGAAAAGAAGCTGGTCGACCTCAAATATGAGAAGACGAAATTAAATCTGTGCGGCTGGCATATGCCAGAGCCCTAGAAAGTCTATTCACGGGGCTTCTACGCAGTTACAGATATCACGCTCCACTATTCACAAAGTTTTGCATAGAAACTTGCGACTTTATGCATAAAAAAGGTCAGTTACTGCAAGCCCTTAAGCCAGAAGATAAGCTGCGACAAAAAGAATTTGCAGTGACGATGCTTAGACAGGTCAGACTTAAGGTTTTTAAAACGTGTTTGCTTCAGTGACGAGTCAACGTTTTACGTTTCTGAATTACTAAACAGACACAATATGAGAATATGGGGCTCGGAGAATCCGCGTGATACCTGTGATCTTGAACGGGACTCCCCTAAACTAAACGTGTGGTGTGGAATCATGCAGGATAAAATTATCGGTCCGTTTTTCTTCGCTGAGAAATCAATTACAACTCAAATTCACCTCGACGCTGTCATAGAATACGTGTTACCACAGCTTGAACAGTATCAACCACAAGTTATTTTTCTGCATGACGGTGCACCACCTTATTGGGGCCTTGAAGTTCGTCAAGTTTTGAATAAAAGATTTGATCAAAAGCAAAAACACAAGGCGTAAGTTTTGATATTTTTAAAATTTTAATCCATACTCTAAATGTTTAGATGATTCACACCGATTTAAAAAAAATAAGAAGTCATAAGCAATCGCAATATATACATCGTGAGTGTAAATTACATTTTTATTGCACGACAAAGCCCTGTTTCGCCCTATGGGGCTCATCAGGTGCAAGCAAAGATGCAAATCACAATACAAATACGTCAACAAAGGCGAATGATAGAAAACAATAATGAATTTGAAAGTTCATATGTACATAAGGCGCTAGTTTATTGTTCATCTTACTCCACGGAGGTGAATCTCACATTCATAAAAGATCTTCATATTGGTGGAGAGCATCCGGACGAAGAATAAGTAGTTTGATTGATCGTAAAGTAAACGAGGAACAGTAGACTTACGACGACGAAATAAGAAGTTTAGCTGATATCTTTCAACAAATTCCAATGCTATCGAATTTGACTTCCGTTTCGGAAACGATATACCAAATAGTTTGTGCCGAATCAAAAACACTAAACTTTCAACTTTCTCAACTGCTTGTTAATTTAAAGCACTTCAATCTTTTCTTTACAATATGCGACGACCATCTTGTAAATGATCTTGCTCAATTAGGAATCAAATTTCTTCAGGCCTATAGCAATAAAAACAAATCAGAGCAATTTTGCAGGTTTGTAGAATGTACAATTAAATTTTTTTTTTTCTTTAAATCAGCATGTAGATTTTTTTATTGATACAATTATTTGTAGTTATTGATCTGAAAATTTTGATTGAAAAGAATACTATTGAGGGGGCTGTAAATAAGCATTTCTCATTTAAATATCGCTCTTTGAGGCACTTTTGGCCACTTGATACCGTGTTGTATTCGCAATGTTGATAATATTAAACTAACGTCCACCAAAAGGATTGATATATTTGTACAAATGTGTTCAAATCAAGCAAAAATTGGACGAGACCGGTTTTAAAATGGAACCTCAATAGATTTCTTACGTTTTAGATCCAAAAATCAGATTGTTTGAGAAAAAATAAAGAGAAGCTTTATAATCGGCTTTTTTGTCATTTGTTAATTATTTACATGTTTGCTTGAAATATCCACTTAGTTTTTATAAATTTCTTTAAGGGTTTTGAATCAATTCAAAACAAACGTCACCGATATATTGAACCGATGCGACAACTCTGCAATTACTTCAACATTGTATCGACTTTTGCCAAACTCGCTTTATTCCTTTGTACCAATGATTACAACTGAAATAAATACTCTAAAGATGTTATTCAATCATATACAAATACCAAACTGTAACATTGGTGAGTTGTGTTGCTACAGAGAAAACGAAACTTGCTTTTAACTACTTTTCTTTTCTAGGAGAAATTATTCCAACCGAACGATTCCATTGTGATGTTAGCACAAAAGTATTCAGATCAGATGGCTTTGGTTATTACAAATATAGAAAAATACAGATATGCAAACCAGGCGAAATATGTGGAATTTATCGCTATAGCACAAGCATAAATGGAACAAAAAGTACAAGTAAATTGACTGTACAGCATTAAAAACGGACTATATATAACCGCTAAAAATATTTATGCGGAAGACTTTTATTTTATTTAAGAAAAGCACAAATTTATAAAACAAATTTGAAATAGCCTATGAAGAGAAAGTAAAATGACGTTTTGTATTTAAAATTTTCCTTTAATTTAAATGAAATGTAACGCGTACTTTGCAATTTACGTAATTGTAAAAACTAAAAGTAATTTTTGTTGATCGGGTTGATTTTACTTAAGAATATTTTTTTATTATTTTTTAAGCTTTGGTTTAGGTAGAAATTGCTTACCCAAAAAAACACACATCCGTCAAAGAGCATTAATTTCATAAAGAATTGCAATGCTTTGTTTAGTTAGTTTAATAATAAAAAGTAAATACTGTAATCAGGTGCAGCTAATATTGTGATTGTGACTGCATTACTGCATTGTATCGGCAGCGTAGTTTATAGTGTCGTCGAGTGGTGAGAGCGCCGGGATTGCGATCGACATAGTCTCGGTTCAAAACCTACTCGCGCCAATATGCTGTGTTTTTGGAAAAGACACTTTACGGCACATTCCCTTGCCTGGTGGTCTTGGCAAGCAGTTCTAAATTTCAATCATACACTTTATTAAATTACAAGCAGACAGCAATATCTTGGCATCTCCGGAAGCAGGTCGGGGTAATTACTTACCATACGTATTAGCACCTCCGTCGCTCTCCTGCTAGTCAGGAGGGTAAATATAGAGATAAAATAAATAAAAAATAAAAATTGCAAAAAATTGCCGCGAACTTTATTCAGATAATCTTTTACTAATCCTTAAATTGTAAAATTCGATTGTATAGAATTTGCACATTAATTTTTTAGTTTACAAAACTTGTTTTTGAAAACGTTTGTGCATTGTTGGATTGGGTGATTTAAATCAACAGGCAGTACAACGCAATTGTTTCATGTCGTTTAATCTGATCGTTTTTCAATTTAGATTACGCGGAAACTGGCGCATGCGTTAAAGCTTCTATATCTGCAAACAAACGGTGTGGAGACTTGAAAGTGGCATTGTCCAGCAATGTTTCCATGTGTACCTTTGAACCATGCAGAGGACATATGTGCCCAAAATTTACAACCCAACGCTGCCGGGTACTTCCCCAAAACGGTGAGTAAAAATAAGCGTCACAAAAACTCAATGTATTAATTTTGAAAGGATGAAACAAACAAAATCATATCATTATTCAGTCTTGTCAGCGACTTGTCATGTTATTAATTTAGATTCATCTTTGCTATTTTACATTTTAAAGACTTTGAAATGGCTTATGTTGGGATTTTAAAAATGTTTTACAAAATTTTCTTAATTTTTTATCGTTTCGAGCCGCACCTTCAAGGCCTTTTTGTTCGTAAAAGCAAAGAAAAACCCTGAAAAAATACTACAAAATTTAACCCCAAACATTGATAGCCTATTTATAAAAGCAAAATAGTGGTTTAATAATTATGAAATTAATTTAGAAAAGAAAATGAATTTTGCTCATACTTACATTAAAGAAAGAGATTTTTTTTGAGAAATACTTCAAAGGGTGAAATAAAAATCGTAAGAAACAAATAATGTCACATATAGCTTACGAGCGTAAATATAACTAACACAAAAAGTTATAAAGTTTGTAAAATTTTTTTTTCGTATTTAATAAAAGATCCGCTTGAATAGAAATAAACTTAAGGATTATTTTAAACTTATATTTTTAATGTTTCCACTTTAGGGTTTGTCTTTATCCGTCTTTTATCTCTTTTCTCAAATTCCTTTTTTGTTTATTAAATCTCGTATACGGAGAGTGGAGCCAAGAATATTTATAATCGAACAAACGAAGGTCTAGCGCAGGGGTCCGCAAATAGTGGGTCGCGACATCATCCAGTTTGGGTCGCCAAAAATTTAAATTTACTAAAATTATTCTGACATAATGACGCATTTTACGTCATCATTTTTTTCAATTATTTTCTTGAACTTTTTGGTTTTTAAAACTTTTTGACTTTGCGTCATAATATATATTTTTTGTATCTTTCTAGCCATAAGTTTTAAAAATTAATGTCCTTCGACGTAACAAGTGCCAATTGTTACGATTGATGAGGTAACAATCAATCACCGCAAATAAAATTTCATGTCTTTGTTGCATGTCTCAGCTGGCTAGCTAGCGTTAGAAAGTTTAAGTTCGCTCATTGAGTTGTTAAAAAGGAGCTAAAATATTTTAAAGTTTTTGGAGCAGGAAAATTAACGATGAGTTTGCTGCCATGCTTACGACTTACGTCACAGATACACCTTTTGGTTATGATGTGTTAACACTCCTATTACTATTTCAGGATTTTCATCAATTTTAGTAAAATTATTTTTTGTCACAACTAAATGTTGAGAAACTGGTTACTAACAAATACTCCAAAAAAGCGACAGTAAGCGATTCAGCAGAAAAGTTAGATGAGAGTAGTACGGTAGATGT
This sequence comes from Diplosoma virens, assembly GCA_963680785.1. Classification (NCBI taxonomy): domain Eukaryota; kingdom Metazoa; phylum Chordata; class Ascidiacea; order Aplousobranchia; family Didemnidae; genus Diplosoma; species Diplosoma virens. The sequence continues at coordinate 21,082,089 of OY796883.1, forward strand.
GCCAACAAAAATCTTTGTGTCTTCAAGCAGTGAGGATCAGCAACAAGCAAATGAGCCACATCCTCAGCCTCATAGAGAAAAGAAATACAACGTCCAAACCAGTTTCATAGAGCTAGGCAAAAGTACAGCGAAGAATTTATAAAGCTTGGTTTCATGTGTATACTTATAAATGATGAGCCCCGTCCTCAATGCGTTGTTTGCTCTGAAGTCCTTGCAAAAGAGAGCTGAAAGCAGGGAAATTGCAACGACATATTAAAGCAAAGCATCCGAAACTCATTTACAAACCAATTCCTTTTTTCCGCCGAATAGAAAAAAAAATTGTTAAGTGGAAAGAAGGCATCCTATGAAGTGGCATATCTAATCGCAAAAGATAAAAAACCACACACGATCGGAGAAACCCTCATTAAACCTGCTGCTGTTGCACCAAATTATGCATGGAGGCAAGATAGCTGAAGAACTAAAAGAAATTTCATTATATGCTGACACCATTCGGAGTGAAAAGAAAAAAATTTGCTTTGCAATTAGATGAATCCACGGACGTGTCCGGTTTAGCGCAGTTGACGTCTTTGTCAGATATATAGCCAATGAGAATCCTGAAGAAGACTTACTCATGTGCGCGTCGCTGTTAGGAACACGCACAGGTGAGGACATTTTCTCAGCAGTGGACACGAGACTAAAGAATGATGGATTATTTTGGAAGCAGCGTATTAGCATTTGTACTGATGGAGCTGGGGCTATGGCAGGAAAACATAAAGATTTTTTGGCAAGAGTATTACAAGTTGGGCCTCGAATCAACTTTAACCTTCGCATTATTCATAGAGAAAATCTTGCCAGCAAAACACTGGACCCAGATTTAAAGTGTTCTTAATGCAGCGATAAAAATTGTTAACTTTATTAAATCAAGACCTCTCCAGACACGACTATTTATCACTCTATGTCATGAAATGGGCTCGCACCATAAAAGTCTTCTCCTTCATTCAGAAGTGAGGTGGTTATCGAGAGGTAAAGTTCTTACGCGTTTGTACGAGCTGAGGGATGAGGTATACTTGTTTCTCATGGATAGGAAACACAAACTTCCTTCCAACCTTTTTGACCTTGGCTGGATAGTAAAACTGCTGTACTTATCTTGCATTTTTGAGAAATTAAATGGCTTGAATTTGTCATTACAAGGTGTATCAATGAACATCCTAACAGCGAATAACAAGATCGAAGCCTTCAAAAAGAAACTTCAACATTGGGCTGGTCTACTTGAAAGCGGAAAAATGGACATGTTTTCTGAGCTGAATGATTTTCTCAAAGAAAACGAGTTAAGTCAAAACATTGTAAAACAATCCATCTTTGACCATCTTCAAGATCTTACTCAATGGTTTGATAAATATTTTTCAGAAGACATAGATCCGCAAAAATACGATTGGATATTTATCACCCTTCACCGTATTTAAGTAGGCGCCATCTCTCAGCAGAATTGATTAAAGAACTGGATGATCTGTCAAGTGACCGCAGTTTAAAGATTGGTTTTGATAATAAGAGGAGTTTGACTGAATTTTGAATTTCAGTTGAGAAAGAATATGCACAGTTATCAGCAGCTGCAATGAATGTTCTTTTGCCTTTCGGAACCACCTACTTACGTAAAATGACATTTTCCGCATTATCATACATCAAAAATAAATACAGATCAAGGTTAGAAGTGAAAGATGATCTTCGGGTTGCCGTCTCTCATATCAAGCCCAGAATTGGTTTATTGTGTTCTACACACGAAGCTCATACTTTTTATTAGAAAGAATAAACGTAATGATTGTTGTTTGTGACTGCTAACTTTCTACAGTATATAAAAAAGTTGCTTACATTGAATAGTAGCCTTAAAATTGTTAGCTATATATTTAAAATAATGCTCCACAAAAATGGCGCTCACTAAATTTTTGGGTCGCGTGAATTCAGGGCAAATACTTTTTGGGTCGCCCTGAAAAGTATTTGCGGACCCCTGGTCTAGCGCAGTGGTTTCCAAACGGTGTGTAGCAAAAGATTTCGGAAAAAAACTATTTAGGGACATCGAATTTTGCGGTTTTTGTATGTGAGATCGGAGGGAAAGAAAGAGCGTGAGTTCAGGCGGAAACTTTTTTTTTGAAATCATCAAGATTTTGGGACAAAATTGAAAAATCATGGACAAATTTTCAGTGAAGACTTTTTTTTTTAGAGATTGCCATGATTTTGGAACGAAAGTTGAGAAATCATTGACAAATTTTCATTGAAGACCCTTTTATTATTAACCAATATAATGGGTGTGCCGCGAAAATTTAAATAGCTTAATAGTGTGCCGTCATATAAAAAAGGTTGGGAACAACTGGTCTAGCACCTTGCTTCACAAACTATGGGTCTTGACCCGAAAGTGGGTCTTTAAAACAAAAAGGATAAATAGCAAAAACTTTTAATTATAATTTTTTTTAGTCTTACCAAAGTCAGCATCAAAGCATTTGGTTATTTTACGATGAATAAAAATTTGAACAAAGTGAAGAAGCGAAAACGGTTTTTAACAAACAAAAGTTAGGTAAAAACCAGAAAAGGTCTCATTTGCGATTAAAATCATAAAAACCACGTTCAAGCTTTGATCACTAGAAAAAACTTTTATGTTCAGCGTTTATTTTTATTATGATTTATTTGAGTCGCAATCAATCTTGCAAACAAGTTTTTCGAATAATTTTGGGTTGCAGAAAAGAAAAAGTTGGTAGAAAAAAATTTAAGTCGGTAGCGTAGACGATTGCTTAGAGCGTCGGGATTGCAATCGACATTGTCTTGGTTCAAAACCTACTCGCGCCATTCTACTGTGTCCTTGGGAAAGACACTTTACGGCACATTTCCTGTTTGGTGCTCTTGGCAAGCAGTTCTGAATTTTAATCATATCTCTATTAAATTTCAATCGGACAGCAATACCCTGGCATCTCCGCAAGTAAGTCAAGGTAATTGCTTACCTTATGTATTAGCGCCTGTTGTATCTTTGCACGAATACACAGGTTTATTAAAAAAACAATAGTAAATATTCACAAAAGTACTTAGCCAAAAAACAACCGTATTGAAATATAATGCTATTAGTTAGTTTGCTGTAGTAGCTTGATAGCTTTGAACTGACTGCTAAACCAAAATAAAGGCGCATATTTAAATTGTAACAATTATGCTTGGAGATGCGCGCGTCCAATAATTGTTTGAGCAGAAGGCGCTGATTAAGATTAGAGCGTTTAAGAAAAACACTACGTCATCTATTGCACAATATCACAACAGCGCCTCCGTCGCTTTCCTGCAAGTCAGGAGGATAAATATAGAGAGAAAATGAAAATAAATAAATTTAAAGAAAGGTTGAGAATCTCTCTTCTATCGTATAAGCTAAGTAAAAGGAAAATGTAGACTGGGACTTAATCTGACCCTTTACTTAATGAGCGGGTTCTGTGCATTGATTCCTAAATGTCAAAGTTTATTTAGTATCAAACCTATTTATGTTTGATTTTATTTATTGTTTTTCCAATTATATTTATTATTGTTCTTTCTCCTTTCCTGTTTGTTATAAACATTGAAAAGATAAACAGCGACAGTTCCTCCAGTAGTGGCGTTACAATTTGGGGAGTGTAATGTTCGGTGCCTGTAGTTTGTAGATGACTTTGCATTGTTAAGCTCAAACAAAAGTGATCTCCAATATGCACTTGATCGGTTTTCTGACGCATGCTTGGATGCTGGGATGAAAATTAGTATCCGGTTAAATTGAGATGATGTGTTTGTTAAGGCACCCTGTCCAGTATTCTTTCCAAACAAATAGAATAACTCCCAAGTAGACGAGGAAGTTAAGTATCTTGGAGTCACGTTCTAGAGTGATAGTAGACAAGGCAGCACACTATACACACGTTTTAACAAAAGCAAGTGCAGTAACGCGCCAGTTTTGCCGATCGGTTGTACTGAAACGAGAGCTCTGTACAAAAGCAAAGCTTTCTATTTTCAGATCAGTTTTTGTTCCTATCCTCACCTACGGTCATGAGCGTTGAGTAATGACTAAAAGAGTGAAAACGGGTTTCTTGCGAAAAGTCAGAGGTTTATCCTTACTTGACAAGGTTAAAACCACTGACATTCGTCAATCTTTCAACATCGAACCGCTGCTACTCTGCATAGAACGATCGGAACTGCGTTGGTATGGCCATGTGGCACGAATATCCACAAAGGAACAGCAAAGCAACTGCTTAGCAAAGCAAGTGATGTTGAAAGATGCTCTTTGGAGGTGCAAAATGCCAAGTGGGTGACCCAGAACCTGCTTGATTGAATTATGTTGAATTATGTTATGTTGAAGACATGTTGAAGACTTGACCAGGTCGCGTCTTGTAATTCCAGGGGCAAAATTGCCACTAGTTGCAGAAGATCGGAATGCTTGAAGATCCCAAATCGAGCTGTTGCCCCCGCAACCCCAAAAGGACAAGCAGGAAAAAGAAAATACACTATACTAATTTAATGTTTTCCCCGAAAATAATAATGATGATGATTTTTTCAACGTACAAAAGGACAATTGATTCTACATACAAAATACAAAACGTACAAAAGGACAACAAAAAGACAATTCGTTTTCATTTGTTTATTACTATATTTTAGATTTTTTCTTGTTGCCAAGTTGTTCCTTACGCGAAACCGTTAAAACTTCATGGAACTGCGCCAATTTTTTTTTGGAAAACATTCCTTTTCCTTCAAGCAGACAATGTCGGTAAGTCACTCTTGTTAAAATTTATTAACAAATGTTTTTATATATACAGTCGGCAGCACGGCCGGGTGCGAAGAAGCATCACATCGATGAATAAGGCAATTGACGCGGTTGCAATTGAAATCTTACTCTGGTTATTCTCTTACCTCTTTACGTCTATCTTTTATTCTCTTATAAATCTTTTATTCTTTTATTCTCTTATCTCTTTACGTCTATCTTTTATTCTCTTAAAAATCTTTTATTCTTTTATTCTCTTACCTCTTTACGTCTATCTTTTATTCTCTTATAAATCTTTTATTCTTTTATTCTTTTATTCTCTCACCTCTTTAAGTATATCTTTTATTCTCTTATATCTTTGCACTTTACGGCACTTTTTTCTGCTTGGCCGATTTTCCAAGAAGTTGTGAATTTTACGTATACTTTTAAATAAAAGCACAAAAGAAAAGTTTCAACCAGATAGCAATATCTTGGTATCTTCGAAACTAAGTTGTAGTAACCGGTTGGTGTTTACTTCTTGTTTGATTTTTCTGACGTAGTCCTGTGAGCCATGGTTAAAAAGAAACGATGTTGATGATGATGATGTATAAAATAATTTAATAATTAAGAACGCTGGTACAAAATGATGTAATAAAAATTTGAATAATGAGACAAAGTGATTTTGTTAAAAAAACATAGTTTATAACCCAGAAATAATTGTTTAAAACTACAGCCAAACAGAGGAATTTTAAGTTCCCATCAGACAAGCATAATGAAAAAAACAATTTTTTAAATCAAGGATAGCAGTTAAACTAAATTAGTTTAAAATACCAATGCAGTAGATCCGCTTATTATCAGCACGTTGGCAACAGACAATTTTGGTCATTTTATCCGACGGTCACAATAACAGAAGCTGTAGTATTACCTTAAAACAGAGAAAGCAATCAGATTGTGATGTTAATTGTAAAAAAAAAATGTGAAAAAACTGCTGCAAAATCAAAAAAATTTGCAAACATTAAAAACGCACAACGATCAAAGATTTTGCATTAGTTTTTTGCAGTGAAGCGCAAATGTTCTAAAATAAGTGTTTAGTTGACTTAATGCAACGGAAAACAATTTAATTATGACGCCTCTTTACACAATCAAGAATCCAAGTACGGCATAATTCAAACAGAAATACTGAGGAAAAAGAACTTGAAAGGTGGAAAAATGGGTCATAATATCCTAAGATTGGTCATAATAAAAGGATATTTTTATATGGCAAAACTGATTTAATAAAGCAGGTGTTCTTATTAACGGTGGCCATTACGAACGGAATTGAATGTATATTGAAACCTCGTATGACGCAGCTAGATGTAAACAGTTATTTTGTTGTATTGAATTATTTTTCCAAATTGCCTGCAAATATAACTCCGTTTAAAAGAGAAATCAGCATACAGACAAATATAACGGCCATACGAAGAAGAATATGACTTTTGATAAAATACTCACACAATTTTGTTTCAGAATTGGATTTAAAAAATCATTAGATTGCTTATACAATGTTGCGGCTTCTTCTTGCTTTAATGTTAGATGCCAATCTCTCCTCACGACTTTAATTCCTGGCGTAGAGAATATATTTTAAAGTAAGTGGCCAATATGATGACCTACAAAAACTCGAATTTCATAATAAGATTTCTTATATTTTGATATATAAAATAACGCCTCGTACTTTTTGCTGCGAGTTAGGAAAATAGATAGAGATAATGATAATAATTTGCGAATACGCTAAAACAGCCCAATTAATTTTGTAAAATAAAAGCCAAGTTGTAAAACTGCATAACAATTAAAAGTTAATTTCAAATATTTTTAGGATAGTGGCTCAGTCGGTAACGTTCACTGGTTGTTGTCTATTTTCAATGTTACACAAGATGACATTGAACAAATCGAAACAACTCTTTGTCCCAAACCCATTCAAAAATCATCGATGCTTGTCGGGAAACTTTTGAACAGCTGGCCGAATGATATTATGCTAAGAAGCAAATCGGATCAAGACTGTTTAAACACATTTTTGAGCCATGGAAAAAGTCTTTTTCAGACCTTGTTAAACAACTACTACACAGCAAGAACTCAACCAAAATTTTGCAAGTATACTTCCTTTTTTTTCTTCAAAACTGTTTTAACAAAATAATTTTCTGCTTTTGCGGTATTTTAACGAAGTTTTTCGTACAGATTAAATTTAAAATCTTCTACACCAGCCTTTTTTGTTATCTGTATTTAACAGGATTTTCAAACTAAACAAAAATTTTGCAAGCTTTCATGAATATATTTTTTTTAATATTATTTAGCTAAATTCAGTAAAACGTTTACGGTAACACTCACCTATTTATTCAGTTTTGAATGTTCACATCGAGATATAATTTGGGCTCGTGTTGCGTAGATTTAAATATCAGCCTTGGGGAAGAATTGCTATATTGCTTTTTGTTAGTTATTACACAATGATTTCTTGAATAAATTTGTAATATATTCTTGCTAATGTACAGAAAAAAAATAATCTGTAATTGAACTAATAAGTTTTGATAAACTACTTTAAATGTTGCCATCAGAAATAAAGCTTTTTCGACAAAATAACAAGTTTTATCGCTTGTTGTGTTTCAGCGCATTTCACAATTTTAAACTTCATCTTTCTTCGGTTTTGACTAATCAATCTTGTTGGAGACATTCACTACCGAAGTTGTTCCACTCCGATTTACCAGCTTCTATTCAACAATATTCTTACAAATTAGCTAAAAATGTCGATTACCTCAGCAGCATGTTGAATAACGTCACAATTCCAGGGTGTATTCGAGGTGTGAATTCTTTTTAACATCTGTTTTTTAATTATTGTTTTTTAAGGATACTGTATAAAATGAAAATTTTATGACTTTTTATGTTGCCAGGAAATCATTTTTGCATTAAAATGAAAATTTTTCAACTATTTATCTCAGTTATCAAGAAATGAAGTTTATTGAGAATGTGAGAAAAATTTTATGAGCAAATTTTATAGGCAATTTAATAAAACGTATTTTTGAGGGTTATTTTTCCTATAAGTTATCTGTAGCGTAGTTGAGAGGCAAAAAGTGCTGTTTTATGGCAATCGTCGTTTTGATCTAGTCTCGTTCATGTCTACCTATATGCACAACTTTAAATAAGGCATTTTAGATACTTTTTCTACGCTTGGTGTTTTAATCAAGTAGAACTAAACTATAATTATATCTTTTCAATGTATATCCGAAAATAATAGACCAACCAAATATTTTTTAGCATGATAAGTATGTCTTAGTACCCCCGAAACTGGGTCAAGATAATCACCTGACCGTGTGGTCCACGGATGAATAGGACATGTGATCAGAGGAAAGTATGTGAGAAATTTCAAGTCTTTTTTTTTATCTAATATTTAAAACTTCAGTAAAACATAATTAGGAATGCACAGGAGAGCTGCCCCTCACCAAATCATGTAAACGTTCCCCTTTCAAAATAAAGCCTAGCAAATTACAATGAAACTTATCTATTGCTTTGTCTAAGTTTAATCCAATCCCATCTCTTTCAGGCATTTGTGATGAGAAACCATGTGGGTCCGACGGAGAATGTTTCGGATTAAGAACTTCTCCTTTTTATAGATGTCAATGTAAGATTGGATATTCCCAGCCAAACTGCACAAGTAATGAATTTCTTGTACTAGAATTTTTTTTAAGTGTAATATTTTGATGTTCTGCTTTAACGAAAATTGAAATTATAGAAATAAACATATATGTTTTAAAATTTAATTTGCTGATTACTTTTTAGTAAAATTTTGCAAATTTTACTCCCAATATCTATTTTTTATTTCATATTTTGATCATTGACTCTTTTGTGTTCATCTATAGATAATTCCAGTTAATTCTATATTTGTTGTTTTTGCTGCAGTTGAGCCTCTTCCGAAACCAAAAGCTTTACATAGAAATTTTTTATCAGCCTACAAATTTTTTATACAAATTTTTTATCAGCCTACTTGTGTATAAACCTGCTGAAAATTTTTATTTTCTTTCTTTTTTGTTATCAATTCCACGTTCTACTGTCGGGATGTACCTGAAGGGGACGACCAGATTGAGTATCAAATTCACCCTTTTTTACTTCCAAGTAAGAGTGTTAACACACTGAGCTTATTTTTTGTAATTCATCCACTGGCGCATAAAATTCTCGAAAACTCGTTCTACCGTATTTTTCACTTATTATCGAGTATCATCATCATCATCATCATCATCATCATCCATTTTTGTTCAAAGTAAAGGACATCACGTGTTTCCCAGCTAGCAGGGGTTAGCCGTTTTATGCACCCACGCTTCCATTGTTACCTTTCTTTTGCGAGTTTTCGTCATAACCCTCTTTTTTTCATGTCTTCCACAACAACCTCCATCCATTGTTTCTTTGGTCTTTTTTTCTTTTTACCTTTCTTCATAATTTTTGCAGCCATCTAAGTAGTAGCTATAAAAAGTTAGAAAACAGCATTTTTTCAGAAAAAGTAGCATTTTAAAACTTGCTTGATAAACAAGCATTTTAGAATAAAGCACTTCAGTTATCTGATATCTTTACATGCAGTGTTAGTTGATTACAAACAAAATCTGAAAAGCAAAGCGATCTTTTACCAAGAGTTTGCTCTGCAACTAATAAATCCCCACTTTGCACCACATTGCTAAGCAATGTTAAATTTTAGCATAAATTTCTGAAGCCAAAATTCGACGTTGACATTTCTGTAGTTGTCTTGAAATTATTGTCAAAGTTTGACATTTTTTTTACTCCCACATTTTATCTTTTTTTGGAGTTGGTAAAGAGTACCTACCCTTTCGTTTTCAAGGTTGCTTATTTTTACCTAAAAAAATTTGGGGTTGTTTACCTTTATTTGGAGTCAACACGTTTATCTAACTTTCAGGTATCGTTCAATTAACAACCCTAACCCTACAATGTGTTTTTAATTTATTGTAAAGACTAAATAAAATCAATGTTGTTGTGTTTTGCTCAATAATTAACTTTACCTACCCAACAGAATTGCTTAAATTTTTCTGGAAAAGGTTTGGTTGCTTATTTTTACCTTATCTGGTAAAAATTACTCATCTTTACCAACTCCGTTTTTGCGTCTTGGTACCTTTTTTTAAAGCATAAAATTTGCTATGAGTTGAAGTCATATGTTTATGTGGAAGATTTGCAAAAAATTACAAAACAAAATCGTTATATTGCAAAACAGTCTATATAACTTTCTACATATAACTTGAGCAAGCAGGAAACGGACAAAAGTTGTAAAAGTTGCCAAAAATTGGTCAAGTCATCAAAGACCACGTGAGAATAGTTTTTTGTGCAATCTGCAATTTTTAAAAGCTTTTTAGTACTTTTCAAGTCAAAAATAAATGTTACAGTTATTATGTAATAAATATTGCGCCATTTAGACTGCGACATTTAGACTGCGACACAATACTGCGACATTTAGACTGTGTAATAAATAGTGCTTTACGTTTTGTATATAATGTACGTTACAGTCAACACATCACACCATATTACATAAAAGCTCACATATTGCCTTTAAAATTTAGAATAGATTACAAAATTTGCCTCACTGTGTTTAATTGTTTGAATGATATTGCTCCTCAATATTTACAAATGCTGTTATCGTGGAATGCACCACTGTCTCCAATAAATTGTAACACAAATGTCAATCCTAGAAAAACCAAAGAACCATATTTGTTAGTAATTCCATCTGATTTCGGAAAAAAAACCAGATACCACAGTAGATGTTTTAGTCAATATGCTCGCCGCTGTTGGAATAAACTTCCATATGATATTAGAAGTTGTAAATTAAAATCCGTTTTTAAAACTAAACTTAAAACTTTCTTTTTTGAACAATTTTTATCACAATTATAAATAACCTATAGTATTTAAATAAGGTAATATTTATTGAATGTTAGTATTACTGTAGCTTTAGTTCAGGGTGTTTCACAATTATTGAAACAAAGCGATTGGGCACAAATTCAGGATTTTAAATGATAACACGATGATCTTCTTCTTCTTTCGGCTTCTCCCTACTCGGGGTCGCCACAGCGCGACAGTAATCTCCATTTCACTCGGTCTACTTCGTCTCCTTCCCTAGCTCCAACCCTTTCCATGTCTTCTCTCACCAATTACATTTATTGAAAGGTGAAAGGATAACATTTTATAATCTGAAACTGTTTATCTTCAAATCAGAAATAATATGTCAAGAAGATTCCTAGACTACATGCTCCAGATGTCCACCGTTTTGTCGAAGGCATTCTTGAATGCGGCGTGCAAAGTTGTTGATAACACGATCACATTCCTCCTGTGTAATGGTCTGAATTTTCTCGGTAATGGCTGCTTTCAAAGCTGCAATAGTTAGTGGGTTATCTTGGTAAATGTTGTCCTTGAGGAACCCCCACAAGAAGAAATCTGGAGGATTCAGGTCAGGCGAGTGAGGTGCCCATTCCACTTCAGCTTTGCGGCTGATGAGACGCTTTCCAAACTTTTCACGGAGCCAAGCCATGGTGACATTAGCAGTGTGAGGAGGGGCACCATCTTGCTGGAACCACTGTTCTTTCTCATCAAGGTCCTCACGCTTATTGAGCTCTCCCCAAAACTGCTCAAGCACTGGAACGTAGCGCTCTTTTGTCACGGTTACTGCAATACCGTGATCATCTTCAAAGAAAAATGGTCCGATGATACCATGCTTGGAAATGGCAACCCATGCTGTGCATTTTTTTAAATGCAAAGGGCGTCCAACGACTCTGTGAGGGTTCTCACTTCCCCAAAACACCCAGTTTTTAGAGTTAACGTGACCATTCAAAAGGAAGTGGGCTTCATCTGAAAACCAGACATCATTCAAGAATTCCTCGTTATTGTCTATCATTTCCGAAAACCACTGGCACATTGCTACCCTCTTTTCCTTATCAGTCTCGGTTAGTTCATGCTTTATGTGGATCCGGTATGGATAAAGTTGTAGATCCTTAACCAGCATGCGCCTTACAGAAGAGACAGAAATGCCAAGTTCTTGGCTCCTTCGACGAAGAGATTTGCTCGGACTCCGACCGACTGACTGTTGAACCCTGCTGACATTGTCGGGGGTGCAGATTGTTATTGGAGGCCCTGAGGGCGATGAGCCCGCTACCGTACGATCTCCACAAGTGCCATGAGCTTCAAACTTCTTGACCAACTTGAAAATCTGACTCCTGTTTGGAAATTGGTTGAAGCTGAACTTCCTTCTGAACCTTGCTTGAACAATCCGGAAAGACTTCGTTTCGTAATATGTCTTTACACAAAAGATCTTCTGCTCCATCGACCAAGGCATAATTAGGCTATTTTTTGTTTAACGTATAAAAATGTTAACAATTTTGCTATGACAATCTAAAAACAGAAAAAGAATAAGGTCATTGGTAAAGGTTTTATAAGCTGCTGCTTTGTTTCAATAATTGTGAAACACCCTGTATTTACTTTTATGTTTTGTTTTCTTTCTTTTGGATATGTTTGTACATCTGGAGTTTTGATGTTTTGCATGTTTTCTGTCTTTATTTGTATCTGCCAAACCTGAACCAGTATTTATTTTATTGACACTTATAATTCCACTACCGCTCTGATGCAATCACTTCTTTGAAGTAAATATTTGCCTGAGCGGGATAGAAAATTGTTTATTATTATTATTATTATTATTATTATTACTTTGTTTTTCATATTTTCTTAATTTACGTGTTTTTGATTAACCCTCTGTTCTTTCAAATAAGAAAAAGATTTTAAGAGTTTTTTAAATTGGAAAAATTCTTTGACAAAATAGGCTATCTTAAAACTAACACTGTACTTTAGCAGTAGGCTACATTTATTAGCAACGAGCCGAGCAAAGGTTAGAGTTTTTCAACTGCCTACTTTTGATATTTAAGTCATAAGCCACAAAACTTAAATTGAAATTATATAAAAATAATTTTTTTGTTTAAAAAACAAAAATCATTAAAAAAAAGATTTCAGACTATTTTTCAAATATTAGATTTTAAAACTTTTCCTAGTAGTTTACTTTGATACTTACTTTATACTTTGGTGTATAAGCATTAGCAAGCTTGTATTTTATGCACAGTCAAATGTCCGAGTGAGTGTGGAACAAACGCTGAATGCGTTTCTATAAACGGAAAGTTTATGGGTAATTGCAAAAAAGAATAGAAGAAAAATGGAAATAATTGCGTTAAAACAATTTTAAACTAAAAAGGATTTAGCTTTTGTAAAAAATGGCCAATTAAATTTTTTGATACTTTTTTCTGCAAAAAATTACTGAGCTAACTACAAATATTTTTCATTGCTTTTTTCAGTCTCAGTTACGAATGCTGCAATTGACGCTATTTAGAAATTTCCAGTCGCAATTGCTGATATCATATCACAAGCACTTTAATAAGTCATGCTATTTGAACCTGTGCTTAACAATTAGCGTGTAAAACTAGTGCATCTTTGGATTTGATAAACTTGTTTAAGTTTGAAGCAGGCTGGAAAAATATCTTAAAAGTTATTTAAGTATCAATACTTATTTAATTTTCAAATTAATCTTTCATAGCTATAATTTATTTTAAATACACATAGACTAAAAATACAAAATGAAAATATTCACGTATTGAAGAGGTTTAAATGAAAAAAACATTGCTGCAAAGCGGCAGAAAATTCAGGAAGACCGGTACCAGTTTACTGACAAGGGTTTAAAATATTATTTTACAAATAACAGTCTGCTTTAACTGCACACAACTATGGTGAGCTTTGTTTTATTAAATTTATTCATCTGCTTTTTAGCATTTGAATTTTTTGCTTAACTTTAACGAAACGCATAAAGAAAATTCCCCCAAACATTTTTTTGTTTAAAACTTTTATTTTTTTTGCTAACATTAATAAAACATTTTTTTATTAGAATCTGGTTCGAGTACGTACAGTTCGTCAATTTTCTTGATAGTACTCCTGCAACTCCTTTGGATTGTGATTCCCGGACAAGCTATGGCATAAATATTGTACTCAACGTTTAAAAATCTTTGTAATTTTATGACAAATAATTTATGACTACAGGCATACCCACATAAGTCAGCATCTGCTGCAGCAAAGTAAATTTTTGAATAAGCTTTTGTTGTTACCATTAGAGAAAAGAATTAAAAATTTTTTTCCTGCACTCCACTTTTCTGCAAATCTTGTGCAGAATATAGCTTACCAAGCTCACGTCATCTTTTTTTATTTTACAAATTTTTAATTATTGTTGCCTTTTTTGGTAGAGGTTGTACGCCTAAAACAATTCATAAACATACGTAAAAAACATTTATCAAAACAGCTCATTCTTTATTTTAAAATTGATTAATTTAACATTATTTCAGTACTTTGCCCTTATGTTTTGTTTTGCTTGTTTTTTTGGTTTTTTTACTTAGCCTACCTATTTAAAAACAGTGCGATTAATTTAAATTCATTCTACAGTAAATGGTTTTCAGCAAAACAACAAAGTTCCTTATTTAAACCTTTGACTGCAAGCAAAGCTAAGGACTTGGCACATTTTTAATCAAGTTCAAGTTCCAGTTGGAGTTCATAAAAATTAACAAGTTCCAATTCGAGTTTTTAGTTTTAATTTTCAAGTTAAAATTCAAATTTAAAAATCGATTTTAACAAAAAAAAGCTAGACCGTAAAACCAAGGTGAAACTCCGTTAAAAAACTTTAAGCGAAATCCTGTAACGGTAAAACAACAATAATATTTTATCCTCGTTATTATCAACAAAATTAATAAAATAATAATTCAAACTCGATTGTTGTTTTCGATTTAAACTCGATTGTTGGTTTCGATTCCCACTTCACATTTGAGTTCTGCAAAAACATAGGGTGTTCACTGACTTTGAGTTCAAGTTCGAGTTTGCAGTCCTGATTTTAAAAAGATATTTTATTGCATTATATTGTATTAGAAGTTGCAATAAGTTTTAACTAAATTTTGTGATAATCTCTAAAAACATTTTTATCTTGCTTTAAAAGCTTTTGCACAAAATTGTTTAGGATAGGAAGATCACAAAGATTTCAATTGTATGACATAACGGTTGGTTTTACTAAATCAAATAATATGTTTTAATGTTTCAACTTGTTTTATTACTATTTTTTATTGTTTAATATGTATTAATATTTTTTTCTTTGAGTTTACTCGAAACAAACACGTGTCCGAATCGGAGATAAAAAAAGAAAATAATTGAAAAGAAAAAAAAATAAAAAAGAAAAGTTTTTGGGTGAAATAATAATTTTAATTTACATTGTCAGTAATGGCTTTACAAAAAGGGAGGCCCCGTGCAAGATAAATAAAGGGGGCCACTTTTTAATGTTCCGAAACAAAGTGATCTCTAGAAAAAGGTATCACTTTAAGGGTGCCACCGTCATGGTTCTACTATGAAAATTTAGAGCAATATCTTGCTTGAGGGGGGCACTTTTTGATGATTTTTAGGGGGAGCCTGGTACGGTTGCTCTATTTGCATCGTACTAAAGTCATCACTGTACATTGTTATAGCTTTATTCGTAATATTTTCTCTTTTGTAATAGTTGTGACAATTCAATGTTATCTGAGTTTTTATTTAATACATTTTATCCGCACTAATCTCATCTTGAGATTATTTTTCATGATTTTCATTAATGTAGTATGTCAGTAAAAATGTGCATTTGTTTTCTAATTTTTTCAAATTCGTTAAGTTAAGCTGCTTTTGTTTTTTTTAATATTTTTGTCTATTTTTAAGAAGGTTAAATTCTAATTTTTTTGATTAAGGTAGTAGAGTCACAAATTATAGTCATTCTAGAATAAATGTAAAGTTGTTTTTTAACGCCTTCTCTTCAGGGACAATCTTACACTTTCTTAACTAGAACTTGCCTGACTACTCTTTGAGATTATGTGTACAGTATTTTCTCCTTAACTTAATTATAATAAAAAGATAAATATACAGTTTTTTTTACTTGAGCGTTATTGAAATAAACTCTGATCTGTTTTTTGTGAAGTTTACCACTTACTTGTTGTTAAAGCAAGGATTAAATTTGTCTCGATATGTCGCTGTGACTGTAAAGATTAACAATGAAGACGAGGTTTGTTTGATTGCATTTTTTAGTTGAAGCAAAAAATGTATTTAAAAGTTGGAGGCCATAATATCATAAGCTTGTTTCTGGCTTGGATACAATTTGATCAAATTAGTAAAAAGTTTGTTTCTTTTATGTTTTGGCTGAAATGCCAAAAGACGAAATAGTAGTTTATAAACGTCTTTGAGTTTGAGCTATATTAGATGTTTTCATGACTATTGTATATCATACTAATTTCTTTTACATGTAAAAACTTTTCAGCTTCCCTTTGCGTTAAAGACGTTTTTTAGTTTCAACCGCAAGTGAAGGTCTTTTTTGTCTTCACTAAGCATCAGCCTAAAGAATTTTCGCCTCATCTTTTCGGACCCGGCTTTGCTCTCTGATGAGATATCGATAATCGTGCTGTCGATAATCGTGCTACAAAATCGATAATCGTGCCGCCGGAGGCTCTCTGATGAGAGCAAACCGCGTTGGAAAGCGCTGCATAAGATCAACTTCAAAGTTTATGTTTTTATTTTTGTTCTTTTCTTGTTGAATCACCAAAATATAAGCAAATTGCATCACAAGAATTAATGTCTTGGTCAGCAAAAACTAAATAGGCGTATTTATAATTTATTTGGTTTTGATTAGTTATTTTTAGCGAAAAAGTTTCGGTGAGGTAGTTCAGAATTTTAATGGAACAGTTATTCCTTGAGAAGAGCATGAGGCAACACAAAACAAAACAGCTTTCTGTTGTTACGTGGATTATAACTTTTTATTGCACTTATGATAACTATTTACAACAAATAATAGCCGACTGACATTGCATCTCTGGACGTGTAATTTTACTCTAATGAAATTCCATCTACTTTACAATTCATTCACAGAGGAGGCAGTCGGTACTTTAAAAGTAACAACGTTATCTGTATTAATACATTGCTAAAAAAGTGACAACAGCACCGATAACGGTACATTTTTTAGAAAGTAACCACAATAAAGATATTCCGAACCGATTTTTTGTACTTTTTAAACAAAAAAATTTTCTTGTTTTTAATTTGCATATTCCATGCAATCTTGAAATTTTTTACATGGTGTTGGTGGGCACTATTAATAAATTTTTAAATTTTGGATTTGCGTAGAAAGCATTGGAAAGATATGCTTTTCCTGTTGCTTTTTTTTTAAATACAAAATTTGCAATTTGTGGTCTGGGTTTTCATTACTACTTAAAGCAATATTACTGGTAGGCTACTGGTAGTATCGCTAAATTTTTGTTGTATGTTTGATAAAATTTTCCCTTCCTAAAAATCATCGGATTTATCCGAATCTATAATTTGTGTAGCAGCACTCACTGAGTATATGTCATCATTGTTTTAAATGTTCTCAATACCACTGCCAGCAGTGATTGGTCTATCAGCACACTCAGAAGAATCTCCATTTTCACCAGACTTTGCAGGGCTAATTCTACTTGGCAACACAAAAATAAATCTTCTTATGTAAGTCTATACAGCTATATCAGTTTAGAGTTTATTTGGGAATGCAATGGCAACCTGGTTTGTGGAGTCAGAGTCGTAATCGGAATCGTCGAAGTATTTTGTTTTAGAGAGGAGTCGAATTTGGAGTCGGAGTCGGGCGACGAAGTTGTTTCTTTTAAGTGCACAGGAGTCGGAGTAGAAAATCGGAGTTGTTTTTTAGGTGTGCTGGTGTCGGAGTTGTGTGTCAAAGTCATTTTTTTCGATGGTTGGAGTTGGAGTCGAAGTTGTTTTTGTTATTGAGGCTTTGTTTTACGCTAAATTAAACCTCCACGGTTTGAAGTCGGAGTCGCCTGAGTTCCACATTTAGGGTGGAATTGGAGTCCAGAGTTGGAGTTGTTATGTTATACTTATTGGAGTTGGAGTCGGAGTTGGAGTCGGAAAAAATTCCTCCGACTCCACAATTCTGATTGCAACAGATATAAAAATTGATTATCTCAAAAATAAATTATTGTATTATTAGGGTGACCAGAAGTCCCGTTTTGAACGGGACAGTCCCGTATTTTCACCTGATTTTGAGTGTCCCGACTTTTTGTCAAATGTCCCGTTTTTTAATCATTTTGTAAGATTATCGCTTGGTTTCGTGAAAACCGCTTTAACATAGGAGCGCTCGATTGTCGTAAAAAAGAAGCATTTAACGTCTGTTGTAGATATCAATAGTATCTTGCTGCAATTTTAACTAGGCTAGCCTAGTTACCATAATATTATGATATGAAATCTCTAATTAGTGCAACAAAATAGTCTTTCGTTCATTGTTACTATTCTTATTGGTTAAATGAATAGTTTTGTTATCTATCGCCTACCATTCAGTGCTCATTTAGTTGAAATTTAAATTTAGTTTTAGAGTATAGTTAAAGTGTAAAAATGTCAAAAAAGCGCAAGTGTACATTTAATGACGATCTCCAGAAAGAATTCAAGTTTATCAAATTTGATAGGCTGCGTAAAGATGGAACTAAAGTTGTATGTCAGCAATGTAACGCCGATTTTTTTGTTTCACATGGAGGTAGGAGCGACATCAATCAACATTTGCAAAGTCAATAACACAAGGAAGCTGAAAAAGCTATGGCTTCTGCGGGAAACATCAGCTCGTACTTCGTTACACACAGTGATGACACTGAAAGCCGTAAAATTGCAGCAATTGAAGCTGTCATAGCCTATCACAGTGTGCGTCATGGTCAAAGCTTTCGTGCCAATGACTGCTTGTCGAAACTAATAAAGACCACTGTTGAATCTAAATTTTCTTCAGCACGTACTAAATCGCAAGCAATAATTTGCAATGTATTGGCACCACACGTAATGACAGAAGTGATAGAAGACTTACATGAAGCGAAGAGCGTTACCTTCAGTTTAGACGCTTCTAACAAAAAAGACATCAAACTTTTTTCAATTGTTGTAAGATATTTTTTACCAAATAGGGGAATTGTAGATAAAATTATAGATTTTGTTTCCTTACCTGGTGAAACATCTGATTTGCAGTGTGATATGCTGAAAAAAGTAATTTAAAAATTCAACTTGCGCAACAAAATTGTTGCTTTGTGCGCAGATAACACGAACACCAATTTTGGTGGCTGTAGAAAACTTGGCAAAAACAATGTATGGAGGAAACTTGAAGCTGAACTGGAGAGAAAAATTATTATTATCGGTTGCGGAGCACACATAATAAACAATTGCTTGCAGTGTGCTGTTGACTGTTTGCCAATCCATATTGAATGTTTTGCTGTGAAAGTGTACAAATACTTTTATATATACAGTGTCAGAGTAGAAGAACTAAAAAGCTTTTGCGAATTTGCAGGAAACAATTACAATAAAGTGTTGCAACATGAAAATACAAGATTTTTGTCCTTGGGTCCGTCAATAGAAAGAATCTTAAGCATGTTTGATGGGCTTCGTGCATACTTTCTTTCTCAAGAAAAATGCCCAGTCACGCTGAGAAACATTTTTCAAAATCCCTGTTTAAAATTGTGGTTATCTTTTGCCAGAGACCAAGTGTCTACTTTTCAAGCATGCATTGGGCAGATTGAAAAAGGTAATATTTCAGCTACAGAAGTAGCTATGACCATTGAAAACTTGTTGAACAATTTAAAGTTAAAAAAACAAGAAAGATTTGTAACTTCGGATGTCAAAAAGCAACTTGAAATTTTAGTGGAATCGGGAGAAATCGCTGAAGAGACGTTTTTTGAAGTAGTTGAATCTTTTTATGATACCAGCTTACAGTATGCTGATAAATGGATATGCAGCTTGGGAAACACGGATAAGTTCAAGTGGATTTTTTTAAATAAGACGCCTGCTTGGAAGGAGATTGGTGACAGTATTAACCACGAAATCCTTTCTTGTGTACAAGCTGAAGAAACTTGTTTATTTGATCAGTGGATCTTAATAAAGCTTATAGCTGAGAGGCATGTTGATGAATGGAATGAAGAAAACCTTCCTGTGTCGAATAGATGGCTACACATATTTAGAGAAATGCGCGAAAAACATTTAGATTTTCAAGACTTTTGTAATGTTGTAGGATTTATCCTTTGCCTTCCAGGAAGTACAGCTCCTGTTGAGAGAATATTTTCTGTTATGAATAGTATGTGGACAAAGGAAAAATCGAGATTAAGTGTGGAAACAATGAAAGCAATGCTAATCGTGAGACAAAACAATGACATGGAATGCGACAAGTTTTACCACAAAGTCTTAAAAGATGTGAATATGCTGCGAAAGATCGCTTCATCAGAAAAATATAAGTGATGGATGACCTGCAACATTTTTGGTTTATTTTTCCTGTTTAATATTTTGCTGCAAATTGTATTTACAATGCTGCTCTATGACTTTTCTCTTTATATTTTTGACATGTTATAAAGATTAGATGATTTTAAAGTTAACACTACAATACAAGGCTTATTCATGTTTCAGACGAATTTTGAAATAATTCATTTTTTTGTAATCGATTAACATTCATGTTTCAGGACAAGGTTGTAACTTGTAATCGTAGACTCTTTTCGCGTTCGGCTGTTTTGTATGGCAAGGGACTGAGCTAATGGATCTCGCACTTCTCCGTTTTTTTTGTTTTTTTTCTGTCATAATGTCCCGTTTTTGTCAGAATTTAATCTGGTCAGCCTATGCATTATAAAATTAGACTATATCATAAAATTAGACCATAAATAAAAAAATTAGACTATAACAGTGAACCAGTAATCACGATATAATACTGCGAAGCTGCACAAGACGCTACATTGTACTTAAGTACCAGGGTACCGGTAGGCTAATGCAAGCAAAAACCCAACCACTACAGACTGAGTGATTACGTGTGAACATTTTCATTAGCCTAACATTTTTGTCAACACCGCACTCCTAGTAACAAAGACCTAACTGTCTAACCAGATCCTGGATCAGAGATATAGCATTCTTGGAAATGGAATTGGCCACACTTACACATTAACCTTAAAGTACACAGATTAAGTCAGAAGTTGTCAAGTTGACCAATGTGATCTTTCTCTGTTTCTTACCTGCGCAATACGCTATGGTAAACAGTGAATTAAGCTTGACTTATTCTTCCATATACTCTTAATTTACAGACTTAAAGCAACTACGAAAAATAGACCTAGCTTAGAAATAGCAAACCGTAAGTAATGCCAGCGAAATAAAGTGGCACCTAGCAGCCTGGGCATCACACTCAATTTATGTTTGAAATAATTTCTGTTGACCTAAATGGTATAGGTAATAAAACCTTTATGTCAGTCAATTCTTTTTGGACAATCAAATCAATTTTCGACAGCGATAAACTGGATCTACTGTAGCTTGCTTACCTACGACATACCATACAATGCACCAGTCTACAATGCTGTAGTCAATGGTGGATATTCAAATTCAGGGCAAGAATTTCCGAAAACTGATGTTCTCTAAACAAAAAAAAGAGCTTTGATCTCGTCTTTCACTTTTTTATCCCAAAATCATAATGAACTCTAAAAAAAAAAAAAAGGTCTTCAATTCGATTTCATCTCTATTTTTCTCCCAAAATCATGGTGATCTCTAAAAAAAAATGTCTTCACTTCGATTTCATCTCTAATTTCCCAATTTTTCTCCCAAAATCATGGTAAACTCTAAAAAAAAGGTCTTCACTCGAATCAATCTTTTGTTTCCCACTTTTCGTCCCGACTTCATAACAATCTCTAAAAAACATCTGCAACGAAATAAAACTATATGTGCTATTTTCGAGGGGGGCCACAAAAAAAAAGGGGCCCGAGGCAACTGCCTCATTCGCCTCACCCATATCCACCACTGGCTGTAATGGTCACAGTTTATTGATCATTTTGGAAGTTTCGACTTACTTTTAAGAAATTTTGCGCTCAAAATCCATTCCAAAAAAAGTTGCCGAAATATTGAGTAAAACAGCGGCGTGCGGTCAGGGCATGCAAGTCATGCTTTGCATGACCAAATTCGTAGGGATCGCATGACGAGCTTTTTCGCGATGAGGTATATATTTTTTAATTTAATGAGAAATGGTACTGGTGAATTAGAGAAATTTGAGACCGATCCGAGACGAAGACCTTTTTTTTTTAGAGAACACCTTGGTTTTCGTATGTAAAGTTAGAAATTAGGAGCCTGATTTGCCGTGATAACCTTTTTTTTAGAGAACACTAGAATTTTAGGACGAAAAGTATAAAAGCTGAGACTGATTGGAAGCGATGACTTTTTTTTTTTTTTTTTTGGAGAACACCATGGTTTACGGATCGATCTATGTTTAGAATCTCACACAGAATTCTTTCTGCTACCCAGAAAATATTGCATGTCCTATCCATTAACTACCCAGAAAATACCTAATTGCATGACCAGTTTTTGGCAAGTCAGTTGCATGGCCAGTCTCAGAGGCCACCGCATGCCACTGGAGTAAAACAATCAAAACAGTAACTACAGATAGTGTTCGACTTACGACCGCGTTCGGTTCCGACCATCCGGTCGTAAGTCGGAGTGGTCGTAAGTCGAATCTCATATATACATGTATGTATATATGAGGGCAAAAATTATCGTATGTTCTGTATGATGTATAATAGTTTAATCTACATTATTTTGTTGTTTTTTATCCTATTGCAGATTATTAACCTATTGATTTTTTACAAAACAATATTTGTTCAACCTTTAATTAATATTTAATTCGTAATAGTTGTTGGTTTCATAAGTAAAAGAAATTTTTTATTTAAAATTTATTAAGAAAAAAAAACAACAAAATATTCAAACATAAAGCATACTGTACAAAATAAATCCATAATAAAAACAAATTTATTCGTTGCTTGTGGATGGCTGTGAGTCATCTGGATCGCTGTCATCTTCTATTGTTCTGAAATGGCTGGCTGCAATGGCTGGTTCCTTGGCAACGTGGGAGCTGGTGCTTGGCTGTTGATCGTCGAGGGTCGGGGTGGCAGGGGCCGGTGTAGCCGGAGAAGTTTTCTTCATAAACATGCTAAGGGTTGTCTGAATTGTTCGTTTCTTCTTTTCTTCATAAATTTCCCTATATGGTCGAAACACGTCGTAGGCCATCCTCTCGATTCTTGCAAATCGTTCGAGGTTTGGGTCGATCTTCTCAAACTGTTCCAACGTTTTGTTTAAAAGAGATAAACCTTCAGATAAACCTTTCGTCGTGAACTTACGTTGTGGTACCTCTTCTTCTTTTTCTTTTTCCTCAGATTCCTTCCTCCTTTCTTCTGCAACTTTTTCTTCTTCCAAGGCGATGAGCTCTTCGTTCGTTAATTCTTCTGACTCTTCGTCCAGCAACTCTTTAATTTCCTCAATTTCACATTCTAACGTCAGATCTCTTGCTAGTTTAATAATTCTCTCCAGAATTTCCGAAAGATCACGTTCGTTTTCAAATCCAGTAAACGTGTTCACATAGCGCTTCACGCAATTCTTCCACACACCGTTCATGCATTTCTTCGTCACGTTGTCCCATGCTGTAGCAATATTCTTGATTGCGTGGAGAAGGTTGCAGTTTTTCCAAAAATCTCTCAGAGATAGTTTAGGGTCAGCATCAGTCGCAGCTATAGCTTGGGCAAATGTGTTTTTTAGATAGTTGGCCTTGAATGTTGCTATCGATCCTTGATCCATTGGCTGGATGAGAGGCGTAGTGTTTGGCGGCAAAAAAACAATCTTTACATCAGGATGAACATCAGCTAGATGGGTTGGATGTCCTGGCGCATTGTCCAAAACAAGCAGAATTTTGAATGGAATACCACGTTCCGAACAATATTCCTGCACTTGAGGAATGAAGCAGTTGCTGAACCAGTCCTCGAAGAATACCTGTGTCATCCAAGCCTTCTTGTTTGCCCGGAAATAGACGGGTAAGGTGTGACGATTGATGTTCTTGAAGGCACGTGGGTTCTCCGAGTGGTAGATCAGGAACGGTTTCAGTTTAAATCCCGCCACGTTTCCGCCAAGCAGCAGCGTAAGCCTGTCTTTAAAGGCTTTGAAGCCAGGCATAGTTTTAGCTTCTTTGTGAATATAACTGCGTTTGGGCATCCGCTTCCAAAACAGTCCTGTCTCGTCCACATTGAAGATCTGCTCTGCCATGTAGCCTTTCTCTTTAATGATCACGTCCAAGTCATCTACGAATTTCTTCGCGCCTTCTTCATCTGCACTCGCAGCTTCCCCTGTGACTCGAACATTATGGAACCCGAAGCGTTTCTTGAAGCGTCTGAACCAGCCAGCACTAGCGTTGAATTCCACAGCACAGTCATCTCCGGCCCGTTCCTTCATGGTATCAAAAAGACTCTTCGCCTTTGTTTGGATGGTAAAAAGGCTGAGCGGTGTCCGTTTTTGTATCTGACTTTCTATCCACGTACTCAGCAATTTCTCCATCTCGTGCAAAGGTCCAGTCCTCTGCTTAGTGATGACTGTAGACTTCATTGGCGCAGATCCTTTCACAGCTTCAAGAATCCTTTCCTTGTCCTTGATGATTGTAGAAATTGTAGAATGCGTCAGCCGTAGTTCTCGGGCAATATCGTTAACTCTCCTCCCTCCTTCATGCATCTTAATAGCCTTCATCTTCGTATCCAAGTCAATGGCCTTCCTCTCTCTCTTAGCGGGCTTCGAGGCAGAAAAGTCAGGAGTCCTCTTCGTTGCCATCTTTAGGGGTTTCGGTAGAGAGTAGCTTCGATGAGCAGGAACTGGTGCTTACTACGCAAAAAAGACAGGCTACATAAAATATTCTTGCAAAAAAATCATACTAAAGCTAAAGAAAAGTATATTAAAGTAAAAAATCAATATTTTCACCTCATCAAAAGAAAGAAAAAAGAATATTATAAAAATAAATTCACAAATTACCAAAATAATATTAAAAAAACTTGGCAAACTATTAATGAAATTCTAGGAAGATCCAAGAATAATACTAATAAAATTAACTGTCTTTCAAAAACTGGTAAAGATATATATGAACCCACTGAAATTGCAAACACTCTCAATGACCACTTCTCTACTGTTTCTAGCAAATTGATATCTCAACTCCCACCATCTACAACCAAATATCAAGACTATTTATATACCTCTAATCCATCTTCAATGTTTTTTTACCCAACATGTCCACAAGAAATAAAAAAGATTATCTCTACTTTAGTGCCAAAATTAAGTGCTGGGTGGGATGGAATACCTTCTATTGTGCTAAAATATCTTCCTAATAATGTGATTTCTATCCTTAGTTATATATTTAACCTACCTTTATCACAAGGAAAATTTATCTCCAATTTCAAACATGCGAAAATAATTCCTCTTTTTAAAAAAGGAAGTGCCAAAGATGTATCTAATTACAGACCAATCAGCTTGCTCTCTTGTTTCTCTAAAATTCTTGAAAAATTGGTTTATAATCGTCTTTATTCTTTTCTGAAAAAATCTAATGCAATTAATGAACATCAATTTGGTTTTAGAAAAAAACATTCAACAAGTCACCTTACTTCTCTTTTAACTGCTAATATTGCAACATCTTTTGAGAACAAAATGAATACCCTTGGAATTTTTCTTGACCTCTCCAAAGCCTTTGATACTATAAACCACAAAATATTGCTTAATAAACTTTATCACTATGGAATCAGAGGAACAGTATATAATTGGTTCAAAAGCTACTTAATTGGAAGATCTCAGCAGGTTGACTATAATTCACATATCTCCAATATAAGAACTATCTCTTCTTCTGTACCTCAAGGCTCAATTCTTGGTCCTCTACTATTTATCATACTGTATATGTTAATGATTTCCCAAATTGCTTAAAATTCAGCAGCAACTTGTCTTTTGCTGATGATACAACCGTAATTCTTTCAGAAAAAAACAGTAATCTTTTAGTACAAAAAGGAAACAAAGAACTGAAAAATATTGACAACTGGTTAATAGCTAACAAACTATCTCTTAATATTAAAAAAACAAAATATATGATATTCAGCACATCTAGCTCAAATAAAATGCAAAAAAAATTTCTTTTGACAATTAGAGGAAAACCAATTGATAGAGTTTCATCGATTAAGCTTTTAGGAGTAATATTCAATCAACATTTAACATGGAAAGATCACATGGAAATGCTACTTAGCAAACTTAAATCATCCTTATATTGTGTGATGAGAGTAAAACCATATCTAAACAAAGAATCACTGTTAACACTTTTTCACTCCTTGATTCTAAGTCATAAAGATACTGTATTACAACTTGGTGTTTTGGTAATAACGCCTTACAAAATAAGCTTCAGAAAATCTGCAATAAGTTTATAAAAATGATATCTATTTCAAAATCTATTAAGAATTCAAAAAAAACAAAAATAACCAACATTATGTACAACATACAACAACTTTATAAGTTAAACATTGCTATTTTCATGCATAAATTTTTTAATAAACAATTGCCTACAACGTTTAACAATGTATTTCAAACAAAAACATCCAATGTGATCACAAGGAGCAACTTACACTACGTGACTACGACTGAGCTGCCAACCTTTCCAACGTCAACGCGGGAAAAAGTGTCTTATAACGGCAACGCGGGAAAAACTATCTTACACTACGTGACTACAATTGAGCTACCAGCCTTTCTAACGGCAACGCGGGAAAAACTATTTTACACTACGACTGAGCTGCCAGCCTATCGATACGGCTGCCTAGCCTTGCCAGGGAAGCGGTCGTAAAGTCGAGCAGTCGTAAGTCGAGCAGGTCGTAAGTCGAACACTACCTTATGACGTTTGCACAGGCGTTCCGGTCGGACGCTTGGGAAGAAAATATTTATTACATTCGCTTTCGGCTCACAACGCCTCTAGCGGTTTCTACATAACAAACAAAAACAAATTACACGTTCGAAAATTTTACATACACAAACGAAAATGTGGTTCATCATAAAAAAGCAGTTAATTTACACGGCGATAAAATTACGAAATCAGTGACAATAAAAAATAGCCAATCAAATTTGTTAAAATAACTTACCAAAAATTTTCTTTAATCAAAACGTTTCACTTCACCAAAAGTGTACTATAACTTGCGTAGCAGAGTAGCCTACTTCTACAAACTAAGTCTTTATCAGTCGACGCAAATTATCTAAAAATTACAATTACCAACCATTTATACTTATTCAAATAACGTAGAAAATAAACACAATTTTAAAATTTTGACTTTACGTGGTTGCACTATAAAAAAAAGGCTATCAAAAAAAGGTTTATTTTTAAAGTTAAAAACTGTAGCTTATAAAATTTGAGGCTTCACTACAGCTAAGCACAAACAATATCAGGCTTCCAGCCAGTTAAAAGTCACAAAGAAACCAAATCAAAGTCGAGGAAAAAGAGAAAAAGACTTACGTCATACAACAAAAAACAAAATTAACAGTAACAACGGTATCAAAAAGGGTACATTTTTTTTAAATATCGACTTTACCAATAGCGGTACTAAAAAAGTACTGCGGAACTGCCCACGTCTGTTAATTCAAACTTTTCATTGAAAAAACTCGAAATACAAAACCAAGATTCATTGCATATAATGATAGGTCAGTAAAAATTTAATATTTTGACTTTTCAATTTTATTCTAAGTGATAGAAACACATTGTTTGATTGTATCACTATTTAAATGTTTTGACAAATTGTGAAGAAACAAGGATAAAATTTTTCCTCAAGCCAAACCCAATAAAGATTTAAAGGCGTAAAACTAAAGTAGGCTGATTGCCTATTACTAAGTGAATTAAAACATTACAAATTTGATTTAATTTTAAAACTAGTTTTAAAACATTTCAAATCAGTTAAAAGATTTAAAAATCAGATAAAAAAATTTTAAATTTGACTTAAAATTCTGATTTTTAAGTCGTCGGCCTATAACAAGGGTGGCCAAACTGCGGCTCTTTGAACCTTTTAAAAAATTATGTTAATTTTTCTTTTGTAATTAATAGCAGTCAAAGGCCAACATTTTATCGTTTATACTAGCAAAGATTCCTAAAAATATGGCGTTGTATTATAATAATTACTGAATTGTCATTGCTTTTAAATTAAATCAGTAATACCAGTGTGAGCTTAAAATTGAGAAAACTGTTGTATATATTGCCGTTTAATTGTATCTAATTGTCGTTTATGATCTATTGTTAAATTGTAATAATTTTTTTTGCTTTGATGAGGACTTTCGAAAGTCGAAAACGTTCAGCTTTTTTTTAAATAAAATTTTGCTAGTATGAATGATAAAATTTTGGCTTTGGTAGGTATTATTTACAAGTTGATTTTAAAAATTACCTCTCATCCTAAATCATAATTTTTTTTTGCTGCAGTGAGTTGAGTGTTTTGTTAATTGAGAGTTTTGTTGCGAAAATATCATTAAAAATAGCAAAAAGAGAAAGTACTAAAAAGAAAATAGAACTTTTAAATCCGAATAGGAGAAAAAATTTCAATTTACTGACATTGGAGGTAAAACTGTATGGCTTATCTATACGCTTCATTCAATCATTAAAAAACCAGTAAGTAACTTGAACCGATATTATGAACCAAAACACAAAAACTTTGCCATTAACTACCCACGCAAATTGGACTTATGGAGGAACAAGCTTAGGGAGTGCTTGCAAGATCTCATGTTTCTTATTGATATAATGAACCATTTACAAATTTTAAACTTGGCATATTTTAAGACAAAGATCATCTTGCTTAAAACCTTTCCCAAAAAATTTTTAGTTTTTTAAATAAACTGTAAATTTTTAAAAGGGATTTATTGTACAAACATTTCATCTTAACCTGAAGAGAATAAATGCATTTTCTTATGTCAAAATAAATAAAAAAAATTGGAATAATATAAAGCCAAACTGCAAAAACTACTTTATAATTTCTGGGCTAGGTTTATTGATTTGCAGAAGCTAAAGCTTTGCTTTTTTTCTCTCGAAAACCCGTTCGATACTGATGTGGCCACCAGTGGGTGTCCGATTTCCGAACCATTGGTGTCTGAAGTACCCGCAGTGGAAATGGAACTATTGGAGCTGCAGGAAGATTTCGCTTCAAAAATGGCCCATACATCCCTGAGTACAATTGAGTTTTGGAAACAAATATTAGAAGCTAAACATACGCACTTGAAAAAAAACAAGCATCCGGGTGATTTTCGTCCTCAGCACAACATAATGCTGTGAATTATTTTATTCTGTGATGAAGTTTGCAAAGTCAAAACGTCGAGTCACTCTGACAAATGAAGACTTAAAAAAAAACTGCTCCTAACGGCCATAAAATCTTACCAACCAAATTTTAAACGAATTGCAGCCCAAATGCAGACTCATAGTATTGCCACGCATCAATAAATACCATTTGTTTACTTTTTTATACGAATAAATAAATTCATGTTTTTAGATTTTTGTGTTGCGGCTCTTTAAAAGTTTGGTTTCATGATACGCGGCTTAAACATGATATAGGTTTGGCCAACCCTCGCTTATAACGATACTACAGCGGGATTTTGAAGAAATAATAGCCTTTCCGAAGAGTGCGCATTTTTTCAATCAAGTCAAATTTTGCTAAAAGAAGATAAGTATACAGGGAGTCCTCGGGTTACGACGGTCCCGACTTACGCTGTTTCAAGGTTACGAACACGCCCCATAAAAATATAAAAAATAATATTATGCGTCGTAAGCGATGTAAACAATTGCGAACTAGTTTCTAGCGCGCAGCGGATGAATATGCTATGTGTTTGTGTCATGGTTGTGTCACTAAGTTTCAGTCGCATCACTCAGTTTCAGTAATACGCCATTTTGGTTGTGTACGCCGGTTCTCTCTACTATAGTATTTATACTATAGTACACTACAGTATAATATGTATAGTATATCATAGTACTATACCTGGCTATAGTACAATACTTTACAGTACAGTACAGTACAGTACAGTACGTATAGAGTAATTTATTTATGATGTTCCAACTTACACTGAAATTCGGGTTACACCGCGTCTTAAGAACGGATCAACGTCGTAAGTCGAGGACCCCTGTATAATGCAACTATTTTATAGCGGTATCGATCATTTTAACCGATCATTTAACCGAAAGAATTGAAGAGTATAATAATATTTAATATAATATTCAACGTTCCGTGGTCATAAATAAGCTAAAAAAACTAAGAAAGTAGTTTAATAAAACACACACATGCTAAAACTTTTTTGAAATCTCTTCGTAGTTTTCTTGAGTGGACGCGCCAGGACATATACTTGGAGAGAAAAAGAATACATTTTTTGCTAAGATTGTTTTTGTCGTGTCGGTTTTGTTCGACTTTGAAGCAGGAATATTTTTCTCTTTAGGAAAATCAAGATTTGACTTAGCGATGGTGCAAATTTGATTCACTTCTGTTGCTTGCGGTCGCTCGCTTTTTGCCGTGTCAACTTTTTTCAAATTTTCGTTTAATTCTTCTCGTGTTTCTGCCAGAGATTGCATCACTTCCGTTATTGCTTTAAAATCTAACAAAACTTTAACTAAAAAATTCGAAGTAAATATTTGAAACATTAAGTCAAGATTTTAAATAAAATTTTATTTGGAAAATTTAAATCTTTTAAGCTAATGATAAGAGACTTGTAAGCGTTAACGATCGTCTGCAAAGGTTTAAGCAATTGCATCTGCTCTAGCGTGTTTAAAACGATTGCAAATTCGTTTCTGAACAAGAGTAAACAAACATAAATACGGTTTTTCTGTTCCATTTATAGACAGACAGACACAGACACACAAATTTATTTTGCCCAAAACCATATAAAACAATAACAAAGAAATATAATGCAAAAAAAAAAGAGGGCAAGGAAGCACCGAACAACCGTAAGGTTTACTAGTCAAGATGCTTCCCGAGTAAATTACAATTACCAATAACAATTGTGTTACTGCAATTAATAGAAAAAAAATAACAGCAAAAATAAAAAGAAGAAATTTTTGACGAAACAAAAGTTTATAAAACAACAGCGAAAAAAAAAAAATTTTTTTTCAATTTCACTTGATTATGCATATTAACATCAAGTTACGCCAAAGCATTTTTTATTTTTATTTATGTAAAAGTACAAAATTGGGGTTACATTGTAGGTATAGCAAAAGACTATTTATATTTAATATGATTTACAAAACAAAGTAATCTATTCAATTACATAACATAAGCTAAAATGTTGGGAGATAATATAAATTTGAAAACTTAATATTGATCAATAAAACTTTTTTTTAATTGTTTTTTAAATGCATTCCAATGTAAGTTTTTCAACTCTGGTTTTAGTTTTGACCAAATATTTAAACGAACTGTTGGTTCACAAATCGAAATAAATACAGCCATTGTTTTCCACTCCACTGGCAATGCATTATTGTAATTTTAGTATTTTATGTTATCATTCGAAGATTGTGTTTGTTTGAAATGTGATTTTATTTCTGAAAAAAAAATGGTGACAAGTACTCTACAATAACAAAAAAACTTTCAGTTATTTTGCATACGAAACTGAAAATAGCACTATGACAAAGTATTCCTGACTTCTTGGGTTATACAGTAAAACATTCTAGCAATCATCTTGAATAAAAGATACCAAAAGCAAAAAGATGACCGTCTTTAAAGTTTGCCGTCTATGTATTAATATAATCGCTAAACTTATAAAACAACTGTTGATGCGTCATCTTAAGCTAAATCCGATTGGCTATTCAAGAGATCGGAAATAACCCTTATTGGTAGCTGATTATCATCACAATTAGCCAACAGTTCTTTTATGAAATTCAAATATTACAACTTTTATGTTTGCTTAATAAAATCGTTAATTTGAGGAAACTCACCATTTTATGGTCTGTTTAATAGGCGAATAACAGTAGTAGTAGTCGAGGCCAATAACATAAAGTAGGTAGCAGTTTATTCAAGTAGTGTTGATTAGGGCTATTTCTGAGAGCGGCTCAGCAGCCTACACTTCATCGCGTTGTCAACAACTCAACAAATCAAATTTTAAAGCTGGCAACTCTGCAGTACTTGGATAGTTTTAAAATAAAACTCGTTTACTGCCTATTTCTTGTATCGATTTTTTTCCCAAAAAAAAAGCAACAGCAAAAACTTGTGGGTTTACCGTTCAACTGACCGAAAATGAGTCCAATACTTGATGTTGCTTTAATGAGTTTTCAGACAAACATGATAAAAGCTAGTTGGTTTAGTTTTTTGATTTATAAGTTTTCTCTTTTGCTTCTATTAAAAAAAACAAAAAAACTTATTCAATTATAGACGTTTTGAAATTACAATTACGATGATTTCATAGTTTCTTAGGTTTATCTCCTTCGCTAGAAACCACAAGTACTTCTACTTTCGTCTTCAGTTCAAACAAATCAAACAACAATTTATATAACCCTAAAACATTTTTTCTTAATTTTTTACGGATAAGTAGTAATCACAATACTCTTTTTTATACACTTTTTCATGAAAAATAAATTCCAACTGCCCTGAGCAAGCAAAACCTCACAAAAGGAAGTTACACAACCAGAAATCACTATTGTATTTTGTACCGCAAAAGAAGTTGTCAAAGCGAATTCTAAATGATAACGGTCACGATTTGCCAGCTGGTTTTTTCTGAACGTCTTGATACTTTCTACAATTAGTGATAAAAAATTTAGATCTTTGACAATAAACCAATTGAAAAAAGTTTTGTAATTCCTTTTCAAGATTAAAAACAATCACTATTGGCTTAGAAGCTGAAAAATATTTCAAACTTTTGAGCAACTTTAAATTATATTACAAAAATTGTTTGATTTCCAAGTAACAGCACAATAAAGTTAATAATTCGTCAAAAGCGTATTCATTTAAATTTGAAATATAACTTTGCAGTTTGAAAATTCAAAAAAGCCTGTTAATAAAAAGGGATATAGACCCTAGCCGGTGACGATCGACGTTTAAACTTTTTGGTTAATTAATTCATCCACTGATAGAACAATAAACTTAAAAGTGCTTTAGACAAACGTAATAAGCTTCAACTTTTTAAATGAATATAAATTAACGTTGCAACATATTAATTTCCGAGACAAGCACACATTAAAGCCAAATAAACATTGAGAAGCTATTTTTTTACCAAAGAGCGACAAACCTTTATAAATATTTATGATCTCATGGAAATTGATTGCTTTGAAAATCTTGCGTTGCACTAGCAGATTCAAAAGTTATTATTCTTACTATCTTAGAGTTGTGACGTTTGCGTTTGACCTTTATGATTGGATGATTGTCGACGTTTTCATATTGCGAAATATTTTTAGTGAGTTGATTTCCTTGTCAATAAGATTGGTTCAGACTAAAAGCAGACATAAGAAAAGGAAGCAAAAAGAGTAATTTTAAAAAATTAGCCAAAAATCCCGTTTTTCGCTCGCTTTTTCAGCCACCACTTTTAGTCTGAACCAAAATAAAAGGTAAAAATATTTCAACTTCAATCTTTTCCCGCTATAAGCAGGAAAAAGTTTGCGTTTTGGCATTTTTTTTACGCTTTCGCCGCAGGCTTTATTTTTTCGGGTGCGTTTTTCGTCTGAAACGACCTTAAAGCGTTTAAAACAGTAAGTTAACCATCAGTAAATATCTCTGGGTCTACAATTCCACTGGGATACTTTAATGGCTATTCCCGGCCCTAATATGATACCTTCTTGTAAAACACAACGAGAAACATTGTTGCAGGCATATCAAAGTCATCTCTATACTTTCTAAAAAAAGTTCTAATGCACTGTTTATCAGCAGGACCATTTTTTACCTTATTTTTGTTAAATTTTGGCTTTAAACCTGTTATACATGTTTTATGAACAAACTTTGATTTTAATGTTGCAGAAACGGCCATTACATCAGTATAAAAAGTTTGTTTTTTGTTAGCAGTAAGATAAAAATCTCAATTTATTTCACGCATTAGAAGTCTCTAATTACGAACATTACTATTTTTTGTGTAACAAATTAATCCCAAAAAAACTTTAACATGTATTCAGAGAAATAATTTCATGTATTAGCATTCAGCAATTATACTTTTGGTGTAAATGTTTTTATAGAAAACATTCATAAAAAGACACATTTTTTTAAATTACATGAGGTAGGCCTAATACTTTATTTTTATCTAATTTTACATTGGTAAACATTTTTTAAAATTAACCGTTGGTTCTGAAAGTGGTTGATATCGACGACCCCAAGGGGTCAAATGGAAGCAACAATTGGACAAGGGTCCACTAATGACTGATGGGGTACACTGCAGCAATAAAGTAGCGGCACCTTTTTCGTAAAGTTATCTGTAGGCTACTAACTTTAAAATCTGTGATTATCAATGACAAAACTTTTTTTTTGGTCTTTACTTGTTTTAGTTCAAATCTAATGATAAAGATATTGTCGCACGAAAGATATGACGACAAAAAAAGGTCATTGACATTGTTTACTGGTATCTAATTTTTTGTATTTAGAATTGACTAAGTGAACTACGGTAAAAAAACAAACAAACATTCGTATGGCGTTGTGTTCCACACACACCGATTTGCTGCTTTCTGTGAATTAACCGCGGTCACCATTGAAGGTAAGCAGCTTGACCACATTTCTCGGAATGTTCGTGAAGTGCCCTTCCGAAGGGCACAACGAGTATCACTCAATCGACATTACGGAGAATCGAACCAGGTCGTTCTGCACGTGAGTCGCGGATGTTACCACTGAGTTAGAAAGATAAAGGTAACAACCGTTTTTGATTAGAAAACCCGCACAGAATAGTAGCCGTGGCTTCAGCTCAAATAAACACTGCCCTTTAAGGGACAGTGATACATATGTGTACCATGATTGTGAATGTAACGTAACAAACATAGCCGTACCTGCTGGGGGGGCAGGGGGCAATTGCCCCTTAAGTTTCTAAGATTTGTGCGAAATTCAAATTTTTCGGGCAATGACAAGAAAACATTTGGGCAAAACCAGAATTTTTCGGGCAGTGATATGAAAAATTTGGGCAAAGTCAGAAATTTTAGGGCAGTGACAATGATCAACTGCAAAAAATAGTTACCAAATTTAGGTGAAGACCTTTTTTTTTGGAGATCACTATGATTTTAGCACAAAATTTGTTCTTAGTTCGAGAATCTCAGACAATTTTTTTTTCCTATCCGTAATGTGCTAGAGAATGATGATTTGGGCAAACGTCACAAAACTTGGGCAAAACTTCATTGCCCCCCAAATTTTTTTTGGCTGGTACGCCTATGGCAACAAAAGCCCTTTTGTGAAGGCATTATAATTTTTAGGTATTTGTGACATCATTATTAAATCATTGCTATTTTATTTTGCAATCAAATTCCTATCATTAGGGGTGGATAAAACATTTTTTATTCAAATCGGGTCGACATGCAGAAAAGTTTGAGAATCACTGTTTAAAGGTAAAGGATTCTTAAACTAAAATCTTGGATTAAAAGTTTCCAGAAGAGGCGCAAAGTTGCTGGGATGTTGTAAAATATCTAGGCCTAAAAATTGTACTGATAATTCAGAATTTATAAATATTATGAGAGCAGAAAATTCCAAGACTGACACTAAGGGGCGGCAGTTCAAAAAGTTTCAGAGTGCCTAGTATAAATTGTAGAATCTCTTCAACATTCTTCCTCGACTTAACCATCTTACATTGTTGTGCACAAGTAAGTCCTTATAACTTGCATCGTTTACTGAAAGAAAATTTCGAAGTAAACGATGTTGCAGTGCGGATGTTGATCAAAGAAAGTTTACAAGTTTCATAATATTCTCCATGACATCACAATATTCATCTCTCAGGCTGGCACACAGCACTGCTTGGTGAATAATGCAATGGTAGGTTATCAAACCCGGATTGCCTTTGACTAATCGTCCAACAAGTCCTTTCCCTCGAGAAAGCATTGCTGGAGCTCTATTTGTGGTAAGTAAAATGACCGACTTTATTTCAATATTTCGCGACTTCATCCTGCTTATCAAAGATGCGTAAATATCTTCTCCTTGTGTTTGTTTTGTAAGAGTAGTAACACCTAACAAATCCTGCATAAATTATTTTCTATTTCCATCATAATACCGAATAAAGATTAGTAGTTGAGCATTGTCGGTCATGTCAGTTGACTCGTCAATAGCTAGTGAAATACAAGGTGCATTTTTCAGTTTTTGATCAAGTTGCCATAAAAGATCTTCGGCCAATAGTTCGATTCTCCTCATTGTTGAAGAATCAAATAACGGAATCTGTTTTATTTTAGTGATTATTGCATCTCTTTGCTTGCCATCAAACAAGGTTTCGGCCATTTGCACCATACATTCTCCAACAATTTCTGCATCACTGAAGAGCTTTTTATGCTTTTCTAAAATCCAAGCTATTCTTAATGAGCATTCAGTTACTTTTTCTTGGGCAGTCATGGTATTAGCTAAAACCATGGTTGACTTTTCATACCGTGATTTTAAAATATTCTTATTCGTTTCTTCCTTTCTTCCGTTCCTTGCTTATACTTCTCTTCAAATCCACCATTTCTTGTTTCATAATGGCGTTTCCGATTACTGCTTTTCACTAAGGCTACATTTTGATTACAAATAAGGCAGTATGGATTCGAGCTGGATGTGGGAAGAATGAAAGCATATTTTTCTATCCATTTTTTCTTGAACGCACGGTTTTTATTGTCAAATTTTCTCCTCTTGCTAGATGCCATTATATTCTCTTTTAGGATTAAACTAAATTACATGTAATTGAGTACACTGCAAGAAATTTACATTAGAGGCTACTTATGTACTTACAGTTTACGAAACAACAATGACAACTTCAAACACTATGAAAACGACTAGCTACTTAAAAAATCATACAGCCTGCTTAAGAAGACTAGACAACTACAACGCTTCGATTGCCGGGCTACCGAGGGTATCAATTTATTCAACAAAAATATTATTGTAGTTCCGAACAAAGTGTGTATGTGACATAACAATCGGCAACAATAGCCTCTAATGAAAATATAGTGGTGCGTGCTAGTGAGCTCAGTGAGCTTATGCTGAAAGCCAGGTAGAACTTCCTTTTACTAATACCTTACTGTGCTGTAAATCCGCAAATGCATCAAAACTCCAGAAACCGTTTAGGTCCGCATCTAGCACTCCGGAGGTCCGGATTCGGACCGCGGTCCGCTAATTGATTAGCCCTGCTCTAGCCAGAGGAAAAGAAAAGTGAAGTTTTTTATCGTTTCTCTCAGCTCTTACACCACTGAAATGCATACGATACATACATATATTACAAAAAAAACTATAATATTTCAAAAAATAAATAAATGAAATCAATAAACAGATAATCTATGATACTAAACTTTGTTGTCGCAAAAATATGATCTTTGAGGTGTGTTTTCTGCACCAATTATTGCTGACAGGTTTTGTTTACGTTGACGTTTCCGTTGCTTTTTTTTTCGATAAACAAAATAAGTGCCCCTGTTAACTTTTTAGTCAGTTTTTAGTTTCGAATGTCAACTTTTATTACAATCAATGGCACCAAAAGCAGTTGGGTGCGATGGGAAACTGTTCGTTTTCCTGCAATATTTTTAAAATAAAGGGACACGTTGTGCCCTTTATATTATCTTGACCAAAATTAATCCAACAAGTATGAAAAATATAAATTAAAACAAGGCATCACCAAACTTTTTTCGAAAAAACCCATGCAGCAAATAACAATAAGTTTGCAAGGAGCAAAATTTGAAAGTTTTTTTTTGGAAAACCTTTGGAAAAAAATTCTCTAAAAATTTCTTTAGTTTTATCATTTACTTGTAGGTTCGTTAAGGCGGCAGCATTTTCGGTGTTGTGATTATGTTTTCCAGAAATTGTGATGACACAAGGATTAACTGACCTTAATTTTACGGACTTAACGTATATAAAATGTATTTTAACCAAAATTTTTGCCATGCAATTAGTGCTTGGTCTCGTAGTGCTTGCAGAAGTCTTTTGTCTGTATTGGTTGTAATGGCAAACATATTGTTGTTTAAATAAAATCTGTTTTATGTTTGGAAACGATTTACGTACATTCTAGCTGTATTTGTCGCTGCACTAAACTGTGAGAGCCAACACTTCCACTCGTCCACTGTCTTAACAGAACACACAAGAACTATAGAATCTTTACTAGACGATTCCATAAAAGTGTTTAAATCATCCCAAATGCTTTTATCAACATTCATACTAACGTTGTTTTATCTAGCCAACTAAAATCTGAATATATATAATAGTTTTAAACAATTGTACTTAAATTACACGGCAATATCATTAAAGTTTAATAAAAGTAAGCTCCATTTATTTACTACTTGCATTAAAAACCGTATCTAATGTTATTGACCAATATCGGTCTACTCATCAATTTCAGAGAATTTCAACGATTTGACAAAAATAACTTTAATGTCATACTGTATATAAGCCTACTTTCAAAAGTGACCCTTTTAGTTTGGTTAGAAGCAGTGTTTATATTTTTTAAAGCCTGCATAATATTAAGATTTTTAAAAGCTAAATATATGTCATGCTTTTCCAAAACTTTTTTGTTTCTGCTTTTAAGTAATATCCCTTTAGAATTAGTCTTCGGCAATAATAATTTTTTTTTTAAGGTTTACATGCTGGTAGGCCTAATGTCAAAAATTAAGGGTTAGGTAACTGAGAGAAATGAAGCTTTGGATGGTGAAAGAACAAAATGGTAAATATGTTTTTAGAATTAGATACCTTACATCCAATTGAAAACGCGAAAATAAACTATTCTTTTTCATGTTTCTTTATTTTAAACCAGCAGTATGACAAGCGTAGATGGAGAAATTTGTTTGAAAGTGAAGTCAAAAATTGATTCGGACTGAAAGCGCGGACGCGGAAAAAGCAAGCGGAAAGCGTAAAATTACACTTTCAGTTTGAACCCAGCTAAAAATCAAAATACTTCATGTTAAAAGCCATTTTAATAAAAATCTACTACCCTTTTTAGCAAAGTCAAATTGACTATTTTATTTAACTGGTCAAAATGCGATAAACATGCAATGCATTCTGTCTGAAACTGATGAGGAACAGCGGAATAAAATTAGATGTCAACCAACTAGCTACATTGGCAAGGCGTGGAAGAAATGCACCTAAGTGTGCGGCCCCATTGGGTAAAAGGAGACCGCCTTTAAGCATCGCCAAGCGATTGGTTAAAAGAAAACGAAATTTGGGTTTAAATATAAAAGACAATTGTGTCAATGCAAAAAGCCATTAAACATTGATTTTATATTTTCGGGTTGTTGCATTTGTGTTAAGAGGTTTTTTATTTTGTATTCTTTTTATATGTTGGGAGTATTAAATTTAATGTTTATACTGCAGCTGAACGCTTGTTTCAATTTGTGTTTTTTAACAATTTAAAATGCATACATTATTTAAAAAGAGAGTATTCGGCGTTTTGCAATCGGCAACTGATTTGCTTTCAAAAATATTGGACCTAGATTCTGCTTTAGGCCTACTAATAAAACTTCGTCATCAAAAGCAATCCAAACCGCAGCTCGCAAACAATTTTATAGATATTCTTGATTAGTGACAGCGATAGATTTTTTGTTGAAACAGCCCGAGCAAATGGTTCGAAATTGCGCAAAATGTTTTTATTTAATACGAATTTTCTTTAATTTTTCAAAACCCTTTTTTAGTCTTTATTTTCAATTCAATGTGAAAAACAAACTTTGTTGGCTTTGATTTGTACAAGACTAATTGAGGCGCGCAAGTTTAAACAATTTCAAAAGAAGCCTAGAGGAGTGGAGCTTGGACCACACTGTCCTTATCTATTTTTTTTTCAAGAGTGATATGACTAAAATTCAATGCTTCTAGCACCATCAAGCATACAAGCAAAGGACATGACGTTGCTTCAAGCTTTTGCCACGGTACATTAAATAAGACAGAAGTTGAACCACGATTATTTTCATTTTTAAAACAGCCAGCGTCTCTCAGGCACGACGAGAAGCCATTTTCAATTGCAAGACGCATCTATCGCAGATCTTTGACTTTAAGTATGTTGCTTAACATGAAAAAGTTTTTCATAGACCCTAAATTGTAAAAATTAGCGTAACAAAGCATATTGAAATGCAATAGCTAGTCTACTGCATAGGTTAAGCATCGTACGTAAGGAGCTTATTGCAAGCCTATCGGCATAATATCCGGATAAAAAGAGATGGCCCTTTAAAAGCAGATTTTGCTCACTTCTAATTCTGCGAAAACTACAAACTACAGTACAAAAAGTACGCTCATTTATTCATTTTAATTTTATTCTTGACAACTATCATAGTAACTCTTGCACATTAAAGAGTAGTCGAGAGTCAAGAAAAGGACAAACAAGTAAAAACACTCCTCAGCATGGCTGCATCACCAAAAAGAATAAAAAAGAAAGAACAAACTAAAAACGAATTTAAATAGCTTATCGCTTTAAATTGCTGCAAGCTAAAATTTTTTCAATTCAATTTTAATAATAACTTTTTGTTCTTTTACGTTTTGAATAATTGTTCAAAAAAAGTAAAAATATGTTTCTCCTATAATATCTAATATAACGGGCTTCATTCTGTTGGGCGAAATAATTTGGAAAAACTAAAAGGCTTTCTGTAACTTGTGACGTACATTATTATTAATTTAAAACTTTGTTTGCTTTTTATTTTCTTATAGTTTTATGAAAATTCTAAATAGCAAGAGATTTTGAAAAAACGTAAAAACTTATTTTATTGGGATATCACTGAAAAAGTATGTGCAGCATTGTAACTACACCTATTTACAGAGGTGGGCAGAGCGCAACTTCCGCAAATTGCGCATTTGCAAAAGTTGCACTGCGCTTTCATACTTTTTTTCAAAGCGTTTCGCACTTTGCGCTCCACTCTCAGTTAGAGAATTATAAATTGCGGTTAATTGCGCTGCGCACCGAGAAATAAAAAGACTAACTACCTTTCTATTGCGCTGCTCATTAAAAATTAAATAAATCAATTGCGTTTTATATAGTCCTATTTTGAAAAAGCGCAATCAATTTTGGTTGTATTAATTTTAATGTAGGCGATTAAAAACGATTGGGTTGCGCTTATGAGTTATGACTTTATGAAAAAGTACATTACGTTTTTATTGATATAAAAATCACGTTGCGCCACACTTGATATAGTTTAAAAATGGTCTACATTACGCTTTACATAAATTTCAAAAGCGTATTGCGTTGCGTTTTACGTGATCTAAAACATGGCTTCTCAAACTTTTTCGTTCTGCGACGATATTTTTAAAAACAAATTTTTGTTCGACCCCAATATGTATAGGTTAATTTTAAGTTAATTTTTTCCTATGGAAAACCACGCGTCTGCAAGAAAAACCATGTAATAACAAAGAGGAATGAAAATAGTAACCTGAAGCGAATTAACAAAATTGCAAAAACAAGCACATTTAATAGCAGGGAAAAATTACTTTACGAGTATATTCTTTTACAGGTACCTTATCAAGACAAATAAATGATTTAATTTTTTCGATGCATAAATTTATTTCTGTGAAAAGACTTTCAACATGTTTAATTTTTTCGCATTCATTTATAAAAATCAATCTTGGCTTTAGACTCCGAAAATAATTTTTTTGCTTTTGTTTCTACCTGTTGTTCTTTTGATTACACCTCACAACTCACCTTCTGATCATGCAACCTTACTACTTTATAACGCAACAATAACGTAATGACACTTTACCTTTTTTAGTTTTTGTTTGTTCAATAAATATTATTGTAAAAAAAAAAACAATTTCAAAAGCACAAAAAGCCAATTTGTTTTGCGACCCAAAAATTCTTTACGCGACCCACAGTTTGAGAAGCCCTGCTCTAGACAAACGAAATGAATAACTATTTTTGCACCATTGAATTGAAGACAAGACAATTTTTGATTTAAAAGTTTATAAACTTGTATGAAAAACATAGTTTATTAAGGACGTTTCGGAATTATAACTCATTTTATTATCAACTTGCATGAAACAAATTAGCGTATAAAATGAAAGGTTCGTGGAACGAAAAAGATGGAAAATCTCGGATATTATGATAATTGAAGGATGGCCAATTAAAACATTTTTAGGAGATAAAGAAATTGTATATACTGTAGATAAAAAAAAGTGACTATGATGGCCTTTTATACAGTTCATTGCTTTTGAGTCTTTTTTGGTACCGCTACAAGCGACTTAAACATTTTTGTGTAAGCCCAATCATAATTGCATACAACATATAAGTTTGACGTACCCAGTTGCCTTCCCTTCTTGATATGTCATTCTCATTTTGAAAGCATAAACGTACGTTTTACAAAATATCATAAGTCTATTTCAATTAAAAAATTTCAACTTTTCACATCTTTATTTTTTTAACCGAAATTTGGCAAATTTAATTTGACGCTGTTATAGTTCTCCAAAATCAATTTTGTTTCCTCTTTTTATCAATCAGCGATTTTGGCTGATTGTGAATTCGGGGTCGTGACGCTTTTGTAATTTATCTTAATCGCTGCAAAAATTACCAAGAAATCGCGCTAATATTATGTAATCAAAATAAAGAGGTGGACGGTTATGGTCGCTAATAAGGAAGGAGGAAAAAGTTTATTGAGATGTTTACATAATAAATTTTTCTTTTGACGAAACTCAAACTTTTTGCGGGTATTTATTTTTCATTGTCGGAAGTTTTCGTAAAATCCTACAAAAACGTCAATTAAATGTGTACAGTAAAAGTGATGTCAGTGGTGAAGTGCAATTCGTTGCCAGATTTTATTTGATGCTTGATTAAACAAGACGGTGACAGATATGACAATTATTGCTGGATGCTCAAGGGCCAGATTGGAGGGCTCCGGGGCCCGGGAGTTTGACATCCCTGATCTACAATGTTTACAGCTTCAGCTGGCAATCATTACTAGCACGAAAATTAAAACTTTTTGGCTAAATGACGGCAAATATTAAGTAACATTTGCACTAAAATATGTGAAAGCAAAATATAGTTTAGGAATCGACAAATATCTTTTGTTCCTACCAGTGATGTACTCGAGACCACATGATTCGAGACCGAGACCGTAAAATTTTTTCGAGACCAAGACCGAGATCGAGACCGGAAAATTTCGAGACCTAAGTTTCGAGACCGAGATCAAGACTAAAATATTTTTCGTAAAAAAATTTAATTTTATTAATGACATTAATTTTTATTTTTCCAAAAATCCTTTTTTTTCTTTTTTTAGAGATCACAATGATTTTGGGAGAAAAATAGCGAAGTATGAGATCAAATCGAAGTGAATATAATTTCTGCATGTAAAATTAAAGAGTGTATTAAGTAGGCTTTCGCCTTCATGAAGTGTGTCGCCGGTAAACTCAGAATTTATTAGTGTGCCGTAGTAATAAGATGGTAAACGGGAAGATATTTGGCCCAAAATGCCTCAAGGTCCAGCACTTTAAATTTGTCCTTGGCTGCTGACTTGAATTTTAACTCGAGAAACTGTTCTTGTGCTTAATCAAAAATGTCGCCTATTTCGCACTGTAATATGTGTCTTGCTTCTCATCTATAGGAGAATTTTATTTGATTATATATATTTTTTAAATCACATAAATGAGTTTTTATTTGTGCTTTAATTGGGACTCACAGTTACCGTTTGCGAGAGCAAAATCCAATTAAAAAAAGCTTACTGGATTCTGTTGTTCAATTCGATTCTTGCTGAGGTCAAGTTCCCTGTAATTTTGATCATCAAAATTAATAAAGAATGTGTTGTAAAACATGTTAGCAATCGGGCCTTTTGAAAATTTACGTACGCCCCCCAGGGCAGGCGTGCCTCCCCGGTTAAGAACCACTGAACTAAACCATTTATTGACTATGTTTACTCAAAAATTT
This sequence comes from Diplosoma virens, assembly GCA_963680785.1. Taxonomy (NCBI): domain Eukaryota; kingdom Metazoa; phylum Chordata; class Ascidiacea; order Aplousobranchia; family Didemnidae; genus Diplosoma; species Diplosoma virens. The sequence goes on from OY796883.1 coordinate 21,125,626, forward strand.
TAGGAGGCAATAAAAGGCTTTTAATTTTATTTCGCAAGGGTTTATGGTGAAGAAAGCAGTAAATCATCATAACCACATCAAATAACAAAAATATCAAAAAATGTCCGGTCTCGAGACCAATTTAAAAAGTACGAGACCGAGACCAAGACCGAGACCGCCAGCAAAAGGCCGCGACCGAGACCGAGACCCTGAAAATTGGTCTTGAGACTTTCATCACTGGTTCCTACTTTTATATTTAAACTAAAATTTTTGGTAATCTCATTGTTTTATGTTTTCTTAGTGCAAAACGGTGAACGACGTGTTAAAACAATAATCTTTTCAGAGTTTGAAAAATAAAGCAACTTTAAATTAAAGTGACACAACAACTAAAACAAGATTATAGTAAAATGGTTTTCCAATAAAAACAAAAAAGCATTTTATCAACTACTTCTAGAAACTAGCACTATACATTAAGGTAAAAGAGTGGCAGTTGTAATGATTACATAAATTTGAAATCAAATAAAAACAATATTTTGCAGTAGGCTACTGTTCAGCTAAAACAAGACACTGGACCTAACAGAATTGCTAGCCTTGTCCGTATTAACGAATCTCATTGTCAGCTAACGAGATTCAACTTCACACTAACTTGTAACTCTTTTAAGGTTTAATACAGTTAACGAAGACAGTGCAAAAAATAATTCAATAATTTTACCACGCTTTTCCAAGCACGTGCGCTGAATAAATGACTGAAGGCAATCACAAAGCAGCAACGAAAGAAAAAGGGGCGTTGAAGTCACAATCGTATCACAATAAACAATGCTGCAAATTAACCGTCCGGAACAGACACAAATCAAAAATTTATTATACTATACAATTTGAAAAACGCTATGCTCTATTACAGTTAGTCTAAAATCGCACTAATAACAAACGCTACAATTACAAGCAGTTAAGTATATCTGATCGAAATAACTAAAAACCTTTAAATTAGGGTGAAAAGAATTACAAGATTTATACAACAAGAAATTAAAATAAATATCTCAAAATACCAAAGATTGAATTTTTCAAACCAGATAAAATAGGACTACCGGTGAAGGTCCTGCTAAAAAACCTAACGATCTCAAACGCCACAACCTCTTGGGTGAGATTGGAATGTGATAGTGAAAAAATCAAAAAATGTAAAAGTATCAAAGTACTAAAAACACTAAAGCTTGCATTTTGTACTACCTATTAGAAGAATCTTATTGTAAGTTACCACATTTAAAAATCATATTCTGTACGTTAACTATGCCTAAGCGTTTTCAATATTCGCGGCAAAGCATTGACAACTAGTAACACATTTTCAAACATTCTGCTCAAAATCGAATATAGATGACACCAACCGATTGCATATTCGTAATATGCAAGAAACGTAGATATCCAAACCAGTTCGGCATATGTGGATATAAGACCTATTTTATGTTGAGTTCAATGTCACGCGTTTCCGCTTTTTGCGACATAGCATTTAACGTAAAGTGACCCATTTTCAAGTTCATTTTACTCAAAACTGAGTATGGTGTTGATACAATTGCCTAAACTAACTTTCTCCAGTTTGTAGATTTAATTTTGATGAAGTGACAATCATTTTTTGTAACTGTTAAAAGGTAGCTAGTGGAAATAAAAATGACTAAAAGTTTGAGGAATTTTGTGTTTAAATGATTTTTGCAGTAAAATTTTGAGTTTTTTATTTATTTTTATTTATTTTATTTAAGATCTTCAAATCTGTAAAGCCTCTTTCTAGGCCTTCTGAAATTTTTGTGTCAAAATTTCAACCTCATACTACAATCGATTCAGTGGAAAATTATGTAAAAACTCAATTCTCTGATTGTAAATCTGTTACTTTTTACAACTATCAACAAGATATCCATCATATGCTTCCTTCAAAATTGTTATGCATGGCATTTCTCTACAGGATACATTAAATCTTGATAACTGGCCGGAAGGATACATTAAATCTTGATAACTTCTCTACAGGATACATTAAATCTTGATAACTGGCCGGAAGGAATATTAGTTAAAAAGTTTTACTCAGTTTAACATCACACCAACACTTTACAGAAATCTGCTGGTGCTGATGGTATCACGGCAGAACATGTACTTCTTGTGCCGCTTGTACTTCTTGTAACAATAGTGCATCTTCATTTTCTGGCCGAACAATCTTTAAGGTCGTTCCAGTTAAGGTGTGGTACGACGACCTATCAAAATATATTTGCACCTATGCGTTTATTGACGAGGGATCAAGTGTAAATATGTGTTCTGCAGAGCTGGCTGAGCGACTTGGAGTGCCTGTGAAATGGGGTAACGTCGAGCTAATAACTGCAAACGCAATCACTCACGAAAGGAAAAAGGTCGATTTCCTGGCTGTACAAGGAATTGAAGAAGAAACTGCTTTTATGGTCAAGGATGCTGTAGTGCAAGATAGCATTGTTGACGTCAGCTCCAGTTTTCCTACGCATGAGATGGTTAAGGGTTATTCACATTTACGGGACCTGAAGTTTCCAGAAATTGAAAATCAAAAGATAGAGTTATTGCTGGGCAGTGACCTGCATCAAGCATATCTTCCCCAAGACATAAGAGTTGGTGCACCTGGTAACCCAACAGGTCTTCGAACTCACTTAGGATGGACAATGTATGGCAAGGACAATGGTGATCAAGAAATAAATACGCCTAAACTTATGGTAAACTTTTTAGATAAAGAGGAATCCTGCAAACAGATACTGGACTTATTAAATCAAGATTTTAAAGACTTAGAATTACCCTAAGTACCAGCCTTGTCAGTAGAAGATAAGCGCGCTCTAGTAATAATGCAGAAGACTGTAAAAAAGGTTGACGGTCATTATTCGATCGGTTTATTATGGAAGGATGATGAACCAAAGTTGCCCAATAACCGCGAGATGACGCTAAAGCGTTTGCTGAGCTCAAAACAAAGATTTCTAAATGACTCAAACTTATTCAAAAAATATTGTGAAAAAATGATGGAATATATTGATTGTAATTATGCTGTCAGAATTTTAGATCAAGTTTCATCTTCCCCAGGAAAGATAGCTTATATTCCTCATCATTGCACCTCTATTCTCACAAAATTTTGAGTGGTATTTGATTGCAGTGCAAGGTTTAGCAATGTGTCATAGAATGATATGTTACTTCATGGACCTGACTTGACCAACAACTTGTTAGGCGTGCTGTTGAGGTTTAGACAGCATCCTGTAGCAGTAGTATGTGACATTAAAGCCATGTTTTTACAGGTTTTCGTTGATGAGCGAGATCAAAACGCGTTTCGATTTCTCTGGTTTTCAGATAACGACCTCGATCAACCACCGGTAGACTATCTAATGCGCACTCATGTTTTTGGTGCGAAGTCGTCCCCGTGCTGTGCTGCGTTCGCGCTACGTATGACTGCCACTGACAATCTCTCGGGAGCAGACGATGAAACAATTCAGACGGCAATGAGAAATGTCTATGTTGATAACATTTGCCGATCATGTGAGTCTGTTGAAAAAACTATTAATCTTGTGTCACAGTTGTGTGAGCTACTAAAGGGTGGTGGTTTTCACGTTACCAAGTTTTTGTCTAATAACAAACATGTTTTGAGTTCTATTCCGCAGAAGGCCCTAGGTGTTTTCTGGGATGCAGCTATGGATCGAATGACGGTGAACGTAAATCTCAAGGAAAGACCCTGTACGAGGAGGGGTATTTTGTCTACTATTTCTCAAACATATGATCATTTGGGCTTGATACAACCATTCTTCCCACCAGCTAGGCAGATGCTGCAGAAAGCTTGTCAAGCTGAGCTTGAATGGGACGATGATCTTAAAAACAAACATGGCATAGGTTCTGAGTGGGACGCGTGATTAAAGACGTTGCCTCAACTTAAAGCGATTTCTATTGCTAGAAGTTTCACCATTATGGGCAGAACCGTTATTAAATTTGAATTGCATGTTTTTGCTGACGCCAGCATGTTAGGCTATGGTGCTGTAGCTTACGTAAAAACTCTTTATCGTGATAATTCTACGCAGTGTTGTTTTGTCTTTGGCAAGTCGCGAGTTGCGCCTCTAAAACCGGTCAGTGTACCCCGTTTGGAATTAACTGCTGCTGTTCTCGCCTCTAAAATTTCGCAATTTGTCATTCGAGAGTGTGATTTTAAATTTTCGCGTGTTTTTCTGTGGACTGATTCAACTGTTGTGTTAAGATATATTAACAATACCTCGGCAAGATTTAAAACCTTTGTAGCAAATCGTCTAGAAATAATTCATTCTTTGACTAACGTAAATGATTGGCATTTTGTTCCTACTGCGTCTAATCCTGCGGATCTTGCATCCAGAGGTGTTTGGCCTGATAAATGTCAATCTACCGATATTTGGTTTCACGGTCCAGTGTTTTTACGTAATATTGCTATTGACTGGCCAAAACAGCCAGATTTCTTGCAGGAACTCTCCGGAGACGACCCTCAAGTCAAGAAGACTGAAGTTTGCATGTGTTACTTCCACAAATTTTAGTTTTCTAAATTTTGGAAAGTTTTTTAAATTTTGTTCCGATGTTAAAAAGTTTTTTTTTTTTTGAAATTTTGTAGAATTTATTTGGTAACTTAGTACGTTGTTTAATCGTCTACCTTTTTTGGCGCCTGCTAAGAAGGCCTCGCCAATAACACAATCTAGGTGTCTACTAAACGATAAATTTCTTAATCTTCTTGCTGGATCTGACCTTCGAACCAGCGACAGCAAAAATATAGTCTAGCTAAATCACAGCTCCGACTACTACAATATATTCTTTATTAAGAAATATGCTCCAATCCACTTAGGAGCCCGAATAGTATAAATCAAAGCAACAGGTTAAAGCTCAATAGCTTAATTCTTCACAATCACGTAGATCACCAAAGACTTGCGGCCAAAAAACTATGACTTCACACAGTTAACAATTTTCCAATTTTAAGTTACCACAACGAAACATCCAATTTTATAATAATACTGCTTTTCAGCGAATCGTATTTATACCATTCAGTAAGATTACTCGAATGTTCTGACATTCTCCAAAGCAAACAACTATTACGCCATAATCAAAACAGGTCAATCGGATAGTTCTGGAAATTACTTTAAATTTCGTGAAAAATAAGCGGTGTTGCCATTTTTTCTTGTAAATAAAAATAAATTATTTAAATTGCTCATAAAACTGTTATTTCTTCGGCTATTTGAGCCGGACCAAAGCGAAATCAAAGATATTTTTTATGAGATTGTGAATCTACATAATTTGGGCGATTTTTAGGAACGGAACAAAGCGGCCCCAATTTGACACACAGTTGTCAAATTTCAAACACAAATGAAGTTCGAAAAATCGCAACTTAACAAATCACAAAGACACTTGAATTCGATGTACAAATACACAACTTCACTTAACTCAATACTCAATAAAAAAGAAACACAGCACAATAAATAAATGAAATACACTAACTTTAACACTGCAGCCAATTGTAATCAATATCTTGTATACAGCACAAATGTGAATAACAGAAACATCAGTAGTTTATATTTGCTGCAACTTATTGCCTGCTTCAAATCAACAATTCAATTTCAAAGTCAGCATTTATGAATCACAAGGGCAGAAGTAGTACACAGCTTTCTTTTACAATTTAAGCAGCAATATCTTAGATTCATTACATGTAAATAGGGCCAAAATAGCATAGGCTACAGCTAATGTCTTCTACTATCAACAGGAACGTCTTATTCTTCCAATAGAAAACCCAATAAGCGAAACACATAAATAAACAAAAACACAGAAAATAACAACACAACCAAGTAAAAATATTATGGCAGGGTCTGCCCTCTGTCAACCTTGCCAAGTTGAAAATTCAGCTATCTAAGGGGCAGTCTACTGGGGCAATACAAGAAAGGTCCCTTAATACATAAACCACTTTGACATCACCAGTGCTTTCATCTGTACTAGTAGTGGCAACTTTAACTCTACGCACAATTTGCTTTCCATTTCTACTCTGGGGAATGACCTCATGCACCCTCCCAAGTTGGTATTTGCCTCGTTTTGATACATCTTCCATTGAGGTTAAGATTACCAATTGGCCTGGAGTTAGGTTCTGTGCCATTTTCAACCACTTCTTTCTCCCCTGTTGCCAAGGTAGGTAAAACTCCAGGCATTTTTTCCAAAACTGATCACTAAGAGAGATATTAAAGCGATAGTCTCTCCTTAAATTGTCTTTGTGTTGTGGTGAACCTACCACACAATATGGGCTTGAATAGGGAGTTAAGAGTGAGGCAGGGGTTATTGCTGTAAAGTCTCTAGGGTCATCACTTAAGGGGGTCAAAGGTCGATCATTTACAATCTTGGTGGCACTTCCCACGTATGTCAGCAATTCTACAAAGCTGGGTCTGCGTTGTGACTTTTCAAGTATATTAGCAATCACATGCTTGATTTGCTTCACCATAGTTTCCCAAGCCCCACCTTGTGCGGGTGCATAGGGGGGAATGAATTCCCAGTTGATACCTTTTTTACGAAGTGAATTTTTCAATTCTGTAGACTCAAGCAATTTTGGCAGCACTTTGGCTGCAGCTTGGAATGTAGTTCCATTATCAGAATAAATTGTACTTACTGGCCCTCGTAAGTCTGTAAATCGGGTAAAAGCTAGTATAAACTCACTCAAAGTCAGGGAAGTCACCAATTCAACATGCACGGCCCTTGATGACATACAAGTAAATAAGAGGCCCCAGGCCTTCCTGTGGCTTCTACCTTCCACAAATGACATGGGCCCAAAATAGTCCAGACCACAGTAAAAAAAGGGCTTTTTGTTTGCAGTAACACGTGACTGTGGCAAATCTGACATTAATTGCCTTACAGGCTGTGCCTTTTTAATCATACACACACCACACTCATTCACATATCTTCGTACTGATGCATTACCATTAGTAATCCAAAATTTTTGTCGAGTTGACAACAAAGTGTGTTGCACTCCACTGTGACAATTCCAATGATGATACCACAAGATAACAAGCTTTGTTAAACTGTGCCTAGATGGCAAGATGAGTGGGTGTTTAGCATCAAATGCAATATCAGGAGAGCTATTTAACCTGCCTTCTATACGTAATGCACCTTTGTCATCTAAGCATGGCCGAAACTTCTTCAGAGAGCGTATCTCTTTTACCCTTTTTCTACTTTCAGGTGCTGTTTTCTTTTCTAAGCACTTGATAATTTCATCAAAGGCATCTGGAGACTTCTCACTTAGGGATTCAATAAACTTACCATAGATGCGTCGTTGGACAAAGATCACAATTCTTTCTAGTGCCCTACTTAAGCAAGAAGCATCCAGTTTTGGAGGGACATACTTACTCTTTTGGACTTTGCTTCGAATATAATCCAGGAAAGATAGAAGATATGCCACTCGCTTCTGCAATACATATAAGGATGATGAGCTGTCAATCAGTCTTCCAACTTATCTTCCACAATTTGGTTCAGATCTTCATCCTTTTTGACGTCAATCTTTCGTATGGGCACAAGCTCTGGGACAGGTATTTCCGGCTCACCATACTTAGCCAAGAATGGTGGGCCATTTAGCCAAAGAGAACGTGACTCTTCTTTCAAGATTAGATTGGGGCGAGACCCCACATCAGCAGCATTTACATTTGTTGGACAAAATCTCCAGTCTGATTCATTTGACAGCATTAGGATGTGGTCAATTCGTCTGGTGATGAACTTATTTAGGCGTAAATCTGGATTTTTTATCCAAGACAACACAGTTTAGAATCACACCAGAAGTATCTCTTACTAATGTCCAGTTTTAAAGCCTCATTTGCTTGATACATCAACTTGGAGGTGTTTACGGCAGCTGTTAACTCTTTTCTTGCAATGGGCCAGGATGACTGATGCCGCTGAACAATTGTAGATTTACCAAAAATAAAAGCTACACTAGGTGCACCATTAACTAATCTGCGCAGATATATCACTGAAGAAAAAGCTTGATTTGACGCGTCGCTAAACCCATGCAACTCATATTTCACATCATCAATTGAGCAAGGTATATTGCTATTTAAGAATAACCACCGGGGAAGCGAAAAACTCTGCAGCAAAGAAAGTGAATGCAGCCATGCATCCCACTCTTTAACAATCTCATCTGGGACTTTTGTATCCCAATCATATTTATCTATAGCCAACTGCTGCAAGATCAAACGTGCTTTAATAAAGAAAGGGGACCCAAATCCCAGTGGATCAAAATTCTGTCCTAATTGACTGAACATGGTTCTACGTGTATACTTACCAAGAGGCTTTAATGAACAGTCAATACGCAACTCATCTGAGTCAGAATCCCAGACACAGCCTAAGGTTTTGGCAGAAGGCAAGGCTAGCTCTTCACCACACAAGTCTAATTCTCTTATAGAAGCTGACAAAAGTTCAGGACCTAAAGAGGACAAAACACTCATAGTGTCCCTATTTGTGCTCCACTTAACAAGTTTAAATCCACGACTTTTAAATAGACTCACTGCCTTGTTTGTGATTGTCTGTGCACTCTCTAAAGTCTAAACTATCTACTGAAAAAATAAGGTCATCCATATACATGTTCTGCAGTATATTTTGAAGGGTCATGTCACTAGCACATGTGGGGTTTTCCTCAACAAGCTTTTTAAATGCAAGACAGGCAATGTAGGGGCTACTTTTGATGCCCCAAGGATGGACTCGAAAACGGTAGGATACCAACTTACCTCTTTCTACATCATTGTTTTCGAACCACAGCAAGCGAAATAGGTCTCTTTGGGCAGCCGGCAACTGAATTTGGAAAAAACACTTTGTGACATCTGACATCAAAGCATACTTACCTAAGCGAAACCTGGTTAAAACATGCAGCAAGGGGTTTAGAAGATCAGGTCCAGACATAATAATATCATTCACACAGGTTCCCTTAAACTTGGCCTTTCCATCATACACTATACGCTTCTTAACTTGAGAGGTAACAAAATAAGGTAGATACCATTTTTGGTCATTCGCACAATCAGCATCAGGCACACGTTCAATGTAATTATTGGACTGCATTTCTGCCATAGATTCAACTAAAAATTCTTTAAGATCAGGTTGCCGAAGGGCCTTCTTACGCAGGGCAGACAGTCGCTCGTGTGCTAACTCAAAGTTATTAGGCACTGTTGCTTTTTCAACCACAGGTACGGGAATCTCAAACCGGTCATCTTTTACCTTTATGGAGGGCTCTACCAATTGACTGGCAATAGTATCAGTGCGAGACCATTGAGGTATCTCATCTTCAACAGATAAATCTTTAACAACACTACGCAATTCAGCAATTTCTGCATCTTTTCTGTCAATAGCCTGTTGCAAGCTTAATGTCTTGCTTTGCTTGTCTTCAACATTGGCTCTTAAGACTTTGACAGGTACCTCACTTAAAGATGTTTTTCCGCCAACGGCTAACCAGCCTAATGGAGAGAGTAGTGCGTGTGGGTCAGTTTGACTCTTGCCCATTCGTTCTTGCTTGGCATACATAAGATGGGCATTGTCATTGCCCAGTAGCACATCCACACTATGACAATTATCCAAGCAAACAATTTCAATATCATTAAAGTGCTCATACACACTCAAGTCCTGTTTATGAGGCAAAATATTTTCATCATCGCTCCAAGGTTCATTGACCACTGACACCACATTACCAAAGATCTCACCAGTATGCAATGACTGCACATTAAACTTGACTAAATCTGCCATGGTAGCCTTGCAACTAGTCATTGTTTGCATTTCAAATGAAACATTATCAAATGCAGTTAGACCTAAATCTTGTACCAGCTTGTTTGAGACCAGAGTAACCTGTGACCCTGGGTCATGCTGTACATACACCAACCTGCTTTTACTATTTACAGGGTTCATTATGCGGGCAGCGGTGACACGACTAAAGGCAGCCTTCACACTCCCAATACCAACTTTGCGCACAGTAACTGAAGGTTCTGAAGTGTTATCACCACTCTCACATGCTTGAGATGGTGTAACAAAGGCATCATGCAACAAGAGAGAGTGCTTTCTACTATATGCAGCTCCACATTTTCTACAGCTATTGGGGGCAAAACAATCTTTAACAAAATGCTTACGCAGACAGTTCAAGCACCGACCAGATTTAACAATTACATCTTTGCGATCAATAGGTGTCAAACGCAAAAATTCAGAGCAATTTGACAGATAATGATGCTCAACCAGCCCTTTCGAAGAACAGTAGATGCACATAGGATGCTCTGGTCGACTATTAGTAGTTGGAGACTTCTTCTGTTTATCATTTATATCAGACCTTCTTGGGAGATTAGGTGATTTAACGGAAGTTTGTCTTACTGGGCAAGCATTTTTACTTTTATCATGGGGCTTTTCGAATTTGCGCAATTCACTTGAAGCATTTAGAAGTGAAATACCAAAGTCTGTCGACTTGTAAGATTCTTCTTCAGTTATAAATTCAAATAAGCTTTCAAAACTAGGCTCATTTGTGTGTCCAAACCGATTTGCCAAAAACTTTAAGAACTCTTTTTTAGTTACATCTGGCAAACGCTTAGCCAAATCCAATACAAAACGACCTTCTACTTTATCTGGTTGATTATAAGCTTTGGCATAGAGCAAACATTGAGACAATTGGTCTTTAAATTCTTTTAGAGCAAAGGCCGAATCTGATTTTAATTTATCACCATACCGAAACTTGCGGATTTCCGGTTCAGCATAAAAACCACCTCTAACACCAAATCTCTGCGACAATCTTTCAAGAGACATTTCAATGCGCCTAGCCTCAGACAGGCCAGGTGTGTCAGCAACCAGATTAGCAATATTTTGGCCAGCAAGTCCAACACAAGCAGCTTGCAACAAAGTTAAACGTGAATTTTCAAACGGACAACTATCCATTAAAGCCTTAATGCGATTATGAAAGAAAATATATGGCATATTACTTCCGTTATAATTAATCAAAGATGCCTTATCTATGAAAGTACGACAATTTTGATATTGAAAGAAACTGTCCTGCTGAGTCAAGCCTGACTGCACAGGAGACAATCCATTATTCAAATTTAAACCACCAACATTGCAAGATCTAGCATTCGTAACAGCAGGTAAAGCAGCACTAACATACTTATTTTTAACACCACCATCATATTCAACAGCACTTTTACCATATGGACCACAAATTTTAGGGCATGTCTCGGCCCGACCAGATGGCACACCAGGGGAAACTACATATTTCTCAAAGTCAGGAGGCACACTTCGGGCGGCCCCAAAAGCCACATTGCCTCGCAGAGACCTATCATTGCTACCTAGCAAATTATTTGAGTCAGAAAACTTCTGCAAGGTTAAATTCTCCCGGACAGCAGTCTTGGGGAGTAACACATCACCAGTCTCACCACCACCACCAGAGATCACAGCCTTACTTTGCTGACTATTAGTATTCAAATACCCACCATGGGTTTCAAGAAAATCGGTTCTGGTGTGGGCTGACCGCCTTGAACTGACTTGAGAACCAGACCGTGACTTACGGCATTCCAAGTCCTTCTTTAAAAATTCAGCCTTTAATGCTGCCTCTTTTAAGGCCAGCTCCGCCTTGAGCTCTGCCTCTTTCTCCTCCCGGGCCAGTTGTGCCTGCCTTTCCTCCCGGGCTAGTTGTGCCTGCCTTTCCTCCCGAGCCAGTTTGGCTAACCTTAAATCAGCCATGATGCGATTAGTCTCCATCTGCCGTTGAATTTCAATTTGTGCTTCAGACAAGACAGAGGTACATGAAGCTCTAGACCCCAAGTTGGAGACACTATCCTCTGGGTCAATAATCCCATCATTATCTACCCCCCTGGCCATAGATTTAGTGGTCATACCTAAGCGAGTACCAACCTGCACCCCTCCCGGGACAACCTCATCTAACCCCAAACCAGACGGGCCAACATCAGGCAGCCCTACGTCAATATCTTTACTAGACATAGCTAAAATTCTTAACAATAAATACACTACCAAATGAAATAAATCACAATTACCACAAATTAATAAACTACCAGTTCACAGCTAAATAAAAGAAAATCCAAATTCCACGGTACCTTTAGTTGTGAGGAATTTTCTTGCAATTCCCCTCTGGAGTCTTCAAATTAAATTATACTTTTCACACAGTTCAATTAAATTAAGCAATTTTACCAACAGTTTATTTCAAAGTAGGTTATTCAATTTAAGAGCTCTTCTTATATAACAAATTTACTTGATCTTCTTAAAACTTCACTTGTTGAAATTTACTTGTTAGCTTGTGAAAAATCTTTTGAAATTTGCTTGTTAACCTTGCGAAAAGTTTTTTGAAATTTTGGAGAAATTTAGTAAACAGTTTTTGAAATTTTGTTACTTCCACAAATTTTAGTTTTCTAAATTTTGGAAAGTTTTTTAAATTTTGTTCCGCTGTTAAAAAGTTTTTTTTTTTTGAAATTTTGTAGAATTTATTTGGTAACTTAGTACGTTGTTTAATCGTTTACCTTTTTTGGCGCCTGCTAAGAAGGCCTCGCCAATAACACAATCTAGGTGTCTACTAAACGATAAATTTCTTAATCTTCTTGCTGGATCTGACCTTCGAACCAGCGACAGCAAAAATATAGTCTAGCTAAATCACAGCTCCGACTACTACAATATATTCTTTATTAAGAAATATGCTCCAATCCACTTAGGAGCCCGAATAGTATAAATCAAAGCAACAGGTTAAAGCTCAATAGCTTAATTCTTCACAATCACGTAGATCACCAAAGACTTGCGGCCAAAAAACTATGACTTCACACAGTTAACAATTTTCCAATTTTAAGTTACCACAACAAAACATCCAATTTTATAATAATACTGCTTTTCAGCGAATCGTATTTATACCATTCAGTAAGATTACTCGAATGTTCTGACATTCTCCAAAGCAAACAACTATTACGTCATAATCAAAACAGGTCAATCGGCAACAGGGGTTGTGACAAATTTGTGCCACATGACGGTGGCAGTGGCTCGACTGCCACATGGCAGTGGCTTGACTGCCACATGGCAGTGGCTTGACTGCCACATGGCAGTGGCTTGACTGCCACATGGCAGTGGCTTGACTGCCACATGGCAGTGGCTCGACTGCCACATGGCAGTGGCTTGACTGCCACATGGCAGTGGCTTGACTGTCACATGACAGTGGCTTGACTGCCACATGACAGTGGCTTGACTGTCACATGACAGTGGCTTGACTGCCACATGACAGTGGCTTGACTGCCACATGACAGTGGCTTGACTGCCACATGACAGTGGCTTGAGTGCCATATGGCAGTGGCTTGACTGCTATATGGCAATGCCTCCATCGTAAATGGCAGCAACAGTTTCTAACTGTTAGATGTCAGTGGCTCCTCTGTTACTGGCAGTTTCTTACTGTTCTTGTAATTCTTACTGTGCAATTACTGCAATGTGCCAGTTAGACACATTTAAATTTTTGAAATTTGCTTTGAAATTGCTGTTGTTGTTCATCAACGTAAATTATCGGTTACTATTTTTATTACGTTGTCACCACAACGACAAACAACATGCTATTAACTTAGCCAAAAATTATTGCGCTTTCACTTTTTAGTCGAGTCAATCAGTAATGGCAGTGACTTTGCTGCCATATGGCAATGTTTTTATTGTCATTTGGCAGTTTCTTAATTGTCATATGGCAATGTCTTCATTGTCACTGGCAGCTCTTTATGGCAGTCGGTGCCTTTACTGCTACGTGCCAGTCAAGAACTGACAGATACCTGTGGAATTATTATCATTGTTGTTTAAATTTTGATTAGTCCACTATAGTTTCTTATAGGACAACAAATATTACGCTTTTTATTGAGTAATTATGGGCGATCAGCGGTTAACCTTATCTTTAAGTTGTTCTTCGAAACTGCTATTGAAAATCAACATACTGGATTTTGCTTTACTTCTCAAGAAAGGTAAACGACGACAATCTTAACAAATCTAACAACTTTAGGGGTTAACTTGTTTAGTTGGTATCGCTGAACATACGTTAAATGCTTGTCGCTGTCAAAAGAAATTTTTTGGAATTGTTAGTTTGGTTCTAAACTAGAAATTATGTTTACGCCTACACGGCGTAAAGTTTGACAGCACTATCATTACTACTTTGATTGTTTGGTTTACACCAAAAAAAATAAATGCGCTTACAAATCTTTGAATATACATTTATTTAGTAAAAAAAGTAGCAAAAATTTTCACACTGCTCATAACCCAGACACATTTTACATACAAATATTACATAAAAACTTTGCTTTCGACATAAATTCTTCGCAGCAATCGCGATGTGCCCACCTTTTGCAGCCTTCGCATTCGATCTAAAAATAACTGTTAGTAATACATGTACTATATATCGTTGTTAGTGGAGGATGTGAAGCCGCAAAGACTGCAGGAACAAGATTGAGATTAAAGAAATGTAGAGAATGTGGAGATACGTTTGGAAAAAGTTCTCTTTGTGGATGAAAGGAAACGTATATAAAAGCTATGTAAGATCAGCTATGTTATATGGAAGCGAAGCGTGATGTTTGAAACAAAATGAAGTATGTTGAGAAGAGCAGAAAGATCTATAGTGAGAGCGCGATGTGCGATGTAAAGTTGGTGGACAAGAGGAATACAAAGGAGCTCATGGACATATTGAGATGGAAGGAAGCAGCAGATAAGCTGGCAAGGGTGAATGATTTGATGTGGTGTGGTCATGTTTTAAGAAAACGTGAGGAAGATGTTTGGCTGAAGGCAATGGTACATGAAGTGGATGGAAAACTTAAACAGGGCCGACCGAGGATGAAATGAAAGGAACAAGTTGAAGGAAACCTGAGAAGGATTGGCTTAAAGCTGCGACAGATCGGTGTACGTGGAGAGATGCAGGAAGAGTTACGGATATAGTAAAATGGATCCAGCCACCTCCAATCAATGAGGAAATGTAAAGTGGATTAAAATTAAATTGATGATAATATATTGTTTAAGGGAAACCTTTGATAATTTCTTCTGCAATATGTTTGTCGCCAATCACATACAGTTTTTCAAACATATTTTCCGTTGCATGATAATGTTACGTAATTCTTTCCAAATCTTGCAAAATTTTTTGTCATTTTACCACATAAAAGCAGAATTTTTTTGGTACAAAAATTTTCCAATTACTTAATATTTCGATTTATCAACAAGCATCTGATTAAAAATATTATTCAGAAGACTTCGCCGGCCGCAAGTATGACGGATCTGCTTTAAATTATTTCGTATCGTTTTAAGTTTTACGCAAACACAATATAAAAATGAACAACTCTATTTCCATACCCAGTTAATTTTCTTTCCAGTACTCTTAGTTTTGTTGCATACAACACAGTACCATTCCAGTGCAGTGACATCTAAAATAAAACAAACAAATTAACATGAAACAATTTAGTAGCAAAAACTATGTATCTAGTGACGCTTTGGGGCCGATTGATATAAATCAAACAATAAAAAGCCAGATATTGCATTACAATATTACATAGAAGCTCGAAAAGTAAAACAACTAATTCTAAAAAGAATGGTAATGCTATGTTTTAAAAAACTGTCAATAACCAAAACAATTTAATATTGCTTAACAAATGGACAAAAGTTTGATTTCTGTCAAGAAACAAGTAACTTTAAGTTATATTATTAAAATCAACCTTGCATATTGCTTGAAAATGCAGTCCACAACGTTTTATTTTATTTGATAAGATTTTTTTTATCACATTGTACATAACATACCCAACTGCCCTCACTGCAGTCAATTCGTGCAAAGTAGCACTAAAATTGCAATAACCTAGCACGAATCCACAGCTAGGTGGCACGGCAAGAGACATAGGCCATAATGTCAGTCATGTGTTATGGTTTTGCATGCACCTTATTTACTAATTTAGTGCTCGTTTCCAATCGAAATGTTGGAAAGAATATTTTTTGTTTGTTTTACTGATTGTTGTACTTCTATCTGCGCTTAAGCGCCAAAAAAAGCCAAAAAAAAAGGAAATACTCCCACTAACATATCGTAGTGGAAACGAGTCCTTAACTCTATACGTGAGCTAATTTTAACACATATATGTTATGACCTGTTGCATGAAGCAAAATATTTCCAATTACAACTCTATGTTGACGACATGCTTCACGATCCGTTTTGGTATCGCCAAATCCAAAAAAAAAGTTCTGGGCTTCCTTCAAAACAATAAAAATTTTAAATACAATCAAGAACGCAGTAGGTAAATTAGATAAATTAATCAACATATTTTTTTGTGAATACATGTCGAACGTCGCATAAAAGAAACGCAGATGAATCTATATAGCAAACAATTCAAAAACTACTGTATGTTCGTCTATAGCAGCAACTATTTTTGCATACTTGACTCTAGCACAGAGGTTCTTAAACTTTTTGAGACCGCGCCCCCTTTTATGAGAGCAACAGAACCTTATAAAAACAAAAATTCTTAAGATGAAGACCAAAAAAGTCCTCAGTTTGACTCAGTCTTAGATTTCTCGACTACCGTCCCAAAATCATATTGTTCTCTAAAAAAAAGTATTCATCTAAAATTCCAGTTGGTCTGTCTCGCAGCCGAAAATTTGTAATTTTTCCCAAAATTTTTAATCTCGCAGTCTGAAATATTCTGGTTTTTCCCAAATATTTTCTTGTCACTGTCCGAAAAATAATAATTTTGCCCAAATTTTGAAAACTTGATCGCAGTAACAAAAACAATGTGTAAAACCTGGTCGCAGACATGTATTCTTCCAATTCCCATCACCAACAACAATTTTTGGAAAAATTCCACATCTGTTGCATGTGAAATCATAAGAATACTGTGTGAGAGCCAGACAATGATATAGCCCATTTCTAATCTCATGAACTGGCAGATTGTCATGGTCAAACAGTATTTTTAAAGTGCGCTCAACTGCCACATGGTTCTAAAAAAATTTGTAACCATTTAACTAGCAATGAGTAAACCGGTTGAAGCTGAATATAACTTTGAAATATATATTTGTAACACAACATTTCATACCTTGATTCCCTTAATCAAGTAATTACAAAGTTTCAAAGAAAGCAATGTGTTATTATTAAAATTATGAAATCCACTTTTATATTCTTGAAAACGAACAACAAGATTGCAGGAGGAACACACTTTGTTTGTTAAAGTAATACCTGCAAGAAAAATTTTAAT
Organism: Diplosoma virens; assembly: GCA_963680785.1. Lineage (NCBI taxonomy): Eukaryota > Metazoa > Chordata > Ascidiacea > Aplousobranchia > Didemnidae > Diplosoma > Diplosoma virens. Next base: position 21,142,803 of record OY796883.1, read on the forward strand.
CAATTTCTTTTTGCTTTATACCACAGAATTTGCAAAGGTTTTGTACTACTTTTACTACTGTGAATAATAAGTAAGATCATGGCACATTGTTTCACATTGACAAATAGCTATAACTAACATGCATTGCAATACAATCTTAAAAGTACTGGAACAAATGGTAAGAATTGAAAAATGAAATAAATTTTGTAAAAAATGATAAACAGACAGATTTCAATGCTGTATGATAACTGGAAAAAATAGTAAAAAGATGGTATGCATGCTCAGAAGCAAAATTTGATAGCTACAATAAACAAAATGCTGTACTTTCAAAGAACAAATATCGTACATGAATAAGCAGCTACTACAAGTCTTAAGAGAAATGGCAAAGGAGTAAGTACTCCAGTTAACCTACAAATATTTTGTGTGTTACACAGAGAAGCAACAAAAAGTATTTGCTCAACTGTGTAAAAAGTAAATAACTAAGGCAGTAAAAAGTAAATGCTAACCACGCCATACTATTCCGACTCCAAAAGCATTTGCTAATTTTTGTTCGTTTATTGTTAGCAGCTGTTCACATCGAGGGCATTTAATTTCCGAAGGAATAAGATTTACGGGTTGATTGTCAATCAACAGAGATTGTGGAATCTCAGATGGTATCTGCTTGTGCTGCAAGAAATACTCCATCATAAAATGATCATTTGTATTTACGCTTGTCTGATCTGCAAATCTAAAAAATAATAAATATTAGATAAATTGCCAAACAAGCTGTTTCGAAAAGATTGAGAAAAAGTGTGAACATATTGTACAGTTTTTAGTTGTACATAAATGGGCTGAACATGTTAAAAATTTCGGATCAAGTGCATAAATTTCCCCAAGACAAAAACAAGTGCAAAATTTTCCCCAGTTAGTTATCAAGTTTATTATATATTAAGAACAGCATTAGAACAGCAAGCAGAAGAACTTAACACACAGCTCTCTAAGATTATCTACTATCTTGATGATAGTTCTTGGACTCATGTCCACTTCTTTTGCCATCTGAACCTGGGTTTGGTCAGTATATATACCACTTCCAACAAATTTTTAAAATGCTTTCCAGAGATGCAGAATAACCATCCAATACTGACTCGGTACGCACTGAGTGGTATTTTAGATAATCATTGCAGTCTTTGGTATAACACCTAAATGCCAATTTGTCCTTGTTTCGAGTGTAAGGCTTAGTCTGCATATCAGCAAGACATACTAGGCACTTAACTACTCGTTTCAATACTCTTTTGCATCTTAAGAACTCCACAAGATCCTCAACTGGTCCGATCAGTAAAGGTTCCAGAACACTATTGTAATATATACTGCACCATAACTATATGGGGAAATATACCTAAAAAATAAATTGTATAAGGGTAAAATTTTAATCCTTCTCCTACTTGATCCAAAATTTCAATCAACAGCACTTAGAGTACACAAAACAGTCATATAGTTTTGCAAAGCTTGAAGAAAAGTTATATTAATGAATTTTATGTGAAGTTAAACTGATTGTATGAATAAAAATGGCTTTAACTCAAGTATAAATATGATGTAGACAGGAAAAGAAATGCATTACCTGTGACGATTATCATTGAAGCATTGCTGTTGATGCTCAAGCATATACCATTTGCACAGACTTTCATGAACACAATGCTTGTTCATTCCTGAAACAGGGCAAGTGCAACACCAAAATCCCGTATTACAGTCATATGTAACTCGTACACGGTTAAGCTTGCAATAATATTCCTTTTTATTGGCAAAGACTGAATAATATTTTTGCCGGCAACTATAACCTAATTGATCGAAATCTGCTGAAGCTACCAATAAGCAGCTTTTTTTTTTGCTTGCTTTCCATAATTCTTCACAAGCACTTTTAGTTGCAGAAGATATGCATTTTTGATTGAACAACTCTTCCAAACCATCAAGTGAAAGGTGTTTTGGTTGAGAGATATGAGCATTTTTTACACTTTGCAAATGAATGCATTCAATCGATGGATTTGTTTCCACTGCTGATGCCATTATATCTTGGCAGTCGTTATCCTCACAATATAGAATTTGCTTAGTAACATGTTTTTGAACATGTATGGGAGCAATCAAACCGTGAGTACTATAGGCAACCATAAAAATGCCACTTGAAACATCAATGCAGACACTGGGAAAGCTTCCATCAACTTTTAAATGCACTGATTGTGTATGCTTGCGTAGAATAGTCACGTTTGAAAACACTTTTGCACAATATCTGCAAGGATGTTTGATATTTTTTGGGTCTAAATAAGCAATAAATTTAATAAATTTAATACCAACTTAGAAATACACTTTAATACAGTGGTTCTTAACCAGGGAGGCATGCCTCCCCTGGGGGGCATACATAAATTTTCAAGGGGGCACGATTGTTAACATGTTTTGCAAGACATTCTTTATTAATTGTGATAATAAAAATGACAGGGAGGTTGACCTCTGCAAAAATCGAATTAAACAACAGAATCCAGCAAGCTTTTTTAAATTTTGTTCTCACAAACAGTAACTGTGAGTCCCAATTAAAGCACAAATAAAAAGTCATCTGATTTGAAAAAAAATTTAATCATATAAAATTCTCCTATAGATGAGAAACAAGAAATATAAACAATGTAAAACAGGCCACGTTTTTCATGATGCACAAGAACAGTTTCTTGAGTTCTCAGCAGCCAAGGACAAATGTAAAGTGCTGCGCCTTGAGGCGTTTTGGGCCAAATACCTTCCCGTTTACCATCTTATTTTAACCAAAGCCCTCATGTTCTAGTTATATATGTTTTGATTCAACTTATCATGATAAGGGCGCATTTTCTGCACTAGTTGCCATCAAGAATAAGCATAGAACAAGCTGGAAGTTGGAGACTTGCAATGTGCACTGTCTGGGATTAAACCACGCATTAAAGATCTATTTGCAAAGAAACAATGTCAAGTATCTCACTGATTTGTGTAAAATGCAATTGCAACACTTTGTATTTATTTATAAGAGTAGGGGGGCATGAAGCGGGAAACTATTGCTCAAGGGAGGTGCAGTACCAAAACGGTTGAGAGCCACTGCTTTAATACCAGCTTAGAAAAATTTTGGTAATTAGTATAAGAAATTACATAAATGGGAAAGCAAGTAGGAAATCATAACAACTTTAAATGTAAACTTAAATTTCGCATCCCACTCTATTGGATGGTGTGTTAATCTGTACTGTACAAGAGGCAAACAAAAGTGTACAATAACATCAAAACAGGTAGACATTTGCAACACAATTATCATATTTCACCAAAAGTATATAGAAAAACAAACTTGGATTCCAGTTTTCTTTGTCGTCGACAGAGGGCAGTTTGGAAGTTATATCTGCAAAGTAGAGTATGCATTATTGAGTTAGTACAAACAGCATTTTCACTCTATTGGATGGTGTGTTAATCTGTACTGTACAAGAGGCAAACAAAAGTGTACAATAACATCAAAACAGGTAGACATTTGCAACACAATTATCATATTTCACCAAAAGTATATAGAAAAACAAACTTGGATTCCAGTTTTCTTTGTCGTCAACAGAGGGCAGTTTGGAAGTTATATCTGCAAAGTAGAGTATGCATTATTGAGTTAGTACAAACAGCATTTTCATAACCTTACTTACCAATTTGTACAGATGGTAGAGATCCATTGCAAATTTCTACAAAACATGCAAATGTAGATGTTATATATAATTCTAAATTTATAAACAAATTTATTCACAAACACAAAATGGTAAATTTTAATTGCTTGAGCAGTTGAGAGGGCCATTTGCTGAACAAGTACAATTAATTTGCTGCTTAGTTGAGTAATAGCAAACAAGTGTAAACATAAGAAAATGTAAAAACTTTGGAAAAACACTTGAAAAAGTAAAGCCAAAATTCAGGTCTTTTTTGGCAAGCACCTTTTGTCACTGAAATTAACCCAGAATCCTTTCTGTGATTACCATTTGTTTCTCTAAAGATTTTTTTTTCTTTTACCTTTTTTTATTTTCTTGTTTTGCTGTAAAAGGGATTTCAGGTTAGTTTCACCAACAAAAAACAGTTACTGTTTCATTTTCAATAGACTTAAAAATGCTTTGGTACAAGAACTAAAACAAAATGAAAAATTTGAAATAAACTTACGAATATGTCTTTTAAAACCTTCTTTTCTACTTAAAATCTGCAGACATAATGGACAATGAAAATGTGCTCTTTTCTTTTGTGATATGCAGGTCTTCAAGCATGGCATGGATAAAACTGGAACAAAATTGTAGTGCAGTAAATAAAATTTTATTACATTCATGCAACTGTGAGCAGCATGGTTGAGTGGTTAAAGCCTGGACTGATGATCAACATGGTCTTGGTTCAAAACCCACTTGCGCCATTCTGTTGTGTCCTTGGAAAAAACACTTTACAGCACTTTCCCCTGCTCGGTAGCCTGGGCAAGCATTTCTAAATTACAGTCAACTCTACTAAATTACTAGCTGACAGCAATATCTTGACATCTCCAAAAGCAGGTCAGGGTAATTGCTTACCCTATGTATAGCGCACTATTGCTTTCCTGCAAGTCAGGAGGATAAATGTAAACATAAAAATAAAAAAAATAAATGGAACATACAAACCTGCTTTATCTCAAACTACACATTCAACACCAAATTGGAAATGCTTTTGTTCAATATGTTTTAACAGTTTGCCTTTAGGTATGAACAAATCACACAAAGGACAACCTCTATTTTCATTATAATTATCTTCAATGGTAGAAAAGTAACCATCTTTATCACTTAATTCACAAAATAAATGAGGACACACTGACATGTTTAAATCCTTTGGGACCTTTAAAAAAACATAAAACATTTATAAAATTCAATAGTTTAAACAAAAGAATACTTTACAAAAAGTAAAATTATGGGAATCTTAAACAATATTCAAACACTATAACCTGAAATAAAATTTTTTACTTTTATTGGTCATTTTTTATTATTTCTTATTAATGCCATATCTAAATATCATTTATATGTTTACTCAAACTAATCTAATCCAAATAATTTAAAAGATGACTGATTTTATGCATTTAAAATAAAGTTATATCTATTAAAATCTAGAAACTGAGACTATTTATCATACATTTTATAAAACAAAAAAAGGTTGGCTTTATTGTACCTTAACCCACTCCTGGAAATAAATGAGGGTTTTGTCACAATTAAAAAAAAATTACAAAATCTTCTAACCACAACATTATAAGATCAAATAAATGACTATTATGAATACAATTTTTTTTTAACCCTAAGCCAAATTTACTTTGCAATGTTTGATTAATTTTTTAAAACATTTTTGTATTTAAAAAAACTTTGGAAAAGACTTACAGAAGTGTTTCTCAGCCACTGTGCTACAGAATGATATTGTAACAATTTGCAAGTGGTCAGCAGTGTGATCAAGTGGTTAAAGAATCATGCTTATGATCAAACATGGTCTTGCTTCAAAACTCTCTTGTGCCATTTTGTTTTGTCCTTGGGAAAGACACTTTACACCATTTTCTCCTGCTTGCTGGTCTTGGCAAACAGTTCACCAATTACAGTCATACTTTGATTAAATTAAAAGCAAACAGCAGTATTTTGGCATCTCCGGAAGCAGGTCAGAGTAACTGCTTACTCTATGTATTAAAAACTTCATTGCTTTTCTGCAAGTCAAAAGGATACATATAGAGATAAAATAAATGTATTTAAGTTACTTGACATTTATACCTTAGTTTTGTGTATAGTATTTTTTATTTATATTTATATCAGATTTTTAGAAATGAACAAAAATATTTACAAATGTTTCTTTTGATTTCACATGATGTCCGTAGCTTAATGAAGCAAAAAATGAAAAATGGATCTTAAAAACAAACAAGCACAAAGATCTTGGTATAACATTTAGGTGTTTTTAATTTTATTATACCATATATGACACCAATATATTTTAGTATGGTGTTGTGCCATAATCTCAAAAAGGTTGGTAACTATTGATATAAGCTCTATAATGACTTATTATTTATCATACTGGCCAACTTGTGCATTTCTTGAAGAAAACAAACTTACATCTACTAAATACAAAAAATATACTCCTTTAAACTGATTAATTGCAAACCAAATAGTGGCTTACAATAAATATGTACATAATACCATTAAAACATAAACTTAGACAACCAAAAACATAAAGGTAAAAATGCTAAGTGGAAGTTTCTACCGAATATATAAACACTTTTCTACAAAACTTACCGATAAACCGATTTGAAAATTAATCTTTTTCAGTTTTAATAACACAAAAAATTTTCAATAAGTTTTTTAAATTAGTATTTTCCCTAAATTAATAGTTGCATAAGCAAAAGCTTTAAATAAGACAACATAATACATTTTTAATATTATTGCTTTCAATAAATCATCACCTATGAGAAATTACAATTCTTACTTGCCACATACAGCTTCAAAAATAGTGAAGACAATGACATTGCCATGTGCCATGTGCTGTTCTCACTGCCACATGACACTCCGGGTCTGCCAATTGCCATGTGGCACTGTCACATGCCACTGCCATGTGCTGCTCTCACTGCCACATGGCACTGAATGCACTGCCACCGCCATGTGGCAAAAAAAAGTTACAACCCCGCCTCTCAATCGGATAGTTCTGGAAATTACTTTAAATTTCGTGAAAAATAAGCGGTGTTGCCATTTTTTCTTGTAAATAAAAATAAATTATTTAAATTGCTCATAAAACTGTTATTTCTTCGGCTATTTGAGCCGGACCAAAGCGAAATCAAAGATATTTTTTATGAGATTGTGAATCTACATAATTTGGGCGATTTTTAGGAACGGAACAGCATGACTCAGCTAAAATTCCCTCAAAGTTCAGACTGCTTACATCGGCTGTTCCGACGATATTCAAACTTCAAGGATTTGCAGCGAACAGTAATATGGTTGTTACGCTTTATCGAATTTTTGAAAATGAAGTCTAATCCACATTATGCGACAGTACCAAATCAACAATCAATCACGGTGGCAGAAATGATTCGAGCAGAAAGAGCCATTGTCAGAGTCGCTCAATCCCAAGTTTTTGGCGATATCATACCTGTGTTGCGTAATCACGAAGGATTTCACGATCCGGTGAAATTAATTACTGAACAACAACTGCGCGATAATCCTAGTGTGAGAAAGTTGCAAACTCTTAATCCTTATCTTGTTGACGGAATTATACGAGTTGGCGGACGATTGCAACGCTCAACTCTCTCCTTGGAAGAAAAGCACCCTATCATATTGCCTAATCAACATCCGTCACAGAGCTTTTAGTGTTAATGTATCATGAGCGCGAAGGGGCACATGGGTTGTTCTCAAGTATTGACCGCCATGTATAAACAGTACTGGATTCTCAACGGCAGATCTGCGGTTAATAACATTTTAAAGTCCTGTGTAAAGTGCCGTTTTTGGAAAACGTCTCCAAATCAGCAGCAAATGGGAAACTTGCCGGCAGATCGAGTGACTAAATCAACTCCATTTAAGGCAGTGGGAATTGATTTGATGGGTCCGTTAACCGTTAGAATAGGCAGAAGCAGCGTAAAAAGATACGTGTGCATTTTTAATTGCCTTGCTACAAGAGCAGTTCATTTTAAAATTGCTCAAGCTCTTGACGCTGATGCATTTATTCAAGCATTTAGAAGATTTTGCAATCGCCGAAACGTTAGACCATCAGATGTTTACAGCGACAACGGCAGAAATTTTGTTGCTGCTGAACGTGAGCTAAAGAAAGGAGCCGAAAATTTAAGGTCTAAATCCGTATATAAAGCTCTTCTGCGAGAGAATGTCAACTGGCACTTCAATCCTCCTCGTAGTTCACACCAAGGAGGATTATATGAAACATTCTTTCGACTTGTTCGTAAAATAATGCGTTCGCTGGTCGGAGAAGCAACGCTCGATGAATTTGAATTGCTCACGCTTATTACCGAAATTGAGCGGATCCTAAATGACAGGCCGATAACACAATTGCCATCCAAACCAGATGATCTATCTGCAATTACACCAAGTATGATCCTCTCCGGCTCAGTCGAAAGTGACGCACCGTTTGATGTGTTTATAAAAGCTGATGGCTATCGGCGCTCGTGGAGGAAGACTCAATATTTGGCTGACCTTTTTTGGGAGCGATGGACAAATCAGTACTTGCCACTTTTGCAGCCACGTCATAAATGGTTTGGGACGGTACCCAGTTTAAAACCTGGCGATCTCGTTTTAATTGTTGATGAATCGACTAAGAGAGGTCATTGGCCAAAAGCCATCGTAAAGGAAGTGATGCCAGATAGCAACCATCTGGTCCGTCGAGTTCGGGTTCGGACAGCCGATGGAAGTGAATTTGTTCGAGACATTCGTAAACTCTGTTTGTTGGAGGGTCATGTAAACCCATAACAAGACTTTTTCTCATGCCTTATAATAAAGTGTTTCTTTGTTTGTTTCTTTGTTTGTTTGGATAGCTATGGTTGCAAATTTCGTGTGCTTTGTTATAGCGTTGTCATAGTATGTGGCTAGATCTAAAACTAATTGTTCAAAATAATTTTTTTTTTTTTGAGAGGGGCATTAATTTACAATATATTTAGTGTGATTTATTGTGCTAGGTAAGGCTTTTTAATTGCATTTTTTGAATTCAAAAATCTTCAGTTTTTAACTTCCGGTTTTGGGGGTGGGTATGGTAGAAACGCAATTTCATTTTGTATAATGGCAACATTTATCACTTGATCTATGTGCATCTAACTGTGTTGAATTTTTCTTTCTGGTTTTTAGTTTTTTTTGGTTTAAGTTTGTAATGCACGTGGTCGGTAGCGTAGTCATTGAATATTTTTAAAATTGGTTTTATTTAGCTGTGTTTGTTCTAAATTGCCTTCACTTAGACCTTGCCAATAAAATTTTCTCATATGCTGAAAGATTAAGTACGATATAGGTTTAAGTAAGGTAAGTTAATAACGACAGCCATAGACTGATAAAGGAAATAGACCGCGGCTGCTGACGATACACGTAGCAAACTTAACATTTACTTAAGCGTTTTGTTTAATTTATGTGTGAGACATGGCTTTATTCCTGAAGATTGTCTTATTACTGATATGGTTCCTATTCTCAAGTGTAAAAATAAAGATGGAACTAATGTAGGTAATTACAGGCTTACAGCTGTGGCTACTACTATTTTTAAACTTTTTGAACATTTTATGTTATTTCACATAAAGCCTTTTTTTTCAACTAGTGATCACCAAATCGGGTTTAAGCGTGGTAGGCTACAGGCACTGATATGTGTATCTTCCTGCTCAAGCGAATAATTTCGTCTTACCTTCAACAGGGTAGCTCTATTTTTTCAGTATTTTTAGATGCCTCTAAAGTCTAAAGCGTTTGACCGAGTATCTCATAAACTCTTGTTTAAAAAGTGTTTAAAAAGCCTGATGTTCCGCCGTGTTTTACACGATTGCTGGGATATTGGTATCGTCAAAAGCAAATTCGAGTGAGATGGGGATCTCAACTGTCTCAATCTTTTAGAGTCTCTAACGGTGTTCGACAGGGGGGAATACGTAATCCTCAATATATTGCTGAAACGTTCAACGATTATTTTGCACGTATAGGCGACAAAATGGCTGAATCTATTTCGCATCCCCCTCAAAAACTACCTATCTCTCAATTACATACTTCCAGCGCTAATTCTTTTTTTTATGTTTCCATAATCAACTGATGAAGTAGCCCAATTAATTAAGAATTTAAATGATAAAAAAACAATAAGAAGCAATAATGTAGAAACTAGATTTATTAAATATAGTAAATCAAATATTTCGCCTATAATTAGTGATCTATTCAATTTATGTGTCAACAAAGGTGTTTTCCTAATTGTTTAAAAATAGCTGAAGTTATTCCTATATATAAAAAAGGTGATATAAATAAAGCTATCCAACTATCATCCAATAGCGTTATTATCTCAGTTCAACAAACTAATGAAAAAAATGATATTTTTTCGATTATATTTGTACCTTGAAAAAAATGATTACTCAATGACAATCAATTTGGATTTCGACCTAATTCTTCCACTGCTTTCGCTATAAGCTCATTATATGATAAACTAATCAAAAACATAGACAATGGCCTTTTCAGCTGCTGTGTATTTTTGGACTTTTCAAAGGCCTTCGATACTGTAAACCAGAAGTCGGCAACCTACGGGCCGCGGGCCGCATCCGGCCCGAGACATCTTACTGAAGTATTATAGAATACGGCCCACTGTGTCGTTTGCAATCTTAGATTTTGATGAATTTCAACAATCTATGCGGCAATAAAACTATGATATATCATCCACTTATTTTGTCACAGATAAAAAAGATGCGCATGACCGTGTCTAATAAGAATGTGTGCGTGCAGACAAAGAAAATGCTTTGAAAGAAAGCAATAAGTGTGTGTTTTTGTTGACACACGCATTAGCGAGAGTGGAAGCAATCCAATTGTCACATTTTAGAAAGCTTTTTAAAATTGTGGTTGCACATAACTAGTAATGTTTGCAGTTTCAGTTTTGAAGTGCAGGGCAATGCCAGTGTATTGGTAAAGTGCAATGCCAGTAGTTAGGAAATGTGTTAAGTCTCGTACACACTATGCTATTTTTGTGTTGTTAAAAGTTAAAAGAATGACTAGCCTAAGTATAATCTTATCTAAAAACTTTAGACAACTTAGATTAGGATGTTAACAAAACGTAGAAAGGTTGTTGCCGAGTGCCGAGATTTTAGTGATGTGTGGACAGAGAAGTACTTTTTTACATTGCACTTCGGTATACCTACATTCGGCGATCACGCTTTAAGCGTGCAGTAATCACGCTCATGAAAGATTTATGACACAACAGACATCGTTTTTGTGTTTTTGTTATTTCACATGTGTTTGCATCGTGTTCTTTACTAACTAAAGTTCTGTACAATAGATAATACTAGTTAGTAAACATATATTTTTCTAATTCATTTTAGCAATCTTAAAATGTTATCAAAACGTAGAAAAATTGATGTGGAGTGCAAAGTTTTTAATGAAGAATGGGAAAACAAGTACTTTTTTATGAACCATTTTGGAAAACCTACTTGTTTGATTTGCAGTGTTTCTGTTGCTGTCAACAAAGAGTTTAATATAAAGCGTCATTATGACACAAAGCATTCAAATTATCCAAGTTTGTGGGTCAAGCAAGAAAAGACAAACTTGATCGACTCAAAGATAGTTTGAAACAACAGAGTTCTGTATTCCAAAAACAAACAACTGATTCGAAAAATAATACTCTTGTGAGCTATAGGGTAGCACAGATAATAGCCGAAGAAAAGAGAGCGTTTATCGATGGAGAATTCGCAAAAAAAATGTATGATGGCTGTTGTTGAAAGCATATGTCCGGAGAAACAAGAGTTATTTTTAAATGTCAGTCTTTCTGCAAGAACTATTACCCGGAGAATTGAAGAAATGAAATCCAGTCAAGAAGATTACTTTGAAAAACTACAGTTCTTTTCAATAGATATAGATGAGAGCACAGACACGACAGATACTCAGCTGGCAGTATTTGTGCGTGGAATAAAAGAAAATTTTCATATTCTTGAAGAATTTGTGGAACTGATTCCTATAAAAAATACTACTACTAAATGCTAAGAAAAACAGCTGAAACTGTACTGGGAGTGACATTTGGGAAACGAAAAGGAGACAAGGAGACATGGTGGTGGAATGAAGAAGTTCAAAAAAGCATAAAAGAAAAGAAAGAGGCAAAGAAAGCATGGGACAAAACAAGAAATGAAAATACTAAAAAGGTATTCAAAGAAAAAAAGAGTAAGGCAAAAAAGGCAGTTGCAATGGCAAAGGCATGTGTGTATGATGATTTGTATGCTAGATTGGAAACAAAAGAAGGTGAAAAAGAGTTGTACAGATTGGCTAGGCAGAGAGACAGAGCAGGGAAAGATGTACAGCACGTGAGGGTTATAAAGGATGATAACGGTAATGTTATGGTAAATTCAGAAGCAGTGTTAAAGAGATGGAAGGAGTACTTTGAGAAACTGATGAATGAGGAAAATAACAGAGAACCTAGGACAGAGGAAACAGAAGTGGTTAAGGAAGAGGTAAATTGTGTCAGTAGAGAAAAGTAAAGAACGCACTAAGAAGGATGAAAAAAGGTAAAGCGGTTGGACCAGATGAGTTGCAAGTAGAAGTTTGGAAGTGCATGGGAGAGATGGGGATAGAGTTTTTGACCAGACTGTTCAACAGACTATTAATGGGTGAACGGATGCCAGAAGAATGGAGAAGGAGTGTGCTTATCCCAATCTATAAAAACAAAGGGGATGCACAGTGCTGTGGAAACTACAGAGGAATAAAGCTAATGAGGCACACAATGAAAGTATGAGAAAGAATTATTGAAACCAGGTTAAGGGATAGAGTGGAGATCAGCAAACAGCAATATGGATTTATGCCAGGAAAGGGAACCACCGATGCCATGTTTGCTTTAATAATGTTAATGGAAAAATACAGGGAAGGTCAAAAAGAGCTACATTGTGTATTCGTGGACCTAAAGAAAGCTTACAACAGGGTTCCACGGGAAGAGTTATGGTAGGCCTACTGCATGAGAAAATCAGGAATAGAGGAAAAGTATGTGTGACTAGTACAGGATATGTATGAGGGAAGCGAAACAGTGGTGAGGTGTGCAGTAGGAACTACAGAAAGTTTCAAGGTCAAGGTTGGACTGCACCAGGGATCAGCGTTAAGTCCATTCCTGTTTGCAGTGATAATGGACAGGCTAACGGATGAAGTAAGGAGAGAACCACCGTGGACGATGCTGTTTGCTGATGATATTGTGATTTGTGAAGAGACCAGGGAAGAAGTGGAGCGGAGATTAGAATCCTGGAAGTATGCGTTCGAAAGAAGAGGGATGAAAGTTAGTAGGTCAAAGACCGAATATCTTTGCATAAATGGAGGAAATGGTGACGAAACAGTAAAGATGGAGGATACAAAAGTGCGAAGAATAAAGGAATTTAAGTATTTGGGATCAACGGTGCAAGAAAGTGGTGGTTGTGAGAGTGAGGTAAAGAAGAGAGTACAGGCAGGGTGGAACAGATGGAGAAGAGTATCAGGAGTAATCTGCGACAGGAGGTTACCAGCTAGAGTAAAAGGAAAAGTGTACAGTTCAGTGGTAAGACTAGCAATTGTGTATGGACTTGAGACAGTAGCAGTCACAAAGAAACAATGGAAGAGATGGAAGTCACAGAGATAAAAATGTTGAGATTTGCTATGGGAGTGACAAGAAAAGACAAGATTAGAAACGAGCAAATCAGGAGTACTGTTAAGGTAGAACGGTTAGGAATGAAGATGAGGGAGGGCAGGCTGAGGTGGTATGGACCAGTGTTGCCAATTTAGATTATTTTAATCTAGATTTAGATTATTTTTGTCTAATTTAGATGTAATAAATACCCATTTAGATGTTAGATTATTTTTTAGATTATTTTAGCATTTCATTTAGATATATTTAGATTATTTTGACAAATGTTATTTTGCATTTGTTTCTAGTGGTAAAGAAGTGATAACACCTTTTTTTTAGAGAACATCCTGATTTTTGGACGAAAGTGGGAAATTTGAGAGCAAATGGAAGTGAAGACCTTTTCTTTTTTTTTTTTTTTTTAGAGAACAGCCTGATTTTGGACGAAAGTTGGGAAATTTGAGAGCAAACGGAAGTGAAGACCTTTTTTTTACAATGTAGAACACCATGACCAACTTTATATTACAATTTTCGTTTTTTATTAAAAATGTAACTTTGGTATGTTTGGATTATTATTTGGATTATTATTTTTTAAATTTATATTATTTTAGATATTTTTTGTTGAGATTCTAGATTATTTTATCTTTAAACATTTGGCAACCCTGGTATGGACATGTCATGAGGAGAGACCAAGAGTATGTAGGAAGAAAGATGATAGAAATGGAGTTACCAGGAAAGAGGAGAAGAGGGAGACCAAAGAGAAGATTTTTAGATGTGGTAAAAGAAGATATGAAGGAAGTTGGTGCGAAGGAGATGGACATTGAAGACCGAAAGATGTGGAAAATGATGATACGCTGTGGCCACCCCTGAATAATGGGAAAGGCCGAAAGGAGAAGAAGAAGAAGAATTACAAGTTTAATTCTTAAAAATTATAAACTTAGGTTAAAACTCAACTTAATGTTTGAGAAGTTTTTGCATTTTATGAATTTTTTTAAAAAAAGGTTTTAACTTTAGGATTTGATTGTGTTGACCCGTTGCTATGTGTCTGCTTTTATTGTTTTGTTTGCGTGCGCCATATAAAAAATTTTTTGTTGTTGTTTTCATCCGCAATTTTTTTATTGGAGCTAAAGATTTTTCTTCTTTTTTTCTTTTTTTTGTTGAAATGAGAGAATTTTGCCAGAATGACAGTGGTAAATGAGCCTACTGTTTTACTCGGTATTAAATAACTAAGCGCCATTGTTTTTTACAAAGGATACACTAATTTAAGCAAAATAAAAAAAGCAAATTGTAAAATCAGACATAGAATAAGTGTTAGAATACCCTTTAAACATAAAATCGAAGTTGCCAACCATTAATAGTTAATTAAATTTTAGTGATTATTTTTAAAAACTTGTAGCTTATTTTTGATGTTTTTTGAATTTTAGCTGAAAAATATTTTGTTTTAAGTAGTTTTTTTAATGAGTTTTTTTAAAGTTGTCTCACAATCTCTAAACTTTTAAAAGCTACATCTTTAATTTGTATATCTTCAAACTTTAAAAAGCTACATTAAATTACTATGTAAATTATGATTTCAGTAGAGCATTAATAGTACTATAGTATTATTCTCAGCAGAGTTATGACAAAGTGTAATGCAATCTTCATCAATTGTCGGCAATGTAGTTGAGTGGTTAAAGAGCTGTGCTTATGATCAACATGTTTTGAGTTCAAAACCAACTTGTGCTATTTCTGTTGTGTTCTTTGGAAAGACACTTTATGGCATTTTCCCCTGCATGGTGGTCTGGGCAAGTAGTTCTAAATTACATATCTCTTAAATAACAAGTGGACAGTAATATCTTGGCGTCTCTGGAAGAGGTTGGGGTAATTGCTTACCATATATATTAGCACCTCCGTTGCTTTCCTGTAAGTCAAGGAGGATAAATGTAGAGATAAAATAAAATAAATTTTAATATATTACAAAAAAAAGTTAAAAGCTGGTAAACTTTGTTTAATTGATTAAAAAGAAGCCAAAATTTGGGATAATTCAAACTATGTTTATTGAAATAAAGAAATCTTTTTTGTAGCATATGAGAAATGTTTAAAATAGTGTAAAATAAATAAACCATAATACTGGCATGTTGCTTTTACCAAAACACTTTAAAAAATGTAAAAATCAAATCACCATTGAGTAGATGTTTACCAACTGCAAAAAAAGAACCTAGTAATTTAGTTGATAATTTGTAATGGCAGTTTAAGGCCTATTTCTGTGTAAAAAAAGGAAGAAATAAGGCTTTTGGAAAAAATAATTTGTGTAAATGTATTAAAATTACATCGCTCAGTTACACCAGGGATTACTTAACAAGGATTGCTGACTATTATATCTTTGTAGTTAAGGAAAGTGTTAAGAAAGTTACTTTCTCACAGACCTCTTGCATTAATTTCTGAGGTCTTGCAAAGGTTTGCAGTGTTAAAATTAAGATTTTATTAAAATTACAACTCACCTGCAATTTATTTTATGTAAGAAATATTTAAAAAAAAAACATTACATTTATAATCTGCAAGGTATCAGTTTTTGTATATTTTGTCAGTGTGCAGTAATAGAAAAAAGTGCAAAGCTTGATGTGCCCATTGAGAGATTTTATTCATTATTTGCCATTGTTAATCTTGCAGGTTTTGGGGATTTTCTAAAATTTAATAGAGCTATTAAATTAGCTCTAATTAAATAAGTTGGCCGAATAGTGAAAGAGTGATGCACTTTCTTAGTAAATGTAGATCTATGTAAATATTTACTGTTATTTATATCATACTAATTTAATAAATTAGTATATTGTTGCAATTAAATTAAAATCAAGTTCTTAAAAACCATTTTTTTCTATTAATTTATTTTGTACTGCATTACTTGAATTGTTTTGTCAGTCAAAGTTACAGTTTTTATTTTAAATTACTTATTTATTTATACATATTTAATAGTAAAGTATAAAGTGTTGTAAAGAAACCTACAATATAACAAAGTATTGAAGTGTACAGTGGCATGCAGTCAGGGCATGCAAGTCATACATTGCATGACCAAATTTTTAGGGATTGCATGACAAACTTTTGCACAATGAAGTACATATTTTTTAATTTAACCTTGCTCTGGTACCATGAAAAATCACGTTAGCTGTACCTTGCGGTCAATATGACCCCATCATCAAAAATACACTTAAAAACCAGTAGAAAAACTCAATTTGTTATCAAGCTGTGCTTATTGTTTAAAAAATGTAGTGGAGTGCAGAATACGTGAATGTTTATAATTTCAAACGTTTGGAATATTTAGTCTATCAAATAAGCCTGGGGTCATATTGACCCCATGGTACCAGAGCAGGGTTAATGAGAAACGGTACTGGTTTGAGATGACATTAGAAAAATTTGAGGCTGATCCAAAACAAAGATTTTTTTTTTTAAGATCACTGTAATTTTAGAAGAAAAAGTGCAAAATCTGGCAATGATTCCAAGTGATAACTTTTTTTTTTTGAGAACACTACAATTTTAGGATGAAAAGCATAAAATCTGAAAATGATTTAAAGTGATGACCTTTTTTTTTTTATTGGAGAATACCATAGTTCAAGGACAAATAATCGGTCTATGTCTTAAAATCTCACGCAAAATTCTGCTGCCTAGAAAATGCTGCATGTCCTATCCATTAACTACCCAGAAAATACCTAATTGCATGACCAGTTCATGGCAAGCCAGTTGCATGACCAGTCTCAGAAGTCACCGCACAGCACTGGTGTACAGCTACTTTGTTTAATTGTTGCACATGGAATTACACATGACATGAAAAGTATATAATGACTTGATAATACATTTAATAACTCTAAAATTAATAAAGAATAGTAAATTATTCTACTATAATTTATATAGCAATTTTGCAAATGTGCATCAGTTATTATTGTACGAATGCGCATTGCTTAATTTATAATAAATAAACAAACGAAAAAAAATGAAGTAAAACTAAAAATATGTTAAGGAACAATGCAAAAACCTAAAAACAGTCCAAGTATATCAATATCATAATTCTGTCATATAATATTAGCTGTAATTTTGATATAACTAATATGTACTGCTTTTAGGTTACACAAACTTTCTTCAACTTTATTGCTAAATCAGTTCATTTGAAATTACGTTGCAACTTCTTGTTATTTTCTTGTTCCGCATGACAAGAGCAACTAACTCGCTGAAAACCAATAAAATCAGAGCTACTTTAGTAATTGTACAGAGCAATATGCGCATTTGTACTTGTTTAAGACTTTAAACTAGGAATGCGCATACATGTTAACGGTTTGCAATAAACAATGTTTCCACAGAAAAATGGTGATTTTTACTTTTTTTCTTTGAAAGATTTAAGTTTAATATTGAATTTAACTAAGTTTTTTGCTTGGAAAAATATTAAAACATGCTTGAGGGGAAAATAGAAGGTTTAAATAAAGAAGCTGACTATTATTAGGCTTACCTTATGTCCCGTTTTTTAGGCCTTGTCATGGCATCCTGCTTGGTTGACTAAAATGTCCCAGTTTTACCAATTTTAAGTGAAGACTTTTTTTTTAGAGATCACTATGATTTTGAGACAAAAAGTAGGAAATCTGAGACTGATTTCAAGTGAGAACCTTTTTTTTTATAGAGAACACTGACAAATTTTTTTCTTTTAACAAACGTCCCAGTTTGCCACTTTGTAAATATGGTAAGCCTAACTATTATTATATTTAAGAGACTGACTTTATTATAATGGTAAATGTTGATTGACAATATTTAGAATCAAGTAGCTTACACATGGAAGATACGACTATATTTATGTTGTAGCGAACTCATCACCGCAAACCGCCTTTACTCACGCCACAATGTCTTTGCTTGACCTACATCCAGGTACATCCTGGTTTGATCATATGATGTTCAAACATACAAGTGTTTGGAAATAAACATAATTGTTTATTAAAAAGACATTTGAAAAAAAAAGTTTTTTGGAGCAAGCGTTTAAGTCGGATTCGAACTACAAATTTTCTGTGCATTTACTGCATTCAAAACAATTATATATATTACTGCAAAACAATTACAACATATTAATTTAAGTGTAAAAACATTTACACAAATTAACTTGCCGATGATAGTACTTTGTATCCTAAGTTCTTTAGAGTTCTTAGAAAAATATGCGCATTCATACAAGATGATGTGCAAACATGCAAAACGTGCGCAGTGCGTAATTTTGTTGGATGCATAACTCGGAAATGTGAAAACAATTCAAGTTAATTTTTTATATGAGAAACTCCTAGTAATAGATGAACAAAGTTTTGCAAAAAAATATTAATTCTATGTTTAATATGTTTTATTTATAACTCTTTACAAAGTTTCTTGCACATTTGTACAATGCCTCTAAGTTTATATATATATAAATATATAGACTTTTCAAGAAGGAAAATTTAAAATTTACTTCACACCTAAAACTGTAAGAACGCACAAATTTAAAGTGCTGTCATAGAGTCTTAAATAATTTTTTTTAAAAGAAGAGGAGGAAGCAAGCTTTATATATATAAGAGACAAAACTGTTACATCACGTTGTGCAATAGCTGGGAATCTTACCCCTTCAAGTTGTGACCTAAAATCGTCCCTATTCTAATTAAGCCACTGGATAATGACAACTGGCCTGCAATTTTATACAAGTTTACCTATATATAAAACTAAACTGCAATTAAAAATCATTTCTAATCACATAAGAATCTATTTTGTTGTTGCATATCCAAACAGCGATAAAAACTTAAAATACATATAAATACATGCATATAGACTACATATAATATGTTTTGTATATAACATTAATAACTAATCATGATCTTTATAATTAAAATGGCGAGGCCTATATCACAACAAATAATTGAATGCATGTCAACCTAACAAAACTTTTGGAACCGAGTGCGTAGGTGTGATTTGGTTTTTTGGATTAAAATCCATTTCTATTTTGATAATCATATAGGCTATCACTGCAAAACAATTACAAAATATTAATTTAAGTTTAAAAACATTTGTACAAATCAACTTGCCATTGATAGTACTTTGTATCTTGATTTCTTTGGAGTTCTTTGAAAATATGTGCATTCGTACAAGATTATGCACATTCATACAAAATGTGCGCAGCGCGTAATTTTGTTAGATGCATTTAACTTGGAAACGTGAAAACAATTCAAGTTAATTTTTTATATGAGAAACTTCTAGTAATAGATGAACAAAGTTTTGCAAAAAAAATATTAATTCTATGTTTAATATGTTTTATTTATACCTCTACAAAGTTTCTGCACATTCGTACAATGGCTATACTTAATGCATTTACTACTAGAACTTTTAAATTAATCATTTAAGTATATTCGTTAAAAAATATTCTTAACTGTTATTATTTCTTATACTAATAATTAAAATTTTTATTTTAAGTTATTTATGTATAACAAATAAGTAATTTAAAATAATAACTATAGCTTTAACTAACAAAGCAAATTACTGTACTAATTCAAATAATACAATACAAATTACTAGAAAAAAATTGTTTTTAAGAAGTTGATTTTAAATTAACAACAACATTTTATTAATTTTTGCTTTTCTTGATACCAGGTATATTATTAAAATAAATTAATGGGCCAGATGGTAGGTGCTTTCTTGCAGCCTGGGCTGTGAGTAAGTCTGTTCATTGGTGTTAAAGATGACAGACCAAAACCGAACCAAAACATGCTTTATACTATCTTGTACTTTTACTTTATGTTTATCATATGCATGTTTTAACGTCTGACATTGTGCTGCTTCTTCCTTTTCTTGATCTTTTTAATGTTTATAATTTTTGTTTTAAACTGTTTAATAATGATTGAGAATAAAAACACTGAATGAATGAATGAATGAATGAACCTACCAAAATGAAAAGGTATCCACCCATTCCAATGTTCAGTGTGGGTCTGCTAATCGGCAAATGTCCTTTTCAGGACGAAGCAATGCCTGGATAAAACTGCCCTTTTCAGGGCACATTGCCAACAAGTTCCAAAGACCAACATCAAAGACCTCACTGCAAGCAAGATGAATGTTCTTTATCACCTTGCTATGCAGTTTGAGGCACTCATCATCCTACTGCAGGAGACCCACTGCACTGATGCAGAGAAGTTGGTACTTCCAAACTACCAACTAGCTGGGTCTTTCTTAGGCAGGAAGCATGGCCTTGCCATGTTTGTCCACAAGCAACTGAGATACACACTTTTGGACCAATCTCCACTGACATCGGAGATTGAATGGCTGTGTGTGGATGTTAATGGCTATAAAATAGTCAATGTCTACAAACCACTTCCAACACAATTGCGAACCCTGGATCTCCCAGTGTTTCCTTACCCCTGTCTTTATGCTGGCAATTTTAACTGTCGTCATGCTAACTGGGGTTACGATGACAACAGTCCAGATGGTGAGTGCTTGGCTGGCTGGGCAAGTATTAATTGTCTTGCCCTCCTACGTGATGCCAAGAATGCTGCCAGTTTTTATTCCGGCTGCTGGAACACTGGCACTAATCCAGATCTAGCTTTCACTAGCATAGGTCCAAACAGTCGCTTACTGGATAGATGTGTCCTTGAAAAGTTCTCCAGGTCACAACATTGACTGCTTATTACACCACCAAGGTTTGCTATGGCAGTGCCAAGCATGCCTGTTAAGCAAAATGCAGTCACTACATTGCTTTGACGAATAAATTTGCAAAGACTTTGTTGCCGCCTGATTTACTTGATGTGGATGCAGCTTACCAGGACCTCTGTAACACCATTAAGAAACAACCAAAAAGACTATCCCACGTAAATATCGAAATAACTATATTCTGTGTTGGGATGCAGAGTGTGAATCCTTCTATAAAACCTTTCTGCAGTCTTCTCAGGGAGATGACTCAAGTTTGGCTGCTAAAGCTCTGCTTGCCAAGCTTGACAGGAACTGGAGGGATCAATGGTCCGAGGCAGTTCAGAGCATTGACTTCTCACACTCTAGTCAAAAAGCTTGGAGTATTTTAAACAACCTTACTGGTAGGT
Organism: Diplosoma virens; assembly: GCA_963680785.1. Classification (NCBI taxonomy): domain Eukaryota; kingdom Metazoa; phylum Chordata; class Ascidiacea; order Aplousobranchia; family Didemnidae; genus Diplosoma; species Diplosoma virens. Next base: position 21,164,087 of record OY796883.1, read on the forward strand.
CATGACACTCTCCTCATCACTGTCCTGTTTCAGCTGATGCTATTGCATCTCAGCTGGTTAGAAATGGGAAATACGAGGCTGTTGGTCACAAACAGGGCTGCAAACTCGAAGCATTTTTAATCGAGTTCAAGTTCGAGTTTAAGTTCACAAAAAAAAATTGCAAGTCCGAGTTCAAGTTCTTTAAATTTCAATTTTTCAAGTTCGAGTTCACAAAGTAGAGTTGAAAAAATACAGTCGAAATAGAGTTAAGAGGATAATTCAACCGCGAAAAACTGATCACATGTTAAAAATGCTTTGTCATCAATGTCACCAATTTTAATCTATTATTAAATAAAATAAAAGAGGGTAGCAAATTATAATTTGGCACCATCACTGAGAAATGTTATAGTCAAATTTACTCATTAAATGAACTCAAACTCCACAAACTTTTTTTAAGTTCGAGTTCAAGTTTGAGTTCAGAAATTTTTATTGTTCAAGTTCGGCCAAAATTGCCAAGTTCTTCGAGTTCGAGTTTGCAGCCCTGGTCACAAATTATCTCGACTTGTCTCTCAAGAGGTGTCTGACCTTTGGAGGGCCACAACACCAGACGCAGTAAATATCTCTGACAATTTTTCATAGAGAGAATTTGCTGCTGCCCTCCAACATCTAAAACCAGGTAAAGCTCTGGGACCTGATTCCATCTGCCCAGAGCTTATACTCCATGCTGGAGCTGCTTTAAAGTCCTGGCTACATGACTTCCTCTCTTCCTGTTTGCACCGACTCAAAATTCTCAAGATCTGGAGAAGAGCGCTTGTGGTCGCGATCCCAAAACCAGGAAACCCTGTGGGGGACCCAAAGAGTTATCAACCAATATTTCTGCTCTGTGCCCCTTACAAGATCCTCAAGAGGCTTATCTACACCCATGTTGAACCATTAATCGATCCACTGCTCCCTAAAGAGTAGGCTGGGTTCTGACATGGGAAGTCAACTGTAGATCAAGTTGTTCTGCTAATCCAGAACATCAAGAATACTTTTGAGGCTAAAAAGAAGGCCAATGCCGTATTTGTCGATCTGACACCTGCTTATGACACTGTCTGGCATCATGGCCTTACCTGCAAGCTGCTGAGACTACTTTTGGATAAGCACATGGTCAGAACGATTATGGAACTTGTCCAAAATCGAAGTTTCACCCTTACACTGGTGACAGCAAGAAAAGCAGGCTATGCCGTCTGAAAAATGGCCTTTTTCAGGTATCGGTCTTGGCTCCCCTCCTATTTAACATCTTTACGTACGATCTGCCTTCTATGATTTCCAGAAAGTTTGCTTATGCTGATGATCTAGCATTGTTGCACTCTTCTGGAAACTGGAAGCCAAAACATGTCTACACTTTCAGCATATCTCCAGACTTGGAGGTTGAAGCTCAGTCACACTAAGACGGTAACAGCAGCCTTTCACTTAAATAACCGAGAGGCCAAACATGAGCTAAAGGTCTACAACAACGGTGCACTTTTACCGTTCTGTCCAACCCCTACTTATCTTGGGGTAAAACTGGACAGATTGCTCATGTTTCGTCACCATTTAGTGGCATTGCGCAAAAAACTATCCTTGCATGTCACACTGTTGAGGCAACTCATGCCTCGGGATGGGGTGCTGGTGCTAAAACACTATGCATAGCCACCTTATCTCTAGTCTACTTAACAGCTGAGTATTGTGCACCAGTCTGGTGTTGCAGTGCTCACACTCGCCTCATCGACAGTGTCTTGAATGATGCCTTGTGCATAGTTACTGGATGCCTGCATCTCACTCCAACAGACCACCTACCTATACTCTCAGGCATCCAGCCAGCTGAGCTTCACTGACTAAGGGTGACACTCTCCTTGGCTCACCGTGGATCTCTAGACCCTGATCATATCTTGTATGGTCTTTTAAGTGGGTCCTCAGATACTAGTCAAGTGAGACTAAGATCCAGATGTGCAGATTTTTTTGGACAACCTTGCCAGACTTGGCATCCACACTTCTAAATGGACAGATTACAAATAGAAAATGGAGTATTGTGAAAATGCTTCCAGGCTCCATGCTTTTGTGCCCATGCCTGTTAGGATGGGCTTACCCTGAGTAGCTTGGGTTAAGCTCAATTGCCTGCAGACTGGTGGTGGGCAATTCCATTTGTCCATGCACAAATGGGCTCTCGCTCCTTCACCAAATTGCAGGTGTGGCGCCTCTGAGCAAACTGCAGACCATGTTCTAGCAGCATGCCCTATACATCGGGCACCACATGGAACATGAAGTCTGACGGTTTTGGATGACAAAACTTGATGCTGGCTTAATAACACCACTGCCAGCATCTGATTCAGGCAGTGCAGCAGTCTGGGGTAGTAAAAGGATAAACCCTCAGCCCCAGTCCTGTTTGTGTCTGACCTGGAGTGGATACCCTTCAAATGACAACAACAAGTTTAAAGCTGGCAACACATGACTTTCTAACAAGTTTTTATAGATTGTAGCATTAACCTGTGTATTTAAACGAATGAGTGGGGTTGTACCTTGGTATGAAAACATACCAAATACCATAACGCTGCCACTTCCAAATTTAACTGTTTTTTTCATGCATTTGGCATTGAATTTTTCATCTTGAAACTGTCTTACATAGTTTATCCCATCACTTCCAAATAAATTGAACTTACTCTCATTGCTGAAATCACCTTATTAATACACCAGATAGTTTCAAACCAGCACTGCTCCAAGAACCATGGATGTCTCAAAAATATAAGTTTCCTAAGTACTCAAGAAATGTCAAAGGAAAAAATTGATGTTCATCTTTTCAATGACATTGATTAGGGAATTTAAGTGGTTGGTGTACAGCACAGTAAAGAATGGAAGCTTTTGCTAGTATTGTGCACTGTTCACACCAAGATCTGTTTGTGGTCATCTCTTGGCCTGCATATAGAAAAGCATTTTCCAGAGCATATTGGTATGCAAATATGCAAAAAAATTGTCTTCTGTCTGCTGTAATTATATATGAACAGTTTCTGGTCAGACTAAGCATTTAGTACAATCTTTGACTGTATGAATAAAGCCAGTCAATAACTTTTCAAGTCAAAAAAATATTTAGAAGGATTTGCTGTGGTACTGTAGTGCACTTGTTGGGGAAGCAAAATATTGCTATTTACAGATATTGTGATGGTGGAGCACTGTCACCAGATTCCACATCAAAATAAAATGAGGACAATTTCAAAGTCATTCTTAATCTATTGATAGCACAAAAGATTTCTTGCCGATCCTCCACATAGATAAGAATAAAAGTATGTAATTTGACTTCATAATAAATGTATTTCATGTTAATCCTACCATACATTTAGTCAACATTTTTCTGAAGACATAGACAAAAGGGGTCTGGCATGCCAACAAACCAGTCCCCCTAGTTGTGCCCCTGCTCCTGATGTTCAATCTTTTTTTAGGAACAAAAAGTGAGAAATTGAGGACAGATACTAAGTGAGAACTTTTTTTAGAGGACACTACATTTTAAGGAATGAAATGCAAAAACTTGGAGACAAATTACATTTTTATTTTCATCTTTTTTTTTTAGAGAAGGTCAAAAATTATGAGATCCAAAACTGATTTAAAGTAAAAACCTTTTTTAGGGATAAATTTTTTTCTATTGACGAACATCTTGGTCTGCCCCTTTGAAAATTGCCCTTATTGGGGAGTTGGTGTAGGGAGTCAGAGTTGGAATCCTTTAAATTCTAAAACCTGAAGTCAGAGTCACATCTTAGAAATTCTAGGAGTCAGATCTTAAATCTTACAACTCTGCAACCCTGTTTAGAAATAAATGGTTTGAATTCATTATGTTAAATTTTACAGCACTGAAAATTTACAAAGTTTAAATTGTGCAAAGATATTTAACTTAAGTTTTTAACCAATAGAGGTGGAGTCAGGGTCAGAACAGTGGTATTAAAGAGCTTCAGTGCTGGAGCTGGAGCAGTTGCATACTTGTGCCTGCTCTAAAGCTGTACATGTTATAACTAGGGCAATTTTTTGTCATTAAAGTTATATTTTTTTTAGAAGGTCTGTTTTTTATGAAATACCCAAAAATTCAATCAAAACTTTCGTACGATGTTTGATAAAGGAGTTAAAAAGTCATATTAAAGTCATATTTTACACCATAAGTCATAAAAAATATTTTCGGTCATAAAAGTCATAAATTTAGTCATTGCTCCCATATTCAGTAGGATATTCATGGTGCAAAGACAGAACGTTAGATTAACAACGATTGCAAAGCTTTGCTATCTCCATTATTGTTATGACTCTGTGACGCCATAGTTATCTTGCTCAAAAATATCCAATTAATTAATTTATTTCCTTGTATAAGTTCTAACGAATCAGCTACACTAGTTTGCAAGTTGTAATTTTAGTTTCAAGCACAGATATTGCTCTTTTGCTACAACACCATCAACTGTCGAAAGAGTCGTAATGCTTTTGAAACTCGTAAAAGCGCTAGGCTAAAAGTCACAAGTTAGAAAATAAATTATGTCGTCATAACCACAAGCAAAAGAAAATTATTTTAACACGTGCGTGTTCCTTAACGCATTTTAGCTTATTTAGCAAGCGTATGAATTAGCAAGTGTTCCTTAACAGCAAGTTTTAGCAAACAGTATGGGAAAAACTGCAGAATCAAAAGTAGTAAAAACAAAAAGGTATGTAAAGCAATATCCCCAAGAGTTTTCTTGCAATCCCCAGAATGATCTTTATTGTCAGCTTTGTGCCACCATCGTCAGATGTGACAAGCGCTTTTACGTGGAACAACATCGACAATCGGCAAAACACCAAAAGAAAATTGCACCGGCAAAAAAGACCTTAAACAAACAGTCTTTTGTCCCCATTTGCCAACGGGATTTTACAAAAAAGGTTGTAACGGCATTCTTAGAGGCTGACATCCCACTTTATAAGCTTCAGCATGCCAGTATTAAAAAGCTATTAAACTCAAGAGTTGGGGAAGCATTGCCCTTCTGAATCAGCGTGTCGAAGCCATGTTAAGGAATTGGCTGCTAAAGAAACTGAACGCCTTAAGGAATTGTTTGCTGCAAAAGCATTGTTTTTGGTCGTAGATGAGGCTGAGGTATCTGGTCAAAAGTATGTCAATATTTTAGCAGGGCTGATGGAGGAACCTGAAAAAACATACTTAGTCAACTGCAAACCATTAAATGGCAACTCCAATAGCTCCAATATTTGTACAATTGTTGACGACACCCTCAAGAACATGAATATTGCTCGTGAGAAGTTTTTGCTGCTACTCAGTGATGCCGCAAGGTACATGATAAAAGCAGCTGAAACATTAAAAATCCTGTATCCACGCCTGCTCCATGTTACTTGCATCGCACATTTGCTGCATAATTGTGCTGAGCATATACGTGCACATTTTAAAGCTGCAGACAATTTGATATCGTCTATAAAAGCAGCAACCATAAAAAACAAAGACCGACATGCTTTGTTCACCGCAGCTGGTTTGCCGGCACCACCACAACCTGTTTTGACTCGTTGGGCCACGTGGCTGGAGGCATCTTTCTACTACGCAGAAAACTTCCAAATTATCAAAAACATTGTTGACAATTTTGAAGATGGTGGAAAACTGGTTGAGCGGGCAAAGGAAGCCATAGCAGAACCTGCAGTTTTCGTCGAATTAAGGCAAATCTATGGTAACTACCGAGATATTGCCATCCTAATCAAGGGAATTACCAATTCATCGAATACAATTGTTGCTGCTTCGGAAGCCATTCAAAATCTCCACTTTGGTGACGACCCATGTGAGATAAAAAATTATGTTCAAAGTCGTCTAGCTAGAGGTAGCGACTTCCTTAAAATTGCCGCCGGTAGTGGTGCACATCTACCAGATCATTCTCCTGCTGAGGTAGCGCTGCTTCAAAGAGCACAGCCAACTTCGGCTTCTGTGGAACGCTCTTTCTCTATACTGAAAAAAATGCTATGTCCTGGACGCAATTTTGACAAAGACAATGTCCATTCGTACTTGATTATGCGGTTCAACTGTTCGAAATAAATGATAATGAGTTCAATACTCCGACTCGGCTGCATAGTTTTTAAGAACCAGACAGAAAAAATTAGGTCATATTTAAAGTCATATTTTAGGAAATATTAAGTCATATTTTAGGAAAAATTAGGTCATAAAAAAATTGCCCTAGTTATAACATATGTCATTTAATTGCTGTTGCCTTATGTGTAGCCTTTGCTTTATATTTTTTCAATTATCAGTTATTCTACTACTAGATGGACTAAATAATACATTGTTTTTTTTATTAACATTAAAGACTATTTGTTTGCTATTAACCAGTTGTCAACGTTTTTGAGTTCTTTCTTTGCTTTTTGTACTAGATTTTTTGCAATAAGAACTAAGATTGTTTTATCTGCTAAAAACAGATAGCTACAGAATTTTAGGCAATTAGGGAAATCATTAACATACTATATTTTCACGAATACAAGGCGCACCGATATATAACGTGCAGTGCCAAAATTTGCAATTTTTTCAAATTTTAGTACATAAGGCGCATCACTTATAAGGCGCAGTTGTTTACATGATCGCGTCTAGATCAACTCTAAACCATCAATGAATAAAAGATAAAAACAAAATTTTACACAAATAAGTACAACGTCCTGATTAAGTTTTAAATTAACCCATTACTGGCCAATGTCCTTTTTTTGGGACGTAATTAAAATGATGGTAGAATTTATATTATTGCAAATATTTCATTACTTTCTTTTGCATTCTTTTTCTACAGGTCATTATCAGGTATTTTAAGTACTTTAAAAATTTTTAGATCTAGAGGACGACAACATATGTGGATAATTTTAGTACTAAGCAGTTAACTCTCAATTAATTCCAGACCGTAATGGATTAAGTCACAATCACGAGTAGATAAGGTTGTGCGCAAGTAGATAAGCTTTGTGATTGCAGTAAATTAGCCATAGATAAACTTCACCGAAAAGTACAAGAAATACACCTTAAAACAAAAAGCGTTGGTCATTTCTGATTAAGGTAAACGATTTGTTGCGAGTACGTCTTGATTATTTTCTACCCTACCAAATCACAGAATATAAAATACAAACAAAATAGTCTCACATTGCTCACAGCAAAGGCGGTTTTTAAAAGGCATGAATTAAATTTTTGATAAAACATCGTCAATGCATATTTAGTTCTTTCATACATCATAAGATTGCATAAGAAAATATGCGTAACGTAACATAGCTGTGTGAGCTCACAACGTAAAAAATGGTGCATGACATTAAGGCTACCATAAATAATTGCATTACACGCACCAAAACAGCTTATAGAAGCCTTACTAGCACACAGTACTGAAGTAAATTTGATCTTGTCACCCGCGCACCACATCAATTAGTTTAGTTTATGGCACTGGTTTGACAAATAGGCATAAAACCAGATGCCAAATCAAGTTTTCGTGGGGTTCAAACCCCAAGAAAAACGGTGTAAAAAGTGCATTGGTATATAAGGCGCACCCTTAATTTTTAATTAATTTTTGGTATTTTGAGTGTGCCTTATATTTGTGAAAATATGGTAAATAATAAATAGTAGAAGATTGAGAATTAAGCCTTGAGGTACAGAAGAAGAAATAATTTGTATACAAGGGTAAATCAAAAAGTTCAATGACAAATGACATAAATTCAATCTGAGTAAAAATAGGGCAACAAAATGACATTTAATTGTACCACTGATGACTTAATAACAAATTTGACAAGTTACAGCATTCTAAATTTTTTATTTATTGTTCCAGGTTACATATTAAAAACCAACTTTTTTGCTCCATTTAGCATCTGGAAAGCTCCATTGTCAAATTCTGCTCCATCATGACAATGCTCCAGCACACACAGCCAAGACTGTAATGACATTTTTATGAGAGTTTCACTAGGAAATCTTTTCACACCCTCCCTTACTGTAGTGGATTTTCCAGTGAAATTCTTGTAAAATTGTCATTACAGCTTGGCCATGTGTAGTGGAGCATTGTCACAATGGAACAGAATTTGACAATGGAGCTTTCCAGATGCTGGATGGAGTAAAAAAGTTGGTTTCTAATATGCAACCTGGAACAATAAATAAAAAATTTAGAATGCTGTAACTTGTCAAATTTGTTAAGTCATCAGTGGTACAATTAAACATTATTTTGTTGCCCTATTTTTACTCAGATTGAATTTATGTCATTTGTCTTAAAGAACTTTTTGATTTACCCTCGTACTAGAGGCATTTAAATTATAGTCAATCTGTTCAGTCCTTCCAGTAAGTAGCATTCAAATCAATTATATATTGTTCCTTTGATTCCTTAATGAAGTTTATTAAGCCATATTTTATTGTTAATAGTATCAAAGGCTTTGAAAAGGTCAGGAAAAATCCCAGAGTATTTATTTTGCTCTCAAAAGATGTTGCAATATTATCAGTTAGAAGAGAAACAAGATGACTTTTTTAGTGTTTTGTCTAAAATTAAATTGATGTTAATTAATGTATTATATTTTTTCAAGAAAGAACACAAATAATGGACCACTTTTGGGGAGACAAGAGAGCAAACTGATTGTAGTTGGAAAAATCTTTGGCAGCTCCTTTTTTTAAAAAAGAAATTATTTTTGCATGTTAAAAATTGGAGATAAATTTTTTGGGGGATAAAGATAGCTTAAATATGAGGTCTGTCCAAAAAGTAACTGACCGTTGGGCATAAAACACACAACACAATGGACATCACAAATTTTATCTCCTTCAAAATACTCCCCTTGCAAGTGCACACACTTTTCCCACCGCCTCTGCCACTTTTGGAAATACCTCTTGAACGCCTCCTCTAAAATGCTCCTGAGCTCCGCTGTCATTTTTTCCATAATGTCCTTACGTGACTAAAACCACATCCTTTTTAGCATAGTTTTTAACTTGAGGAATTGCCAGAAGTCACATAGTGCCAAATCAGGAGAGTAAGGAGGCTGGTTTTGGCCAAAAAACCTTTGATTAATTGGGAAGAATGAGCGGGAGCATTGTCATGGTGAAGCTGCCAGTTCTTCCCTGTCCACATGTCTGGCCACTTTCTTTGCACAGCATCACAAAGGCAACATAAAACCTCCAACTTGTACTCTTTATTGATTGTTTGGCCTTTTGGTGTGTATTCGTGATGCACTATGCTGTGAGAATCGAAGAAACAGGTCAGCATCACTTTCACATTGATGCAAACTTGTCATGCTTTTTTGGGCCTTGGTGATTCTGGATGCTTCCATTGTGAAGATTGAAACTTGCTTTCTGGATCATAACCATAAACCCAGGTCTGATCACCAGTTATGATAATCTTCATAAATTCTAGGTCATTGTTTGCACAATCCAGCATGTCCTGGGTGTTTTCCACATGAAACTCCTTCTGTTGCTCCATCAGCAGCTTGGGAATGAATTTGGTTTGACACTTTCTGCATGCACAAATCTTCAGTTAAAATAGAGTAAACTGATCCTCTGCTCATTTTCACTTCTTCAACAATTTCCCCGAGTTTTAGATGGCAATCTTCCATTACAATTTGGCAAACCTCCATCACTTCCTCATTTCAGCTTGTGGATGGCCTGCTAGAGTGTGTTTCACTTTCCACTAACATTCAATCATTTTTTAAGTGATTAAACCATTCCTTTGTTTGAGTTTGACTTAAGGCCTCATCTCTGAAAGCTTGCTGAATCTTTTGAATTGTTTCAGTTATTACTTAGCTTTTGGTAAAACTTGATACTATCTTTGTTTGATGCTTTCTGTCATTACATTTGCAAGCAAGAAATTGACGATCATGCACTATTTGACTGTACTAAATGGTACAAAAAAAGAAAATGACACCAACTATTGGTTTCAAATGTTTTATGCGTGGGCAGTAATTGTTGACGTTACAATCCACCAAAAACCACTATGTTGTCATAGTATTATTTTTGGCTGGAGAAGATAAGGTCAGATACTTTTTGGACAGACCTCGTTCTGACTAAGAGATCAAATTATTAAGAAGATATTTTATTGAATGGAACTTTTTAGTCTTACATATTTTTCACGGAAAAATTTTTCATTTGCACATTGATTGATGGCCTTGTACGTTAAATTGTATTCTAGGCATCAGCTTTTATCATTTAATTGCATGTATTTTTTTCTAAGTTTAAATTTTCTTTGGTAATGTAATATAGTAATAACCTGAAATATAAATTATAACTTCTATGTTGTTGTTGTTGCTTCTTCTAAGGCTGATCTTCAAGTAGTCCTTGAACCTCTAATGAAGCCAATCTACATTGCTCCTTTTAGATAACTTCCAATGTTTGCAGAAGCTCGTTCCACAAAATAGTGGTGCAATATTTTATTGGTACTTTTCTATAAGTTAAAGAGTTGATTTGTATCATCTATGTGTGTGTTATGCACAACAGCCACTTTGGCATGTAAGTGCTTAAATTAATTGTGTGTAAATGACAATGCAGAAGTGATGATTTGTTGTTTCTGAGCTGTCCCAATTTTGTACCCTGTGATGTGTTAATGTTTGTTTTGATGAATTTGTGTCATGGGGTTAATGTTGGAACATTTGTTTGTAGGCAAAAGCACAACATGGCCTTGTGGTACTTCAGTTTTGATTTATTTAAGTTTAGAAAATAATCGATTACCGGGTATTTGTTATTTGAAAATAATCAATCATTATTTGAAAATAATATCAATTATACAGTAAGCCCAGGTGTTTTTACCTAAAGTACTTCCTGGTTCTACACAAGATCAAGTTCTTTTTTCATTGTTTTTTATGAGTTTGGACCAGATTTGTTTTTTATTTTATTTGTTAGATAAGGATCTAACAAATTCAAAACAAAACAAAACTTGGTCTCAAAAAAGTAAGATCTGTCAATTTTTTCTATCTAGTATTTATAGCCTCTTAAAAACTGAACTCATATGCAAATTAACTTTTATTTTTGCAAATGGTTATTGCTTTGGCAACTTAAAATAATCCAAAACCGTTGAAAACTAAACCAGGTCCAAACTTGCAATGAGTGGTAGATCCATTGTAGCATACATGGACAGAAAAAATTATTTTTTTTCTTATTTTTAACTCTATATTTATCCTCCTGACTCACAGGAAAGCAATGGAGGCGCTAATACATAGGGTAAGCAATTATCCCGACCTGCTTCCGGAGATGCCAAGATATTGCTATCTGCTTGTAATTTAATAGAGATATGACTGATATTTAGAACTGCTTGCTAATACCACCAAGCAGGGAAAAGTGCTGTGAAGTGCTTTTCCAAGGACATAACAGAATGTTGCAAGTGGATTTTGGACTGAGATCATGTTGATCATGAGCACAGCGCTTTAACCACTCAACCATGCTGCTGATTTAAATATATATTCTTATATATATATATAAATATACAATTTTAAAATATGTATTTTTAAAAAATTTCAGTTAAATATCACCCAATTTATAAGCTTTCATTAAATAAAATTTCTTCAGATACTATAAATAATGGAAAACAAATTATGATCAATTCAAAAAATTTTTTATAAAAGATAATAAAAATAAAAGCTGTCACTAATCAGCAGATAAAATTGTGTTGTAACCTACAAATATAATGGTAAAATTAAAACTTAAACTGGTTAAATTTAATTCATAATAATTAAAAAGTGGTTAAACCTAATTGGAATCTATTTTTAAATTATACTGTACAACACAAACTAAAATTTGTCTTTAACAATTTTACTTATAACAAAAAAGCTGACTCAAATTTTTGCATAAGCTCTTCTATAAAGTTAAGCTTTACAAAGATAAAAAATTTATCGGTCTAAGTTTATTTTTAGAATTATTTTAAAATATGAAGTGTTTTTTTGTGAGTTACTCATTATGAGTATTCTGGATAATTTACAATGTCGATCTCAATGTGAAAGTTTTAGATTACTTATCAATGTGATTTGCAAAAAACTTGGACCAGAAGCTTTAAGAGATTTAAAATTTCAATGTCGAACTTACATTGGTGTTGGAAAGCTTGAAAGAATCAAAACCTTACTTGAATTGTTTACTGTTCTTGAAGAAATGGATTTGGTTTGTGCTGATAATGTTCAATTTTTAGTTGTTTCTCTGGATAATATTTTTAGAAAAGATTTGGTAAAGCTTGTTGAAATTTATGAAAATAAATGGTTGAAAGTAATACCTGAAAGTAAAGCTATATAAAAGTTACTGAACACGTACACTGTACAACATTTTCACTTCAAGAAAGTATGTTCTATTGGCATTGGATGAGAAATTATAATCATGAACAAATAATTGATATTTTTATTTTTTTGCTTAACATATATTTGGATTATATTGGAAATAATTAAATTAGATTGTTAGAACAATTATTTTAATCAAGTTAATACAAGTAATAAAAACTATTTTAAACAACCTAGCAAAATTTGGCATCTTTGCTCCCCAGTGGCTGAAATACAAATGGAACGAAGACCACATCAAGACTATGTGATTTTATTTCCAAGGTTGGAATTAGGCCTATTAGAATGAGCTTGCCTAGACAAAACTTTGGTCAAGCTCAACCTCCTAAAAATGGCGTTGGGCACTTGAATTTGTCTATGTTCAAAAGGAGTATTCTACATTAAATTACAAATGCAGTTCCACTGAGCAAAATGGAGACCATATATCAGTGTACTCTATACCCAGTCTATTAAAGCATGTTTGGGATCTCAACAATTAAACACACTCCATTTTTGGTGCTCTAGTTGCTTTTACATTAGAATGAATTTTATTCCTACCTCTTTTTCCTCATCTTTATTAAGCATTTCTTGGCTTAATTTGATTTATGGGTCAGAGAAACTGAACTAAAATATTAAAGAAAAGAGAAAAAAGTTTTGAAGACTTATAATGATTTCTGAACCCAGATAGTTTTTTTATTAAAAAAATTTTACAATTAATTTCATGAATTTGATTGATTTAAGTAGCTTAAACAATTTTTAAAAATTCTAAGATAATGACATTGTAAAAGTTATTTTAAATAGATCTACTTAAATCCAGTCTACAATTAATTTTTTTTATGTTCTTGTGTATATTTCAATATTGCAAATGTAACAACCGTTTTTAGTAACTCTGAAATAATTGATGAGCGATGGTTTTAAAAATTGATCAGAAAAAACTATTAATACTATAATAGCTATAACGTATATCAGATATTTGGCAATATTTTGAAATAGAATTGTGTTATTGGTGTTTGCAAACTGCTAACTACCCAACTCTTATTTCTTTGCTATAAAAATTAAGTTGCTTAAACTTCTTTTACAGCAAATTTCGTTAAAATGTCTCGTTGCACTTAATTCAGAATTCTCGATACTTTCCAATTCGCTTTCATTTAAATTTTAAAAGATAAATTTTTACTAATTTGAAACAAATTCTGCCAGTATTCGTTTATCTGTTTTGTGGTGACGTTATTGCAAAATTTTGTTTCTGGCTTATACTTATCAGAACCTTTAATTACCCTGAATGAGACTCGATTATTGTATAAATACTATAACTTTTAAATTTCAAATGACTATTTGTTAAAAAGAAAGTTTCTTTAATAATATATATTGTTTTGTTCCATGTATACTTCAAAATTTACGTATCTGTTTTTGAATAATATAACGATTTATTATTCTTAACTACTGCACAATATGCTTTAGAAAAGTGTTTGTACATTTTACTTAACATTTTTTAAGGTAAGTCTATTTTCCACGTTTTTACTATTTTTGTATTTGTTGAAAAGTGTTATATGCATCTACTGTCTGTTGAAACGCTTTGTTTATTTTTTAAATAATTATAATAAACAATCTTGTAAACCGCCCAGACAACTATGTACATCAAAGCTTTGGCTACAAATTGTAAATCGTGTTAACTATTATCTTCGTTTCTGCATTTTTTTTAAAGATTTTGTTATAGTGTGGTCGAGTGTTTAAAGACGCCGTGATTATGATCAACATGGTCTTGCTTTAATACCTATTCATGCCATTCTGTTATGTCCTTGAAAAAGTCACTTTATGACACTTTTCTCTACTTGGCGATCTTGACAAGCAGTTCTAAATTATTAGTCATATCCCTAAATGTAAAATAAAAAACCCAATTAAAAGTTTCAAGCGGACAGCAATATTTTGGCATCTCCAGAAGCAGCTTGGGGTAATTGCGTGCCCTATGCATAGCGCCTCCGATGCTTTCCTGCAAGTTAAGAGGATAAATATAAAAATAAAATAAAACCTCTTTCCGTTTTGAGCAACAATCACTGCATCTGCGTTGTTGATGCGAGATGGCTGTATAGGCCGGTGCGAGGGTGGCAATCTCTCCCACACGGATGTCAGATTTGTACTGTAGCTGCATGCGATATGTCCCGTGGCACTATCTGCGCTGTAGAAGTAAACCTGCGGTAGTCTCTCCTGTTAGAGGCCTGGAAGAATAGTAAGCGAATGTAGAAGTACCAAGTTGCCAGGGTTTTTCTCTTTCTTTTTTGCTTTTCTTCAAGGTCCAACGAAGAAAGAGATCAATGCGATCAACATGCTTACCAGCGTAGTTACAAAAGTTGCAGTGCCTGGTCACTACCGCAAGATCTCAACGCCAAGTTTTCAGACAAGTTTATTCTCTTGACTTTTGTGGAACTAAGGTTAACTTGAAAAGATCACTGGTCGTGTGACTTCAAGTTGTTAAATTGCGAGTGACCACTGCCCTACGGCCAGATAAGTAGAGCAGGTACGATAAAAATTATTAGGCCTACTCATTTAAACTTAAGTTTTCTTTTAAAAAGTTGATTTCATTGTTCAATTTAAAATTTTTAATTATTCATCATCGTGGTTTTAAAAGTGACTTCCGTCGTCCCTTAAAGGTCAGCAAAGCAATTTTTGGAAAACTGCAATACACTTTAAATCTCAGAATTGACGCCAAGTAAGTAAACCATAACTCAAATGTCTTCTCCTTTCGGCCTTTCCCTTCAGTCAGGGGTGGCCACAGCGTATCATCATTCTCCAAACCTTTCTGTCTTTAACATCCGTCTCCTTTGCAACAACTTCCGCCATATCTTCTTTTACTACATCTAAAAATCTCTTTAGTCTCCCTCTTCTCTTTCCCGGTAACTCCATTTCCATCATCTTTCTTCCTACATACTCTTGGTCTCTCATGATATGTCCATACTACCTCAGCCTGCCCTCTTTCATCTTCATTCCTAACCGTTCTACCTTAACGGTATTCCTGATCTACTCGTTTCTGATCTTGTCTTTTCTCGTCACTCCCATAGCAAACCTCAACATTTTCATCTCTGCGACTTCCATCTCTTCCACTTGTTTCTTTGTGACTGCCACCGTCTCAAGACCATACACCATTGCTGGTCTTACCACTGAACTGTACACTTTTCCTTTTACTCTAGCTGGTAACCTCCTGTCGCAGATTACTCTTGATACTCTTTTCCATCCTGCCTGTACTCTCTTCTTTACCTCCCTCCCATAACCACCACTTTCTTGCACCGTTGATCCCAAATATTTAAATTCCTTTACTCTTGGCACTTTTGTATCCTCCATCTTTACTGTTTCGTCATTATTTCCTCCATTTATGCAAAGATATTCGGTCTTTGACCTACTTACTTTCATCCCTCTTCTTTCCAATGCATACTTCCAGGTCTCAAGCCCAACCCATGTCTCAAATGTAGTTTATGTTAATTGCGGTGAATCGAGCGATTAAACGCCGCACTCTATTGATTTGCTTCATTGCAATTTGCAAACGCTAATGAAGCAAAGGTTGATATATTTATTCAGTTTCCATTTTTGCTCTTTTTTTGCATTTATTCTGATTAGGAAGGACCTTTTTATGATCTGGACTCCCTGTAAGACGCTAATTGAAGGATTTCAAAACTTTTGAAAGCCCTTACTGGTTAAACAAGTAGGGCTAAAATTTTTAATGTTTTTTGTCTACTAAAAGTAATGCTTTTATATAGTTGCTAAGATGCTTGATGTGCTTCGACGCTCGCATCACGTTAATTCAAGTGTGACGAAACAATTTAATCTTTTGCGTTAACAATTTTATTGTCTGTTTCAGTGATATGCTTTAGTACGGAGCGGCCACACCATCCCCTCCTTTAAAGACTTAAAAAAGTGCCTCTCTCCTGAGCAAAATATTGTTTTATTTCTTTTTAGTAGCACTATGACAGTGGCCTCCCCCGTCTGCACCTTAACTTTAGAACAAAAGTAAGGATTATGTACTCGATTGAAAGTCATGACTTTTTTTAGAGATCACTTTATTTTGGGACGAAAAAACTTGACTCACTGAAAGTGCCCCCTATTTTTCTTGCACCACTCTCCCCTCCCCTTTGTAAGGCTACTGGTCTGTTTTACTTAGTTTTTAAAAGTAAAAAAAAGAAACAGAAGAAAAAATAGGCATTTGTTGATTATTTTGTCTTCACAGCAAGATAAATTAGCTACATAGTTTTTATTTACTGGCAATAATTTTTTAAAACCGTTAGATAAGCTAATCAAAAAACGTGTAAGAAGAGCGTTAGGCTAAATATTTGCATAAATTTTTTTAAAACCATTAGCATAGCCGTACCAGCCATGAAAATATGGGGAGCAAAACAATTTTGTCCGAATTTTATTAATGAAGCTCGAATCATGTTCTAGTAGCATTTCACGGAGATGACAAACTGTCACACATTTTTTTCTAAAATAACTAAGCTTAGTAAAGACTTTAAAAAATGTGTAGCCTACAATTTTTCATTAGCCTATCGTCCCATAAAATTAGTAAAGACTTAAAAGATTTTCACATAAAATTTTGGGTGTGCTTGCTCAATTATGCGAATCGCACTAAATTGGGAAACTTTATCCTGCCCAAGTTGTTCATCGTCAGTTCCCAAAAAAAATTTAATTTTACCCAAAATTTTGAAGTCTTTGAAAAATTATTGCTTCCCCCCGAGTACTACGGTGATGACCATTAATCTACCATAATTTAACTAAGTACAGTGGAACCCCGGTTGGCGACCACCTCTTTATCAGGACCACTTCAGTGCGGTCCCAAATAATTTACTATGGTAATGCATTGCATTCTGTTTCAATAACGCGACCACCCCGGTTTCCAGACCAGGACTGCCATATTTTGGTCCAAAAGTGCAAATTTAACTCCGCTAAAGCGACCACACTTGCTCAATAATTTGCTTTTGTGACCAAAACATTAAGGTTAAATTTCTTTTGTGATCAAAACAATAAGGTTAACTTTTCTTTTGTGATCGAAAATGCAATCGCGCAATGAATGACCAGTGTGGCAAACAGAACTGAATCTTATAAGTAAACTTCAGTACTAACAGTTGTTTAAATTCATTCTGCAGTATCTGATAAAAATAATAGCACTTAGTAAAAAGAAAGCTTTCAATCAAAGAAAAGGTTATGGTAATACAACAAAAAGAAAGTGAGGGAAAATCTCAGGGGAAACTTGCTAAGATTTTCGGCGTTAGCAAGACTTAAATACAGAACACACTTAAAAGAAAGGCAGATGTTTTGGCTGCATATGACGACAACTTACCGAATGACCAGAAGAAGGTTAGAATCTTTCAATTTGAAGAAGATATAGATTCACTTACTTTCCGATGGTTTCAAAGAGCTCGGTCTTTAAACCTACCGATAAGTGGACCTCTGATTCAAGAAAAAGCTCTAAGCTTTGCTAAATCTCTGAAGATAGATGGCTTTAAAGCCTCAAACGGTTAGTTAAACAGGTTTAAGACACGACATAGCATTTCTCAGGCTGTTATTTGCGGAGAGAGTGGCTGTGTTGACGACGAAGTCGTGCAGAGTTGGAAATCATGCCCACCAGATATCACTGCGGGTTACGCCACTTGTGACATTTACAACATGGACGAAAGCGGAATTTTTTTCTGGCCTTGCCAGATAAAACTCTTAGAGAAAAAGAAGCTGAATGTAAAGGAGGAAAAAGGTCAAAGAACGGATTACAGCCATGTTCTGTGTAAACATGGATGGAAAATTTGAGAAAACTTTAGTGATCCGAAAATATGGAAAAACGAGGTGTTTTAAGTCTATTGACACAAGGACATTGCCTGTTACATGGGAGCATAACAAGAAAGCGTGGATGACCTCTGAAATTTATCAAAGGTGGCTTCAGAATTTCGATAGCAAGATGCGAAGACAAAATCGCCAAGTTCTACTACTCCTAGACAATGCTCCAAGCCATCCAAAGGACGTGAATGTGACAAACGTGAAACTTGTGTTTTTACCAGCCAATACGACATCCATGTTTCAAGGACTAGATCAGGGAATAATCAAGGCTGTCAAAACAATCTATCGAAAACGACTTCTGCAGTCTGTGTTGGCTAAAATGGATAAAGAGGAGGATGTGAAAAATGTGTCAAAGTGCGTGTCTGTTTTAGATACTGTACATTGGATTGATACAGCTATTCGAGAAGTCCGTTCTTCTGCCGTAAAGAAGTGCTTCCAAAAATGTGGAATCGGACATGTTGATGAATCGAGCACTTTAGACGATGAGGACAATGTGGTTTTAAATGACCTTGTTTCAAGGGTCCAAGGTCATAATGATCTGTTGTTTCAATCTTTCGATGACTTTGTTGCATGTGACAACGATTTAGAAACGTCTGATAACACAACCACAAACTTGGAAAATCAAGTGCTGGAGGAATACCTTGAGATGCAAAACAAGATTCCAGCTGAAAGTGATAATGAAGAAAAACTGCCTGAAGAAAATGAAGTACGTTCTTCTATGGACAAATGCAGCAAATCTTCTTTGACATCAGTAAAAGCAACTTTGAAATGTGTCAAAGACATAAAATCTTTTCTATTGGAAAGAGACGCAGTCCACCTTCTTACACCTCTGTATGAAATTGAAAAAGGACTGTGTGAAATGTCAACGAGTTCATTAAGACAAAAATCCATTCGTGACTTTTTAATAGTAGTGATTAAAAGTTTTATCTTCTTAAAATAAAAACCGAATTTTGTTTTTAAATTGTGCATACTTACACGTACGAGGTAGCGTTTAAAAATGCAACACCAATTGCTACAAACAGGATGCTCCAAAGCAAAATTCGTTAACACGACCACCACACTTGATAACGGTCCCATAGGTGGTCAGGTAAGCAGGGTTCCACTGTAGGTAGCTACGTTCAGCAGCTTTAAAATTTTTCCTACTTTATCTTTTAATTCTCCCTAAACAAGAGTTTCTCAACTGGTTCCCTTTGTACTGGGCATTAACCAAAATACATTTTAAATATTCTATATCAATTTAATATGCTTTCGTTTTTCAAATCTGTTTCTTTTTTTGACTTGTAAGTGAATGCAAAGAGTGCAGTGGGCTCTGGTGAGTGACTGAGAAAGACATTTTTACAACACTGTTATTGAAGCTCTCTATAGTTTTTATTGCCTCCCGGGAGTCATAATCTAGTCTACCAATTAAAATTGAAAGCTTAGTGTTGAATGTCCACTCTCCGTGCTGGAGATGCAACACCAATTTTACACCAATTTAAAACCAAAACTTAACAGCTTTGAATAGAATCAATATTTTGACCTTTATACCACGTCCCCGAGTAGAAGGGTTCCACTTGAAGACCTTACGGTTCACTTGGTGGCGCCTCATTGTGGGCCACAATATGTTTACGCGTTGTGCTTACAACTAAAAGCTGGTTAATGTTATTCATCAAAAATCTGGTCCCCATAAAAATTGCCGGGCTTTAAGCTACTAATGGTACGCTGAGAAGCGCACTTTAATTATTGCGTAATTTTTCTTTAATTATTACGTAAGGAAAGAGTGAAGATTTCCTACCCCCAACGAAACAACTTGAAGAAAGTACGATTTCATTAAGATTTCGATCACGATCGTATCTCTCAACAACGTGCTGTTAGCTAACCCCTTTTTATTTACCCTAGCGAGGGCCCAGTGGCTGTGTTCAAGGTTAAAATGGGTTGACGCGACTTTCAATGTGTGATATAGAAGATATAGGTTTAAATATAAACAAAATACTTACGCCGTTTAATATATCAGAGCAACAAGGAATCTTTTTGAAAATAAGTTTTAAACACTATAGTGCTCTCAAACAAACAGTGAAATACCACGCTCTACTTATCACAGAAAATTAAAACATGGAAATTGCTGCAATTATAGAATTCAACTGTACAACTAATTTTAAATCATCCACATGGAATCTGTATGTCATACACGATTTGCTGTAGAAGCAGCAGAGATAAAAAAGCAAATTTTGCTACTACTTGATATTGTAACTCTTTGGTGACTTTTGACGATATTAAAACAACAAAAACAAAAACTCAAAAGAGTGATTTTACAAACGATAGTCATCATTACGACTTGGCCAAAATTTTTTAAACATTTATTGGCAACTAAAACTGTTAAAGTTATAGTAAAGCGGATCTAGTACTTTTGGGAAAGACATCTTTTTATTATAAAAACTAGGCACAAACGTATTTTTAAAACAAGCTAACTATATTCGATATTAACCAGTGCAGAGCAATTTAAGATTCTAAAACCAAATGTGCTTCGCTTTTCATTTGTTTTTAAAACGTGTAAGAAAAGCTTTAATTTCTGATTGAAACTTGGTACAATAGAAAGTGACTAACTCCAAGGTCAAATGGTGATACAGATGAGAGTACGGCCAATCATTTGACAACTCAGATTCTTTGATTGCACAAGTCTTGCAAATACAAAAAAGTTTTAGCAACAATTGCAATTTCTTTATAAACACTAACGAATAAAAATTCAGCGTATTCGATCCAATAATTTTTTCAAGTTTAAAGTAATAAAAAAACGATTGACGACAGCTCTTTCAATAAAGTTAAAACATTTAATTAGTCATAAACTATCATGTACGTTACCTGAGGCCAAAACTTCTAGTAAACATATTAAATAGGTTAACAGTCTAAACAAATTTAGTACAAGTGATTTCAAAATAAAATTGAACCAATAAAAATAGGTCGAAGCAAAGTTTCCAACAATCTAAAAAAACTGGTCAAAACATAATGGCATTACAATATAAATATGGACGAAACCATGCGAATCGAGTTAAGACAATCACAAAACTAAACAAATGATTTAAAGTTTACAAACATGACTATTTATTGTTCGACAGTTTATCTGAGTCAAAAGCTTTTAAAATTACGTCATAAATATATAATCGGAAAGGTGATTGGCGGAAACAATCCGTAATCTAGTATTCAAAAGGTAACTCGATGTCAAATGAGAATTGCCACATTCATTATCGTAAATTTCAATAACTAATCTTGGCTCACATAATGTTCAACAATAACTAAAAATCGGGCAAGGTTTTTTAACGACAATCCGGGGGTCGCTTCTCGGAATATTTTTTCGTGTATTCCTCAGCAGTTTTATTAAACTTGTTTCGACTGTTGATGAATTCCTCGGCGAGATCGCCACGGAGAGGATGGTCTGGTTCCGGCTCATGAAGAAGTTGCAACAACGAAGCCAAGACTGCAGAACAGAAAAAGTGAATGACGTATTGCTGACGGTGAGCTGATTTTAAGCCAGTCTGGGAAAAACTATTCAAGTCTAACGTAATGACAAATTTTTATTTTGCACTTAGAAACCCAGATGGATTACACTAATTGCAATAGTAATGAAGTTAAATGACAAATGCACTGCATACAATACATAAATAGCATGTACATATATTGCATATAAGCTATGCTTGCAAAGTTACCAGCTTCCTGTTGACAGCAGGATCACTATAACATCACTATTGCAAATTGAAGTGACGTAAAGCGACGCCACTTACTCAAGTTTAAACC
The DNA here is from genome assembly GCA_963680785.1 of Diplosoma virens. Classification (NCBI taxonomy): domain Eukaryota; kingdom Metazoa; phylum Chordata; class Ascidiacea; order Aplousobranchia; family Didemnidae; genus Diplosoma; species Diplosoma virens. The sequence goes on from OY796883.1 coordinate 21,185,867, forward strand.
TTTAACCCTTGAATACATACATGAACCATTACATTACTAATCACTGAGTTAGACACATAAGATAATTGACTAAGGTAGCAAACGGCGCAAAGGATTTGTTACAACAGATTTTATGAATATTATAGATGAAATGCTCAATTAGCTACAGCTCAGCTTTTATGACGTAACCCATTACATCACCTATTACATTACGTCAGCCACATACAATATAGGGCTTCTAAAAGTAGAAATCAAAAAAGCGATGCCGCGAAAAGTAACGATATTAAACAAATTACAAAATATTGAATGTAAATAATTAACATCCTTTTTCAACCTAGTCCTCAAAAGAACTCGTACATTTTGCCGATGGGTAGACTAAAGTAATGTTCTTTTTATCGTTAAAATAAATCTTAACACTTTTATTAGTTTTAGAAGTATCCTACTTGGTACCGCACAACTATGGCAGACACATCGATACTGCAAGAACTTTTGTTACGTTTTACTTCATCTCAGTTAAAAAAGTTGTATTTAAAATGCGATAAATCAATCAAACTTACTAACCTTACACTGGGAACACTTGCGCCTCATGCGGAAGTATTACGTGATGAGCAATAATGAGAGGCTGACTTAAACATCAACTACTGTACATGATCGTTTTTGCTAACTTCAAAGCGAATAAATTTTATTTTCATTGCCATTGTTTTAAACCAGCGTTTCTCAAACCATGGGTCGCGAAGGCTTGTAAATTACCGCGCGTAAAAGAAAAGATCTGCGCACACAAGATTTCAGAAGTGAAGAACCTTTTTAAGAGATTATAATTTTAAGACAAAAATCAAGTAATCAGACTCAGATTTAAGGTGAGGACTTTTTTTTTTTTTTTTTAGAGATCACTACGTTTTTCAGCCGAAAATCAAGAAATCGAAATAAGTTTGCTCACAAACAAATTTCTGCCGACTTATTTACAGCTAAAAATTAGACAACCATTGTTGGCTTACATAACAATTTCGTTTCTTTCTAATCAAAATAAGCGCTCACTCAAATTTATTTGGGTCGCAGTCACATTTGTAAATCGTTGTTTTTAGCGATTTTGGATCGCAGAAAAAAAGGTTTGAGAAACACTGTTTTAAACGAAGGTAAGAAGATACTTTTAAGCGGACTTCCTTGTCTTTGCGTTGCTGGATGACTAACAAAAGTTGCGAGCCTCCATTTACTATTTTTATTGCAATATCTCACAATAAATATCATCAAGTAAACAATGAAGCCTTCATAAAAGTCTCAGTGCCAGCTGCATTTTTTAAAGTCCATCCTTTGTTAAATAAAAATATACGAGCATACGGGCCAGTATCTTAATTTTCGAAGTTGAAAAAATAAAAATACATCACGCATCTATCGATGAAAAAATACATTACTCAACGGTGGACGAGTTGTTTTTTTATAGATAAATATATTTGTAAGTTTAACAAGGCAACAAACATCCTAGTAAATACACGTTTTAACTAATCAATGATACTGTATTTTTACATTTCAAGAATAAAGTTTTTGTTAAGCTTTTGCATACATTGCTTATTTAATACTGATTTGTTTATTTAAGAGGATACAGGATGTATTTTTATATTTACTTTATTGCAGTGCTATTCAACCGGTATACACTATATCAGGGCTTCTTAAACTTTTTTGTTTTGCGACCCCGTTTTAAAAAATAAAATTTTGTGTGACCCCAATTAGTGGTGGATATTTAAAAGTAGGGGCCCGAGGCAAGAATTCTCAAAAATTGGTGTTCCCTAAAAACAAAAGAGGGTTTTGTTCTCGCACTTTGCAATTTTTCTCCGAAAATCATAACGATCTCTAAAAAAAAAAAGGTCTTCACTTTGAATCGATCTCCTTTTTCGTACTTTTCTCCCAAAATCATGCCGTTCTCTAAAAAAAAAAAGGTCTTCACTTCGAATCGATCTCCTTTTTCGTACTTTTCTCCCAAAATCATGCCGTTCTCTAAAAAAAAAAAGGTCTTCACTTCGAATCGATCTCCTTTTTCCGTTGGTAATCTCTGAAAAAAAAAAGGTCTTCACTCAGAATCGAACTGCGATTTATCTATTTTCGTCGCCAACTTCAGGTGTTCTCTAAAAAAAAAGGTCTGCACTCAGAATCAAGCTTCAATTTGTGTCCCCAAATTCTCTGATTTGCCGACTACATGTGCAATAACCATAATTTTTTCCAAAAGTTCCGCGGCATCATGGTGATCTCTAAAGAAAAAGAAAAAAGGTCTTCACTTTGAATCGATCTCGCGGCGTACTTTGGATACCCCTGCCATAATTAGTCTTTTTCCGAAATCTCTCGACACACCTGGAGACCTCTTAAGACATACTAGTGTGTCGCGACGCACCGGTTGGAAAACACTGCCCTAATGTATATCAGATCAAAACCGGGGTATACCACTGTAAAAAGATATATACGAAGGGCAAGTTATATGGCATAATTAAGAGCTTCTGAGCTTAATTCATTGTGACCGCAAAAAAATTGATTATATAGTGTATTAGAATGCCAAAAACTTCTGTAGAATACTAGAAACAAGGCAAACCAACGTGCAAGCTTCACCCGCAACTTTCTTGTTAATTGCTTGTTAGAATAACGCTATTGTAATCTACTTACTTTTTTCAAGTGCTTGCTTAAACGAACTTATGACAAACAGTGCTAAGCATGAAAGTCAAACGTCCATACACACAACTTGAACGTGCTGTGCTACCTTGTTTAGAAAATGCAGGTAACTTACTTCATGTCAGCACAACAGCAGTCAATAAAATCAAACCAATTCTACTTTCCGACACTATTGTTGAAAGACGACGTGCCGTATTATCCGCAGATTCATAACAACTAATGGAGAAATTATTAAAAGTCCTCTTTCGGCATACAGTTGGATGAGAGCACTGATATAAGCAGGGAGCCTCAGGTCATGGTCTTCTGTAGATTCCGCACATAAAAGCTAAGAGAATGGCTGAACACTATTTATTCTGTCAACTAGTTGCAGAAAAAGCAGCCACTAAAGCGATTTTCCAGAAAATGAACAATTTTTTTTGAAAAAGAGGGGCTAGATTGGTCACAGTGCAAAGCTGTGACAACAGATGGCGTTGCACCTATGCAAGGAACGCAGAAGAGTGTGATTAAAAGAATACAACGATTGCTTCCAAATTACGTAGGAATTTATTCTATTCTCCACTCCGAAGCGTTAGTTAGTAAGAAACTCAAACTGAATTAAACAATGTTCTATGCGAAGTTGTAAATAGTGTGAATTCTATTCGAAAAAGTGCAAAACCACAGACTGTTTTGAAAACCTTGCAGTGAAATGGTCTCCAATTCCAAAAAACTAATTTTGCACACAGAGGTACGGTGGCTATCAAGGGAAAAAGTTCTTTTCCGCATGTTTTAATTTCGAGAACAATAAACAAATTTTACACTGAACAAGGAGACTCAAAAAAAGCTAATAAGTTTCGTGACAAATTGGCAGAGTTGGTTGCAAAATTGGCATCGATTTTTAACCGTTTAAACCAAATGAATAGTAATCTACAAGGGAAAGGAGATGATATATTTCGGTCAATTAGCAAAATCAATGCCCTGACGATAAAAACTCCACTCTATAGAAAAAGAATGCTTTAATAAGGTACTTTAATGAGTTTCCTTTGTTAAACCAATAAATGAAAGAGTTTAAATGGGAGTTTTAGGACATTTTCATAAAAGATTACCTGTCTACTCTTTTTGTGGGTCACTTGAACTTATTTTGGAATAATTTAAGTGCGCACTTTCCTGAAAATAACAACAAATGTTTGGAAGCAAATTCGTGGATCATGCAGCTATTTATTAATGAACCAAAAGAAGACGGGCATGTTTAAAACTCTACGCTGATTTAAATCACAAAAGTTTATTCCGGAAAATACATGACTCAAGAGTTTGAGATTTCTCTTATGGAGTTTTTCGAATACAAAAATCTTGCAAAAAAGGCCGTCGCTGTCTTAGTACAGATGCCTACAACTTATTTGTGCAAAGGCTTTTTCAGTCTTGTTGAGATCAAGTGAAAAAAAGAAACTCAATACTTGAGATTAATTTTTTAATGCAAGGAAAAATAGAGAGAGCTAACATCTTTTTTATGGCCTTATTGCTGAAACTATGCAAGAACAAGCCAGCCATTAAATAAACTTTGTATTTTACGTCTTTTTTACACATCTGCATGCTTAATTGCCTATGCCTCTTTGACTGACCACCTAATTTTTAGTTGTTTTTTTTTTACTTTATATGTAAAATTTTTAATCCTGCTTTTTGTGAGGTATACAACGTTCTTGAAAAGTTGTTAAAGGTACTTATTAAATAGTTACTATTACTTATTAGTTACTAAGGTACTTATTAGTTACTATTACTGATTAGTTACTAAGGTACTTATTAATTACTTATTAAATTATTAAAGGTAATTAAGAAAAATAGAATAAAGATCACTGTTTTCTTGTACTGAAATGGCAGTAGCTCACAAGTTTGAGTTAATAAAAAACAAACAGTCAACATTTGAGCATTTTTTCATTTAGTTTTTATGTGATTGTATTTAGTAATACTAAAAGCTTGAAAAAGTGAATTGTTTGTGGGTCAAAGAAGGAAGCTGATTAAAATTTTTTACCACTTTTAACATAAAAACAAACAAATTAATCATTACACCAGTTTTGTGCATTTACATGTACAAATTAGTTTAAAGTTTAAAAAATATACCTACAAAAATACAGCAGCAAGCATAACTGGTTCAACAAAAAATGAGGTTATTCTTCAATAGAAAGAACAAAACCAAAAACGATTTTATGCAAATGGATTAATGTCTCTATAAAAGCTGATTAAATAATTTAGGGGTTTTCAAACTAAAGTACACATACCCTCAGTTGCACAGAAGTAGATAAGTAGATTGCAATATTACTTTGAGTGTAATAACTTAGTAAAAAAAAATTAACCAAAAATTGGTCTTATTTCAATCAAATGGCAAAAAGAACTACTGACTGCAATTGTCCAGATAACTTAATAATAGTGCACTGCTCATTAAGACTTGACTAAAAAAAATACATAGCTAAAAATAACTTTGAAAAAATACTTGATCACCATGACAATTTTTTATCAAGTATATTTGAACCAGACTTGATAATTCTATAAAACTTTTGTTTAGTGTTAATTTTTATTGAAAAATATAGTATATTCAGTTTAATATTTACCTTGATCTGCCTTGGTTGCAGGCTTCCAACGTTCAGGGCTGATAATAGGAAGACACATTTGACCTTTTTCATCAATATTAGGATGATAAATCTTAGTCTTAAATGTAATCTTTGGTGGCTTGAAGGGATATTCAGCTGGAAAATTTATTTCAATCTTAAATGCTCCTTTGTTGTATGGTGGATTACTCTGAATAATTAAAACAAATTTGAAAAATATTTCAACTAAAAAAACTTCATTTGTGTCAAGATTACCAAACCCAGCATTATCAAAATTTCTCAAATTTGATATAGTACAGGAATTAAGGCTGACTCTAACCCTTACTGTGTAAAATTTTGTGCTCCTTAAACTGGACATGATATAATTTGGGTTCCTTAAACTTGACGTAGTAATGCTGGGTTTATTAATCTTGACAAGATTCAAAAACTTTATCTACTTAATAAATTACTAAGTTTATTTTTAGCAAATAACAACATCAAAAAATAAAATCCACTTTAAAATATGTTTTACAAATTACAAAGCAGAGAAATTAATTAAAACTTGAATCAAACAAAGATTCAAAAAATGTGCTTGTGGGTTTCAAGTCAAATTGATTTGACTCTAATATATTTTTCTTTATTTATATGCAACAAATATACAACAATAAACTAAAATTCTTTTATATGTGCTGCTATGGCTTTAATTTCCTATGTTTTATTACAAGATTATTTTTCTTTTTCCAAATTAGTTTGATTTTTGATTGCACTTTACCAAGACCCCCAAACTATGTCTTTAACTTTCCACACTAGCCAGCTTGATTATGGTTTGCACTTTGCCAAGTCAATTTTCACCAAAAATAGTGTTTTTACCAGTTTCTATCAGCAAAAATTAAGTGCTACTTTGGCATGCAATCTTACTTGCCAATATCTAAAATTTTAACAGCAAATGCTTCATCTAAAGCTCTTTTGTTGAATAAGTAGCCTTAAAAAAGGCTGTTTTGAAAACTCAAACTTTTTCATCTAGCTCTCTTCAGGAGGTTTCGCTAGAATGAATTGCAGAACTGAACGTAGTATTTCAAAAGTTTTAAGACTGATCCTGATTGTAGGGCTGCCAACCGTTTCAGAATGGCCAGGACAGTCCCGGAATTGACGTCTGGCATCCCATGTCCTGGGCTGGGTCACTTTTGTCCCTGAATTTACTGACAGCTCTTTGGATTATTTTGGGGGAACTTTTTGGGGCTCTGTCTGCCTATTTTGGCAAAAATTCCGCTGGAAATCAAAGACAGATTTTATGTAAAAACTCCTTTTTCTCTTGTTTTTTTCCAACATCGCTAGTTTTCAGAGTAAAATAATAAAATTCAAGACTGATTTTAAGTGAGGATCATTTTTTTTCAGAGATCGCTATGATTTTGGAATGAAAGCTTGGGAGTCAGAGGCTGATTTCAAGTGAGGACCTTTTTTTTTAGAGATCACTACGATTTTGGACAAAAATCGAGCTGTTTCTTTTGTTTGGCCCACCAATATTTTTGATGAGTCAAATTGGCCCTCAGCTTAAAAAAGTTCGATGCCCCTGTATTAAGGTGTCCCAGAATGGCGAAACAGAAAGTTGGTAACCCTATCTGATTGGCTAAAAATTAAGGTTAGTAGCAGTTATCATAATAATTAAAAGTATTTAATAAATAAAACCACGTTTCATCAGCGTAAGAAATTTTTGGCAAAAAAAAAAGGAACAAAATTTATGCAAGTTTTGTGCTAAAATTTGGAACTAAAAAGAAAATTTTTTTTTACAATTATACTAACAATTTGTGTTTGTAAATAAATTCTTTCTGTCTACACAAATTAGGTTTTCGAAGAGTGATGAAAATTGATTCCAAGACTGATAAATGGAAATCGGAGCTAGACGAAAACGTTCGAGATTTTCAAAACAGCCTTTTTTAAGGCTACTTATTCAACAAAAGAGCTTTAGATGAAGCATTTGTTGTTAAAAGTTATTTTAAAGTTTTGTACCAATAAAAAAACTTATCTAAAATTTACTTTGTTTGGGTTATAATCTTGCTTTGCTTTGGGTCTAGGGTATAATAAAATAACTACTAATTTTAACCCTAACACACACCAAAATAGCACCAATAAAAGAAATTCTGACAAGAAGATTGCATGTCAAAACAGTGCCAAACATTGTTTATATAGTCAGATGTAAACAGATGTATATTAAACTTTATAGGGAAAGTAGTACATAGGCGTACTATGACTGTGATTGAAATGCAAAAAAAAGCAGACTTTTTTGAAGACATTATAATTTAAATTTTTAAATATTTGTAACATCATTGTTAAACTATTGCCATTTTATTTAACAATCCTTTTTTATATTTCTTGAAGGTTTGAATATAAACACATTTATCAATTTTAACAATAAAGCCTAAGGGGGACCCAAAGAGTTATCAACTGATATTTCTGCTCTGTGTCCCCTACAAGATCCTCAAGAGGCTTATCTACGCCTGCATTGAGCCATTAATCAATCCACTGCTCCCTAAAGAGCAGGCTGGATTTCAATGCAGGAAGTCAACCATAGATCAAATTATTTTATTGACCCAAAACATTGAGGATTCTTTCGAGGCTAAAAAGAATGCCAGTGCCATATTTATCGATATGACAGCTGCTTATAACACTGTCTGGCACTGTGGCCTTACCTGCAAGCTGCTGAGACTTCTGCTAGATAAGCACATGGTCATAATGATCATGGAGCTTGTCCGAAAAAAAAAGTTTAACCATTACTACTGGTGACAGCAAGCAAAGCAGGCTACGCCGTCTTAAAAACAGCGTTCCTCAGGGATTGGTCTTGGCATCCCTCTTATTTAACATCTATAAGTACTATCTGCCCTCCATGATTTCCAGAAAGTTTGCTTATGCTGATGATTTAGCATTGTTGCTCTTTTCTAGAAACTGGAAGGACTTGGAGGTAACTTTAAGCCATTTTCAGCGTATCTCCAAACTTGGAAGTTGAAGCTCAGTCACACTAAGACAGTAGTCCAGCAGCCTTTCACTTAAATAACCACAAGGCCAAATGTGAGCTAAAAGTCTACAACAATGATAGATTTTTACTGTTCTGTCCACCCCTACTCACCCACGTTTCATCACCATCTTGTGGTATTGCACAAAAAACTATCCTCGCGCATCACATTGCTGAGGCAACTTGTAGGCTCTGAATGGGGTGCTGGTGCCAAAACACTATGCATAGCCACCTTATCTCTGGTCTACTCAACAGCTGAGTACTGCACACCAGTATGGTGTCACAGTGCTCATACTCACCTCATAGATAGTGTCTTAAATGATGCCTTGCACATAGTCACTGGATGCCTGCATCGTACTCCAACAGACCACCTACCCACACTTTCAAGCATCCAGCCAGTTGAGCTTCACCAACTGGGAGCAACACCCTCCTTGGCCCACCATGGATCTCTGTATCCTGATCACATCTTGTATGGTCTTTTAAGTGGGTCCTCAGATGCTCGCCAAGAGAGACTAAGATCTAGACGCCCATTTGTGCCATCTCACAGAATCTTTTGGACAACTTTGCCAGACTTGGCATCCATGCTTCTGAGTGGAAAAATCTTAAATAGAATGCAGAGTACCATGAAAATTCTTCCCGGCTCCATGTTTTTGTGCCCAAGACCAGTGCCAGGCCTGTTGGAATGGGCTTGTCCTGAGCTGCTTAGGTTAAGTTCAACCGCTTGAGGATTGGTGTTGGGTGATTCCATTTGTGCATGGACAAATGGAATCACCCAACACCAATTTGCTCTTTCACCAAATTGTGAGTGCAGTGCTGCTGAACAAATCACAGACCACATTCTCATAGTGTGCCCCATACATCAGACACCACATGGAGCACAAGGTCTGACAGTTTTGGATAAGGAAACTCGATGCTGGCTTAACAACATCACTGCCAGCATCTGATCTGGGCAGTACAGCAGCCTGGGGTAGTAAAAGGATAAAACCTTGGCCCCAGTCCTGTTTGTGTCTGACTTGGAGTGGATGCCCTTCCAACACAACGACTTATATCATTAGATGTGGCAGACCACAAAAAATTTGCTAATGAGTGGAATATACAAAAGCAGAAATTTAAGGCAATTGGATTTATCTTCCAAAACAGACACTTTATCACAATACTTTGTGTTTGGCTTTATTAATAGTTATTTCTAAGTTAAAACCACACTAAAAACTTAAAAAGTTTAATTAAAAACATTTAGCAAAAAAACATAGCATTTTTAAAAACATATTAATGATTTCTGGTTGTAGGGTAACAATTTCTAAAGTGAAGCAAAACAATTTAAATAATATTAAATTATTGACATTTAAATCCAAAAACTATGCTTCATATAAAGCATCAATCTCAGAATACAATGCCAATGTTGACTATTTTTTGCAATTATGTTTTTTTAAGAAAACTTTGGACAAAAAAAATATAAACCAGGTGATTGATATTACCAATTAGGCAACACCACTTTTTGTGCTGAATGCTAAATATTGTTTTTGATCAGTGTATTATGAAATATTACACTTAAAAATTTTGTTCATTTCATAATTGTTTCACAAATGATATTTCTTGCTGCTTTCTATAAACAGTTAAGTTTAAATTAAAAGCTGAATTTCTGGTAGTTTTGATTAAAAACAAAGAACATAGTAACTGTATAACATCTGCAATATGTAGTTTATAATTGGTAAGTAGTTAATTGTAAGCTTGTTAGAATATGATATATTAATTGCAGATAGAAAATTTGTTGCTTTTGCTTAATCATAATCAAATTAAAAATCATAACAAATTTAACATCCTTTGAAAATTTGATTAGTGTAAATTTTTTTTTTTTTTTAAAAGATGTAATTGTTGTTTATACATCAAATAAATAACTTTAAGATACTTTTTTAAAAGTGTTTAAGTACATGCTTTAAGATACAAAATTTTGAAATTTAAAATAAATAATTGGGTAGGTCAGTTTATCAAAACTCACAAAAACAGTTCTCTTTAAAGATGAGACTGTAACTGTTATTTGTCAGTGAAACTAACCTGGGACCCTGCCCCTACAGCACTGGGAGGCAATAAAAAAAAAGCAAGAAAAAGAGAATCTCTCAAAAAATGATAGTAACCACAGATTCTGGGTTAGTTTCACTAACAAAAATCGCTCGTGATTGCTTATTAAAGAGACCCAAAAAACAGCATGCTTTACAAATTTAAATACCATAAAACAGAGTAACTTTGTTCAGCAGGGTAACTTTGATTTGTTGGGGAAACAGTAGTATTATTTGACTTGTAGTCAAGAAAACACAGCTGGAAAAAGACAGCAGGTTTTCTATGACCCCTGCCCCTTTCAATAAAAAATTACACACCCTTTCAAAAAACAAAAAATTATATTTTTGAACTCTTACAATACTTTGAAAATAAAAACAGTGATCAAACTTAATCCAAATATTGTTTACTCTATTCTTATATTGGTTTTTAATGTGTGATCAAAGTTACCCCTAAGTATATTTGAAGCAAAAAAGCTAAATTTTTGTTTTAGTCAGAAAGGTACTGAAACTCATTTATTTCTAAAAATCTATGTTATAAAAAAATTTTTTTAGCATAAATTTATTTAACCAATCCTTGTTTAATTTCAAAAACAAAAATTTTGGTTTTAATGATTAAATTAATGTTGGTTCTGGTGATTTCTGGTAAAACAACCTACCAAATTAATCTATAATGTGTATTTTTAGTCCTGGCTATTTAACCCTCATCGACGTGCAAGTTTACATACGTAGAAGAGCAATTGACTACATTTTGTAGCCATGGTTTAAAAACATCTTTTATATCACTACAGGTATATACAGTATTTTTGTGACCAATGATTATTGTTTGTTGCCATGCTATATATTCCTTAGTATTTTAACTCCATGATCATTTTCAAATAAAAAATTTTAATTTGTCATATAATAACACAATAAAGCCAAACAAAAATATCTAGTTTTTAGACACTGACACAAGTATATTGGCATTTTCACATTTTCATAAGTACAGAATGTTGTGGGAAGACAGATAAAAGCACCTTGATTGCAATCGACATGGTCTCGGTTCAAAACAAATTGTAGGTTTTAAACTAAAAATTTCAAAGCAACCAAAATCCTTTTGTCTTTTTTTTATTTTGAACACTTCTAGTGCTTACTTGCTTATTTTAGAAGCCAGTTCAACTATCCAAACACATTTACACTACCATCACCTCACAATACATCAGTTAGAGAAAAAACAAGTTACTAACAACACCACATCCTATGATATTCATTCATCAGAACACACATTACCCCGTCATACGCATGTAAAACTGGCACAGCTCAGAGCCAATAAATTACCGTATTTTCCCGTGTATAAGAGACCCTTTTTTGTTCATAATTTTCACTTTAAAAATAGGGGGTCTCTTATACATGGGAGTAAGTCTTTTGATTACTAAAAAACTTTTTTCCTGAAAATTTTGCCTAAAAATTGAAGGGTCTCTTATACACAAGGGTCTCTTATACACGGGAAAATACGGTACTACTCTTACAAAGTTAAGAACATACAGTAAATCCTAATACTTACATGCCATAATGAACACATATGCTTAACAGAAACACCTGACACTAATGACCTCTTTAACAGTAGTCAAGTACCAACACACCACTAGTCTGTGGAAAAGCCTATGAAAACAGCAGAGGTAATCCAAGGGTGAGAATCTAGATCAGCTTCTTTCAGGAGTTAAGGTGACTACTTCAAGATATTCTTGGAAAGGCAACAACAACTACTATCTGATTTATTAGCTTGTCCCATAAGTTCGCACAATTTTTATTTAAATATCTGTTATTTTTTTAGATAGGTTTCTCTATTAATGAAAGTTGGGATAGATGTGTATTGTATGTAGATCTCTTATTGTGTAAAATTTAATTTTATTTCTTTATTTTTTAATTTTTAAAATCTTAATTAATTATGGAAATTCATACTGATAAAAAACTCTATATTTGACATATTATATATTTTCTCTTTAAACAGTACCAACAAGATCCAAACCTCAGCCTAATTTTTCAGCTTATTTCAGGATATTCAAGGCACAGAATTTTGCTCATACACATGTGTTTGTAAATGGATTAAAAAACTAAATCAATTTTTTTTTCCTTTAATGATGATCCCCTGGTTGGCAGACCAATAAAATTTAATGAATCAAATTTGAAATCAATTCTTGAAAAAACACCGTAAATGACTGTCCAAATGATTGTTAAAGAAATGGGTAGCAATAGAAGTTCAGTTTACTGACATTTGAAAAAAATTGGCAAGAGTCAGAAATGGAAACATTTATTCAAGAAACATGTGAAAACATGGGGGAAGGTAATTGAAAAAGATGGGGAATATTTTGAATACTAAATTTATTTTGTCGATTTTTTCAAAATTCAACTGAGAAAAAATTCTACAAAATTTAAGAAAATCATATCAAAGATATAATTTAATCCAAATTTAATCTATGTTAGTTCTACATATGTTACAATTTTTTTTTCCAATTTTTGGAAAAAATGGATTTATAAAAAACAAATAGAGCAATTTTTGTCAAAAACGTGCAAACTTATGGGACAACCCAATACAATAATCTTATTTGCAGACAAACAAACTATTACAAATTTAATTCTGTCAAATATTGCATGCAAGTATTAGTTGAATTGCAGTGACCTGATTTACCAAAATACTTTCTTTTTCTTCCTGTCAATGGTATCTAGGTCTAAAAGTTTCCAGTCACTAAAGCTATTTTTTTACAGTAGATCAATCAACTTTAAATACTTTTCTTACTGAAGTGCTCGGTTGTTTTAGCATACTTTCCAGGCTTGTCCATGGGAATCATCCCATGGGATAGGACAGCACACATTTGTATTTCCCATGGGAGAGTAGCCATGTCATAGCAACTTGATTACGTCAGAGTTTTATACTTTTTTACCTTTTAAATGTTTTTTACTCTCCTTTTTTCTTCATATACTTGTATCTATTATCTATTTTGTGGTGGGACACCAGAAAATAAATACAAATAGTCTTTTTTTATATAAGATTACGTTTTGTGCGTAACATTATATCTTTATCTGTTGTTGGCAATTTATGAAATAGCGAAGCAGTTTTTACTTTACGTAATCTATGTATTTCGATATCTCTGTTTTAATGTAACAGTTTCAATCTGCTGCAGATGTTTGTTCAGAGTGTAAAGAACGATTCTGAGTGAAGACCGTTTTTTTTTTTTTTTTTTTCAGAAAACACCTTAATTTTGGGAGAAAATAGAGAAATTAAAGAAAAAATCAAAGTGAAGACCTTTTTTTTTTTTTTAGAGAACACCCTAATTTTCGGAGAAAATATAAAAGAGAACCTATTCTTAAAATTTTGAATGCCATCACTGCATATCATCCTATTTAGTAGACAATAAACCTAAATTTTTATAAATTTAATTATTTTTATTGAACTGTATTCCGATGGGAATCCCATGGGTTGGGATGGGATAGGCATAATTTGCTGTGGGATGGGATGGGATGGGACAGAAAAATATGTCCCATGGACAAGCCTGATGCTTTCTTTTGTTTTGCAAGGAACTTGTTTAGGGTTTTATTTTTAGCAAAACAGAATGACTACATTTTGCAGTCAAACACTCCTCCATGTAATTTTTTTAATTTCTCAAAGCATAAAAAGGTAATCAAGTTTATTTTTGCACACAAGAAATAACTCTTAGAATCCTTTATCCTAGCTGAAGTACATTGGTATAGTTCTGTCACAGCAAGAGTGGCCAGACTGCAAAGATGCAATCACTGCAAAATGTAGTCAATCATGCTTCAAGGGTTAAGCTGAAGTAAAAGCTATGAGAGGCCAAAATATAACATATTAACATATCACACGTATAAAAAGATAATTTAATAAAAAAATTTAAAGAGACTACTCACAGGCAATACCAACATTTTCCAAAGCAATATATTTTTTTCATCTATATCTAAAAATCTGTATAACTTGTTGTCAGTTTTTTTAATTGACATCATTTCCTGAAAAAAAAATACTAATAAGTTTTGCTAAAACAATTAATGAAACTCAAGATTTGAAAATTTTTATAAACAATCAAATATTTGAATTTAAAACATTAAAATCTAATAATAACATTATTAATTACATTACAACTACAATGTTTTCTAAATAAAACTTTTAAAATTATACTTGACTTTAAACTTCGATAATCTTATACTTTAGCACGGTAAATAAATTCACCAATACTTTTTATTTTAAGCAATAATAACAACAGGGGGATCCAGAGCCATGTTAGTTTACCAGGGTTAGTAAAAAAAATTTGATTACCCAATTTTTGATAGCAAAACTAACCCGGATTCCCCTGTGGTTATTGTTGCTTACAATAAAAAGCATTCATGAATTTATTTACTGGGCTAAAGAATAAGATTACCAAAATTTTTTTCCAAAATTAAAAAAATTTTTCTCTTTGGTTAAATATTGGGGTTTCTTCAAAAATTCATCATAAGCAATTTTTTTTAGGTAAAACTAACCCAGAATTCCCCTTATGGCACATACATAAAAATGAAATCGAGCAAAAAAATATTTCTTGAAAAGCAATAATAACCACAGGGAGATCCAGGTAAGATTCACAAACAAAAGTTGCTTATGGTGACTTCTTAGAAAGACCCAAATATTGTACAGTATTCAACTGTAAACTAGAATGATTCTAAACAAGTTGTTTAAATTAAAGCCTTTGGTATTGTCAAGAGAGTTCAAATATTGATAATAAATGTATTGGGTTAAAATCACATATAAAACTAAAGATAAATTCAGTTTATTCCACAATTATGACTTCAAAATACAATTAAATTGTTAAAAATAAGATTCAAACAATATTAACCATTTTATAGTTTTATACCTTTTGAAGTCTCTTGGTTGCAGCCATGGCCTGCTGTAGATGAAAGTAGACAAACGAATGACAATAAAGTTCGGACTTTTTCTAATGCTTGAATTATAATCAGATAAATTGGCTAAATCAATACCTTTGAAAACAAAAAAATAACTTAATTAATTAAAAATTAACTTAAATTCACCTTTCATTAACTTAAATTCCTTTTTAAAAAAACTTTTAGTTTTTTAGTAATTTAATAAAAATTTTGGCACATAATTAAAAAATTAAAAAGTAGTTCTTTCGAAAATCCCTTTCACACTTTGTATTTATAAAAGGTTTGTAAAAAATGGCATTGGTTAGAACTGCAGTATCGGACTCCAAATTTTTCATAATTAATCCAAGGTCCGGTGTCGGATTCAAAACTTTTGAGATGGGGTCATTGTTTTTTCAAACCAAATATCATAGTTTTACGCAATAGCTTTACAATTAGTGTGGCCCAACAAAGAAGGAGTTGGTGAACAGATTCCAGTACACGAGTTGATTCCTAGTTAAATATATCCGTTGTTTATAATTATGTTATAAATAGGCTTACTTAAAGATTTTTTGTAAATGTTGTCAGGCTAAAATCCAAAATTAATCCAAAATTAAGCAAAATAAAACTGATAACAAGCTTAGGAAAATTTACGTAAAAAAATTATTATTAATTTTGCTTCAACCACATCTTTGCTTTTAGTCCTAAAAACTTAATTAATTAGTTATTAAATAAAGAGCAGATTTTAAAAATTGTAATTATAAGTGCTTTAAAACTAACTCTGCAATGCGTTCAGCAACAAGAAAAAGTTGTGCATCCCTGTATTAAGTCATTCAACAAAGTTAAAAGTAATCATTATAGTTTTAAGATCTAATTTTTGCTTATATGAGTTTGTTTTGTTATTTTTAGTGCGTCTCTCCATTTACGAGTGCTTTAGTAGCCTATATTAATTGTTTAAAACTGTCCTAAATTCAGCCTAAAATTGTTGAGCTTTGTGATTTGCCCACAAGAAATAAGTAACGAAACAATTTTTGACAATTTCGAATAGAAAATTTTTATTCATCAAGGTATAGGCCACTATAAATAAACCAAAAATTTAAATCTGAGGGTCAAACCGGAACCGTTTAAAATAAAGTTTCCGATCAGGTACGCAAATTTAATTTTTACGGGTTCAGCTCTGGTTCAGGTTCAGCAAGTTATACTTTTGGGGTTCAGTTCTGTTTGAGGTTTAATGAATTTATGGATCCGGTTTGAGTTCGGTTTGATGCACTGGTTTAAATATAATTTTCGGCGGCCATGGTTAAATACATGTTTTGCTTTTTTTAACTTTTCCACCACGGAAATTTTTGCCTTAAAAAATTTTTTTGCGCTCCGAGTGGCAAGAACTTTAGGAATTTATGACGATTTAAAGTAGACAATTTACGCATCTATTGTAAAAAAAAACTCTTTAATTTTTATTTTATTTAAATGGAAACTTATTTGCGATTACAACGATATAAACTTTTTTTGAATGGGTTAAAAAACAAATTTATAATAAGCAATAAACACACATTATATCAACGGCTTATTATTTAATGAAACTGCTGCGCGTGTTTTTAGCTTTGGTTTCCACGAAGTGCGCGTTTGAGATTCGTCACGAGCTAATGAAAAGCATAGAGAAAAGAGTTTTGTATATTTACTTTGGCCCAGATGGTAGGTGCTTTCTCGCAGCCTGGGCCGTGAGTAAGTCTGTTCATTGCTGTTAAAATGACAGACCGAAACCGAACCTACCAAAACGGAAGGGTATCCACCCATTCCGATGTTCAGTGTGGGTCTGCTAATCGGCAAACGTCCTTCTCAGGACGGGGCAATGTCAGAACGAAACTGCCCTTTTCAGGGCACATTGCCAACAAGTTCCGAAGACCCACTATTCTTTAGCTGAACATCGAAGGCCTCACTGCAAGCAAGATGAACGTTCTTCATCACCTCGCTATGCAGTCTGAGGCACTCGTCATTCTATTGCAGGAGACCCACTGCAATGATGCAGAGAAGTTGGTACTTCCAAATACCAACTAGCTGGGTCTTCTTTGAGCGGGAAGCATGGCCTTGCCACGTTTGTTCACGAGCGACTGAGATACACGCTTTTGGACCAATCTCCATCAATATAGAAGATCGAGTGGCGTACATGGGATAAGTCAGGACGTTTGAGTGCGTGATTTCAAACCTTGTTTTCGGCTGTTTCCCGATTTTGAAAACGAATGGTACTGCTCATGTTAATTTATTAGTTTTTAAAGTTTTCTATCCAAAGTTTTGTTTTAAAATAGCTCATGTAGTTTCTGATTTATGGTCCAAAAACTGAAATTTGTCCCGGCTTACCCCAGTCTCCCCTATTATATGAGGAGAAATAAATTTTTGACGACTCTTACTTTAGCATATCTAAAAAATGACTCCAGCTCCAATTCCACACACAAACATCCGACTTCGACTTCACAACTCTGGCTTAATTAAACTTAAGCAACTTATGTAAAGTCTCGTATCTCGTCTTGGTTTTGCTACTCCAAAAAGGCGTCTGATCTCGTCTTGGTTTTCGAAGCTCCGTGTCTCAAGTCCAGCTCTTACATTAGGATTTTTATAATAGCAATAGCTCTTACATTTGTATTACATTTGCAAATGTAAGAGGATCTTAACGATTGATTATATTTGCATGTTTATTTGCAAGCATGTAGGCCAAAAATCATTAACAAGCATTCAACTTTTTACAACTTTTGTGTGTAACTTGATCGTTAAAAAAATTGTGACACTTGTTTCATTGCAAGCAGTCGGAGTAAGCATATGATCGATAAAATCTATTATTTTATTGACTACACCAAATGCGCCTGATACAAAATTTTATCTACAAGTACTTACCATAACTCACTAGTGGTCATTAGTTTAAATGTTCTAAAGTTCTTTTTGGAGCGGCAATGGTCTTTGAAAACTCCAATTTTGGTTAAATTGCTTGAAAGCTGTAGTCACATTTTGTTTTTAAGTCGGAGTTGTTTTTGTTTTTAGAGACTCTGTTTTTTATTTTAAATTAGGCCTCCACGACTTTGGAGTCGAAGTCGCGACTTTAAGGGGGAATCGGAGTTTTCTTTTAGACACAAAGGACTTGGAGTCTTTTTTAGATGTTCTTGGTCGGAGTCGTTCAGTTTTAAACAGCTGGAATTGAATACTTTTCAGTAGGTGAAGTAGAAAAAGCTCCTTTGGCTCCACAACCCTGCTAAAATTGTTAAACTTTTTATTGTTTTTAAACCGAAAAAAAGCTTTTTAATTAAATTTAAAATTTGTATCAGTTTGATTTTTTCATCTTTACTCAAAGTTTGTGAACTAAATAACAGACTGTTTGCATAAACCCAGTAAAAGCAAAATGTGTTAAAAGAAATTTCTTGAGTAATAAAAGACAAATTCAAATGTAGCCTACTTAAGAGTAGCCTACAAGCAATTAAATTTTAAACACAAATTTTTTGTTTGGTCAAAGTATAAATGGAAATGTTTGAACTTTTCATTATATTTGAAAAATGTGAAGACGTACAAAGCAATTGTTTCTCACAATTCTAACATTCGCATTTAATGTTAGATTTATCAGAAGAAAATGCTATTTACATCATAAACTTTATTTTGTAACTTATTCGCACGACTTATGGAACGAATTAAAAGTAAAATTTTACTTTTTACTTCCATTACAGGGTATAAAGGACTAGCATTAGGCCTCTTGAAATAGGTTTGGCTACAGAATGCTTTTGGTTTACATTTGTCTATGCTGAAATGGTCAAGTTCTTTATCAATTTCACGAGCAACTAAACGCAGAAATCGTTATTTTACAGTGTCCCCATACGTACTTACATAAGATGCTGGCTCTAAAATCGAGGGGTTCCCAAAAAAAGGGGGCCCGAGGCAACTGCCTCATTCGCTTCACCCAATATCCACCACAGTGAATCAGAGTGAAGACCTTTTTTTTAGAGGACGTCTAGTTTTTGTAATTTTATTAATTCGCTTTAGGTTACTATTTCCCTTTCTCGTTGTTCAACCAACGACATACATACCATGATGAGAAACTCTTTTCTCTCAGTTTGTTTTTTTATTAAGAGAACGCCGACAGGAGCGTCGGCACTAGTACGCTTGACTGCATGCTCCTTTGGACGACTGAGTCGTCAAAAAGTACATTGATTTATATATTGAACTACATAAAAGTTTGGTTTGTTTTTGCAAAAGCGTGGACAAAAATTGGTCAGATTGTTAATGATGCAATTGTTGAAAATAACAAACTTTTTAAATTAAATTGTAAGGCATGATAGAGTGTAAGTTTTCATTAAATTTTAGCTTAATAAATTAATAGTTATGCCAAGTTAGTAAAATTAAATTGAACTACATAAAAGTTTGTTTTGTTTTTGCAAAAGCGTGAACAAAACTATTTTTGAAAAATAACAAATTTTATAAATTAAATTATAAGATATGATAGAGAGTAAGTTTTGAATAAATTTTAGAATAAAAACTATAGCCAATATATAAGGACGTACGATCACGACCATGAAAAGTTATAAAGAAGCACGACCAAGTAAAATTATAAAGAATTTTATGCAGTTGATAATGGAATGAGTAATAATTCCGAAACGTCCTTAATAAACTTTTTTTTATTAAATAATTTTATTTTATGTATATATAATATACAGTATATCTTTAATATAATATTTATATACTTAATATATATCTTTAATATAAAATATAATATATATCCTTAATATAAAATTATTTTAATATAGGTAAGTTTATGACGTAAGATTGAGGCAAATAAAAAGTTTAAATCATCTAATTTTCACTACCGTACTTCAGGTGTTACAGCAGTGCTTCTCAACCTTTTATTGTGGCGACCCAATATTTTTTATAGACGTTATTGCAAGCATAATAAGGGAACTAAACTTATGACCTCTGAGGCTGGTCATGCAATTGACATGCAATACTTTGTAGGTAGGACAAACAATCGTGTGGGGTTCTAAGACGTAGACCAATTTTTGGCGCCAAATCAAGGCGTTTTCTAAAAAAAGGTCTTTCTTTAAATTCAGTATAGGATTTCTGATTTTTCGTCCCAAAATCATAGTGTTCTCCAAAAAAAAAGTTGTCACTTGAATAGTCTCGGATTTCTCATTTTTTGTCCCAAATTTTCGTTCTTTATAAAATAAAAATTTTGGGTCAACCCTAGGTCGCGACCCAAAAGTAGGTCCAAATTGACACAAAAGAATGAAAATGATTTAATTGTTATACAACTAGCCTACACTTGTCGGAGACCCAATCAAACTAAACGGCGACCCAGGGGTTGAGAAGCACTGTGTTATACGGAGAGATTTTTTTTAAGAGAATATTTTTGTTTTGGGATGAAAATCAAGTAATCCGAGACTAATTAAAAGTTCTGCGGATGAAAACCAAGAAATCGGAAACTGATACGAAGTGAAGACTTTTTTCTTTTAGAGAACACTAGTATTTAGGAACGAATTTTTTTTTATTAACTATTGCCGCTCCCAGAATAAAAAAATTGGGCGCGAAACAATCTTTGCTGGAATTTTATGAGACGAGTGCCCAAAAAGCAAATTATAGGCTTCCACTTTTTTAAAAACTAAATCGGTTTTTTCACAATAAAATGAAAGTAATTCTACTCAAAAAATACGTACAAAAAAACTTCTTTCATCCCAAATAACGCATGCTCAATGCTGGAAAAATTGTGAAATTGCCAATGATGCGTCTCGATGTGCCAATTGCCGTCCTTGCCCTCCTTCTTGGTATGGCTATGATTATACGTTATGTTTATGTTAAAGCACTGTTAAAGTTATGTTAAAGTCGGCAGCGTGGTCTAGTGGTTAAAGCACTTGACTGATGATCAACATGGTCTCGGTTCAAAACCCACTTGCACCATTCTGTTGTGTTCTTGGGAAAGACACCTTACGGCTTCCAACTGCTTGCCAAGACCACCAAGCAGGAGAAGTCCCATAAAGTGTCTTTCCCAAGGACACAACAGAATGGTGCAGGTGGGTTTTGAACAAAGAACATGTTGATCACAGGCACGGCGCTTTAACTACTCCACCAATCTGCCGACATTAAACTTGTGTTAGTTTACTAATAATTAGTTTTGGTTTTAAACCCTAATTTTGGACGGTTTAATTGTTGTTTCTATGCGTTTTAATCATTTTGTCAAGCGTTCTTGTCCACAAAATCGTTAATCTAGTGAGGCAGCTTCAAAACTTACCTCCCTTGAGATAAAAAAAGAAACCAAAATGAAACAATATAGCGCTTTTTTGTCTTTTGGTGAAATATCTGTTGAAATGCGAGAAATTTGAGGCATGTCGCAATTGTGACTTTGTAGAGAAAAAAATTTTTTACTCCTGCCGTTTGGTAAAAAAAATAAGTCGAAAGTAAGCTATTAAATTTCTATTAAAATTCAATTTCACTATACACGCAAATCAGTGATTTTCGATATTTTTTATACTTTTTGACAAAATTGTTTGTAGATACTGTTTAGTTATGTCGTACTCCAACTTGAAACTTTAAAAAAAGGACCTACAGAAATAAATAAAGTCTCTCACTTCATGAATTTAAACAAATTAAAACAAAATTATAACAAATGTAAATATATGCTCTTTAAATTTTTTAATAAAGAAATAGATGACAATATTACTTTTCAAATTTTATTAATAAACTCAACTAAGTCAGAGCAGACAAAATCCCTTAAATATTTAAAAGTAGTGCTGGAAGAAAAATTAAAATGGACAAATCTCATTAAACTTCTTTGTTAAGAATTAGCAGAAGTTTGTGAAATTTTCAGAATTGTAAAACTACTTAAATTCCAAAACTGTATTAAGTGTTTATTACTGCATGCAGTGATGACCTTACAAAAATGGAGGCCTGGTGCAAGAAATGTAAGGAGGGGCTTATATAGTGTAATAAAAAAAAAGGTAGGCTAGCTAAAGCTATTTTTAGTATATAAAAGCAAAATGATCTTTAAAAAAAGGTTTTCAATTTAGGGGGGCCACCATTAAGTGATCCAAAGCATGATGAGACAAAGTGATCACTAAAAAAAAAAAAGATTTTTAATTTTTTGGGGGCACTATTAGGTGATTCAAAGCATGGAGAGGCACTTTGTACTGCCCCAAGACATGGTGATTTCAAAAAAAGGTCAGTAGCCTAGGAATCCATTGTTCTTTGTTTAATTTTTCGTTTCTTTTTGTCATGCCATCGACGTCCTAATGCTACTACGAAGAAATAGAGCAATTTCTTGTGTAGTGGGGCCACTTTTTAATATATTTTAGGGGGCTCAATGCGGCCGCACTGTTCGCACCCTATTAAAGCGATCACTGACTGCATGGCTTACTCATGGTTACAATATGGCATAACAACTTGACGAAATGCAGCAAAACGAATTTATCACCACTCAACAAAGTGCATAACACAATTACTAAAATGATTCAAAAAAACAAGCAAAAAAGAGAATTTTTAACCTAAATTACTAAACATTGCACAATTATATTCAAAGATCTGATGCCTATATAGCTCGGTGTTTTATTATAATTACTGTGACCATAAATCAAATGTTCGTATATAACTTTTAGTAAATACTAAAGTAAAAACTATAAATGTTATTTTGCTTTTGGTTTTCGTAATAGCTTTTTTAAGTATTTTACTTTTTATGCTGTTTATTAAAAGCTCTCGCGCCCCATAGAAAATAGGAAACGACCCCAAGACGTTCGCGACCCCCAGGTTGAAAACCACTGAATTAGATGAATCTTACTATATAAATCAAAAACCTAACAACTGCAACATACCAACATCGAGAGCCGAGTTAATCAAATGTTTGAACGAAATCTCAAACATGACTCGACCGAAAGTTTTCAAAAAAATTTTACTTTAGTTAAGCGAATTTTTAGAGCAGGTAGTTTAATGATGCGACCACACAGAGAAAATTAGGTTTAATTAAAATGTAGCCCGACATTTAAAAAAAGATTGCTTTTGGAATTAACGCTTTTTTCTACATAAAATTTTGCGGTTTGGTGTCGACGTTTGTATCTCTCTACATCACTGCTGGATTAAATATTAAGTTTGATGGAACAATGTTAGTAGCTGCAGTATAAATTTTTATCATTCGAACATTCAATTGTTTTGAATATCGATTATTGAAAAGCTTATCGGTCAAGTATGAACTGTTTACATAGACCGTGTGTCCAAGAAAATTTAACTTTCAAAATATCTGCGATGTTGAAATCTGTAAAAAGCGCGCCGAAGGTCAGTGTTGTTTTAGATTTTTATGAAATCATTTATTTTATTCAAGACCAAGCTTCTCGTTATTTAGCTTAGAGTGTCAAAAATTTTTTTCAATCAAAAAATTAGCAGCCTTCACATAACCCGGGGGAACAAACTATTTTCTTGAATTTAGAGCAGGGTTTTAAACTAGGGTCGACAGGATTTTTCTATAAAATAATAATTTGCAAACGACTTATAGTTTTCTTCACCTAAAACCATTCGTAAGACAGCAAGACCTTGTTGTAATAAATGCATTTCCTAAAAAATTTAATTTGAGGAAAAAAACATAATATCAATTTTAAAAATTAATGACAAAAAACAACAACTAATTAAAGTCCGAAATAAAGTTTTTCGCTAAACGCAAAAAACGTTTTTTGGGAAAGACTTTTTTTGGTCTTCACTTGGCTTTAAAACAAATTTTATTCTTAAATATCATACCAAATTTCTGTCTGTTTAGTCTAGTAGTCCACGTGCTTCAACTAGTCCAGAAGAAACCCTAGGATTGACTCGAATGGATTTTTTTGTGGAGGCTTGTTAAAATATTGCACAGGCAAAAATAAGGTTTAGAAAAAGAACTGAAAAATAAACTATTTTTATGTCTTTAAAAGCATTGATAGAAATCAATTAAAAAATGAAAACTTAATAAAAAATAAATTAAATTACAAATTTCTTGCTTTTCACAGACTTTTTTTATAAACACATCTAAAGTTAAAAGTTTTAAAAGTGCTTTAGGAATTAAAAAACATCCTGGGGTAAAAAAACTCAAACCATATTTTGTCAATTCTAAATATCTTTAAAATACTGCTAATATTCTGTATTACTTTGTAAGCAATTAATGTTTAAATATTGTTTAATTTTTTCAAAAAATTGATTTTCGGTCAAAAGCAAATCGAGAGAAAAGTCGAGGCTAAGAATTACCAACAGTTTTGCCCCAAAATTATTTAAACAACAATATAAAACGCAAATAATATATGGCAAGATAATTTTAAAGCAAGATTTCACAATTTAAAAAGTAAATTTTCAGAAAAATATTTGTTCAAAGTATTAATAGTACGAAAAAACTACCACACTGTAACTTGTACAAAAAATACTCAATCTTCAAATGTTGATAACATTTTGGACGTTGTTTTACAGCCAAAATTTTAAGCTAGTAACGTGTTACACGGACTCAATTAAGTCCACATCTGTGAACGCGACCTACATACAAATTCCAAATATACTGTACATTTTTGCTTAATACGAGTTTTTTAATACTACTACCGGTATCTAAAACCTTAATCAGCCCCTGATGCAAAGTAAGTTATTTACTTTGAAACATTCTATTGACTAGCCTTGGCTAAAAAACAACCAATAACAAAACGACATTTTAACCCTAACCTCAACTAACAGAGAACAACACAAATATAAACAAGATTTTAACCGATTAAGACGGCAGAAATTAGCTTTCATAAGGAATAAAAGTATATCAAAATATACTCGTTTCAATGACAAAAACAAAATCGTCCGAAACTATTTTAGATGTATCCAGTTTTAGCTAGATGCAAAAGAGTAAAAATGCTAGATTTAAAATAAAGCAACTAAACATAGAGATATATACTGTAGCAGAGAGGCTTCAAAAAAATCATAAATCAGATAAAATGACTAAAAAGGCATAATTATATAAATCATCACTATAAAGTAAACACTGCACAATGCTAGTACAACAAATTATAATATCAATTCGTTCAGTTCACTACTCAGATTGTTCCGTTGGACGAATGATAATATCATTAACATTTGCTCGCGGGGGCAAAGCAAGTATATACAAAACTGAATCAGCAATGTCTTCCGATTTTAAGCACTCCATTTTTGAAAAAAGTTTTTCGCATCTTCCTTCTCCCGGGTAAACTCTGTAATTAGATTTTTATTAAGTGAATATTAATATGCAAGTTTTTTTTTATATTTATTTTATATCATAAAAGCTAAAAAACAAATATGAGTGCTTTTAAGGTAAAAATATGTTTTTTGACATTAAATACTCTAAAATGATTAATGTAAAACTTAAAAATAAAGCTTCCCATACTTAGTTAATTGTAAACTGACCAACTTTCATAACACAATATACATAATATATTTTTATAATCGATTATTACTGCAAAAATGTCTTAATTAAAAATAAGATGATTCAAAGTAAGCAAGCCACAAACCAAAAAGCATTTTACTAACCTCTAACAATTTATAAGCATCAATCAAATTTTTATACCAAATTCAATTTAATCTTGTAAGAGCTAAATATCACATATCATACATAGTTTTGTGATAAAACTGTGGTTTAATCACTAAAATTGATCATTTATAAACAAAAAAACAATTATAACGTACTTGTCTAAAATATAAGTTTCCACAAAACCTGGTGATATTTGGGTAGATCGAATGTGGCTTCCTGCTTCAATCAGCTCCAATCTCAATCCTTGATTTATGGCAGTC
Organism: Diplosoma virens; assembly: GCA_963680785.1. Lineage (NCBI taxonomy): Eukaryota > Metazoa > Chordata > Ascidiacea > Aplousobranchia > Didemnidae > Diplosoma > Diplosoma virens. The sequence continues at coordinate 21,211,759 of OY796883.1, forward strand.
ACTGCAAATTTCGTCACACCATACAATGGTTTGTGAACGATGCGATGTCCAGCAACACTGTTCATGTTAATAATATGTCCATCATCTACACCAGTTTCTCGCATTAGCTTCACCGACTCTCTAGTACATACAAGTAAACCGATGACATTTATTTGAAACATTTCCATCCAATCCTAAAAAGTAGTTTGTAGGCAATTAAAAAAAGTTTTGCAATTCTAAAGCCATACTAAATGTCGGCAACATGGTCGAGAGGTGAAAAGTGCCATGACTGCGATCAACATGGTCACAGTTTAAAACCTACTCACACCGTTCTGATGTGTCCTTGGAAAATACACTTTACTTTCCCATGCTTGAACAGTTCAAAATTTGATTCATATCTCTATAAAACTAAAAAACCAAATGAAAAATTTCAACCAGACAGCAAACTCTCCGATAAATTTCTACCTTAGCATAGTGGAGGGGTTCGCATTTTCTATTATTTTAAGAGCAATGCTGTCTGGAGTTTTTAACTCCTCTCAGGGCTACTACCCATGGTGGTAAGGTTAAAGGTGTGAAATACAGACTAAAAGCAATCCAACAAATGTAGCAAAATGAAAAGTTCAAATGACAACATTCATACTGCATTGGCCATTGTGCAAGATAAAAAGCTCCGCATTCAGGCATTAGGCAGAAGGGCCCATTTGAAAAGTAAGCTACATTTTCCTTCACAAGCTGATTGTAACTGGAAACCCATTAATACATTCACTATGCATTTGAAGAGGCAAATGAAGGCTGCATCTGTACACGAGTTGGTCCCAAATATGAAGACCATTGCATAGGCAACTGGAACGTTGTTTCATTCAATGGAAAAGAACAGAAACTGGTTTGGGAGGCAGAGCAGTATAATCTTGATATTGTCAGAGTTTCCTCTACCAAGTGTCGTGGCTCTGATACTGTTGAGTTTAACAAAAAGGTGGAAGCTTTTCTACTCAGGTGTAGATGTAACCATGTCTGCACAAGCAGGCTTAGACATTCTTGTAAGCCCTCACTTGGCCCACTGTGTCACTGATTGGATCCCGCTTGGAGGAAGGTCCTTTTCAAGCTTAGGCTACAGAAGCAGGGCATTTTGCAGGTGTATGCACCAAATGGTGAAGCACAGCACCAGCCTTTCTTAGATGAAGTAGGTGTTGCTTTGAAGAAACTAACATCTGGAGAATCAATTGTCCTACTGGAAGATTTCAATGCACACGTGGGTACTTACAACAAGACATGGAAGGGTGTTATTGGAAGACAAAGAAACTCTGACATTAACAGAAACAGAAGGTGCTTGCTACAGTTCTGTGCCACCAACAGACTGTACATAATGAATACTTTTTGCAGCACAAGAGAATTTACAAGTACACTTAGTACAGAGATTCGGTGGGACAGCATTCTATCATTGATTTCTATACAATCTCAGCAGACTTGTTTTCTTCTGTGGTTGATGTTTGTGTTAAAAAGGGAACAGACTGTCTACCAACCATTACCTAGTCATCAGCATTCTGAGAGGCCTGAATGATTCCAGAACAAAGAAACAATTCACAGCATGTAGAGCATACAGAAAAAGTGGTAGTTATCAGCCCACAAAAAGGTGAGACATACTTTCACAAGCAAAATTGCTTCTCTGTTCTAAGAACTCCCTAAAGGCCCGTTTCCACTACGAGCGTGGAAAAGAGCATTCTTTGTTTCTTTTATTGATCTTCGATTGAAACGAGCGGTTGACATTGAGGCTGAGTGGGTGAACTATGTGATCAACAAAGTTCTGTGATGTTTGCTGCACGTTGCACCTTTTCTCCAACATGCTGATTTCTGTCGTTTCTGTTATTTTACATTCCGTTTACACTTTGGTTTTGTTAGTTGTTGTTTTGTCGAATAGTTGAAGTTCGTTTTTCAGGTCGTTCATTTAAATAAATTCCTTTATTGGTTTTTCGTTTTAGAGTTTAAGCATATTTAATTTTTGGATTAAACTTTTATAAAAGTCTTGCTAAATGTTGTTATTTCAGTGGGATTTATTTAAACCTGCATTGATTACATCAGCAGCTGCTAGTTGTGGTTGCAAATGTGTGGAAGGTCAAACGGATAGTGTGAAAAGAACTGCTTGGTGGAAACAAGAAGTATTTTTGCAAAGAAAACTGGACTTAGAGCTTGGTTAACAAACGTCATCTAAGCAGCTTTAATTGTGGTACTTCACAGCACATAAAACTGCCACTGCAATTGTCAAACAGTCTAAACAAAAGTTATGGGAAGAATTTGAACAAAAGTTGGATACAGACTACAGATCAGCAAACAAAGTATTTCGGCAAACCATACATCGTTTGCATGGCAAATGACACCAGTTGCCTACTTCATCAAGGAAATTAATAGTGTGTTTCTGAAGTATCAAAAGGGCATTCTAAATCATTGGAGAAAATACTTTTGGGAGCTCTTTAAATCCAGCAACAGTCCAACATTTGGAAACATCCAAGGAACAAATTGGCAAAGAAATTTATCTAACCAAAGCAAAAGTGAGCACAACAATCAAATTTTTGAAAGCTGGCAAGGGCCCTGGTGAAGATGATATTTGACCTGAAATGTTAAAAGCCATGAACAACTTTGGGGCTCATTAGCTGACTTGTGTGTTCCAAGTAGCTTGGAAAACTGGTGAGGTACCAAAGCAATGGCAGACCATTGTGTTAATTACCTATTCATAAAAAAGAAGATAAGAAGTGCACTAACTATAGGGGCATGGCTTAAAAAGAGATGGCATGAAATAGTCGAACCTCAACTTCAGGATGCACAATGCAGATTTCATTCAGGCACATCCACCATGAACTAAATCTTCGCCCTTCAGCAAGTTTATGAGAAATCGTGGGAATATGCCAAAAAGGTGTATACATGCTTTGCAGTCCTTGAAAAAGCTGTGGCAGTATTGCTACAATATGATGTGAGGTCAGCTACTAGCTCCTATCAAATGATTGTACAAACAGTTGAAGTCTGTGTTCATGTCAATAGCATGAAAACAAAACCTTTTGACAGGGTTGTGTTCTCTCTCCTCTTCTGTTCATTATATACATGGACAAGATAGACAGAGGCAGTTTTTTATTCTATAGTGATGTCACATTTAGAGAGTGTAATGTTTGGCACCTGCTGTTTGCAGATGAGCTTGCATTGTTAAGCTCAGGGTTGTGGAGTCAGATAAAATAATTTTCAACTCCAGGCAAATAAAACTTTTCAACTCCAACTCCAGGTAATGAAAATTTTCACACTCCGACTCTACACCTCAGAAAATTTCTTCTCCTATTTCGTTCTTGAAAAACATCTGAAAATGTCTCCAACATCAAAATTCATGACTTTGAAAAATATCATTTACAATTCACATATTAACTCTCAAAAAAAGCATGGCATCTATGAGATCTTCTTTTAACTGGCCTTCAGCTCGGACTTCACTAAATGAAAACCTTCAACTCTGACTCCATCTCACCCTTAAACTACTGACTCCTTGACTTCAATTCCACATCCCTGGTTAAGCTAAACAAAAGTGATCTCCAATAGACACTTAATCAATTTTCTGACGCATGCTTAGATTTGGGATGGAAATTAGTATGACTAAAACTTAGTCAAGGCACCCTGTCCAGTGTTTTTTCCAAACAAATGGAGTAACTCTCCAGCGGATGGAAAAGTTTAAGTATCTTGGAGTCACATTCTCGAGTGATGGTAAACAGAACAACGTTGTTGTTGTCATTTAAAAGGGCATCCACTCCATATCAGACACAAACAGGACTTGGGCCAAGGATTCGTTCTTTTACTACCCCAGGCTGCTGTATTGCCCAGATCAAATGTTGGCAATGATGTTGTTAAGCCAGCATTGAGTTTCATCATCCAAAACTGCCAGACTCCGTGCTCCATGTGGTGCCTGATGTATGGGGCACACTATTAGAATATGGTCTGCAATTTGTTTAGCAGCACCATACTCCCAATTCAGTGAAGGAGGCCTTATTTGTGCATGGATGAATGAAATCACCCAACACCAGTCCTTAGCAATTAAACTTAACCCAAGTTGTTTAGAGCAAACTCACTCTAACAGGCCTGGTACTGGTCCTGGGTACAAAAGGAGCCAGGATGTATTCTCACAATACTCTACATTCCATCTATAGTTTGTCCACTCAGAAGCATGGATGCCAAGTCTGGCAAGATTGTTGAAAAAATTCTGTGCAGATGGCACAAATGGGTATAGAGATCTTAGTCTCTCTTGGCAAGCATCTGAGGACCAACTTAAAAGAACATATAAGATATGATCAGGATCCAGAGATTCAAGGTAAGCCAAGGAAAGTGCTGCTCCTAGTTGACAAAGCTCAGCTGGCTGGATGCCTGAAAGTATGGGTAAGTGGTCTATTGCAGTAGGATGCAAGCATCCAGTGACCATGCACAAGGCGTCATGTAAGACACTGTCTATGAGGTGAGTGTGAGCACTGCAATACCAGACTGGTGTGCAGCACTCAGCTGTTAAGTAGACCAGAGATAAGGCAGGTGTGCATAGTGTTTTGGCATTAGCACCCCATCCTGAGCCTGCAAGTCACCTCAGCAATGTGACATATGAGGATAGTTTTTTGTGCAATGCCACTAGGTGGTGACAAAACATGACCACGATAAGTGGGGGTTGGACAGAACAGTAAAAGTCTATCATTGTTGTAGACTTTTAGTTCACATTTGGTATTTTGGTTATTTAAGTGAAAGGCTGCTGGACTCACTGTATTAGTGTGACTGAACTTCAACCTCAGTCTGGAGATACACTGAAAATGTAGACACATCTTGGCTTAAAGTCCCCTACAAGACTTTCCAGTTTCCAGAAGAGTGTAATAATGCCAAATCATTAATGTAAGCAAACTTTCTGGAAATCATAGAAGGCAGAGCATACATATAGATGTTGAATAGGAGGGGAGCCAAGATTGATCCCTGAGAAACGCCATTTAAAAAACGGCATAACCTGGTTTGCTTGCTGTCACTAATAGTAATGATGAAACTTTGGTATCAAACAAGCTTCATAATCATTATGAACTTGTACTTATCTGGCAAAAGCCTCAGTAGCTTGCAGACAGTGTCATAAACAGTTGTCAGATTCACAAATATGACACCAATCTTTTTCTTAGCCTCAAAAGAATCCATAATGCTCTGAGTATTGGAAAAGCAAGCAATGCACCAGCTTTACTATTGGTTGTACTGAAATAAGAGCTGTGTATTAGAACAAAGCTTTCTGTTTTCAGATGGATTTTCCTCATCTAATGTCATAAGTGTTGAGTAATGACCAAAAGAGTGAGATCCCAAGTGCAGGCAACTAAAATGGGTTTCTTGCAAAAAGTCAAGAGGTTTATACCTACTTGAGGTTAAAAGTATTGACATTTGTCAAACTCTCTGTATCAAACTGCTGCTACTCCACATAGAATGATTGCAACTAACATGAATGTCTCATGAATAAACAGCAAAGCAACTAATGGATGCTCTTCCAAGTGGCAATAAGGCCTAGAGGGCAACCTAAAACTCTCTGGCAAAATTATGCTGAAGACCTGGCCTGGTTTCATCTTGGAATTCCACCAACATAATTGCTGCTAGTTGCAAAAGATTGGGATGCTTGGAGATCCCAACTCAAGCTGATGCCCCAACAACCACAAAACAAGCAAGAAAAAGAAAATGCTGAAGGTATTCAATGTTTTCCCCGAAAACGATGATGATAAACCAGACAGCAACATCTTGGCATCTTGAAAAGCAGGTCAGGGTAATTGCTTGCCATATGTACAGCAACCTGTCATTTTTCTGCAAGTTAGGAGAATAAATATAGAGATGAATAAATGAAATATATTAAAAATAAAAATCAAAGTTTAGCATCATCAAAAGTTTCATCAATCAACTAATTCAAAATTACACATAACTTACAGAAGTTTTTCCTTCTAATATTGAAGTGTTATGGATAATGGCAGCATTATTGACACAAACATGAAGTGTTCCAAATTCTTGTTTTATATATCCAAACATATCTAATATTTGCTGTTCGTCGGATACATCACATTGATATGCAAACATCTTTCCTTTTTCAATTTCATTTGCTTTTGCAGTAACATTATTTAATCTTTCCATATTTCTACCACAGCCAACAACTTTCATTCCATTTGCAACCAATTTATGAGCAACTACAGCACCGATCCCATCAGAGGCACCAGTGACTAAAGCTACTTTTCCTATCCATCGATCCATAGACAACATGGTGAGTTTAACACTAAAAAGTTAACTAAACAATTATAAATCTAAAATAGAGTATTGCAAATAAAAAAAAATCAAAAACATTTTTCAGGAAACAGAAGCATGGAAACAGAAGTACAGTAAAGGATAAATTTTTATGCAATCATGCCAAATAAAATCAAGATAAGCTTGTAGAACTAAATGATAACATTAGAGTGAGATATAATTTTTTAAACAGATACAAAAAATTTTATACCTCAAACTAGTGAAAATAGTCTAGAACAAAAAAGAGAGAAAGAGGGGGAGAGAGATTTTATTTTTTACCTTGCGCACAAGTAAAATTTTGGACATATGCAGAAAATTACAAGCTATTCACCATGCAAAGTCAGAAAGCATTGAAGAACCTTCAAGATTACTAAATCAAGATGCTTTATGATGGAAGTAAGAGTCAATTATCACTACTGATAAATAAAAAATAAAAGTGCTAAAGAGGGAGAAGCGGGAAGGTTAATACAATTTATATTTAACTAGATCATAAGTTAGGTAATATATGTACTTAGCTAATAGCCTAGTATGACTTTGTAAATGAGACTGGGATTACTTAAAGTAGAATTATATGGGTCTTTCCAAGAACTCACAGTAAGTGATTTTTTTGGTGAAACTAACCCAGAATCCCTCAAACAGCAACAGAATGGAATAAAAAAGAAACTACGAAGAAAAGGATTTCTTTAAGAAGTGGTAGTAACCATAGGGGGTCTGGGTTGGTTTCACAAACAAAAATTGCCTATGGTGACCTCTTGAAGAGACCCAATTAAATGAGGGTTTTCGCAGTTAATAAAAAAAACTAAAAACTTGTAATTGTCAAAAAAAAATCCTGAAATACTAAAACACAAATCTCTAACAGATATTCAGTACTTTCCTGTTATCGCCCCACCATCTATTGCTTCTCGTTATTTTCAATATATTTCTTTTGGTTTCTTCTTTATTTCACCCTGGTGCTGAAAGGGGTATTTCGAGTTAGTTTTACAGAAAAATCGCTTGCAGTTATTTCTTGAAAAGAACCCAAAAGTTTTGGGTTTTTATTCACTATTTGCTGATGGAAAGGCAATAACAGGAAAGCACCAGATATTCTTAACAATAAACTAAAAAAAAGGCAGTTCTTGACTTTTACGTCAACAAAGCTAAGCATGGTTATTCATTTAAATTAATTAAATACCAGTATCCTTTTCATCAATACAGTACAAAAATCTTGATACTTTGGTTATAAGAATGTGGAATAAATAGTTTTCATTTATTATTTGCTGACTTTAATTGATAGCCTTTTAATTTTGGAAAATCTCTTAAAGCCTGAGAAGTTTGTAACAGCAAACAAATGAACAAGACCCAAAAAACTGCCTTGGGTATTGTTTCTTGTTTATCTTCACATGAATTTAAATAGCGTGTTTCAAATTTTTCAATTTACATCTGAATAATTTGTTTTCATTCACTATTGAACAGGCTTCACCAAGCTTTTAAACTTTTAAAAACCTCCTGAGTCTGCAAGATATGTAACAGCAAACAGTGAACAAGACCCAGTTAATCATGATGTTTGATTCACATAAACCAATTAGTCTTTCTAATTTGTATAATTTAAAGCTGCTTTATGAATACTATTGCTTCTTTTTTATATTAAGAGAATCTTTCATAGTAGCCTACTATTGCATATTTTTATCATATCTCTATTAACTGTATTCAGGCACCAAAAGACCTATTTGCTTTTGCTCTGTTGTCACTGTTTTCAATCTCAGCCAATCTTAATAGTATTTGGGTTTTTTTATGTCTTTTATTGTACTTTTGTTTAATTTCTCTTGTTAACTCTTTTTATCCTTTCCATCCTTATCCTATCTGACTGTTTCATTATTATATGTTTACCTCATGTAATTTTGCTTACCCACAACGACTTCTTTTATTAATGCTGTGTTACTGTGTAAATTTTTAAAATTTGTTTGTTTTGTGCTTTTTGCTATTGTGCTACTGCATAATTAGACCAGCTGATTATTAAGCAAATTGTAAGTTGCTATAACCATATTACGGGTCTCGTTCACTGCTCGCGGTAACTAACCTGGTAGGCTTTGGAAATTGCCCAGAATTTATCTAGCCGGAACGGCGAGTGATGAACGATTTTTGTGCATGTTATAACGTATATCGTTTGGTTGCCGTCTCCCCATTTGCAACTTTGCTCTATTTTGTTTTCAATTATCGGTTGTTCTTTTGGATGCAAATAAAAACAAACTTCTATTACAACTAATAAAAAAGATCTGATGATTTGTTTTATTTTTTGAAAGACACGTAGCACATATAATCGAACTTGCCCTGAGGGAAAATCAAGCAGGTATATTAGTTTTTACCAGAAAAATAAGTTTAAATGCACTGTAGCCAGTGGTGGGATTCAGCCGGTTCGCAACGGTTCTATAGAACCTTCTCACGAAATTTTATAAGTTTGGAAAACAGGCTAAATTTATTGCCTGTGCAGTGTAGTAATATAGCACAACTCAATATCATTTTAATAATGCTTGCTTAAAGAAGATTTGGAATTGTTTTGGGAAATAAGTCAGCTCAATCAGTTTATTCGCTTGCAAATTTTACGTTAATAGAACCACCGCTGACAAAAAATTTTAAATCCCACCACTGAATGGTAGCCTACTAATTCCATGGCCATATGAAATTGTAGGCTATACTTTAGTTTGTCAGCGTAAAGTTACAAACTTAATCGGTTTCAAAATGGTAGCATAGAAGCATAATTAAATTAAATTTTGCAGTAGATTTTTTAGGGCGTCGAACCGTTTAAAATAACGTTCGGGTTTGGGTTCAAGTTCAGTTTAAGGTTTAGCTTCAGCGTATTTTATTTTTACTGGGTCAGATCCAGTTTAGGTTTAGCAAATTTCATTTTTAGGAGTTCAGTTTCGGTTCACCTCCGGTTCAGGTTTAAAGAAAATCATTAGCGGTTGATACGGACTTTCAATTTGGGTTTGGTCCAATTTCTAGTTTTATAAATATTTTTTTGTCTGTTTTTGCAAGCGTATAAACTGATAACATGGCTCGTGGATTGTGGCCATAGATGTAGGCTACCAGACCCATAACCGTACAAGCCGGGGGAAAGGGACGTTTACCCCCCAAGACTCAAGAAATTTGGGTAAAACCAATATTTTGGGACATTGGAAATAAATTATTCGGAAAAAATCAAAATTTTTGGGCAGCCACAAGCAAGTATTAGGGCAAAACCGATTTTTTTTGTTAAGCTTACCGACAACAAAATATTTGAGCTGGATGAAATTTACTGTTTAGAACCGGCCTAGATCAATTATTAAATAGGTCTATAACTAAGATTCGATGCAGAAACTTTTTTTAGTAATCACTGTTTTTCGGGACATAAACGTGTGAGATTTTCTCATCTCCTTGAGATGCAGATTATGATTCGGGCAATCGTCTGACAAGACCAAAGGATTTGAAAAAGATGAGCAAAACAATTTTGCTCAAATCATGGTTTTTGCACAATTTTATGAAGAAGCCCAAACGTAACAAATATAACTAAACAGAATAGGCCTACATTAGCTTTGTTATGAGCTCGAAATCTTTTTGGTGCCCATAAAATTAATTTAGAAATGCGTTGAAATAACAAACTTTAGTCTATAAAAGACAATTTATGATTGAATCTGGTGTAGGCCTATAGTAGCCTACATTAAAATAAATTATTAAAATAAATTATTTTAATGTAGGGGAAGGCGGGGCAAAACGGTCATAGTTATTTTAAATTGGCGTAACGGCTTCGGTGCTTGACTTTAATAACCGAAAGAGGATTTTATAATTGCTCTGACAATATACTATCTTACGAATATAACTTAAAACCCGTAACAACAGCATAAAAATTTTATTTTAGAAAAATGTATATTTTACTTAAATGCCCGTTTTGCCCCGGGCTCGGGGCATAATGGTCATAGTGTCCGTTTTGCCCCAGGAAAAATTAAAAATAGTCATTATCTTTGTTTTAGATTTCAAGTAGCCTATTAATTTTTTTTTTTTATTATTTTCATCTCTATATTTATCCTCCTGACTCGCAGGAAAGCGACGGAGGCGCTATACATAGGGTAAACAATTACCCCGACCTGCTTCCGGAGATGCCAAGATATTGCTGTCTGCTAGTAATTTAGTAGAGATATTATTATAATTTAGAACTGCTTGCCAAGACCACCAAGCAGGGAAAAATGCCGTAAAGTGTCTTTCCCAAGGACACAACAGAATGGTGCAAGTGGGTTTTGAACCGAGACCATGTTGATCATCAGTCCGGTGCTTTAACCACTCCACCACGCTGCCGACTGTATCTTCTGCATATTAGCACTTCTGCATCTTCTGCATTGAGTCAACTAAAAACATCAAATAGAAACATTTTTTGATGTTTTTTAGAGGGGCCGATGCGGCCGCTCCGTTCGCACTCAACTAAAGCCATTACTGGTGGTGGTTCTTCATAAGGTTTTATTCAAAGCAAACAGATTGCCTATATTTTGCTTCATTCTTTTATTTGCTTTATTTATTGCTTGAGATTTTTAACGTAGGCTTATTTTAGTTTTTTCAAATGCTGTTCCACTCACAGTGATAGATTTTTTAAACCAAAAACCAGTTATATGGGTGGCCTGTTTTGTTTTACGCTTTTTATGTATTAACTTTGCAGTAAGAAGAGGGGATATGAAAAACTTTTTCATCTTCATTACTTTGTTTAAAAACTTGTTTAAAATGGTCATAGGTATGATCCTTTGCCCCAAGAATAATGCTTTAGCAATCAACATTCTTGGCGGCAATTTAAAAAAATTTTTGAAATCATAAACATTGTTTAAAATTTTTCTTTGTCACACTACACTTAGCATCAAAAAACTTTTAAATTTATTCATCGATTGATCAATAGATCGACTTTACTTTGTATCTAATTTTACAACAAATCTCTGCCAAACACGTTTTTCTGTAAAACAGCCGGAACAATTACAAAGCTTCCAATTTTAATTCTATAACTTCAACTAAAATAGAAAAATAAAAGAGGATAAAAAAATAAATGGAAACTTTGAAATTGCAAGAAATTGAGCAGATGTCCATTTTGCCATACATGACTGTTTTGCCCCGCCTTTCCCTTAAATAACTTCTTTTTTCTCTTGAAACATTTTTACAGATGCATTTGCGCCTAGAAAAACATAGGGTCATAGTCTACTCGGTGCCAGAAAAATCAAATTGTTCTCAAATTTTTTGCTGGTGAACAGGTTGAAATGGCGACAATGTTTCTTTGCCCCCGATTTGTAAGCCTATGTTTGAAACCGAATGATAAATCTAGGCCTCAACGGGAATGTTTTTTTGGAGACTATAGTAAACAGTTGCATACCTAAAAATTTTTATACTTGAAGTGGCTGTTTCTGGTAGATCTATAGTTTTTAAAAAGCTGTGAAAAGCTAAACACTAAATCTATTCACCCGCACACTATTTAGGTGTAAATTATAAAACCAATTCTTTAGGCTATATTTTAACAAAGCTGAATGAATGTAAAATAATTTTGCGAGTCCCAAAAGTGCAGGCAAAAATTTTTCGTAAGTTTTTTTGGTTATTTTATGCTAGTAACAAAGTCTTAAAACTTATTTATAACGTGGTGTGTGTGTAAGCATTTATTAGATCCCTTTTGAAAGGAAACTTCTTTATCTTTGGTACGTCTCTATTTTAATAAATCTTCCCTTTACTGCTTTAGCATACAAGGGTGAGTCAAAAAGTTCTCAGACAAAGGCCATATTTTCAAAATGTGCAAAATCTTACGATTTTTTTCATGTTTAAACGTACCTTTAGGGTTTCCTTAATAATCTGAGAACGTTTCATCATTCTATCTATTTGCAGCATTACGATTCGTTGTGTTTGAAATATTTTGTATTTTTGTGCCTTAAAATGGCGAATTTTAAAATAAGAGCAAACATTAAATTTTTGACTAAACTTAATTGGAAACCTAATAAGATCATTGAAGCTTCACAGCAGGTTTATGGTGAGTCCGTACCATGTACAGCAGTCGTTTATGATTGGATTAAACGCTTTAAGGAGGAATTAGGGTGCAACTTGAAGATAATTCAAGAGAGGGTAGACCTTCCACCTCAAAAAATCAAGAAAACATCAGGCTTGTGCAGAATCTAGTTAAAGAAGATAGAAGAATTACTATCGATGAAATCGCCAATGCAGTGGGAATCTCATATGTACCTGCATTTTCAACTTTTACTGAAGATTTTCGCTTGAGCCAGCTTTCAGCATGTTGGGTCCCAAAAGTGTTGCAGGAGAATCAACTGAATCAAAGGGCCGATCTTTCCTTAGCAATTTTGATAAAGATGGAAGCAAATGAAATTATTTTTTTCAAGCGCTGCCTCACTGGAGATGAAATGTGAATCTATTAATTTGATTCAGAAAACAAAATTCAATCAAAAGAGTGACATCCGAAGGGAGCACGAGCACCTGTTAAATTCAAAGCAGAAAGATCTGTTAAAAAGGTCATGGCCACCATTTTATGGGACTGTGAAGAAGTTATCTTGATAGACTTCCTAGAAGGTAAAACAACGGTTACCGCAAAGCTATTACGAAGACGTTTTAAAGAAGTTGAAGACATCTTTAGCCAAAGAACGCCGAGAAAAATTGCACAGTCAGATTTTGTTTCATCTTAACAATTCCCCTGCTCATTCTTCGAGTGCTGTTAGAGCCCTATTACGCAAATTTCGATGGGAAACACTTCCACACCCACCTTATAGCCAGGATTTAGTTCCCTCTGACTTTTTTTGTTTTCGAAACTAAAAGAATTGCTCAAATGTACCCAATTTACATCCTTAGAAGAAACAAAAAGGCAAATAATTACCTGGTATCAGAAACAGCCCCAAGAATTCTACAAGGAAGGGATTTATAGGTGGAAACATAAATTACAAAAGTGTATAGACAATAATGGAGCTTATGTTGAAAAATAAATGTAATCACTTAAAAAATAAAAATTTTATGGCATTTGTCTGAGAACTTTTTGACTCACCCTCGTACCATGACCATTTAGAACGTTTCTATTTTGCAACGCAACAAACAAGTGACCAAACAAGTGTGGTAACTTCAATTACAAAATTGTTATTCATCTAGACCAGGGATGGCGAACCTTCGTTATACGGCGGGTCAAAAAATGACAGTTTTTTGAAACTTGCGTTAAGCGGGTCATTGGCTAAAAAAAAGTCTTCACTAAAATTTCTAATTTCGCCCAAAATTCAAGGTGAAGACAAAAAAAGGTCTGTACCGTCTAACCCAGGGGTGTCCAACCTTTTTGAGCCGAGGCCATTTTGACCCATCAAAAATATTGGTGGTCCAAACAAAGAAAACACCCCACTTTTTGCCCCGAAATCATAGTGATCTCTAAAAAAAAAGAAAAAAAGGTCCTCGCCTGAAATCGGTCTCAGATTTCCCATTTTTTGTCCCGAAATCATAGTGATCTCTAAAATTTGAAAATAAACATGAAAAAAGGGTCTTCACATCAAATCTGTCTTCGACTTTGTACAAAATTGACGGGACAGAGGGCTTCAAAAAATACTGCGCGGGCCACTCAAAACCTTTACGAGGGACAAATGTGGCCCGCGGACCACGGGTTGGATGCCCCTGGTCTAACCCGTCCTAAATTAATGTTGCAGACTAAAAATGCCAGAAATTTTAGAACATCAGGTGGGTCATTGAATTTTAACTAGTGGGTCACAATGTGACCCGCGGGTCATTGGTTCGCCATCCCTGATCTAGACCAATATAAATAAATCAACAATTAAAATCAGAGCTATCCGAACCGTAACCGTTTAAAATTAAGTTTTGGTTTTGGTTCTACTCGTACAAATTGAATTTTTATGGGTTCAATTCCGTTTCACGTTTAGCAAGTTTTATTTTTTCGTGTTCGGTTTCCTTTCAGGTTCAGCAAGCTTTATTTTTTCAGGTTCAGTACTGGTACGACTTCAAAAAATAAGAACGGTTAATACAGGTTTATGAATCCGGTTCGGTTTTGTTCGACGCACTGGAATTCTTTGTTTGACTGGGCAGCTATTCCGGATTAGATACAGATTGAATTGGAGCCGCGAAGATTAAATCTTTCTGTAACCAAGGCTGCTGCAGTTTCTGAATCAGATACTAGAAAGTGGAAATGTTGGTGTTGAGCTAGCATCTGGTTTTGTTCTCCCAAACCGTCAGATTTCATGCTCTTTGTGATGCGCAATGTATAGAACATGCCGACGTATCGCAGTCTGCGGTTAACTCAGTGGCATTGCATTCGCAATTCGATTAATATGAATAGTTTATTAGTTTCTGCTCTCCTGACATTTGGAGAACTATGTAACTGGCTAGGCTATATCATGCGGTAGCCTACCATCAGGCTTATGTGGTCAGAATTCAGAGTGCCACGGTTAACTATTGGTAGAAACACTACTTATAAATTCAATTTTTAAACAAGCTGTATAAAGATGAGAAACACCAGACTCGAGTTTCGCTCTCATTAGAGCTCATCAGTGATGCTTATCTCACCGCGAATCGAACCTGGAACCGGAAGGTTCGATTCGCGGTGAGATAAGCATCACTGATGAGCTCTAATGAGAGCGAAACTCGAGTCTGGTGTTTCTCATCTTTATGCAGCTTGTTTAAAAATTAATTCCAAATCCTCTTAATTCTTCAAATATAAATTCAATTTTGGTTTAAAGACCAAATTATAAATTCAAATTTTGGTGATGAAGAGAATAAATTCTTGTTAATGAAGGAAAGACTTAATCCGCTCCCCGCCGAAAGGCGCCGTCGTGTCCAACGATAAAAACGGAATTCAATAACTAGAACCGACCTTAACCCTTTGAACGTCAATGTACCAATTTTGGTACATCGCCAATTCATGACTGAAATGAAAATGAGCCAATTTTGGTACATACCTTTTTAGAAGAATTTTTTAATGCTTGATAAAATAATTATTATAAGTTATCAAGAAAAAAACTAAATTGCAATATGTGCAGTGGTTTTTCTTTGGTTAGAAAATATTTTTTTGTAACACACATATATACACGAAAATTAAAGGGACGTTCAAAGGGTTAAAATGCTGAACTTGTCTAAATAAGATCAGCGAAATCCCTCCAAGTTACAAGTATCCTTATTTAAATATGCGTAACTCTATGACGCCCGATAATGAAAATTATGGTTGCACGAGAGGAAGGAGTTTATTTTTTATCTGCGGTTTGCACACACGCAGTCAACATTATACAGCAAAAATTAATAATACAATGGTCACCTGACCATTCAGCAAACACGGTCACCGTTCTCTGAGCCAAATTCTATTAATAGTTACTGTCATAAGAGCGATCTCTCACTCTATTTATAATAAGTCCGAATTGGGCTACGTGGCCGACGACAAAATTAACAGTAAAATTCGATTTTATGCTATTATACAGGTTACTGCCAAAACGAGGTCACATAGGGATTAATTAAATTAGGACGATGTATTTATGTTATTTTAGAAGGTGCAATTAATTTAAAATCTATAAATTGATTGATCTGTTAAAGGCGTCAATTTTATCACATTTTCTCGCTGTTGGCAGCTGCGGCTCATTGCATTTCTAATAGGTCACAAAAAAAATTAATCTAATTTTTCAATAGGTCAAAAAAATTCACAAAGAAGCGATTTGCATTACGTAACAACTACGTATATTGGCCTAAGTGTCGCTACCAACCGGCGAAGTCAAATGACTGGGCGGTTTAAAAACATATTAAAGTTTGTTTGGTTAAAAATCCAGTGACAATGCTCAAGGAATGTCACTTATTGTCCTCGGGATATAGGTTTGTTGTGAGAAAAGACACTCGAACAACTTACTTAGTTGTAAGATAGACCAATAAAAAACAGTTTTACACCTATCTCTACAATGTTTTTGGCGCCACCCTCCATCCTTATTTCACAAAATGCTTCAGCAACGAGTTGCTCTTTAAAGATAGATTTTTTTTGCGGAATACTTCAAGATGATCACCGAAGAGAGTAATCTGCGAGTTTTACGGTTGAACAAACAATGTAGAAGCCGATAGGTCTATAAAAATTTAGACATCCGTGTTACATGTTACAACAATCAGCCTCTACCAAATCCAAAGCCGAACTGCCTTCAAATCTTTCCAAAAAAACAACAGTGTCAACCAGGCTTGTGAAGCCTGAGTCTTTGTAAATTGTGAAGCCTGAGTTGCTGGAGTCGCATGTTTTGGGGAAGAGTCAGAGTCTTTTTTTAAAACTTCGGGGAGTCAGAGTCGTTTTTGTTTTTGGCGGTTCGCTCTGTTTTACGCTAATTTAGGCCTTCCTGATTTCGGAGCCAGAGTCGGGGGAGTCGCCTGTTTTAGAGTGGAGTCAAAGTCATTTTTCAAACATGCTGGAGTGGGAGTCGTCTTTTTAGATGTTTCGGAGTCGGAAAATTTTTAATAACTGGAGTCGGAAAACTTTAAATAAGCGTAATCGGAAAATTTTGAACAAGTCGTATCGGAGTTTAAGAAAAAACTGCGGCAATTTGACAACCCTGCGGTGCCAACTTTTTAGGCTTACAGATAACTCACAAAAAATGATTCAAGTCCAATTTCTGAAAAAACTTATTTAACGACAAAGCCTCCATTACTTTGCTGTCATCATTCAGCATAGAACTTCGGTTTTGGACTAGTCCCACGATCATTTTGATAGCGTACAAATCACAACATGCGTATGCTTACTGGCAGAATTGTAATGACTCGAGTTTACATGAAAAAATCTTAGGATTACAAGAACTTGGACTGGACTTGAGTTTTTACCAAGACTCGGACTCGACTCCGGTCCTCCAATCATCTATGTCCCTGACTTTACTCAAGTCCAGATGAAAATAATTTGATTCAAAACAATTCTTTTAATTTACTTTGGTTATAGGCTAAGTGCTCACAAAAAAACTTAGAGTTTGAATTTTAGCGTCTTACTTTACTTTGGGAGGTAAAAAATGTCTCCAAAATCAAAAGTGAAAATAAAAAAGAGCTTCACTTCAAAATTACCTGAAAATAAAAACTCGTAACTGTAAAATTTAATGGTCGTAAATTCGGATTTAAAAGACATAGCACTCTGACTTGCAAACAAAAGTACTGGAGTTCAATGCTCAATAGAGTGTTTCATATTTTACCATTACTAAAATTTAAAATTCCTTGGGTTTCAGGTGGCGGGGTTTGGGGTAAAAAACTCGACATACAAAATTTTAGCTCATTATGATGTCATAAAGATGTGCCGCACAACGGTTGAAATTCTAATTTTAGCGTTTTTAGCGTATTTTGAAAACCGCTTTCCTAAAGCAATAAAATTGATGTGAAAATGTGCAAAAGGATCAACTTCTATTATTACTTATAACATGTGATAACTCTATTTGCATCGAGGTAAAAGATTATGAAAAAGCAGGGTTTTTTCTAAATTTTATATAACTTTAAAAATTATATAACAACTAACTGATTGAGTTATTCAAAGATTTTTTAGTTTTGATTTGAGTACAACATCTGATGCAATAATATCTACAGTATTCCTATTTTTATTTAAAGCTATTATTAGAAACAGCAGACTTACATCCACACTTATTAATTGGAATCTTCATTTAGTCTTCCACCTTTTCACTAACCTCCTCGTCTCAAAGCCCTTTTTTTTCTAAATTGCATGATGCTAACAGACCTTAGAGATGCGAGTCAGAAGGGTAAATATAGAGATAAAATAAAAAATAAGCTTGATTCCATCTTTTGTTTGCTCACAATATGGAGACTACCATTTTTTCGCATGGCAATAACACTCTTAAACCAGTTTTTTAACATTTTAAATACCCAAAACTCAGGGGTTGTAGTTGTTTAATTTTTATTAAAAGTAGTAATTTAATGCTTTAGAATTTTAGAGAAACATATTGTCCCATTGTTGGTGCATAGATTTACAAACACTAGGTCTCGAAAACATTGTGTTAAAACTTTTCAGTGGTCTTAATCGTGCCGAGCAAGCTGTTGATTTAAATTAAATTTCAGATAAAAATAACAATGATCTAATTGCACCAGATATTCTACGAAAACAAAAATCAATACATTTTCAGATAATTTAATGAGTCAATTGCAATATAATTGAGAATTTGCAAAAAACCTGTTTTTAAATTTTTTTGTAGATAAAGCTATCAAATTTAATAGGTGGTCTAGAAAGTTAACCCTTTTGCAGATTTTAATACCTATTTTGTTGCTTTAGGATAAGTAGTTATTGATATACGCTAAGTTAGAATTTCAACCGTCGCGTGCCACATCTTTATGACGTCATAATAAGTTGAAAATTTAAATGTCAATTTTTTTACCCAAAGCCCCCCACTTGAGACCCGAGGCATTTAAATTTTAAAAATGGTGAAAATATTAAACACCCTAACGCTCAATCTGCCTGAATGATTTTTCTTTTACTCTTATGAAAAGCATTTCGCGACGTATTCCCGAATGGTATCACGCTACTTACCTGAAATGGTGACTCTGTTAAAAATAGAAAACAGTTAATACGCCAGTATAAGGCCTACGACGATAAAAGGGTAAGAGAATGGCTCCTATAAGACAGTCTTGGAGGGGCAACAACTGCAATTAGTAGATATAAAAAACGGTCGCATAAAAGATTTTTACATTAGCCTACTTTTTTTTTTGTTTCGAATATTTTTAATTTACAAATTTAAAGTTGGAATTGCATCAAACTCTCGTAGCCCGAGATTTTTTAAACTAAGCACATATTTTTTAAAGAAAGTAAAAGTTGTACACTAAAAGATAGGAAAAGGATTTATAAGAATTGCTACCAATCAAAAACCAATAACTAAATTCGAAAGAATGACTGCGCAAACATTTTAAAAACGGTCCCGTTTCACATTATTGAAAAGAAAAAAATACTGTGTTTACTAACTACCATATAAAAACACTTAGGCAAACTTCTAGACATGAGATAGTTAAAAGCACGCCAAAGCAAATGCAGGAACTGTGCTGTAGATAACCCTATTAAAACCGTATTAACCATTAAATAGCAACGGGTACAATACCTCAAAGCTATTATCTCTAGATACGTGGCACAATAAAAATTTAGTAAAAGTTTTTATAATAATCCTAATAACTACTTTTAAGAAGCATTGCTTATTTTACAAGAACATAATTCTTTTTTTTCTTCCATTTACTTTTTCAACTTTAACCTACATTCATGCTGTTTTATTTTTCAACAAAAACATCCCACTTTGTAAACACGTGATTGCATATATAAATAAAATCAAATAACAACCGACGGCGATTGGCGCCAAAAACAATTTCAACGATAGTTAGTCTGATTTCTTTCGGGAGGATTGTTCTACTTCATCGTCACTTATTTCAAGGTCACTGAGGTGAAGGTCTTTGTAAGTGTCCTTGCTTTCGTTTGCAAATGCTGAATGTAGACCAGCGCTTTTGAACTTCTGAACTACTACTTCATTATAGCATTCCAAATTCTAAAAAGCAAATTGATCAAAATACGTAATACATGAAGTATATTATTTAAATTCAGATGCAATGAACATGCACATTAAAATAACATTTGTAATGTCTGTGCAATGTATTATTTGCATGTCCTAACGCAAATCGTTTTTTACTGGTTCCTTTTGGTCTTCCTTTCATTTTCGTCCTGTTTTTGTACTTTGTTTTAAGTTAATGAGGCTTAGAAATAAATAAATATACATACATACACAAGCGCATACGGGGTCTTGCAAAAGTCCTGTTACGCTTTGTAATTTTCATTTCAAAGCCTTGGTAAAAGAATACTACGCTTTTAAGAAAACAAATAATGCTATTTCTTGATTTATTTAGTTGCAAATATGGATTATTATTCAATATATTTTCCATTGGCTTCAATAACACCTGGAGTCGAGGTCGAAAGGCTTTGAATACATTGTACAAACATAGTCTTTACTCATAGAAGCCCATGTGCAGTTCACTGAAGGCTTGGGCTCTCCTCTATTGCTGTGGTGAACTTCACAGGCTCTGTTCTGAATGTGCCACCATATACTGTAGTCGAGTGGATTCAGATCAGGTGATTGTGGAGGCCAGAAATCTTTTTCGCAGAAATTCATGTTTGTCTTCAACCACTCTTGAGCTGAATTTGCAGTGTGTGCAGGGCCACCGCCTTGTTAGAAGATGTAGTTCGTGTTTTTAGTCACTTTTTTCACGCAAGGTAGGATTCTTGAGGCCAAGATATCCTTGCAAGCAGCAGCGGTTAGCCTGAAGCCGACGTCAAACCAATCAGGTGGCATTTTTTCTCTATTGGATGCCACGACACCAAGCATCATTGCAGAGGCCTGACACTTGGTTGTGGACACACAACGCACATCAGAAATGCCCTTGTCAAATCCAGCCACACGATCGTTCTGCTTGTTAATAACCAGATCCACCATGAATGTCTTTTCATCATAAAAAAAATGATGATCCGGTTTCCATGATGTTTCAAATCATTGAGAAGGCGGCCACATCGTTCACGACGCTTCTGTTGAGTTGCTTGATTTAGCAGAGGTCTTTATACACGCCTGAGGCCATTCCCACCCTCACTCTTGATAGCTCTCGACACTGCAGCAACAAAATTATTCTTCTTTACCAGTTCCGTCATTTTGAGGGTCGAATCGTTTTCAAAGACTTTTCTGACAGTTTTTTGGCTAAAAACTTGGGAGTGTATTTGAACGAGGTCGATCCTTGAGTGTTTTGTTGTTTGTTAAGCGATCTGCAACCCGATACACAGTTCTTTGACTGACCTTAAGTTGATTAGCGATGTCCGATCTGCTATGACCGGCGCGGACAAGAGTAGATATCTCAATTTTTTGGCTTCCATACTAATTAATTTACAATATAAGCACTACTTAGCAGTTAAATAATATGAAGAAGAGTGTATTTTATCAATTAAAATCACCAAACTTATTTTAGGTTTTAGTAATATCAATAAATTAAAAAAAATAAACTGTGACAGGACTTTTGCAAAACCCGGTATATAATCTGATGAGTCGTTTTGGCGATAGTCATTTTTTCTTTAATTTCTATGCCTATCACTACTACTTTGAGTAATGGTGTTTGAATTGTGTGTCAAAGAAACACTCGGTTAAAAAAATGCATAAATAAACAAGCACACCAAACAATCAAAACTGCAGTATTGATTAATACTTGTTCTCTAGTTTAAAATAAGATTTTCGCAAAAAATAAATTGTTACGGCGAAAAAAGACAGGGTAAAATTATTGGTAAGTTTGCTATAATTGAAGAGGCAGCATTAAAAAAAGTATAAAGTATTCATTGTTAGTTATACTGTAGAATAACATTATTTGAACAATTAGAAGGAAACTTAAAAACAACAAGATAATTTTATAAATCAAACTCTGACAGAAAAAGTTGCTGTATTAAGTTTTCCTTAAAAAAAAAAAGACGAAATCAAATAACAAGTCGCATTACGTAATGTGCTGCATTTCACTTTATTTGCACAAAGTATGAAACACAGATAGGCAACAACCAGATCGCAAACTGCACCTGTTGGCCAGACATCCGCGCAACAAAATGGCAGTTCAGATTGTTTTACTTTCCCGCGAATTAACCAGAATAAAAGTAATGGCTAAAAAAAGCTTATTGCTCCAGCAAACAAAGGAATAGCCGAGAAAAGCAACACTCTACTTACCATGAAGTAAATAAGAAAATAAACTAAATCCTTGCTATAATTCGTGCAAAGCGGCTACAGGCAATACTCGACGTACCATGAAGTAAACAAAAAAATTAAATCGTTGCATTAATTTGTGCATATTATCGTAACGCTGCATTAGTGACGAAGTTCTGCCGGAAGCATCCAGAAGGAGAGTGTTTTCAGGCATTTGGCAAGTCGCGGGATCGTGAGCAAATTATCGAAACAAAAAATTGTCAACTAAATAAACATTGGTTCACGCTTCCAGAAATGCTATTTCGAAACAAAGCAAAATCGGCAAAAGAGATTTTTCAGTTTCTCTTCCGCTTTCCGCGTAACCAACACAACCAAAACCAAACTTTTGCTGAGCGCGAATAAAACGCTAAAGCGTGCTACGAGTTCATGAAGGCTCACTCGTCGCATACCAAACAAACAGCACAGTCACTTTAAAGCGCTTCTGTTTCAATAACGGCGAGTCATTGAAAAAAACCCTATTACAATTAACCGTACCAGGAATTGAACACAGATTTCTTGCTTTAAAATCGATATTGATAACCGGCCGGCAAATCTGACCGCAAAAAGGTAAGCAGCATACCAAGAGTAAAATTCCATTTGCTCTACAAACATGTATATATCTTAAAAAGTTATTTAACTTTGCCATCAAATTTCTGCGCCTAAACTGCACAAAGATTAAACGTTATCCAAAATATCAACTAAAACAGATCTTTTGCTACGTGCCGGGGGACATTAATAGATTTTTACAAACTGTTAAACTTTGGTTAATTCTATTTCTCGTCACTTATCTCTATTATTTTTCTCGTCATTCTGTTTCTTTGGAAAAACATTTTTCACTGCTTTTCTGCTTGGCTGTCTTACGCATAATAAGCAACTCTAAATTTCAGTCATATCCTTAAAACTAAAAAATTTCAACCGTACAACATTATCTTGGCATCTCTGAAAGCAGGTGGTAAATCTCTTGATGCTTTCCCCAAGTTGCCCGAAGTTGCCCGAAGTTAAAGCCTCTCACGTTAAGTCAGAAAAGATAAATTAAGATGATGAATGAATGTAAAAGGTTTTTGACTTTCAACTTTTGTGGCAGGAAATTTACTAGTGGAAGAAAGTTTTTGAGACGTCACATCATCATCATAGACGCGATCATTTCTTTTTTGCAAAATTGTTTTATTTGTGCGAGGTTCTTTTTATGCTTAGAAAAGTTATGAAAGGTATTTCTAAAAATTGGATGTTCTAAGAATTATTGTTTACAAGATTTCGCTTAAGGGTCCCACAAATACAGCCGGAGAACCCGTAATGAGGGTTTCCTCTTCAAACCTCACATTTTGGCCACGCTTATAACCAATTAAAAGAGTAAGCTTAAACACAACTCGGGAAAAAATTGGAGCTTTAGCAAACCCACGGGAATTATGTCACGTGATGGCAGTCGGTCGGTTCATTGCACGTTTCATTAAAAAAAAAAAAAACAAACAACAAGAAAATCTTGCATTTTGTTTCGCCATTCGCAGTAATTAACGTGTTGTGACAGGTTCCACAACAAACTTGTCATGAAAACGAGAAATTACATTTCCTTTTAGTCAGTGCTTTATCCTCTTTACCCTTTCATCGCTCAATAGAAACAACATTAAAATTCATGTACGTTTAACAGCAATTCAACATCAATTTTTCTTTGTGTTTTTTATAATCAATAATAAAAAGTTTTAAACCATTCTTAAGCTTCTAATGATTAGGGCTGGAGTTAGAGAGTAAACAAGGAACACTGGGAAGATATTCTTTCTGCTATGTACGAATGCTTTATATAAGTATAGTCAAAAACATTTGACACTGAGGTGGGCAAAATACTGCCCGAGGACCACATGCAATCCACTACGACTTTCCATACGGCCCGCGAAAGCCTCAAGCAAATAACTTTATTCCCACAAGTAAATAACTTTAAATGTCCAAAATTTGCGATAACTACGTTTTTTGGACGAAAAAAGCGATTTTGTACACAGACAGAAAGTAATGATCCTTTTTTTATTAAAGAACACTACGTTTTTGGAACGAAAATGGAGATTTTGGATATTGAGTGAAAGTGATGACTTTTTTTTAGAAATCACTATAGTGCGGCTCGCATTCAAATCAACTTGTAAATGCAGCCCGTGAGCTAAAAAGTTTGCCCGCCCCTGATTAAGTTGTTTTCAATAAGTAAATTAATTAAACCCTGATTGTACCGAATCAATAAAAAGTAAACTTACTTTTATAAAATTTTTTCGAATAACTTCCGTTAAAATTTTTTCGTGTAATCCATTTTCTGATGAAAAGGCAAGGTTATTTACGGTCATAGAAACACCATTATGAGTGGCGTGACTTAGCACTGGCTCTCTATTGTTTCTTGTACTGTTTATTGGGATTTCAATAGATTTTTCACTGCCGTTGAAATTGTTTTTTATCAAAGGGACTCGGTCAAAAATCGAACCCATGTCAGTGGCTGAATTTAGTTTTGAGGACGGTGCGTCGAAGTGCAAAGAACCATTTCTTGTTCTCGGCGACGATACATGATTTGTTTGAGAGGTAGATGACACCGACAAGCAACTATTTATTTCATGCACCGGGGGCTTTTTTCCATTAATAATCGATTGTTGGGTCGGGGAAGAAACCACCGGAGATTGAAGCTGCCAGCAAAATATGACTTCAGACGTAGTTGTTGAGGATGAAACGTACCTAAAAATACAAAGTTAAAGTACAGAATGTGCCATATCGATGGAAAATTTGATCAGCAATTGCCAAACACTTCACCACCTAGTCATATAGCTTTTATGCGAAGTTCAGCAAAAGGAATTTAAAGCAAATAATGTAAAGTTTTAAACTGCCACCAATTTGATTAGGTTTACGCAGAAATGTCATTAAATAACAAAGTCAAATTAAATTATCGTTTATAAAGCATAGTATCGAGAATATAATTTACAACTGCTTCCTACTTTCATCAAATGGCTAACTGGGCAACATGTAAATAAAAAAGCCGTGTCATCAATAGAAATCAATCAAAAACGAACAAAAAAATGCACTGAAATAAACCGAGGTTTTTAATCATACTAAATTTAGTAAACCACCGGTTACTTTATCAGGTCTAATGTAATAAATAGTTTACGAAAGCTGGCATGATTTAAAAAAACTCGGTCAACTTCAATTCAGTGTATCTTTTTCATTCATTTCAACCAACATACTTGAGGCTCGCAATAAGCTGTTTAGAAAATCAAAGTTTTATTTTGCCATAATTAAAAAAAACGTTCCTTTTGCGCACTGTTAAAAAACTGCTGCAAGTCGTTTCATCATTGCAGTCGCCGTTTTGATGTTTTCGGAATTTAGTAATATTTCTTTAATTTCAAAAAAGTTAGTTTCTTTTTACAGTGCAGACAATAACTGATGAAAAACCGATTAAAATTCTATTTTAAAAACAGTTGAAGAACAAAAAACTAATAAAAACTGCTTGCAATTGATAGAAATAATGCAGGTTGTAGCTAACTACTTTTTTTATCTTATTAATACATGACGACGAAATAAAGTTAGTGAAATCGCTATGCAGAATCCTCTTTCTCAAATTGCATTGCTTTGCTTCATAATATGCACCTGCAAAACAAAAAAACTAACCTATAGAACTTACTTTGAACTCGGTTGATATCTCCATATATCAGCAATTAGCGGTGGAATTCGTTTCTTCTGACGAGTGCAGCCTCTGCACGAATGCCGGGTAGCAGCAATAACAACATTACGTAAGCACAGGCCGTTTTCTCGCTTTGCAGGGGTCCCAGCATGGGCATTTTTTAGAATTTTCCGAGTGTTTTCTGAAAAATACTTTTCGTCGAGCTTAAGTTTTTCCTCGGACACGGCCCGGGCGGGCGGAGGTTTGATTTTTTCCGGAGATATTTGAACGGGCTTGCCAAACGCGGGGTATTCCCCGGATTCAATATTGTGCCAACCCCCTTGACTTGGCAAGCAGCTCGGTTTTGTATTTGAAAAGCTTGTGGATGGTGTCGTTGACGAAGACGTCGAAGATCCCGGTACGATTCTAGGAGCGGGAGGAAAGAGATGAACACTTGAATGCTTAGGATCAATACTGGACGTTGCAACAGTGTTTGGTGTCTCAAGCGAGTGAGCGTGAGGATGGTGTGGCGACTTTTCAGGTGGTTTCTTGTCTTCTAAGCAAAAACCGGCGACTTAGACAAAAAGCAAAAGCACACTTTATCAGAACATAATAGAAAAATCTAACTTAAAAGTCATAACCCAAATTGCATGCATTGCCAAGGCAATTCACTTACACTTAAATTCTCACAAATAACCCCTACGTAGAGCGCATAGAATTGTTGAGAAAAAACACTAAAATAAAAATAAAAATTAAATTGAAGGTTCAAAACAAAAACAAAATGTTAACGTTGTACGCAAATATTTGGATTTTTGTAGTATACAGTAAATAGTATAAGCAAATACAAACTTTTATGCGTATTCTTACAATGGAACCATAGCACTTTTCAAGCATTTCTAATAAGTTTCTATTACAATGTTAATATGATAAGGTCGGTCTCTTTAGCAAACACACATCGAAAAGTTAACATCTTTACTTTCTTGTAATTAAATTATTGTATTTGCTTAGTTTCTTAATTTTACCCAAATTAACGTCATGCGTGATGACATTGTCTTGCAAGACGTCAGAGACGCTTCGAAGAGCGTTCGATGCGCGTATTGGTAGATTTCCTGAAGATTCGAGAAGATGGAGATAATGAGGAGGTAGGCAGCCGGTATAGGAGCGTAGATCAATTTTTTCATTGCTCTGCATCAAAAAAGCAATCTTAATAATACTGCTTGAATCAATTTTCTGTGTGTGCATGACACAATCAAAGACAGCAGACGTTTTGGCAGAGAATATAGCTACAGAAACAAATTAATACTTGTTTCAGCATTTTTAAAAGGCATACTTCTGGATATATACTTTGAGAAGGGGATGAAGTAAACTACTAAACTCATTTCATACAGAAAACATTGGCAAAGTACAATTTCCGCAAAAAAGCAAGTATTTGCGGAAAAGTACACTTTTTGCTACGCTTTTAGAAATGGTACACTTTTACGCTTTCTTTTTCCGCAAACACTTTTATTGCAAACTAAGGCAAAAAGATGAAATATTTTTTCGCCAAGGACAAAAGTTTTGGGTTTTAGCGCTTCGTTTACGCTCTGCGCTGTCCGCTTTGCCAGCGAACACTTTCACTATGAACCAACTTTAAAGATTGGAAGTTATGTCAGTGAAAGAATATGAATTTTAAGACCGACGAAATTCATTCAAATGATTTAAAATATCATCAAGCAAAAGCATTGAAATGAAAAGTTGGTCACGAGAAAGAGGAAATATTTTTGAAGTAAAGACAGATACTCAGCTGTTTCAAATAACCTTAACGCAAACCAACTAAAAAAATGCGATCACATCCCCGTATTCAACGTTTAATTTTTGTTAATGACATAAGTCACAATTTATGATCTAACATCATTTTTTTTTCACTGACGAATTTGCGAAGTCATAAAAACGAGGAATTTTCACAAATATAATCGTAATCTACAATAATTCCCAAGAAAATTATCCGGTTGTTGAATTATCTAAAATGACCTGTTTCATGTTTGCTAATAATATATCAAAAAATAATAATTATAGTAAAATCTTTTGTTTAATCTTGCCTATGTAGCAACACATGAACGTTAAAATGGCTGATAAAAATGAAGTACGATCATTGATAATTAATTGACATAAAGAATTAACCAATCTTTATTCTGCAAACCGGTGTTATCATTGTAGTTTGGTTAAAATGGCTGCATAACATCGAACTTACGGCTTTGATGGCCATTGGAGCACTATTCCTTCTTATTGCAAAGTGTCTTTCTCTCGATCGACGACGATTGGGAAAAGTGCTGTCACTAGGAAACCTTTTCTCGCGATTACTTGATGATTCTCGGTCGGTTTCAACTTTTTTTGCCGGACTTTGAGGTCGAAAATCAGGTGACAACGACGCATTTTTCTCGACGCTTTGCTGTCCCTTGTTAAACAGGTATCTCTTCGTCAATCGATCGGCGACGGCATGAGTTTGGTTACGACTATCAAGTGTTTGCATTTTCGCGTGCTGCACGTGAGTTCGAGTTTCGACCGAGTGTTTTCTAATTGACGGTGAACGTGCATTATCAGGTAAATAAGGGGCGTTTTTTGAAATCATTGAATGATGGTAGTTAGCCGGAATTGAATCGACCGCTTGAACTGGATAGAAGACACCGTTTCGCGAGACCAGTTCCTCTTTTGCGGCAAATTCTCGGCGCTTGTCCGAAATTGCTCGATTAGGTTTAACTTCAATTTCTTTAGATCTCCCGTTCTCGTGGGGCATGTTGTTCGCCCTGTTGTTTTCGTGAAGGAGCAATTGTTGAAGTTCCCCTATTCGTCCCCCGAAAGTA
Organism: Diplosoma virens; assembly: GCA_963680785.1. Classification (NCBI taxonomy): domain Eukaryota; kingdom Metazoa; phylum Chordata; class Ascidiacea; order Aplousobranchia; family Didemnidae; genus Diplosoma; species Diplosoma virens. The sequence continues at coordinate 21,240,189 of OY796883.1, forward strand.
GAAAGCGCTCCAGGTGATCTTGCAGCTAGCAGGGAGAGAGACGAATGTAGAGCTTGCAAGTGCGACGCGTCGGTTGACCGCTGTCGCTTTATGGCGGCAACAGGTGTGAATGGGTTTACGTTGGCGATCGGTGATTGATGACGTATCGTCGAATTGACCAATGGCGAGACAGCGTGAGGTTGAGCCGGTTGCACAAACGAAGGGTGTTTGGGAGCCGACCTTAGACTATCGGGCACAGACAAAGCCGGAACAGGAGTAGGAGGATTTACCCTAGATTTTTTGACACTTAAATCCAAAGGTCTTTCGTCCGTGTCAAATTTTCGCTTTGGGGCTTCGGAAGGAGAAGCCTCTTTTTGTCTTCTTATTGCGAAGTCCAGAGGCGCTGTTTCATTTCTTTGGTTGCTGGAAGCCACCGCTTGCTTGACGTTGCTTGGAAACGCGTCGGCGGGCGAAAAACGCTCGCTTTTAACAACTAAGGGCGATGCGAGCGATGAAGGAGGACCCAAATGAGGTCGCGGTATTGGTGCAATCTTTGGTGGGGGCAAATGGAGCATACGGCTGCTGACGAATGACTTCATTTTGACGTCACGATGACGCGGTATACCAGGATGCTGCAAAAATAGAAATTACAGCAAAATATACTGTAAATAAAGCAAAGTAGCAAGCACACGGTTATAGCCTATTAGAATAAAAATTACGAGAAAAGGTAGAAAAGAATCCTATAAAGAGTGAGCTTGCTTTTAAAACCAAACATAAATTTAAGAACCTTTCACTTTCAAATTCTACGATAAAGTAAAATTTCGGCAGAGGGAAAACACGTTTTGCAGGGCTTACGAAACTGCTACTTCCTTCACAACAGTAAACAAACCTGTTTGTTTGTGTTTCGATTCGCTGCTGCTGAGTTTTCATTTATAAAGCGCGACAAGGACGGAGTCTTGCCAACATCACCCGACGAATCGTACAGGGCTAACAGTTCGCTAATCACGTGATCTCCTTTTGCACTCGCCAGTTGAGAGGCGGTCTCACCGTAAGTAGTTCTGAGCGTGGGGTTTCCCCCAAGCTTAAAAATAATGATTTATAATAAAACACAGGAGTCAAACAAAGGCTTTTTGATCATGTCAGTAACTGAAACCGGTTTCAGGCATTTGTGAAACCGAGTTTGCACGGGATGCAATTGGACAATTTAGCAAAGATGTATCTTACTGTCTGGTTTTGCTCAAGTTAGAAAAAAAAAACCAAAAAAAAACAAACTTGTACCGAAAATTGTTGGTTACAACTAAAAATTCTGAAACTTATTTTTCTCTAGATTCTTCTACAAAGTTTCGGTAACCAACAGTGACAATGTGGAAAAAATTCGTTTATGTAAAAATTTTTAAAAAAGCGGGAAAGTAATTCCCAATTTACCGTCAAAAAACATAAAGCAAACAAGAGTCGAAGTCACTTGTGTTTAAACCCTGCATAGCGAGAAGAAAACTTAGTTCAGAAATGTGAATCTTGTAAATTCAGAACGATTACAAAAAAATACAAAATCGACTCAACAGATTTTTACACACCGCTCTTCTGAACAAAATAAAACCTAAATTTTGTGATTTTTCTTCAACTATATGTGGTATCTACAAAAAGGATATAAAAAGCAAATAAAGTAAAACGGTTGACATCATAGTTTAAAAGGCTCCTTTCGAAAAAGAAATTATTTCAGTCAAAATGAAAAAAGGCAAAATTTCGGTTGAAAACTTGCTTTTTGAAGAAGTTTAATTTCGATAAAAACCTTAGACAGCTGCAGTATTGGATTAATTGGACACTATTCACATAATTACATAGAAAAGTTGTGAGGATTTGTAATTAGAGTGAATGTCTTTAGTGTAATTACGAAACGTTAACCTTTCAGTGCCGGTACTCGATTAATAGGTCAAAGGGCGTCCGAAGTTCGGGGCGACCGCTTCCGCAACGTTGCTCCCGAGAAAAAAACACTCACGTGGTACCGCAGAAATGCAGTCGAGTTGGGGGCTATATGTGTCGGGTTTGACCGACCTGAGTTTCTGGCTCGACCTTTCGCTCGGTAAGTTCAAGAGATATAGTTTTGCAAATATTTTAACTTGGACAATAGCGCAAAAACACAGAGAAGAGAGTTTTAAATATTAAAAAGGCTATAACAAAGTGCTTCTTTCAAATAATTCAGAATTTTAGAATTACAAACAGTTCTTCGGAAGTCTTTCGCAATCGTATTGAATAATATATTATAAAATTATTTTTTAAGCAAGCAGAAAATCAATAAAAGTAAGGAAGAAACCACTTCAAACTGTGATACGCTTTGATAATATCAAAATCAACTATGGCGCATAAAAAGTAGCAGAGTTGATCAAAATCAACTTTGGAGCATAAAAAGAGTTGGAAGTCTTAATTTCATTGTCTTTTTAATAAAAATTTTAAAAAATACAAAAAATTCAAACGAAAAATCAATTTCTCATCACAGTCGAAGTTCGATAAGAAAGCAACAACGATTTATTTCGACTTACTTCGAGTAAAGCCTGGGCCGCCTCTTGTTGTGATGCCTTGGTAGCCAGAATTAAAGGCGTTGCACCCCCTCTGTTGTCCTGATAAGTAAACACTTGTTCAAATGATTATTAATTTACAAAACCTGATCCAAAATAATTGAAAATTTGTAAAGAAAAGGTAACTGTATTCCAGTTAAAAGCAAGACGTTTAAAAACTGCATGTAATGGTATTGGCAAAGAGTAATTAAACATTCAGAATAACCGAATTTTTAAGGTGGTTCGATAAAAATAAAAAAAAAACTTTTTAACTGGATAAATTTTCCTATTAATCACGACTTTTAAGGACTTCTCACTTTATACGTAGGTGAAGTAAGACTGATGAAGTGGGCATGGGTCTTTAAAGGGCGATACCATAAATCTTTAACCTTTCATTATATGTTTAATACGAGTTCACCAAAGCATGTCTCGAGAACGCGTTCAATTTGCAACACGGCACCCGGGCAACACAGCCACTTATCGCAGTGGTGGCGAGCCCTTGGCTACAACTGTGTCAATCAGACCAAAAATGGAAATCCAACAGAAACCATCGGCGTCAGAGGTAGAAAGCAGTACACGAAATAGGCGATAAGAATGCAATTAATATAGCAGTATGGTGCAGTTCAAATGAAGAGAGTTTTGCTCTTGTTGGTTTTTAAAATAATTGCTGATTACTGCGACAGCCATCATAGAATTAAATAAAAAAATTAGGCATGAATAATTAACTGAAAAACAAATATTGAAAAAAATTTTCACAGCTACAGCAAACTGTTTTTAATCTTTCAATAGCTTTATAACATTTAAAATATAGCTGATTGAAATCGGTCATTGATTTTTCTTTCAACACTAATCACACTGGTTTCTGTTATGACTGTATCACTCAGATAGGTCTTCCTTTCAGGTGGTGACAACTGACTGACAGTGCACGTTTTTGGAAAGGCACAAACAACTTGCAGTTTCAATTCTTATATAGTGACTTTTCATTTTATGAAAATTTTGACATTAGCATTTTCTATTTTAATTTTGACACTGTTGCATGTGTGATAAACGCAACTACACTTTTCAAATGCCAGGCATCAGCTTCAGCTACATACATGCAAATATAGCGTTGATTTGACAATCAGTTAAATTAACGCGCTTCTTGACAGGAATCCTTCAATTGCTATTTACTAAGAAAATTCGATCTCGAAAAAATCTGAAGCGCAATTTACAGGCGCGTCATAAGCTGTGTGACATCAGAAAAAAACTTGAACACTCTATTTAATAAACTGTCCTAGATTTAAGCAGAAAATTTAAAACGATTTAAAAATGGCTGTTCCTCTGTGTGTGTTTAGAATAAAGCAATCACTAATCAAAGTCGTTCTTGCAAAATAGAAAATTCCATAAAGTCTTTTCTAAAAATACAATTAGAGAACCAAAAATGTAGGCACCTTGCTTTGGCTGTAATAAAATACAATCAGCTCTTCGCTGCGCATCCAGAAAACAGGAACAACGTAACGTTTTAATATCTGCTGCAATTGCAAAGGCCATTCGCATAACGACTAGCGTGCAAACAACTTACAGCAGATTTTCGGCAATGTATCAACAAAACATGGGAGCGAAACCGAAAATCGTCTGGCCTCTTGAAACCAAGCTCGCAATCGTTTTCGTTTTATTCGAGAAACTTCTCATGAAGCCGATTGTGCTTGAATTGCGCTTTGCCTTTAACGATTCAATTAAAATCACCATCAATCAATCAAAAGCTTGAAGAAAAACTCTTTTAAGATTGAAATTTTGTCATGGCAAATGCAACAAGAAAGCACAAATATAGGCCTTAATAAAAATAAACTCATTTATCAAGAGATCATCTTAAGCCCGTAAGATTTACGCAAGAAGTGACCCGATAATTCATTATAATATTATATCGCGCTACTGGACATCGGGTCAAACGACATTATTTTAAAGGCAATAAATAAACATCAAGTTTTGACGAATCAGCTTTTGAGAAATATGTATGCACATAGGCGTACCTGCCCAAAAGATTTTGGCGGGGCAATGAAGTTTTGCCCAAATCATGATTTTCTAGTACTTTATGGATAGGACAAAAAATTTGTCTGAGATTCTTGGACAGAGAAGAAATTTCGTTCTGAAATGATGGTGATTTCTAAAAAAAAAAAGTTCCTCACTTGAATTCAGTTATATATTTTTCAATTTTCGTCCCAAAATTAAGGTATTCTCTAAAAAAAAAAAAAAGGTCTTCACCTAAATTTGGTAACTAATTTTTGCAGTTGATCAATGTCAATGCCCTGAAACTACTGACTTTGCCCAAATTTTTCCTATCGCTTCCCGAAAACTTATGCTCTTGCCCAAATATTTTCTTGTCATTGCCCGAAAAATTTGAATTTCGCCCAATTCTTGGAAACTTGGGGGGTAATAGCCCCCTGCCCCCCCGGCAGGTGCGGCTATGTGTATGCACACCAGTTACAAGTTGGCTAGCACCATGTCGACAGCATAAACGTGGAATGCAAAAATAATAATAAACAATTTGGAATACAAAGTTCTAAAAGCAAAACGATCATACAATGTCAAACCAAAAGTTCAAAACGGTTTTCACAATCGCCTCGATGCGACTCAAAGCACAACTTGCAAAAGCTTTTGAAGCACAGCGGCTCAACTGACTCAACTGTATAAAGCTTCTCGAACATTCCACGTTATGACGAGCTTGCAGAGATTTGTTGAAATCTTAAAGTACTAAAGTAGAAAATCATCGCTGCTTAGTAAAAAAAGTCGTAATTTTAGACCAGAGGCTGAAAAGCAATTTGAATTTTAAAAGCAATTACCAGATCGGATGGTAGACCGCATATTAAACAAGCTTGTTAGTAAACCGCATACTTAACCAGCGCCAACTTAGTTATAAAGTGAAATTATTAACACGACACTTTCGAACTTTCAATGCGGTTCACAGTTTAAAAGCAATTAAAATGAAACTTTAAGCCTCAGTTTGAATTTTACACGGGTACAATTTGCATGACGTGGCATGGTCAGTTTCAAAATTTTCAAATTAAATTTTCGAATAAATAATGCTTGGAAAAAACGAGAACTTTGAAATTAGTTTCATTTTAAATTTACAAAAAGCAATTTCTTTCACCATCCCGTTCGATGCTTCTTTCGTCATCGAGAAACAAGCAAATGAATCAAATGTGTCTGTGCGGAACATCGAGGGAATTGATAATTCGGTGCTTTCCATTGCAGTTTATCAGGGTTATGCAGCAATATGACTCGGAGTGACGGCGTCATTTTTAACATTCAAATTAACAACATGAATCATAAACGGTTAAAAATTATAAAAAAGCGCATTTGTGCATAAAAGACAAACGCAATCAATTGCAACAATTTATTAAACAACCGATCAATCATCACGAAAACACGAGTTCGAACCTCAGGCCGAAAACGTATTGGCGCACCTGGGAATAAACCCAGTTAAATTAGGGTTTTTCTTGTGGCAACCCGTTCCACACAAGCAGAAGCAAAAACTCAGTTACTTTACAACATAAAGGCTAGTCAAGCTTCAAAGAAGGAAAACTAAAGTTTAAGTCACTCAAAACGACGGATATTTGGGATTCCAAGATTTCTGCTTGATCCGAGGCTTTTCAATCAGTGTTCTCCGGTCTCTCGGCGACGCTCTCATGTGAGAAGCTTAGTTTTATAACAGGACAAGTTACTAATATTCTAATTATAGTTTTAAATGTTCCTTGCATAAGTTGTGCTTTTCCGACATACATAAGGAAATCAAAACTTACCGTAATTAGAATAATAAACCTTCAGACATTAAACCTTTGTCGAAAGTTTGTCAAACACTACGAATAATTCTTGATTAAGCGTTAAATCACATTCTTAACTTGACAAATATTAAAACACTATAAATAAGCATTTATATTAGGCTATTATCTGGCTCATTCTATGTTTTTCGAAGTTATTCGAAAAATAATGCAAATTAGTTGACAAATCGTTCAAACAACATATATTTAACATTAGTTTTAAGCAAAAAGGCAAAATACAGTAATCATAATCTACATCTGCTAAAGTTTTGTACCAAACACGAAATAACGCAAAAACCTAGTCGATATACCTTTTAAAACTACCTCATTATCAGTTAAACAAGAATTTGTTTTTTTAATCATTCTAATCAAAAAATTTTATGTAAAATCAACAAATCTTAATACGAAGAGTGAATTTTTTTAACAAATAACTTTGATTCATCTTAATATGTTTACTAAGAAATTAGGAACTTCAGGTACGGCCAAGTGCGTTTCAAAGCCGCAGAGACATCCGAAAAAAAAATCAAAACTTTAAAATTTAACTTAAAAAAAAACTTAATTTCTAACTCTAATTTTAATTTTATATCTAAAGTTGTAAGATTACAAAATGTTGAAACGCAAATTTTATTTATTTACTCATTTTCCACGCCCAAGCGTGTCACATTTTTAAGGCGCCCACCTTTACAAAATTGCGCCAGGCCAACAATGCCTCATTCAGGTAGTATAGCTGTAGTGAAGGAAAGTGTGTGTTAAGTTTGGCCTTCCCTGGAATGAACCCAAACCTCCAAGGTTAGGGGCAACAAACTAACTCTTTAGGAGGATTTACAATTGTACAATATTTTTCATTTCATAATATCAGATTTAATTATTTCGTTACAAAAAAAACGCGACGAGATCAGTAAGAAATTATTTTTAACTCGGCTATATTGAAAAAAAAATATCAAAAAAACTCTTAATGCACAATGTATTTAAAAGAACAACAAAATTAGCAGACAGAGGTGATGTGACCGATCACAATGTAGCAAAATTAAGAACAATTACTAACTCAACTCATCCTTTCAATTTGATTTTTTACATGCTTTCAAAAAATTAGCGATTTATGTAAAAATTGCATCTTTACCCCGTAACAAGAAAAAAAGAAAGTACTCTTTAACTGGTTTTTATCAGAAGGTCCAAACCTTATAAATGAAAAAAGATTAATTACGACTATCATCTTTCGACAAAGCACGTGTTTCTCAGCAATAACAATATTTATCAGGGAGCCATATGATGATATTAATTCTATAATGCCAATGAACAGAGTTTGAAGTGTAATCACGAGTGACATTTTTTATGCCAGTCTTTCGGCTATTTGCAGACTTGGGGTTCAAAAACTATTTTATAGTTCCATGCGAATACTGCACACAGAACGGCCGATTTCCCGTTTTCTACGTCATGGCGGCCATACTCATTTTCTTATAAATCTAAAAATACACATTTTTAGTGAGTCATACATGACCAGTTCGAGGCAACGAAGAATAGATTTGACACGAATCGATTTTAATAAATTGATGAACGTTATCGAGTCATTTTTTAAAATCTTAATCAAAGTAAACTTACAGTAACGAATTTAATTACAACTCCCTGCGCAAACTCCCATATATCATTGAATATGGGAACCATTTTTCGACACTCACACTTATCGAAGACGATAATAATTAAACACAATGCTTACCAAATACAAGTTTTACTCTTAAGATAAACTTGCGTTTAAAAAATTAAAACTGTACCGTAACTAATTACATATTTTTATAATCAGTATCGTATCATAGTTTAGTTAAGCAGCAATTTTTGTATATCAAAAAGTCGAAAAAATTCTATTCAGGTGTTTCTTACTGTTTATGCTGGCATAGAGCAAGCAATAATGATAATAAATTGTATATTCGGTTTCCAGTGATCAAGATTTCAATAAATTGCATTACTCAAAATATTTGATTCGCTAGTAATGATAGTGCAAAAAGGAATCAAGACGACGAAGTGAATTGTTTCAGAGTCTACATGTTTTCCACAATGCCCTTAAAATGAAAATGAGTTCTTTGCAGTAAAGGCGAGAGGAGGCAGCAAATGAAACTAATTTTTTGCTTGGGGAAAATAGCGCGGGAAGTTTGGTTCATTCCCTTCGCAAAAAAAAACTTTGCACACCGGTATTTTTGTGCGTAGTTTGGAAGAGACTTGTTTTGCCAATTAAGGACTTACTTATACAAGTTTACCATGCTTAATTGCCGCGTCGATAGTCATGGTACAGAAAATAACGTTGCATAAAATACAAAATAGCAAACAAAACAGTTTAGATAAACCGATTTGGCAATCATAATTTTTACAGAATAAAGTCTTTCGATTTCTAAAAAATTCTCGAGAAAAAGAGCATACGAAGTAAATTTTTCTAGCTATTGGTTTAAAATTATAAATTTCACAAGCTTTGTAAGGTTTTTAATAACAGGTTTGTATCAATGTATTGCGGAATCGGGCGGGTGGATTTTATTTCATGACGGATGATGAAGCGCTAAGTTTAAGGATTTTTCCACTTAAATTACAACTTCGAGCAACGACTAGCAAACTTAGTTCTTAATCCATAACCTTATGAATACTGTTTAAATGCTAGGCTTTAAGACGTTTTTATTTTCTGGAATAGCAAACTAATAACATGCATCGCGGCAAGCACCACGAAAATTGTCGTAATAAAGACGAAGCCATTTTTATCATTCTACGCTTTAGCCATGACGCAATGAAATACATCATTGACGAATGATAAAAAGGGAAAATTTGGTAAATAAAAATCAAGCAATTGGCTAGCAATGCAAAATTTCACGTGACCAAGGTATGACTTATATCAGATAGGCCGGTAAAGTTTGCAAAACATGTCTTTGCTATACAAAAACACGTGCGACTTTTGTGTTATGAAATAAACAGCGGACAGTCTGAAACTACGTCCAAACAGGTACTCTGACCTTAAACTTTAATAATATTGTGAAGTACAAACTACTGTAGTTATAAATCGTATGAAAATGACGCCACGAAAAGATTCAACAAATGGGCGACGTCACATTCAGACAACCATTAGAATAATATGTCCCTTGCTTTAACCGAAACCTAGACATTTGATTAATTTTTACATTCTTGAATGAAATGTAGTTACGTTTAATAGTAAGCCTATAATACATTTCTATCGCTCTTGGTAAAAACTATGACTGGTTGACAAGAGACGGTTATGAAAACACAAAACGACAGTCAGAGTTATTCGATACTTTAATCGTGACTATCAATACATTACTTCTGCGCTAGGTTAACTAGGGCCATACAGCCCTCTTTTTGTAATTTCACAACCCAGGGGTTAATTGCAATTTTTCCAGCTTTTTCTTATTCTTTAAATTGTATGAATGCATTGAATACAATGAATATATTTGCAAGAGCAAGTGTAATCGTTCATATCTGGGAGCAGTTAAAAGCTTGAGCGAAAGGTTGGCTATAAAATAAATTTTTGCTTTTTAAAAACGGAGGACGAAAATAATAATTTATGAAAAAAAAAGAATTTTTGCTGAGGACAAATAATAATTTATGAAAATGATTTCTAACACAGCAAGTTTTATTGACTTACAATGTTTTTTAAAACTTTCTTTTTTCCAAAAATAATTGAAAGCGCAAAATATTTTTATTTTAAGATTAGCCCACTACGAGAAAAAATGTTTTTTAAAAAATATGTTGATTTTTGCTCAGGCTCCAAGTAAAAAAGAACAATTACAATAAAATGAGTATTATAAACTAAAAAATATGAAAAAAAACTTTTATCGAGAACGTAATCTAAAAATAAAGCTTTTATCTTTTCGTTTATACCAAACAATATAAAAGCTTTCACTTGCTTTAAAATGACTTAATTTCGAACACATACAATTTAAGTCTTTTACATTACTTACAGTTGATTTTCAATTATATAGTCAGTTTGTTAAAACATCATTAAATGAACTGGTTCAAACTTATGTATAAGTATAAAAGTGTTACTGAACTCGCAATTCTTTTTCTAGACCCTGTCGTCGATACTACATTGCATCTGTTCTCATGAAACAAAAAATTCCTTTGATGCTAACTCGTTTTTGATCATCTGGTCATTCCGTTTAAAAAGTTCTGACAGTGACTACAGAAAAGAGAGCTTGGGAAACAAGCCGAAATAAATTTCCTTCCTCTCTGTGCATAAACAAACTCCTTTGGGTTGATCCTATTGTCTTATATTTTAATAAGTAATAGTAATCGCTTGAATGGGATGTCTGCCACCATAAATAAACTACGAATGGCACGACGCGATATAAGCTTAGCTGCGTGAAAAAAGACAGCGCGGAATGCAGCACGGTTACGTAATCAGCTTTCAGTTCCGTAATCAACTACTAAAAACGATCAACTTACCAAAGCGTTTATGCTGGCTCCAGCCTTTTTCAAAAGCTTAATCGCTTCAGGCTTTCCATGTATTGCTCCAAGATGCATGGGCGTGTAACCTGAATAGAAGTTTTATCTTGTTTGAAAATAGAACTTTCTAAACTTTAATCAAAGCTGCAGTACAATTTTGTTTTCGAGCTTCTGCTGTACGTATTTAATCAAAAGATCTAGACAAGCATTGCCGATTGTTACAATATAGCTCTAGGACAAAATGCGTAAGAAAATAGCTAGAAGGTATAAAACAATTGAAAGCCACCAATATTATATGCCAACGGCTGTAGAGGCGCAAACTGACAAGTACGAATTTTGCCAATGGGTAATTTACTACTGGCATTAAACGAACATCTGAAATAAATCTGTGCCTATCCTTAAAATTCGATAATGATTTTACACCACGCGGTGACGTTGATGGCGGTAAAATCATGTTCTGAAAAACGGTTCTTGGCCAAAAAATTTGAAAATAGTCTGCATATTGTTAAAAAATTGTACGAATATATGTCACGACTAGATTTTGCTGCTGTACTTGCAAATGATGACATTTATTTACAAAAACGTGTCAACGCTGCAGCTGCTTCAAGAAAAAACTAACACGAAACATTGTTTTGAATAGATGAATTTTTTTAGATGTTACTATACAGCATAATATTAGTATGCCATTTTTGAGATTAATACGACGACATAAAAGAGCAATTATGATCAACACATATACTATTACTTTTGGAAGGTGCTTTACAAAGAACAAGGCAATTACTCAAATTTGACAACGCGACATAAACCATTAAATCACAAGATGGTGCTTTGGTAGAACCAAAAATATTATCTCCATGAAGCAAAAAAAATTACTACAATCAAGTTAAGGTTTAAGTACAATTCAACACAAATAAATGCAAGATTGATTTATGAAATGGCGATGCATGTTTTGGCTGAGTAAATATGAAACAAAACACGATTTATCATTTCCTCATTTATGAAATCAAAGTTTCAAACAACAATTTAAAGGAGAGTAATCTCAATTTCTTAATATTAATGTACGTTTAAAATGAAACAAAACCTTATTTTAAAATTATTGTCATTTTGACTCCCCATAAAATTCGGCGAACCCGAAATTATTTTTTGTTTTCCTATTTATATCACTTGCATTTTCTGGGGTAGAAGCAACAAAAATTAAGATTATGATTTTTAATACACTAAATTTCGTGTGTAATGGAAACGAACTTTGAAACCAGACTGCCATATTAAAAACCAGCATGAATCTACTAATATCGCTCTTTGTACGTTTTTTCCCGCAATTAAAAGTTTAGGGGGTAAAAGTAGTTTCGAAATAGCGAGACTTTAACCTAAATATTTGAAGGGAAGTTATATAGACTTGTTGAGGCCTCAGGCTCCATGACTTCGCAGAAACCGCTGAGGCAACTAACAGCCTAAAGCATTTTTTGATTTTTTATTTAAAACAATTTATCGATATTCTAAATGGGAATTTATCTAACCATGTAAGTAAACTTTTTACCAATTACTGCTATTTAATAATTAATAAGGCTTGTAGTATATTGTTTAAAACATTGAAACAAAACATGTAGAAAAAGTAACCCACTTAGTATTCTTTTAAGACCGTAGATTGTTAACAAATAATAAGCCGTATTGATGGGCATTTCTGCCTCCAAAAGATCTGGGTTGGATTCCAGAGGAAATCGAATTTTACGCAGTATTATCAACATTTCACCATTATTAATGTTATTTTCACATAAATGTTGCCCTGTGGTGTTGCAGCAAGGATTTCTACTTCAAACTCATTAAACGCTTGAAAAAACAAAATACTAATGAAAGATTAGAATTTTGTTCGAGTAATCGGAGGATGGAAGTTGAATAGAAGTGATAAATTTCAGAAGACAACGGCTTAAATTTGCGTGTGGATTTCTTTCATTCGTTATTTAAATTGAGAAGAAAAGCATTTGAAATAAACATTACTGAAATTGAAAAGATCAGTTTGCCTTCAGAGCTTTTTCGTAATCTCAGAATCTGTAAACCGATCGAAAGCATATTGAAATGTCTTTTTAGTGAATATAAAAAGCAATGAAAACGGACAAACTTGTTGTTTTGCTGACGTTTAAAGGTATAACTTAATACGAGTATGATATCACTACCATTTTAAAGTTACATCTCATATGTCATCAACTAAATTGTTTTTGCATGCATTGGTTTTTTGAAAGCACGTTTTATTGGTGGTGCACGCAGAGATTTGTTTTCGGGCGGGGGGGGGGGAGGTGACGAGCCAAAAATATAATTACTAACGGTTTAAATAAAATAAAAATCTTTTCTTTTTTTTTGGCATCACTTTTTTTATACCTTTTAAGTCATCTACGTACATTCTTCGTGGTAGTATCTGACCCCCAACTTTCCCGTGAGTAGACAAGATGCATTTTTCCCGTGTCATTCTTTTTCTAAACGTAGCTAGACGCTGGGCAGTGTAGATACAAGCTTGACCACATAACATACGAGAGGAAAGGAAAAGAAAAGTTCTCCTTAAATTACGATGTATCATCAGAAAGAAAAGATTAAAATTAGGTGTATACGCGAATTCCGTCAAAAATGCCAAAATTGCACAATTATTCCACTATTTAGCGATCCCAGAAAAATATAATTTCTTAATTTTCAGTACTAAGTCCATCGAAAAATATCTCGAAAAAAAAACGCAGACAGACAGTCGAACCAAAATTGGGTCATTGCCAATGGGTCTTTTGTCCAGATCACAGCACAACAAGTCAAATCTTCACTTTGAGGCAAATTTCAAAATAAATTCCGTAGGTTTTAGCTTTTCCATTTAAAAAGAAGGTTGGAAAGGGATTTCTCAAAATAAACTTTAAAAGATCTTGTTGAAGAAAGACGTTAATGGTCAGATGTTGCTTGTTATTTTGCTGTTAGCCGGAAATTTGTGTCCTTAAACAATAAAGTAGTGATAAGTGGTATGTTGTTCGTCATAAATGGTAAACAATCGATTAATTTTCAAGTGGGAATTGATCTGTGGCATAAGTGTCTGCTTCTCGCGGTCGGTTTGGCTTTGCTTGTTGTCGGGGAATTAAGTTCCAGGGCATTGCTTGGAAATTGCGAAAATGAAAATCAGGACCAAGAGTGAGTCATTTAATCTTTACATAAAAACCTGGTCATTGCTCTGTGCAAAGCGGCAGAGTTTTACAGAAGCAATCGAAGAAGTTCAAGTTCACGCTGCCATTCAAGAGTGAAGCAAGGGAAACGGAAGAAAGAAGAATTATGATCGGATAGAGCAACAGTGGTCAAACAGGGGTACACAGTAGATTTTTCGGGAGTAGATGAACATAGTGGTAATATTGTATAAATCAGGTTAACCAGAAATCCTGATGTCAATAAAGCAGAAGCGAAAGTTTTTTCGTTTTTAGTTTTTCCGGTTTATAAAGTGGAGTAGTAAAGTTTCAAAGTAGTAATGTATATAAAAACAAGACCATTGCCTGTGCATTAAAACATCCCATCCCATCAAGCAAAAATATCTCCTTTACTAAGCTTGCAAACATTCAAGAGACTTATAGTAGTATCAAACGGTTTTTTTAGCCAATGATTTTAGTCTTTCGACAATTTAAATTTTATATAGACCTACTTCTACTTCAGTTTTATTATTGAGCTTAAAGCAACTATTTTAATATTGTTTTTTTAAAGTAAAGTATATACAGTACGCGTACAAAAATCTAACTAACAGTTTTTTTATCTAACAGACCAGGAAACATAAAAAATTATTTTTTCAGCTCCTCAAATTTATCATGAAAATTGGCAAAAATGAATGTTTCCAATGAGTAATTGCATTATCGTAAATGTGATATAAGCCAGAACACATTCCCCGATATCAGGATATTGAGACAAAAAATACGACGTACGGTCTGGTATTTATTACAAATTAAAATTTCTGATAAAAAAATTTTCCCAAATCACAAAATGCACCTTAAGACATGCGACCCAGAAATCTAGCACTATGCGAAACAATTAGTGCAGCATCAAATAACAAAAAGAATAACAGTTTCAATGATATTTTAATCATTCTATGAAGTTTTATTTATTTATTTATTTATAGCTTTTTTTTTATCTCTACCTTTATTCTCCTGACTCGCAAGACAACATCGGAGGAGATAAGCATAGGGCAATTGTTACGCAATTACTCCGAGCTGCTTCTGAAAATGCTAAGATATTGGTGTCCAGTTGCAATTTCTTATTTTCGTTTTTTAGTTTTTACTAGAGATAGACTGTAGTTGAAATATAAAACTGCTTGCTAAGATCGCCAAGCAGAGGAAAATGTCTACTCCAAGAACTGAACAGAATGGCGCGAGTAGGTTTGGGACCGTGAAATGTGTCGATAGCACTCACGACACTTTTAACCCCTTGCTTCCGACATGCAATGAGACGTTAAAAAACTGAATGACTCGGAAAACAATTAGTTTCAATAACGAAAAAAATTTCAAGCTAAGTTATAAACAAGAAACGTCGCTTTAGCTCAGAAGAATACTAATTGATAGCCGAACAGTGTCAGTTAACGTTTGCATGTCTGGTTTTCAAGTCAAAGGCACGCTTCTATGTTTATCGACCTTGTTTAGAAAAAGCCGTTCCATATTATGCTACACGATATTGTTCATAATGTCATACGAACTGGCATGACCTTGCTGTATTTATGCAAACTAAGTAGATCCTCGCCAGCAGCATTTCGATGAAGGTACATGTAATTCTGCGATGACACGAGAGCACGCGAAACGGTTTTGAAAATGCACTTTGTATCGA
Organism: Diplosoma virens; assembly: GCA_963680785.1. Taxonomy (NCBI): domain Eukaryota; kingdom Metazoa; phylum Chordata; class Ascidiacea; order Aplousobranchia; family Didemnidae; genus Diplosoma; species Diplosoma virens. The sequence continues at coordinate 21,255,772 of OY796883.1, forward strand.
GTAGAAGCAGAAGTTGAAAACCAACATGCCAATTATGATAGAAAACTAACACAATCATCAAAAGGTTATTTCTTGAGACACCTAACTAAAAATTAGATGCGCTATTTTTTTTTTAATTATGAACAAAATAGAATAACTTTAAGCTACATAATTATTTCTAACATTTCTCAGGTTTATCACATTATTTTAATCACTAAAACGACCCCTTATTCTTCTTTTATTTTAGTTATAGTACTTAAGCAGCTTTTATCACTATTTGTGGTGTTTCACAAAATTCAATGTTTATTTTTTGATCTTGACTTTTGTAATTAACAATTTTTCACGGCATATTTAATGAAGTGTACATACAGAAGAAAAGTAGTCTTACTTTTTATGGTAATACTCACGAACATTTATTTAATTTACTTAACGTGAGAAATATAAACAATCTGTTTTGGATGAGATCCCGTTTTTTTTTTTTTTTTTAATTCACAACATTTCAGGCATATTTTAATTATGGACCATAGACTCGATTTAATTTTCTCATGAAAAAATTTGGACGGCTTTGGTGGGGGGGCTGGGGGCCGGTCAATTATTAGAATTCAAACAGAAACCTCGCAGAGGTTTAAATTGAAATTTAGCCGCTTAATTGTGGAATTTTTTATTGCGATATGTCTGTGGCCAAAGCCTCGTCACATTGTTAATGTGATAAAAATATTCTAACGTGGAAGCAGCCACTAACTTGCCGCAACCTTATAGAGGATAAAGCGTTCATCTTAAATGGTAATTAGCAGTGAGATTTGAATTTTAAAACCAACATAATCACATAACCTTTAATTTACAACCAATCTGAACAAACCTTATTAAGTCCAACTTGCGCTAAGCTGGCACTATTACAAAAAAGTCTGTACTTTCATACAATTATTGACATAACACAAACCCGACATATTATTTTCCTTTTACTTCGTTGTATTATCAAAGCAAACAAGCCGCAAAGACATGAACTGCGATCCAAAAGGGCAAAAGTCATCTTGCAATAAGATAACCATGGCCAAACTAATAAGAAGTAAAAAGAGATGACGGCTCCTTTGAGATTACTCAAAGCCAGAGTAATAAATAAAAAATTTACTCGGGTGTTTTAAAGTAATTATGGTTCATGAACAACAGGTTTCATTAATTATTCAAGTTTGATTGATTCGAGTAAGATAAACGAAGCAATAACCTTCTGTGAACCACGGAGCAAAACTCACACCAATCAAAGTGCAAGGCGCATATGTAAATGTATATACCAAACGCTACTTAACTGACCATCTAGATTTTTCTTTTCCAACGTCTCGGCAGAGGCAAACTGAAGGACGACTTGAAGGCTTTTGGGCTGATTTACTTTGTTGCCGTGCTTGATGGCAAGATGAATGCAATTGTTGCCATGGCGATCGGTGACGTTGCAACTCGACGGACTAGCGCTGAGAAGCAACTCGATAATCTGAGGCGCGTCGACGATGCAAGCAACGTGCAGTGGCGTCTGTGAAAAAACGGTTTGGACAAATTAACTTGCACGCAACAGAGCAGTTGGCTGAGGGCAGATCGACACCAGCACGACCACCACGATTACGTCACGACTGGTAAACATTGCTTAACGAATTGGCTCTTTATTAAGTTTTAGCAATGCATAGTAAAATAGAACGACTAAACGGAATTTAGCATCAGACGTTATGACACGTCCATCGCACAAGTAAGATACAAGATGGTAGCTTTTTTTCGACAGGTAAGATGTACATCATGAAATAATACTATCGCACGTTGGGCCAGTAACTCCTTACTAAAGCATAAAAAACAAAAAATGAAATAAACGATAAAAATATAAAAGAAAGGAAGCATTTACCCCATCAAGATTACTATCGAAAAACCAAAATCAAAAATAAAAAGAAATGACTTTCGTGACCAACATGTAAACCCGAAAACGCAGGTGGTCTACGGCGTGGCGAAGTCGGCGGCTTTGTTCGATAAGCAAAGATAAACCAAGATAAAAGCAATTTTTGGTAGTCTGGTTGTATTGCCAATATGATTAAACATACTGATCCGATTCACAAAAGTGCGATGTATAAAGAAAAGTTAAACTGATTTATGACAAACAAAATCGGTTTAAAAGATATTTACTTCGAATTAAGACGAAACAGCAGCAAGGAATAACTCGTCTATTCTAAAATAAGAAAACCAGGCTATTAGTTGGAAAAGCGAACCCGTGTTCTTCTGTACACAGATAATAACCAGAGAGTAAACACATAAGAGGTGGGTTTCATAGTAAGACAAAGTTTTTTTTTTTATTTGTCTTTATGCTTTTATCCTATTGACTCGCAGGAGAGCGACGGAGGCGCTATACAAAGTTTACTGAAGGTTTTTATAATTTATTGGGAGTGCTTGTCATTGGCAGTGAATCGTACAGTACTAAATTTCGGTTTTCAAAAATAAAAGAGTTAGAAATAATTTTTGTTTTATTTTATTGTTCTTTGGTATATTAATGACGAGAAGATAATAAAATAGTACAAATGCTGACATCAAAACTACAACAGAATTATTTCAACACTGGAAATTGCAACTAAAATAAGTATTGAACGTAAAACATTGAATAAAGCCTGAACTAAACCTGGCGTATACTAGGCGCATAAGCTTGGCGTGATTTTGTTTATTAAAATTCCCACACTCAGTGTATATGCTCGGCGTATAAAATGCAATAAAAGAACAAACGTACGCCGACTGTATACGACTTGGAATACACCATGTTTACATCAAGCCTATGCTTTGCCAACACCTTTCTATATTTAATAATTGTTTCAAAAAGTTTTATCAACAACTACATAAGTCAAATAATTAATTCTTACAAAGCTAAACAAATATGTTTCTTGTCAAGAGTGACGTTATAAGCGGAAGGAAAGCGCAGAATAATAAAACGTGTCACGCATCGATAACAGATGTAGTCTAAGAAACCTAGCAATGGTTAAATAAATTGCAGCAAAACGATTATTTTCATCATATTTTGCTGATGAAAGCGTTTCAATCAACCAAAAGCAGTAATTCATCATGAAGTCAATGAATGACTTTAACTGAAGAACTGCAAAAAAGCTTATTCGTAACTTTTAAAACTCTCTTTTTGTTGAGCAAACATTAATTTCTTTCATAGTTTTTACAGTTTTGTAAATGATATTCATATTGAACAACTTAGTAACGGGTAGGTCGGAAGTATAAGATGACATTTAAGTTGATCAAATCAATAAATAGCATCAATGTCCACATCAAATCGACATGAAACAAAAATTGAATTGTAACTGAGCGCACAACATTGTGTTAACTTCATCTTATTTTGCTGCTTAATTGCAAATCTTAAGAAACGATTAATAATTTTATAATGAGAAATGCTAAAAGAAAAAATTTTTTTAAAAATATATTGCATGGGGTTCAAAAAAATAAATAGTAGCCTATATCAAGGATGGCGAACCACTGACCCTCGGGTCACAGTGCCACTCACTTATGGAAATTTAATGACCAATTCGTTGTTTAGAAAAAAAAAAATTTTAATTTAGCAGGGGCTACGTTACAATTATCGTCATAAGCATTTTTACCATAATTGACAAGTGTTTTTGTCTTCTCTTTAAGTAAAGGTGTTTTTATTTTACGCCTTTTGGAATCCCCGAAATTAGCACCACAATGCTAGCGAAGACAAAAAACAAAGTTTAATTTTTTTGTTTCTTCACTTGTCGATAAGGTAAAAAAACCCCAAAAATTCAGACTTTTTTCTTATTTATTTTAGCCAATGGCCCACTTTATCGCACCCTTTATTATACTGTCATTTTTTTGACCCGTCCTATGACAAAGGTTTGCCATCATTGGCCTATATATTATAATGGGTCGTTCTTATATTCGATTTTAGATCTATTGCGGTAAGAAATAATAACCAAACGATGAGGTCAGACAGATAAACATTGACGCCAGCTATTTTATTTTTGTGACATGAGCTTATGTGCTTTATGTTTTTTCTTGGCAGACAAACTTAAACACACAAAAAACAAATTAGTACCCTAAAATACTGAATATGAAATTACAAGATAAATTTGGATCAATGCGCAGAGCACAGAGATATTTCTCAAATGTTTTGGTTTCAGACACATAACGGAGACAGAAGTTTTTTGCAGTGCACTAGAAGCCTAAAGATATTGTTATTTTAGCAAAAAGTATACCATCTCGCTTGTATGCCTGCTTGCACGCCCATTTTAAAGTTAGAAATATCTTCAAAAACTTACACGGCACGTAGCTTGAGAATCATCGAGGGTGTACTTTAAAAAAATCTTCTTGTACAGTAGATAAAAGATTTATGAATAACAGTTTAAAGTTAAAGTAACAATATACTGTAGCTATTAAAATGACACTAGACCATAGTAGTCTATTACAGTTTTTTAAATATAAGTGAAAAAAATTGCTACTCGTTAAAAAATTTCTGTTGGCTGCTCGTGTTTGGGAAAAGAAATGAAGAAGCAAAGCAGCTTCAAATAAAAGATAAATTAAACTTGTAATCCAAAACCTGACATGTCACTCATTGATTGATAAAGTCAAAAAGTGTCAAAGCTATTTAGCGCCATCGCGTGCTTAATCAACAAAGTAAGACGGCGCAAATATATACGTATTTTAAGATTGAGTTAAAGCGCAAAAATTATTTTTTAATAAACACAAACTGCTTTAGTTAAAAAAAATTTAATTATTTTCAAGACTAAAATCTCTTAAAGAATTTTTTATGGCATTCTCGCAAAACTTTTTATTTTGCGCTTCTGGGGATGATAAATTTTAAAGAACGTAATTTTTAGCTTTTCTCCACAAAGGGTTGAACTATTTTAAACATCCAGAAATGTGCCACAAAAGAAAACTACTTGAAAAATTGGGCATCTTTATTTCTTATTTTGACGTAAAATTTCAAAATGCAAAACTTTTTTTGTTTGAATACTCGACAAAATATTCTCTTTTTTTTTAATCAGACGGCACTAAATGCTTTAATTATAAGGAAATATTGATTGAATTTTGAAGATAGTTTCAATTTTTTCGATTATTGAACTCATCGAATTTTTGCATTTCAAATGAATAAAAAGTTATTGGTTGCCCTCAATTTAAATTTTCAATAGACCATCGAAAAAAGTTTATATTCCCTGAAGATATGTAAGACAGAATTTCTTCCGTTTTTATTGATTTCAGCAAAACTTAAGATTAGCTTCAAAGACAATATTTACCAGGAATGCGGACTCATCAAAATCTCGAAGCGAGTCTGAGTCCGAGTCCGAGTCCTAGTCCGCATCCCTGTCTAACACTAAGAATTGTCCCTTTGATTGTTATGTAGTAAATCATCCAAGAACTGACATAAGTTGCAAAAAAATCTAATTGGTAATATTTTTGTTTTGTACAAGTAATGAGGGGAAGGTCTGTCAAAAGTGGTGGAGAGGGAAATGTCCTTGCCTTTTTGAATGCTTTAAATTGTTCCCCTGCTTTTTTCAAAAAGAAAGGGTACGTGTGCACAGATACAAAAGCATTGGATCTTATTTGTCTCTACAATCATAAAAACTCGACCAAAATATCAGATCGGTTGAAGGTGAAAGTTATTATTTTGATTATGGTCTGCACCTTAAATTTAAGACAAAAGTAGGGTACTATAGACTCAATTGAAAATGATGTCGTTTTTTCCTTTTTTTTTTAGTTTTTACCGAAAAATTGGGACGAAAATGGAAATTTTGAATACCGATTGGAAGTGATAACTTTTTTTTTTTAGTCTTCACCTAAAATTTGGGACAAAATGGAGATTTTGGACACTGATTGGAAGTAATGACTTTGTTTTAGTCATGACTAGATTCAGCGCTGAAAACGGTCGCAGTATGAAAAACTCTGTGAAGCCTTGTGTTTTTTAAAGTTGTCTTTTTTTAAATTTTACCCCCGGACAAAAACGCTTTCCGGTTGAACCTTCGGTATTAAAAGTGACAATCTTGAGCACAACAGAGTAAGCACAGTTACAAAATTTAGAATAGTGACGAAGAGTAATATGAAAGAAATTATATTTTAACATCTCTTTCATTTTTTATTTAAGACTTAGCATTTTATTTATTATTTTTTTCCTACTAAGTATTGATAACAATAATTCGGGAAACCTTCAAATCATCGATGTCGCATGAAATCTAGACGTCGGACTCGCCAGACAAAAGCTACTTTTTTGGCGCGCCCGAGTTTGAGCCCAGCTTTATTGGACAGAATTGACGAGTTCCGAGTTCGAGTCCGCATCTCTGATATTTACCCACTACATACGCTTCACGCTCAACATTGCTTATTATTTAAACTCCTATAACGTTGAAGTCCACGCAGTGATTTAACCAGATATAAGAAAATGGTGAAACTTCAGTAAATTTTTTAAATATGACACATCTACACTCAACATTGAAAAACTGATGTAGTTGTAAATCATATGTGTACAAATAACAGCTTCTCTGAACAAAATAACAAACAATTTCATGTCGAGAGGTGGCACTCAAGATTTACATATAAACATCAAGCAGCTTTTTCTTCATGATTATCCACCTACATGTTGACTGAATTTGAAAAAATACAAGATATTTGAGCAACAAAACAGTCTATTTTAAATCTAAACGTGAGTCTCTGTTATTATGCAATATTGCGTAATAACTCAACATTGATGACTAAGCTAAAACGGTAGCTAGGCTTGAGAAACGTTTTCCTATTCTGGATGAAATTTTCGTTAGAATTTTTTTTATTTCTTTATTCACACATGATTATAAATTAATAAACGGGCAATAAAAAAACATTTAACAAAGTTTGCAGTTTAAAGTCGGAGCGGAAAACATGGAATTTAAAGAAAAAAGTGTAGATTTTAAACCATGTGCAATTGTGCATGTGTATTTTAAAGAAAGAAACAATTTTAAATAAATAAAATTTACATAAATAATTAACTAGTAACATTCAATTGAATATTTTAAAAATGCAGAAACTTTTGTTAGCAGTTTTTAAACATCCTCAATTTTCTACTTCATTTTTACATTTATCAATTCGGCCTTGCATAATGCTGTTTACAGTATAGTGGTTTAGAAGCAAAACAAGTGTTACATAACGGATTAAAGCTCGTTTCCACTACGAGCGTGAATTAAAGAATTCTTTGTTTTATTTATTGACTTTCTTGCTTTGCTTAGTGCTTGCTTAGATTTCAAGCGCGAAAAGATCAATAAAACAAAAAAAGAATGGCTCATTCCACGCTTGTAGTGAAAATGTTGGCAGCGTGATCGAGTGGTTAAAGCGACGGGCTTGTGAGCAACACGGTCTCGGTTCAAAACCCACTTGCGCCATTCCTTGGGAAAGACACTTTACGGCACATTCCCTTGCTTGGTGGTCCCGTCAAGCAGTTCTAAATTACAGTCATATCTCTATTAAAAAAATTACAAGCGGACAGCAATATATTGGCATCTCCGGAAGCAGGTCGGGGTAATTGCTTACCCTATGTATTAGCGCTTCCGTCGCTTTCCTGCGAGTCAGGAGGATAAATATAAAGATAAAATAAAAATAAATAAAAAATAAAAACGAACCTTTATACTGTTTATATGAGCATTTAATGCCTCTTAAGATTCTTTGGAGCTCTGACTGATGATGCTGATTTTCGTCTGGCGTTATCGCCAGAAGAACATCAAAAATAATAAGATTAAGGCTTGATGAAGAATTTTACCACATTTTTAATGTTGTTTAAGTTGAACTATCATTACTTTAGCACATAATCTACCCGCAATTCATCAAATTTCTAATTTTTGGCTTGACTTGCCAGAGATTCAAACCAGCAGTTAACGTCATTTGAAGCTACGATTAAGCAACATCTTATTTGATAGAACATGATAAAAATCTTTTGCGATAACTTCAGCTGTCAAAGTACCATCTTTGTATCGGTTCCTGGTGATTGACGCAAATTAAAGCAGCGCGAAAACATTAAAAGTTTGTATTTAAAACTGCAGCCGATTTTGGGTATTACGTCATACGTATAACGTCGCAATTTGGAGAAAGCCTGTTTTTAGTGATGCCACAAGCAAAATACAACATGAAAATCAGGTTTGTTAAAAATAAGATTTCTTAATATTAATAATACTTCAGATCATGCCACTTTTGCAAGGAAACAAGATAGCGGCAGGGCCGAGGCAGAACACACGACCTAGCTATTCCAAATGAAAACAGAGACTTTTGATTATTCGCCACTTTGCCGAAAACGTCCGTGCTGACTTAAGCTCAGATTTCAGAAAAGTTTATTTCAATTAAAAATTACTTTCTGTAAATAAACTGAACATCATGATTCGTCAAAATGCTTTCAGTTAAACTCAGTTCTAGCTGCGATAACAAAACGACACGGCCCTTACAAGAAGAACAGAAGGCAATGCTGGTGGAGTAGCAATGTATATATCTGATAATCTTAAATGTAAGGTATGTAAAAATCAATACCAACTATGCAACTCAGAAGCCTTGTGAGTTAATATTATCGATCAGACTGATTCATCTTACGTTATCGGAGTAATCTATCGTCATCCCTCACAAGTACTACTCGTAATTAATGCTTTTATTGAAGACCTATCTAAATGCCTCACTGATTTTAATAAACACAATAAAAACTACTTCATCCTGGGAAATCTTAATATTAATATTTTCGCAATCAATAGATGACCTGATACTATGCATTTTATAAACACGCTGATTAGCTGCGGAACTTTCCCCATTATTACTAAACCTACTAGGGTTACTGATTCAACAGCTACGATTATAGATCATATAATAGCTAATGTCACGAATCATGAAATTCTCTCCGGGGTTATTGAAACTTCTATAGTTAGTGATCACTATCCCGTATTTTGTCAAGTACACAATATAACGCCCTCCAGGGAAAATAATAATTTTATCGGTTACTATAGCGACAAATCTAAATTTATTTTACGAATTTACCCGAAATAACCAATAACAATTTTGGTGAAATATTCAACGAATTCACACGTATTGTTTTGCAAGTAATTGACAAGCATGCTCCTGTAAAAAAATTTTCTCGTAAGCAAAAGAAATTCCTTAAAAAACCGTGGATAACTGAAGCCATTGTAGTTTCTATGAAAAAAAACGTGCTCTGTTTAAAACTCTTTTTTTGAATCATAATAATTCTCAAAGAAGTTATTATAAACAATATTTAAAGTTGAGAAAAATTAAAAGTATTTTTAAAAGATTATATTTTGAAAAAGAGCTTCATAACAACAGGGAAAACCAAAAAAAACTTAGAATATCATAAAGACGCCGCTTCCCTCAAAGAACAAATCCTGTAACAATGCACAAGATCTACATGATTTAGCATCAGACAATCAAGTAAAACAGGCGGAGAAATTTAATGAATTCTTCCGCACTATTGGGGGAAAATTAGGTACAACTGTTCCAACTAATCAGGGTAATTCAGAAGTACCTTGCAAAACGACTTGTTGAATCTACGTATCTTGAAGCTACGAGTATTACTGAAATTGTTAATACTATTCCCTCTCAACGTGAACAAAGCTGCAGATCATGATAAAATACCTGCTTACTTTCTTAAAATTGCACCTTTCACATTAGCCCTTTTTTACTGATTTTAATCAATTATGCTTTTGGTAACAGAACTTTTCCCAGTAACTGTAAAATTCCTAAAGTAATACCAATTCACAAACATGGAGATACCAGTGACACAAACAATTTTAGACCCATCTCCTTGCTTACATGTTTTTCAAAAATATTTGAAAAAATAATCTTTAAACGCATTATTTGCTTTATAAAAAAGCACGGTGTGCTTAACCCTCAACAATATGGATTTCAAAAAGGTATCTCCACAGCTCATGCTATTCTTAATGTAGTAACCTCTACATATGATGCTATTAATTAAAATAAGTTTACAGCAATCTTTTTTCTAAATTTAAAAAAAAGCGTTTGTTACAGTTTGTTAAAAAACTCTTCTTAAGAAGTCAGACCATTATGGACTTCGTGGTCCAGTTAATAAATTACTTGGCTCTTATTTGCAAAGACATCAATTTGCATCATTAAATATAATCATTATACGATTCGATTAAATGGTTATGGGGTACCGCAAGGATTAATACTCGGCCCATTGCTATTTTATTGTACGTAAATGACCTTCTTAATGCTGTCTAAAGTGCTCCACGACTGTTAGCTGATGATACTTGTCTTCTGCTCTCTCACTTAAACCCCAAAATTCTTCAAGAAAATCTAAATCACTTTTTGATACTGTGTAATTGGTGTAATTCAAATAAATTAACTATAAATCCGCAAAAATGTCATGTCATAATCATTTCACCTAAAATCAATTGAAATGTAACGGATTTCTCTGTAATGCTTAACAACTCACCAATTACGTTAAAAAAACACGTTAAATACTTAGGAGTATTTATTGACTCAAAATTAAATTTTCATTTTCATCTAAATGTTGTAGCCAAAAAGCTATCCAGAGCCGTTGATATCTTATATAAATTAAAGCATGTTCTACCTTAAAATGCTCTTCTCAAATTATATTATTCACATTTTCATCCTCATGTACTTTACGAACTAATGGCGTGGGATTCCACGTTCCCCACTTACTTACACAAATTTGCTTCTATTCAAAATAAAGCGGTGAAATTGAAAGGCGGAGGGTATTTTTTAGAGAGTACGACACAATTAAAACTTTTTGATTTATACAAATATGAAACTGCCAAAATAGTCCATGACTATATGAACAGTAACCTTCCTCTTTCCTTCTCCGATTATTTTAACAAATCATGTGAAGTGTCCAACCGTTTAACAAGAACTTCAGTAAATCCGTACAATTTGTACAAACCATTATATCGTACAAACAGAATGCAAAAAAGTATTAAATATCAAGGCGTTAAAATATGGAACTCCACACCACAAACAATTGAAAAACTTCCAAAAGATTCTTTCCAGATCAAATTAAAATCGTTTTTGTCACAATCTTATAATTCGGCAAATTTCTAATCCTCCACACAATTCTAATTTTAATTCTCTTGTAAAATCTGAATGCCGTCGCATTTGTCTTTTATGCTTCTGATTTTAAGTTTGAAGGGTGGCTGCTTAACTCGAAGACCGAGAAGGCCCACTCGCAGCTTCCCCGTTGTCAAACAACATATTTAATTGCATCCTGTTATTATTGGTTAATTATTTACTATCTACTTGTTCTGTTTTTTTATTGTTTGTTGTTGTTCTTTTTTTGGTTTTAGTTTTCATATTTTGTACTGGGTAATGTTATTTGATGACAAAATAAATCGATTAAGAATCAAGAACCACAGCAAAAAGAAATGTTTACATTGAACCGCTGGGTCGGAGCTTGTTGCTTACAGAAAAACAAATCGGAGCACCCAGTTAGGAAAAAATGTTTCGGTGAGCTTCTAAAATTTTTGTGCTATTTTGTGGCGACAAAACAAGTTTTCCATTCGAAGGAGAAACATTGTTACACAAGTTAAACACAGAAGAAACTTCTAAACTGGCGTTTCAATTCCGTAATACAATACAAAGTAAACGCTAACAAACAATTCCTGTCACTAAATCAAGCCGAAACAACAGGAAGTGAAGGGAATTTCTCAGCTTGAACAGAACAGAATAAAAAAGAAACAATCTATCATCGTAATAAATAATGTAAAAAATTTTGCTCTGAGTTAATTGATTTCGTAGCTCGAAAACCTGTTCGTCGTGATGTAAAACGAGAAGGTAAATACAGTATTTAAGAAAAAATTCCATGTCTTAGCAATTTCGACAAGCAGTTTCCAATACCCATATCACTAAAAAATATCATCAAGTAAAAAATCTCAACTAGACAACAACGTCTTAGTGCATTGAAAACTATGAAACTTTGCCATACAAATCTCATCGTCACAAAGCTACCTTGTCATGTGATTGCACTTTTTAGTCGCTATCACGCTAAAATCAATTTTCGTATCAATGTATTTGGGTCTTTATGACAAAGGAGAAGAATTAGATAAAAAAGGCAAAAGAAGATTCACTCGATGTCGGTAATATAACCAATGCTGTGAAGATAGCATCAGATCCAACTAACAGTAAGGCTGAAGCGTAAAATAACCGAAACCACGAATGACGTAGACAATCTATTTCGTTTCAAGTACTTATCTCCAGACTTGCGGCACAACATTGTTGAGTTAAATCTGGAGCTACTGTCAGCGATTCCCCCAACCTGCTTTTAGAGATGCTGACATATTGCTGCCGGCTAAAAATTTTTATTTGGTTATTTAGTTTTTAATTAGTGATATAACTGTAAATTGCAAATGCTCGATGAGGACGCCAAGCGGAAAAAATGGCGTAAATTGCCATTTCGAAGGACACGACAGAACGACAAGAGGAGTAATTGAACCGACAGTGTCTACATCGCGGTCGCCATGGAAACTACCCACTCTGCCACGATGACATTCTTCAAACAGCTAATTATCATGTGAATTTTGTGGTCCTAGATAGAGGAACACTTACTCGGTTTACTTTAGGTTCGCGGTTAAATTCCAAAAATCGATTGCGAAAAAAATGAAATCCAGTAACAAAGTAAATTTAAAGTCTTTAAATTCCTCTAAGATGAGGTTCAAACAACTGAGATAAAATTCAACAATATTTTCTCACAGTAACCTGTTGGCCACTGCTAAATTCTAAGTCTACGCCAATGTCTAAAGTTGAATGCAATAACAAAAGAAAAACATTTTATCGACTGATCAAAACAAATTAATGACTGATAGTTTTCCAAGATTTCTCTGAAACGTTTGTTTTTGTTGACGCCTAGCATTTGTCAATAAAACGCATACATCAGCAGCTCTTATAATAACAATCTCTTGATGGTGAAACAATTTAAAACTAATCGACGACTAATGAAATGTTTTAAACAGGTTCTTAAAAGCGTTTTGAAAAATGTCAATAAAAGTCGCTAGGCTAAACAATTCTACTAAACAAAAGTAAATCTTAACCACACTAGTATTTAATTCTATGTGTGCGCTTTTTAATAGCGATCTAAAAAAATTGATAAAGTTGATAAATATTATGCAAGTGTACTTCGGTAAATGTACACCAATAAGAGTTTCAGCAGTTGAAAAACAGTGGGCACTGATTTTGACTGGCAAATCATATCATAGCGAGTCTTAGTTTAAAGCTGAGACAAGGGTAGGTCAATATATTTAAAATAGTAACTTGACTCAAGAAAATTTCAATCAAAAAGCCTTTATTTTTCCACTTCCATAAGTTTTGAAAAATGTTTTGCTATAACCAGACAAAGCTTCAGAATTTGAGGATATTTGATAAACCAGTTAAAATTTACCTGCAATATGTTGTTTCTAACGTCCAACGATAATCGAGCACTTTTCGAAATTGAAACCAGCCGAAAGCACGCTGATAAGTTTCCTTTCGAAACTGCAACGTGAAGCAACCTGCGAATAATTGATCGTTTAAGATACTTAACTATTTGACAGAAAAGGTGCGGTGACCATGCAAAATTTTTTTTTGTGCATGTTATGACGTATATCGTTTAGTTGCCGTCCACTTTTTTGCAACCTTTCCTCTACTTTGTTTTCAATTATTATCAATTGTTCTTTTGGATGCAAATAAAAACAAACTACTACTGCTATTACAACTAAAAACCAAACAAGTGCGGTGTGAAAAGTCAATTTATAAGCTTAACGTGTTTTTTCTGGAGCTTGCGAACCCAACTAAAGCTGCAGCAGCATTTTTAAAAGTATTGAAAATATGAAGACGTGAATAACACGATAAAGAAGAAAGTGCAAAAAGGAGACATGTGGAAACAAATAAAATGAACGGCGTCGTTTATCGCGCCTGTTATACTTACACTATGAGCCGAATCGGGGTCGAGTCTAATTTGAAGAAAAACCGATTGAAGTGAGAGTAAAAAAGAAACAAAACTAGTTGCTCTAAGAGATAAAAAGAGAAAAAAAGCCAAGCAAATTGTACTCGCAGGCCCAAAGCTGGCTAAAAATTAAAAATTTTTTTTTAATTTGTTAAGATGCTTGAGAAGAACTTAGTTTCTTTTCAACCAACTAGTTTCTCTCTGAAACTAACTCTGTTTCTCTCAAAATCAAATTCTCACTCCAATCGGTTTTTCTTCGAATTAGACTTGACCCCAAATCGGTGGGTCTTTGTCGAATATTGCGATTTCAATTGGTATAAAGTGCGTACTTTCACCAATATTTGTATTTCTTTTTTTAATTTGCCTATGGGCCGATTGGGTTTGCCTGCCAAGTAATTGATTGCCCATGGGTGACGTAGTAAAGACGTATGTGGTGAATTTGTGGCTAGCTTCAATAATAAATTATGTTTGATTTTGGCAACAATGAAGTCTAACTTTTGCCGGTTTATCTCTTCGCAAACGTAAAAATTATTTTTCAGTAAAGTTTTATAACTTATGGAAAGTTATTTCTTCCGAATAAATATTCCTCTTATATAGTAAAGCCCATAAAAATTCAGATACAAGTAATTTCATTAATTAATCAATGAATTTTAAAATGTCTTGAAACGTTTATGTTTATGTCACTAAAGCTTAGAAATAAAGACCAAAAGAATGTTATTTATATGCAGATCGCATCTCCTGCTCATGCAACGATTCAAATAGTAATGGTTAAGTTTTTTTTAATTGTTTTACTCAATTATACAGCGTATGTTTCTTGCTTTTTAACATTCCAAACAATTACAACCATATCATCAGCGAGTTAACTACTATGCAAAACATATGCAAGAAAGCGTATGAAAAAAAATGTGATGATCGATAGAAAAGGTGTTCGTGCTTGAGAAATTCGATCGTACAAACTAAAAAGTGGCTTTAAAATTGATTAAAAAAGATTTGACAGTGATATTTTCAGGAATTAACTCAATTGCATTCATTTTTTCTTTGCATTGCTATATTAATTAAAATGTTCAATAAACAACTTTTTTATGCGTTTAATAATGCTTCTTTTGTAGATCTTTATAAACTTAGCAATATAACAAGAATAAAAATTTATTTCAGCAAAAAAAACAATTTCTATTCAAGCAAGCTTGACATATTTATTTCAATTTTGTTTCCGAGCTCATTATATAGTGCATTAGCAGATGGCATAAAAACATTTTTGATTCAAATTTCGTAAACAAAAAAGCACAAATCGCTGAGAGTGTTTACAAAAATCTTTACGCAACGGTAGGCAACGTTTACTATTTTTTAAGATGATTTAAGCAGCCCAGCTCGTAAGAGATGAAATACAATCACGGAACGTGTTTAGTATCTGATATAACTTTATAGAAAAGGTTTAAATAGAAAACCGTTTTCACGATGCAATTTTTGCGTATACAGATAAAAAAAAAACATATACGGCAAGTAGAATACTAAACACTCATTCAAAAAAGCCCAACGTCTGCTCGTTGGTTCTTAGCCGTTCAAACAATCACAAACTACAAACTAGAGCGAATCCGTTACTCAAAAGAACAACAACCAAGCAATATGTGATCGAAAACATATCAAACCGCTTTTCAAAAGAAAACGAACTTACGTGTCACCATCTTCGTCCTGTCGCGTCACCAAATCAATCTCTCGTCGACCAATCAGCTGCTTTGAATCGGTCACGTGCCTTTCCAAATGGTTTGGAAAGTTCTTGGACGAGCTGCAGCACTCAGAGCGTGCGGAATCGACTTCAGCCATCTTCGTGAACAGCAATGCTTTTTCTGGCCAGTAGGCAAGGCTATATTACGTTGGCGTGCCGAGGAAATTAAAAGCTCCCGCCCCGAGGCGAAAGCGAGCTGATCGCTTTTTTCGTGTTGTCCAACATTTCTTTTTCGAGGACTACGTTTTCGAGTGAAAATTTTCATCGATAAAAGTAACTTGTTGAATTTTGTTTTGTTATTTATGGCATTCTTTTATATCATTTTGTCTAAAGTCGATAAAGCATTCATTAATCAAATTCAAGCTTTCTATTTCAAATGAAGCAAAAAAAAAGTTTTTTGGTCAATACAAAATCTTTTAAACAATGTTATTTCTGACAAAGCTTTTTCACAAAAAATTGCTCAACAAATGCTAAAAACAACTATATGATCACACGTAAAAATAATGATATTATGATCAAAATAATCAATAGAAAGCATAGGAACATTTTCAAGATAACGTAAAAAACAAATCACACTAAAATTCGATTTACTCACTCAAAAATTTTTATCAGAGGTGTTATGCTGACATTGAAAAACTTACGCTTTTAAACAGACGATATGGTACTACGGGGCAAATTTTTTTGCCCCTGGCAATAAAGTTTCAAACAATCCCGCTTTACATAAGTTCGTGAATTAAACTAGGCCTACTATTATAAAATCACGACAGCAAATTATACACGATATAACTATAAATATGATGTGCCAAGTTCAGCGACAATAATAACCGCTACGATTGTGCTGACTTTGAAATTTCATTGTGACGTTCTTCCTGACAGCTCGTATGCTGGATTTTTAAATAAACATATAGAATAAATGAATCGCAAAATTAGAAAAGTAAAAATAGATTGCGATCACTAATTAACTTGATTTTTTTGCTTTCATCTGAAACCGTCTTCGGAATAGGATATTTAACGAAACTTCGTGCAATTTGAATTTAATAAATTTGGTAAGCCGCCTATGGACGGCTTCAAGTAATGTTATTCAGTTAAAACCAAAACTACTATTGGAAGCTCCATGATTTTATGTCATCTTCGAAATCTTTTTGTACAATAACATCGAAAAACTGAGAAATTGATATGGAGCTTTTACCAGAATCAAAAATTAAGATATCAGAAATATAGGTTTTTAAAATGTCCATTTCAAGATTAATCCAAGATCTGGAACTACGTACAACACGATATTTCTTGTAAAAAAGCAAAGTTAGCACTTTTCTTGTGGTTACGGATCCGCCCGCAATTATAAAAATACATAAGTCCAAATCCAGGTGCTACACAAAGTAGAGCAAACTATCTTCAAACGATTTTTAGAAAACTTTTAAACCGAGATAAATTGAAATTATGTGAAGAGCAATTAAAACAATTCTTATTGTTTTTCACTACCTGATGGAAACGAGTAAACCGGCGAAAGTGGAATGTGAGAAGAACAAGGTGATACTTAGCACACTAACATAATTCTACATGGAAGAAATCAGTCAAAATGCGTATCAATTTCTATTCTAAATTACAGTATTGAGTATAATTTTTTCTATTTTCATTTAGTTAAAAACAAATTCAAATAAATTTTATTTTGCCGCAAACAAGAGTGTACAAAATTTAAATAAGAAAAACTTACAAATATAGTTATAATTAGTCATCATATGAGCCATTTATTTTCCTGACTTGCAAGAAACAATAGATACCGAGTGCTCAGAATAACGAAATATAATGCTTGATAGCGAATAACAAGTTTAAAATTGTGTTTTGTCAAACAAAAAATAGGTCTTAAACAAAAACTTAACGTTTTCTATTGGCAACGACCATGCTTTTGAAACTGGTAAAGCAAGCCAATCAGGAAAGATATCAAGTCCTCGCAAATTTAAAATAAAATAATGAAATTTGGTGAGTTAATGCAGAGTACACGGTGTTAAGTTACAGTTTTATAATAAAAAGAACTCATCAAAATACATAGTAGAATTTTTGATTTAAAAGGATCAACTTGATAATATGCATTGAATTAAAATTTTTATTGGCACGAAATTGTCCAATAGACGAAAAAAAGCATAAAAATTACTGAAACGCCGTGGGGAAATAAAATTTACCATACTCTTTCAATTCTAAACATTTCCAACAAATCACACCTTGAGGCCTTGCCTAAAGCTATACTTGTTCTGATTCTAAATGGCTACCGTATCAAATACCTTTCTTAATTAATACGTGTAGAAGAGTTGTTAAAAAAATTTGGGCTTTAATTAAAAAAATTCTTTAAAGGAAAATTTACTAACTGCACCAATCATTTCAGAGAAGGTTAAACATTAAACCAAGCGGAGTGTCAATTTCGACCCAAACACCACAAAAGCTACAACACTTTTTTAAATATCAAGGGAAACCTTTTGTTTATCGAAATAAAGAGGTATCACTGGCCAAATTGCCCAATTTCTTTTAGTTAAAAATAAGGCCTTAAAATAAAGACGCTGGTGAAAATTAACTGCAATTATTATAAAAGTGAACATGTGCTGGTTATGAAAAGTATGTATAAAACATTTATGGCTGAATAGTCATTCTCTAAATTTCTAATTGGAGTTTAATTTCTCAATAAAAAATTCCTCAGCAATAGTAGCTACAGGTATAATCCAGATAGCCTGAAGCCAAATCAAATCTCGAAGAATCTTCTTCGATTAAAACAAACTATTGAAATTCCACGTTGAGGCGATAGGTTGGAACTTTTTGTTTCTTTTATTAAACGAGCGAATTGCAGAGGTGTTGTCGCAATTTAAAGTCTGCTTATGTTTTTTTTAAATTTTGTATCTCTCAAAGCTATGAGAAAGTCAAAATGAAATAAATCTTTGCTCGAAGGTATGTAGGGCAATAAAAATGCTTCAGAAGAGAAAAAAAGAAACAAAAAAAGAATAGATAAAAACAAAGAGATATAGTGAAAATACGTAGCACAATTTGCATAGAAGATAAAGAAAAAACTTTACGTTTTATTAATATTTTATGGTTTTAGTTAAAGTACAACAATAAATATTTTAGTTTAGCGCGTAACTGTCAGAGTCAAAGGAACATTTGTAAAGTTTGTTTAAAATATTTGATTCAATAAGCAAAATAGCTTATTAAAATTTGGACATTGAATTAAATCATATAAGCATTCTCAAATTAAAAAACTGAAACTTTTACATATGCATCGGCAATTTTTTTAAAAAGTAAATTTAAGTCGTCGTAAGACATAAACCTACACCCTTCAAATCACATTAATCAGTCTTCCGCAAATGTTAATTTCTCGCATATTTGAAACAAGCGAGACAGGAAATGACGATCGATAACAGCATAAAATATAGGTTCCGATCTCGAGTTCAATTAATTTCTAAACTTTATTTCATTTGCCTCCGGCAAAAAAGTTCTGAGTTCGAATCCCGTGTAGATTAAATCTGACAAAATTTTGTCAATAATTCAACGCTGCTGGGGTCGATAATATACAAGCGGCCTTGCTCAGCTTGTCGGCTTCGTGGTCGAGTGGTAAAAAGCACCGTGATTGTGATCGACATGGACCCGATTCAAAACCTACTCGCGCCATTCTGTTGTGTCATTGGGTGACACCTTACGGCACTTTTCATTGCTTGAATGTCTCAGCCAGCAGATATAAATTTTAGTCATATCTTCATAAAAAAAACAAAAATAAGAAATTTCAACCGGACAATAATGTCTTGGTGCCTCCGAAAGCAGGTTGGGCTAATCGGTCATTCCCTATAGCCTTTCCGATGGTTTCCTGCGAGTCGGGAAAATAAATATAAATTTGAAATAGGACGAAATATCCCAATACCAATTTGCGTGGATGGATAATAATCTAAACTCGTGATGATTTTTGGCTCATGAAGCAGGCAGAACAAAAAGTTTGAAACTTATGTAATTTTAGCAATACTGCACGTATTAAATTGCATAGCATAGTTTTTATCAAATATAAAAGATATCTATTTTCTAGAAGCAACATTGCTACCAATGGAGGTGCCAATTTAAAAAAAAAGTGATCAAGAAAAGCATGCCAGAAATATTATTAAATAAATTGCAAGAAAAATTATTTAATTGTTATGAAAAATACAATTGTCTTGCACATTCAGACAATGAGTTACTTGACGCTTTAATCATATTTTTTGAAAAACAACAATCACTGAGGTTCATCACATCACAACAATTTATCAACCGTTTCTCTTTACTGCGACCATGCGGAAAAATAACACAGTATTACAAATTTTTTCAATATCAACATTTTGAGTCAATGACTATCAACGATTGTTCTTACAGCAAAAGCAAGACAAAAAACAGGATTTAGAACTTCATTTTACAAATGCTAATGTTAGTTGCTACTGAAATAAAAAACTTGTTTTTATGGTAAGAAATTACAAACAACACTTTTGAAACACAATATCATGATCTTTATCGGTCTTTTAAAAGATTTCTCGAAGGCGCTAATTTCGAAATATCTTGAAATCAAAACTAAAAAACAGTTTCGTGTGGTGTCTTAGACAATCATATTGTATTTGATAAACAAGAAATTTAACTTGCTTTAATGGCACGAGCGAAAATTTTTAGCTTTTTAGTTGTAGAAGGCCAAAACCAGTGGAAATTTTGAAAAACCTATAGATGCTTATACAATACATTGATCTATCAATCACTAAAGTAGATAAAGCTGTTGGTACTTTCGTAAGTATGACTCATAGCCTTTAGAGTGCGTTGAAAGCTTTAACAGTAGTTTTTGAACGCAGCAAGTTTCATTGAAATTCCCTATGGAATCTAACCGTTACAAATTAGTGTTTAACGCTCGAATTTTGGAAATTTTGAGAAAACGTCAATAAAAAATACCATACGAGTAAAAACAAACAAAACAATGTTATGAAAACTTTTAGTTTGCGTTTACTCTTTGTTCTATCAGATACTTTACAAATATCATTAGTTGATTCTTTAAAAAGAGTAATAGACCAACTAAGAACCCTAATAAAACAACAATCCTTTTTAAAAAAAAAACAGACATATGAAAGTACATTTAAGATAACTGAAGATTTGACACTAGACACCTGACAAATTTATCAGTTTTAAGCTAACTTTTAGTTGTTGATCTGTTTAAGAAAAAATAACAAGATTCAGCAAAAGTCTTTCTTAAAAGATAAAAATTATGAGGAACGTTATTTACTTGATTTGATTCAGAAAAACAAAAACATTATTTCAAAATTTATTACAGCTAGCGCAGAGTTAATTGAACAATAGTAAAAACTTTCCGCTTCACCTCCAAGTTAGACACAAACTGTCCTTTCCATTTTAACGACATCTTGTCGCTTTTGTAAAACCATTTACTAGCGAGAATAAGTTTATTTCAAAAAAGAGTATCAGGAAAAGCGGACTTTAACTGTTCCTCCTCCTGACTACAGAACGTCAGGTTGTGTAATAACTGAAGCGGTAGATACACTTCGATATTTCTATTTCAAGAAACTTAATTGCTGTTATTCAGTTTATATTTTTTACTTTTATGAAATTGATTAATGCAAGAACTGCTTGTTAAGTTTCTCAAACAGGAAAAAAGCCAAATGCTTTTCTCCAGGGTAAAAGCACATTACAAAGGACGGAGTAGAACCTGCATAACTTCAATCATTGAAATGAGTTTGGCAAATTTCTGCCAAATCAAGCCAACCAATGGTTCTTTAATAATTCATCTACGCCAGGGGTGCTCAACCTTTTACTCGTCGCGAACTAAATATTCGTATGCAAGTCTACCTCGGGCCACAATCGCTGCAACAATCAAAGTGATGCTCTCAAGCAAGTTAGTTCGAAAATTTGACGTCACGGCGCACTTAGACCAGTTTTCTTGATTTCCGTCTCCAAAACAGGTGTTCTTTAAAAAAAAAGTATTCACGCAAAACCAGGTCCTGATTTGCAATTTTCATCTCCAATAAAAAAAAAATTGATTTTGATTCAAGCTTTATTTCAATTAAATGCCTACCAACCGCAGGTCGGACTTCGCCAAACTGGTGTTTGTTAAAAAGTTTTGCGGCACACTTGGGAATCTCTCGCGGAACACAGGTTGAGAAAGTTAAGAGGCACTACGATAATTCAAAATGATTGACCATCTGATTAAAAATTCCTTGGCAGGCCGCATCAAAAGGCTTCGCGGGCCGCGGGTTGGGCACCCCTGATCTATGACATTGTTCAATACAAACAAATCAATGTAATTTGTAATCTTTTAAAGAATAAATTACACAGATTGGGTAGCTTCAATTTTTTAAGCGAATCTGATAAAAGCCCAAATAAATTCTTGCTTTGTGGAAAAATTTCAACAAATTTCATAAAAATTAGCAAAATTCGTCAAAGTCGTCTTTAATTTTTTTGACATGGTACACTCAAGTTTAAGCTATTTTTTTCGGTAGGATAGGAAAAAATTCAAAAGCAGAAAAGCACAGGCATGCGACCGGAAGCAATTTACTTAGATGTCACTGATTCGACGCAATAAAGTTATTCAAGCAATAGTCCAAAACATTTAGAAAAAAACCAAACGTTCACTTAAGCAACCGTAAAATTTTCGGCGTTTGACAACAAAGCAAATAAATCTACTGATGTCTGATCGGTTACTTTACTCCAGGGGTGGAGGACTTTTTCGCACTCGCGGGCCAGATCCGTAAACAGTTTATAAACAGCGGTGGGGGCCGCATAAAAGTTTAGGGACCAATACAATTTTTCATCCCAAAAAGATAGTGGTCTCTAAAAAAAGATCTTCGCTCAGAACCTGTCTAATTTCTCTATTTTCGTCACAAAAAACAACTACTGGCTTTACTTCTACCCATTCACACGGAGGCCGCATTTCATTACTCTTGCGGGCTGCAGCCCCTCCCACCTCTGCTTTAGTAAAACGTCACAGAAAAGACTTCTGTCTACGATTTTGATTGAACCTACTTTGACTGTTCCTATGATGATTCGCGGCTGCTAACTCTTCGTCCTCGATCAAACAATCACCGTCGATTTTCTGTTTTAACAATGATTAATGGCGGGTACGAAAATTTACATAAACGTTTTGAGTGCTTCACGTTGTAAGTATTAATATGTAAAAGTCAAGACAACATTTTTGCAAAACAAAGGTTGTTTGCGCGTGCTGATCCGTTAAAAAAAGACTTTGACATAAGGATACAGCAGCAAAGTATAGCATTGAATTGAGTTTATTTGCACTATTCAATAAAAATTATTTCAGTAATATCAATTATTTACTTAGAAATTGGAATTTAAATTCAAACTTTTTTCGACTCTTCGTCAATAACAATAAAGTGTTATCAAACTTGTAGAAAAGCAAATCCCGCTGTAGTCCAACTACAACTTAATTAGAATTCACTTCTGCAATGCATTATAAATCATTGCCTCTGGCCTTTGTTATAATACGTCGAGATCAAACGAGTTTTCGTATATTCGAGCCATAAACTCTTTCCACTTTTCTTTTCCGTTGATTGTGCGCAACTGCTGTGGTTAACTGCAGCCAGTTGTCAACAAAAAAAAACTGCTTTTGTATTAATCAGCTTCTACTGGGCTTTTGTACCTTTTACGTACAGTTGTGCGTTTTGTTTTCTTTCTTTCGTTTCCTTCCTGACTTTTCGACAAGCTAAAATGCCCAGAATTTAAAATTTTTCCAATTTTTTTGCTGCATTGGGTATATAAAAAAGATTTCAGTCTGTTTTTTTCAATCGAACATGTTATCCACAAAAAAGAATTTGTGAGTTTTTTGCCTCAAAATTTTTTCGTAAGTAATAACGCTAATTAATAGTTTAAAAGCTGGACACTACACAAAGCTCTATACTCAATTCTGTGACCAATCAGAGGGTAATTTAAGTCACTCTTGCACAACAATAGCGCGGCAGGCAGGATACATTTTACAAACCCTTATTCGAACAGCTACAACATAAAAAATTGGTTGACGACAAAATCAAACAGAATTAAAAACAAGATTGCAACATAGTGATTCTTATCCAATAGTTCAAACCAGGGTGAATAAAAATTTTGTAAGGACAAAAAAATGAAGAGGGGTGAATGAGAAGGGAATAAAATAATTTCTATGTTTTGTGTTTTAGCAGTGATGTCTGACAATTATCTATTTTCCACAGTCTCTATTCATCACCGTAACATCCTTTTGCCATACAGCACGTTTGATGTGTTGAACTAGCTTCGACCATTGTCCATTTCAGAGCTCTTCAACAACTTTTTGCAACTCTGCAAAAACTTTGTATATCTCACTAATAGCCATGCGTCCCAGAAAATTTAGAAAAAAAGCACACTTTTGGTCGAAAAGGTACTTTCGACAAACGCAAATATATTACAATATACTTTATTGCTCTGATAAACGTTGTGCTAAGTAAACTTGTGCTTGATTGTTTTATTGCCAATATTTGTACTGTGTCTTGCTAGCGTCATGTATAATTGCACAAATACAAAGATAATCATATTTTATGTTGTTCTAAACACGCTTAATAAAAGGGATAATGAAATTTGCTATTTGTGAAAAGAGTGAACGAAATTGAAAAGAAGCATTTTTTTATAAGATGAAGTTCTAATTTCAAGAAAAACAATTTGATTTCAAATCGATGTATTAATGAAACGAATATAACGAAGTGATTAATGAAAGGAATATTATAAAGTGAAATGTAAACTTATGATTGCAAGATTTTGAGTTAAGGCGCGTTTACAGCCGTTTACAGTACTTTTTTCTTTCAGCGCGATTTTGGTTTGTTTTATTGACGCTCAAATCCACTCATGTTTTCGAGAAAAAATGAGTGGATTTGAGCGTCAATAAAACAAACTAAGATCGCGCTGAAAGAAAAAAGTACTGTAAACGGCTGTAAACGCGCCTTTAGAATCAGAATGGTTGCGCGCTGAATCTATTAGATTTACCGTGAGCGGTCAAAATAATGGTTTGTCAACTTTATTGCACCCTTGAAAAAGTTTTTCTCACCAGGCAAATTACCAAAACTTTCAATCAATGTTTAATAATCAATAAAGGCTAGTAAAAAAACTATTTTAATTGAATATATCTTTTCTGTTTCAGAAAGTAGGTTAAAGATGCCGCGAAGCTTTTTTTGAGGCCTAAACATCAATAGCTGCTGAAGAATCAGAAATATAATACATTGTAAACCTTTGAGATCCATGCGGTGGTCTCTATGTTTTGATGGTCTTGCATCTAAACATAGAGACCACTCATAATAGCTATTTAAAGGACTTTATTAAAAATAAGAACTTAAACTTCAAAATTTGGTCCTAAATCATCTGAGAATGCTAATGATTACAGAAGCGGTTAAAACTGCGCCGCCCTGGCTATTCCTATTATGAGTTTAGAGGAATCAAGAGAAAAAAGTGTTTCAAAATATTTTTACCGACAACCTAAGGTAAAAAATGCAGTCACCTAGTAGAAAAACTTGGCGTGTGCGGTTTCAACCTTTTATTGGTTGATCGATAACAGGATTTCAAGAAACTTTAACAAGCAATGCAATGGCCAAGTGAAAAACAGCCGGCCGCGTTTAACCAGATGTAAACAATTAACATAAAAGGGTTGTGCAATGCTAGAAAAGCTTTATATACTTGACCCTTTTACCTCGCATGATTATTGAATTTTCGTGATGGCAAGCAAAAACCACTAAGCATTGAATTGTCCTGAGCATAATATGCAAAAAACTTGAAATTTGTTTATTTCAAAAAGCAGAGAAAAAATCTTGAGGCAAGAAGTATAAGAAATCTTTAAGATTAAGGTTGGCAATTAACTTTATTTATTTTTGAAAGTCTCTATTGATCAACGAACATTCTTTTGTCATACAGCACATTGGATGTATTGAACTAGCTTCGACCATCGTCCATTTCAGCGCTCTTCAACCTTTTTCCTGCGGTACAACTTTTTACAACTTTGCAAAAATTTTGTATACTTCACTAATAGCCATGTGTCCCAGAAAATTTCTGGGGGGAGGAGTACAATTTAGAAAAAAGGCACACTTTTGGTCCAAAAGGCACTTTGAACAAACGCAAAGTCAAGAGTACTATAGAAAATTTTTGTAAAAATATAGTTAAGGCAAAAAAATTTTTTGATTGTAAACATTTATTTACTTGGACCACATTTTAATGATTGGTTTTTGATGCCAGTCTCCAACTCGCACTAAAACTTTCACCTGCAAACTGAAGTAAAAACTTTTTTTCTTCACTAAGTTTTCGGTAAAAATATGCTAAAATGTGCCTTGATTGACTTTTTAACGAAAACAGCATTCTGAATTCTGTCCCTTGATAACTTATGTTACTTGCTGTATGAGTCTTTTCAAACAAAGGTTGGTAGCCCACTGTCTAAATTGGTATTTCAAAAACTTTGGTGGATTTAATTTTGGTCGGGATTATATAATTGTATAGACAGATCTAAAACAATGCTTCTGTCGGGCGGATTTCAAAAAGCATTATCTACTACCTGTGCCCCTGCGTTTAAAAATATTGCAGTGCAAAGGACAATGCTCTGTCTTGTCCACACGATTGCTCTGTCCACGCGCTTTCGAGCACCTGTTAGTAGCAATGCTTAATGGCGTACAAAAATTAAGTTGAAAAGTTTTTTTGGTCTGCAACCGTATCACTGATTCAAATTCCGATAAGTAAAAGGTTTAATAACCCCTTAAAATAAACGCAAAGCCTTAAAGTAAAGACCTTTTTTCTTTCCTTCAAATTTATGTATTACATTTTAATTAATAAAATCAAAAAAAGTTTTCACTTCAAAATTATTGATCATTGCTGGACCGAAAATCTCAAAAAATTTCTTTGAGAGTCGCATCAAAAGACTTCGGGGGTTAGACATCCCTACTGTATAGGCTACCCTCGTATACCTCTTTTCAGTTGCATACCAAGTTTTGTTTCCGTATACGCTTGGATATACAGCATGCCCCGTTGAATAGTACTGGTCTATTTTATAAAAAATTAAAAAAAAAAAAAAACACTTTATACTTTGTTACCGAGTACGTAAAATTTTGCTAGTCTTTGAAAATCGCTTTTAATAGTTTGCTTTTTAAACAACGTGTTTTAAGCTTTTCAAACAGTTTGCTTTAACCGTTTCAAACAAAAAGAACGGCAAAATAGAGCAAATATTAAAAAAACGCAGCTGTCAGCCTACCCTTTTAGTCTGAAAAAAGTATGATGCCGTTTATGAAAAAAACTTATTGAATCTTAATTTGTTTCTTTTTATAAATATAAAAAAGAACTCTTATACAGTAACTCAATTACAGAAGCTCAAAATATCACCATAAAAGTAAAATAACGATTGACTAACTCTAACTAAAGACAGATTTAATTATTCAATAAGTTTAAGACTGTTCTAAATCTAGCGTAAATCACTCTGCGTGTACATATTTTCTGTTTTATTAAATTTTGGCGAGCTTGGGCAACAATTTAACACTAAGCGTAGACGTAAGATATACGCCAGGTGCAGACAAGTCTTTAAGCCTGTACAGTGTAATTATTTCAATGAGCAATTCCTGTATAGGATGCATTGTTTTTCAAATATCATAACAATGCAAGAATAGCAACAGGAAAAGTATACAAAGCTCTGAATTGCAATTTCAATTTCAGGATATGACTTCGTTACATTGGCTCGCCCAAAATTTTTTGACGCTCGACATTTAAAGTATTTTCGCCAAGTGAAAACCACACAAAAAAGGATCAATGGCTCAAAAGGGATGAAATAGAAATGTATGCGCTCAGTAGTATTTAGTCAACAATAATACATGTTACACAAAACCATTTATTGAAATAGTAATAACATTCATAAAACGCTATACGCTCTTTTTTTCTTGCGTTCTTACTTTTTGTATCTTAAAAAGAGGCTTGCATTTATTGATAGTTAATAAATGTAATTTTGTTTATCGTATCATACCATCTAAAAGTAAATGCTTAATTTTAAGGTCAAAAAAGAAGAGAAATTTTATTTTAAGTAATAGTTGCAATGGAAAGAGCAATGCATTAATATTCTTAATACGAACATCTTAGCACGTAAGTAATAATTGATTGGACGATGGCAATAAAAACTATCGATGTTTTCAAGTCGGGGTTTTTATTAATTTTAAAACTTTTTAAAACTCAAGAATTCTTTAAAAGCACAAATTCATTCAACTAAAGTGCGAGCTAATCGATTACAACATCAACAGAGTCGATAAGGAGCTTTATGCTTATTAAAAAAAACTAGACAATTGATTCTGAAATAGCATTTTGTTCTTTCAATCACTATCTCAGAGGAAATGGATTCCTGGCCTATTAAAAGTAACACAAAAATCTGAAATGTAAAAAAGCCTTCTATTTACGCATCACATAAAGATAAAGTTTCTCTGGGCATCAAGAAGAATATTTTAAAAAAAGCGAGAACCCTATTCAAGGCCTTGAATCGGATTGTAAAAACACGATTTTACAGTATTTGTAGCCTACTAATCATTTGAATGAAAAAAAGTAAACACGTTAAATTGGTGGTTGCAAAATACTTTTCAAGCTTAATGATTTAGTTGTAATCTCCAACACCCTAACTGTACACACCAATATGTATCAATCACAAAGTAAGTAAAGTTTTGCACAATATGACAAGTATAATAAATTTCAAATCGCCATTTTCGAGTTTTGTTCTTTTCCTTCTTATAAACAGTGATAGATACATCACTGAATAAAAAATACAAATTTTATGTCAAATCGATTAAGACAAGTTGCGAGACTGCGATCTACGGTTTTGCCATTTGCAAACTTTATATATATTTGTCAAAATATTGTTAGTATTTAGAGAAATTCTCACTAGCGCTTTTCTTTGAAAGTTGATACGTCACGGTTGAACGATACGAGGGCCGCGTAGAATCGGTGCCAGAAAAATTCCTAAAATTCAAGCCAAGACTAGAAAATTATTGACTAGTTTTTGACAAAAAAAAGAAACAGCTTGGCTTTTGAACGAACATTTTAAATAAAAAATTTTTTAGTCATCTAAAAAAATGTTGTGATGAAATGCATTTACGTAAACTATCTAACATGGTGATTTTTTTTGTTTAGTCTTCAAAGTAAATTCTTTAGAAATTAACTAGATTTGCGCTACGAATTAAGTATTGAGCTACGCTGGGAATTCTCAATTTGAGTTCAAATTCAAAACAAGTTTTGTGGCTAAAAATAAAAATCTTTTTATTCTCGAAAGCAATTAAGGCTATGAACGATTTGGGAGAAATAAAATATAAGTCGCAAAGAGTAAAAAATCGTGCTTGCGTTTCACCTTCAAAGCCAACAAGATGGCATTAGCCTTACTTAGAAATCAACAGCAGGCTATGGCATTCTGATGACTACAAATAAGAAAGAATCTATTGGTTGCTGGTTGGTCGTCAGCTCATGACTATGCATA
This sequence comes from Diplosoma virens, assembly GCA_963680785.1. NCBI lineage: Eukaryota > Metazoa > Chordata > Ascidiacea > Aplousobranchia > Didemnidae > Diplosoma > Diplosoma virens. The sequence continues at coordinate 21,284,881 of OY796883.1, forward strand.
AAAGTTTTTGGCAAATGATAATCATGGAAAGAAAAAACAATCAATTATTAATACGCAAAGTGTTAATTGATTACATCCAAATCAATTACAGTAAAAGCAGTGATGGCTTTAATAGGCTGCGAACGGAACAGCTGCAGCAGCCCCTTAAAAAACATCAAAAAGTGACCCCCTACGCAAGATATAGCTCTACTTTTTCATCGTAGCAACAGGACAGTGGGCATCCCTAAAATAAAGATTTTTTTTTAGAGATTACTTTGTTTTGATACACTAAAAAGTGGTCCCTCCTGAAACGATGGCTTTTTTTTTAAAGACCACTCTGTTTTAGAACACTGAATAGTGGCCCCCCTAAAATGAAACCTTTTTTTTGGAGTTCACTTTGCTTTAGAACACTAAAAAGCGGCCCGCCTACTTTTCTTGCACTGGACTCCCCTTTTTGTAAGGCCACTGCGTACAAGTTATAATTAGAGGGGCTTTGAAGTGTAGTTTCAATAAACTTTTGACAAAGAAATGATTTTAACTACAAACAAAACAAGATGAATTATAGCTGGTTATGGAAAAAATAGAAACTATCTAAAATGATTATATCAACCAAGATTTTTAATATGTAATAATTTTTGGATTTGAGAAAGTGATCCGATATAGAAAGATTTTTTCCGTATAATTTATATTTTGTCGCGTAGAGAAACTACATTTATTCTTTTCCAAAATTGCAACTGACGCTTGCGCTTGCTATCTTATTTTTGAAGTCATTATTTAAGACGCATGACTATAGTTAAAATGAAGACAAATATGCATAAGATTCAAACTATTACAAGATTTTACGATTATATAAGAATATATACTAATGACGAAAATCGATAAATTGTAATAACCAAAGTGCTGCGAACAATCACGGGCATTAAAAAATCTTAAACTTTTAAGACCAGATTGCAACAAAGTCGTAAAAACGGCTGGCAATGAAAAAGTTTCAAACATCTTGGTTAAAAGTCTAGTTTAAATTTAGCGAAAAATGATTACTATTGTAAACAAATACAAACCTCTAAGTACATTGCAGTATAACTGATGCTTTCTGAAGCCAATGCTCCGCTTGCGTTGGTAGTACAGTCAAAAAACCTGACGGGCCCTCGATTGAACATTGATAAGTATCAATTACGTTTCATGAAAGTGTATCAGAAAAGTTTTAAAGCAAAAGCAATGCTTTATAAAATAAAATTTGAAATATGGCCTGAAATTTTTCCTCCTTTTTTAAAGGTTTGAATAATGGTCACGTGTTTTACAAACTCGAGTTTTTGGTGCGAGACTTGAAAACTTTAGTATGTAACCCACTTTCAAAGCGTTCGTTTTTATTATTTATGACCATATAGTCTGCATTGAAAATACCAGTTACAACTACATCGGAAACCCAAGGGAATGACTAACTGTGTCATCGCGAAAGAGCAAACGCGTCAACTTTACCAAAAGCAAGCAAACGTTAAACATCGTGCTTAGGCAAGTATCTACAAGAGATAACTTCTATTTACCTGAATTTGCCGTTGCAAAGTACACATTGCAGCGCAACGTCGTCACCAATCTACTAGACCCAAACAACAGCTCGAGACTTGGCGGCTTGCCACTACTGTATTTGAGTCTGGCACATCAAAGTTTTAAAAGTTTAGAAACTGCATAGCATGTAGTTATTAAGTTTATGAATAACACTCTAGTGTACTAGTCTGATGCACAGCAGTCCTAGTTCCAAGCATTACGCTGATTTAACAAAAGTCTTTATGCTTTTTTGCATATCCTCTCCTCGCATCAAATTCAAAACTAGCTTTCATTAAAACAAATCATAGAAATAAGGGTTTTATCGTCCTTCAAATAACTAATGTTTATGGTTCAAAAACCTGTAAGTTACATAAGCAATACATAGAAGCTAAACTGCATTGTATTGAAGTTTTATCTTGAAGAGCTTTATGGGGTTGATATATAACATGAGTCATAAACCTTAGCATTTCGCTCAATTATTACATAAACCGTATCAACTCAGCTTGTAGAACTTCACAAAAATCTCCTTTCAAGCCGAGTCTACGAAGTCATAACAGAGGTTCAAGGTAAACCGGAAGCTTTTGAAAAGAACTTTTGCTTCAACTTTCATGCCTTCATTTCAAATCAATTTCAATGAACATTGCATTTGACACCGTTTTTTGCAAAATTCGAAACTTTTTAAAAGTTTTGAACACTAACCTGCCATTCTGTTTTATTCTAGGAACAAAAAGTACATTTACTTGCCAACTCGAGAGATAAAGCTGCTTGAGCTGACGCTTACGATTGCCGTTTGCTCGTAAGCGTCAATCGTAAGAGGAAAAGAGAAACAGCTCAACAGAGCGTGACGGTTTATTTCTCATTCGAACTTGCTGCTTTAATAGCAAACCAAGCTACGTTGCCTTGATGAAAACGCCATCAAACGACGGAGACGAAATTATAGTTACTGGCGACGAAATCACGACTTATTACCTCGGATTTATTGTAAATGAAACAAGCAAGAATAGTCCAAACAAAACCTGCACGCGTCGATTTAGTACTGACATTTGTTAACTGTTCAAACAAGAAACAATTTTAATAAGTTTGGTTAATTTGAGATGAGCTCAATTACCACTGACCTTCTGCAGCCGTAAAAGCATGTGCTTGATTTAAAACGGCTAGCTCGCGATTAAGACGCACATCAATGCAGTTGAAGTAGTTGTTTTTGAAAATATTTTATAATTTTTTCTATGCTTAAAAATCTTGGTAAGCTACAATCAACAACTTTCAGCAGTTGTTCTCAACCATGAGTTGCTCTTAACCAAGAGCTACAACCGACATTCTATTCTTGATCGTAAAAAAGTACTTTAACGTACTTGTAATTACGGTGTTATGCAATTTTTTCTGCGCGTAGTCCAAATCCAAAAACTAAAAACTCTAAATTTTGCACATGTACACCCAATAAGTAAAAAAAAAATTTCAGCGTCCCATATGTTGTTCTTTTTATTGGTCAGCACCAGTAAAATATTTAAGGAAAGTGGCCATGGGGTTGTTAGCCCCCACTGTTGAAATTCTTCCATAAATTTATAAATTAAAGTTAAATTCAATCAATTTTGCTCTTGAATCTTGCAAAAATTTATTGTAATTTTTCTGTTCATAAAAATAAAATACAGTTTTTAATTAACCTTTTACTAAAAAAATCATTTAATTTTATTCCTTTTTTGTCATCGGATAAGTTTAGACGGCAAATTTTTCAAACTCAAAGTTATTGCTACGTAATGAATATATCATGAAGACACTAACAAGACACAGTAATGACGAAAGCTCTGGTACAGCTTCGAGGATATGAAGATACGATAATTATTTTATCCTGGAAGTAATTTATAACAGCGCTAAAAGTAATAAAGGGCTATTTTTTACAGTCCCCAACTATACAATTGCAAAAGGATTTTTTCTTCGAGCTAACAACACTGCTGTTCTGCAAAGAATTCTTAAATTGTCCTAGCTCTTAGAAAACAGCAAGGTTGTTAACTTTGAATCCATTACCTACACCTGCTTTGGGAAATGCACGACATTGATGTGCAATTGAAAGGTTTTTACTTTGCTGTTTTAGTTTTTATTTAGTGATAGGACATAACATAAAGCTGATCGCTAAGAACGCCAAGCCGAAAGAAAATAACAAAAAAAGTCTTTTTCCATGGACAAAGCAGAATAACGAGAATGGGGATTAAACCGACATCCTCTCGATCGCCTTAGACATTGAAATGGCGCTCTTATTTACTTAATCAAGCACACGGTGTTTGACCACAAATATTTAAGAAGGTCAGGCGCAAGCCGACAAGAAGCATGAGTAAGTTTTTTGCGGATCGCGAAACCCATTTGTTGATTATTAATTCTTTTAAGCCAGTGCTTCTCAACCCCTGGGTCGCGACCCAAAAGTGGGTCGCCCACAAGTTTAGTTGTGTAAAAATTAAATCATTTTGGTTGTGATTTGATTTAAATTTTGCAACTGTCCAAAGAAGCAATAACAACCTACAAATAACTTCAATTAATCCGCAATTTGAATATTTTTTGAATACAAAGCAGCAAATACTAATAATCTGATAAGTGAAGACCTTTTTTTTTTTTTTTTTTAAAGATCACCATGATTTTAGGACAAAATTGGTTTTTTGTCTGAGAATCTCAGACAATTTTTTTGTCATATCCGAAATGTACTATAAAATCATGATTTGGGCAAACGTCACAAAATTTGGGCAAAACTTCATTGCCCCCCAAATTTTTTTGGGCTGGTACGGCTATGGTAAGTAATAATGTGCTTTTTTTTTGTTTTTATTTTCATAAATTTATTGTGGGGCTCCGTAGATAATGGTCAACCTCTTCATGAGCTCCATAACAATAAAAGTTTGAGAACCCCTGCTCTATTTCTGCTTAGCATTTGGGTCGCCACAAAAAAAGGTTGAGAAGCACTGTTTTAAGCGGTAATTTCTTAATTCTTCTACTTTTTCAATTTTTCGTTTGTTTTTGTATTTCAATTTTTTGGGAAGCGTTTGTGACTTTTTGTCTTCTGTACAGTCTTATTTAAGCAAATTTATTACGGATATTTTTTCGGTAATGACTTTTTTTTATCTACGTTGTATTTAGTTCAATCTTTACTGAATTATTAAAAAAAAGCAACTATTTGACCACTGCAAGTTTTTTATGAATGCCTCGCATATTTAAAATAATAGAGCATTCTGTAGACTAGCGTTTCCCAAAGTGGATTCCTCGGAACCCTAGGGTTCCATTAAAAAATCTAAAGGGTTCCATGAGCTACTGCCCCGTATTCAAGTATAAAATCAAAAAGTGATAAATATTTTTGTTGTTGCAATCCATAACTGCAAGTAATAGCTTTTTTTTAGGCATATGCACTGAACTAGCGCCCTAAGTAGCCTCCAAACCATTTCTCGTGCAAATCTTCTCAAGCAAAAACAACGATAAACGCTTTTGCTTTATTAATGAGTCCGCCACTGCGAGTTTACCATTTACGTAGCAATTTACGTAACAATGGAACTATGCGTACGGAATATAGGCTAATATGACACAGCGCTAGCCTAACAGACGTATCAAGTACTTAGCGTAGACCACAGACCGACTATGCTTATAGAAAAAGGTAGATTTCTTCATTTGAAAAGTCAGAAATTAGGTCATTAATCAATCTCAATAAGGTGAGATAAGGATTCATTCCACGATTAGGCTTGGTCAGGCAGATTGGTTAGGTCCTTAGAAATATGGTGTCTAAGTCAAAATTGCACGACTTTGACTCCATCTTCAAAAAATTGGCAACATCTACGGCCTCCGAAAAAGTGACTTCGACTCCAGTTGTTTTTACAAATAAAAATTGCTTTTTCTAAATTTTTTAAACATTTTGCTGATAAAGTAAACTTATCCAGTGTGGAGCTTGGCTTTCGGTTTGAAAAAGCTTACTCTTATTTTTTTCATTTGTTTGCAATCAACTTTTAATGTTATAATTATATTATATTATTGTAAGAAATATGTTAACTATACCTATGGTCCATCTAAATTCTAAAATATCGAACGATGGCTGAAAATCGTACCTAGCAAAACAAAAAAATCAACAAAAGACAATGAAAACATGGAATTGAAATCATCTGTTTCTGGTGTAAACGCTTTACAAACAGAGCAATGTACATCTACCAGTTCTGATGTGAAGGGCGCAAAAAAGCTCAAGTGTTATTGTAGCTATTTGACTTTTGGTTTTACTTACACTGGCAATGAGGAATACCTGGACGGGCTTTGCTTACTTTGCAACAAAACATTTTCTAATACTTTTTTGGCCCCAGCTAGCTTAAAAAGGAAAGCCGTCCGCCATACCAAAATAAAGACATTGCTTTTTTTGAAAGAAAACTACAATCCTTTAAAAATTCAAGATGTTTGATGGCAAAAAAATTTAAAACCAAACAAGAAAATGCAATAGTTTCATCGTACAAAGCTAGTTATTGCATAATTCTGGCCGTTAAGGCACACACCTTTGCTGAATTGCTTATAAATCTATGATGACTGATGTTGCATCAAGTGTTTTGGATACAGAAACCGTTGAAAAACTGAAATGAGTTGCTTGTAAAACAACACTGTTGCAAGGAGAATTGACGACATTGCGAGTAATATAGAGACGCAACTTATTTCCAGAATACGTGACTGCGATTCTTACGCATTGCAAATATACAAATCTACAAGTGTAGCTGGATTGGCGATTTTACTTGTATTCGTGCGGTATCCCTTTGATAAAGGAATTGAAGAAGCTTTTGTTGGTATACAAGAGTTTACAGGTGCATAGCACAGGAAATGATACATTCAATGTCATTGATGATTTTGTGAAAGCACACGATATTAGTTGAGAAAAATGCATTTTGGTTTACGATAATGGATCAGAGTCAATGAGAGAAAAATAAATGGTGTTGTAACTAAATAAAAAATGTTGCAAAAAACTGCAAAAGTCTTCATTACATCATACACAAATATGCTTTGGTAACAAAAAAGATGTCATCTTCACTAAAAAGATGTTCAATGAAGCAGTTTAGATTGTTAATTTTAGAAAATCTCGGCAAGTGTGAAATCGTATTTTTAAGCAGTTGTGTGAGTCTACGCGTATTAGCAATAAACATAAAACTTTTGTTGCTTCACGCAAAGATTAGATGGCTCTCAAAGGAATAGTTGTTGGATAGAATATTTGAACTGAGAAGAAAATTGATATCTTGTTTTTAAGACAACAAATTTTATTTATCGAACAGACTGAAAAATCCAGACTGGCTTTTAAGACTTGCTTACCTAACTGATATCTTTTTTAAACATCTTTGTAGGGTAAAGAGTTATCTGTTTTTCAAGCACAAGATAAAATAATGTTTTTATCGCGAAAGCTACAGTTCTGGTTGTTAGCAGTTGGAAATAGATTTTTAGATGTTTTCAACATATTAGTGAATTAATAATAGAATCTGGAGAAGAATTTCCAGATACAATTTTTGGTGCCACTGAAAATCACCTAAGCAGCTTGATTGAGTCTTTGCACGAGTACTTTTCACATTTGCAAAGCAAAAAAAATTGCTGGGTATAGAATCCTTTTACAATTACGGAAATGCCAAAGGAGTTAACAGCGGAACAGGAAAGTTTATAAGAACTTACATTTGATAGTGTCCTAATGCTAAATTTGCAGAAGTTCCTATTGCTCTTTATTGGAGAAGTTTAATTGAAGAATATGAGAATTCATCAAAAAAGCAACACAAGTGCTTCAGCGAATCAGGTTTTTCTCGACATACGCAAATGAAAAACAAGTATCGCGCCAGATTGAACGCTACACCAGATATGAGAATGCAACTATTACATACTAAGCCAAACTTTTCAGTTTTGGTGCACTCAAGAATACACGTGCATTTATCCCACTAAAACATCGTATTTGTTTTGTTAAATTGTTTATGGGTACTTTTATTGTTCTTGAATTTGTTTTCCATCACGATCTCTAAATAACGAACATTTAGAATTAGATGAAAAAACATTTTATGTTTGCTTTTTGCAGTGGGGTTCCATGTTAATTTAAATAACCTTGCAAGGTTCGCCGCCAAAAAAGTTTGAGAAACGCTGTTGTAGACTATTGGTTTATTTACCAAAGAGCCGTTTGTTTACAAAGCCATTGTAGGGAACTGCATAGCATTAATTGACATATTTTCTTAGTTTTTAGTTTTTCTGATTCAAACCAAATTACAAGCAAAAAAATATACTCTTTAGAACAGGGCTTCTCAAACTGTGGGTCGCGTAAAAAATTTTTGGGGTCACAAAACAAATTGGCTTTTTGAAGCTGTTTTTTTACAATAATTTTTGTTGACAATCAAAAACTAGAAAAGCTAAGTGTCATTACACCATTGTTGCGTCATAAAGTAGTAAGGTGGCGTGATCAGAAGGTGAGTCGTGTGGCGTGATCAAGAGAACAGCATGAAGCAAAAGTAAAAAAATTACTTACTGAGTCTAAAGCCAAGATTGATTTTTATAGATGAATGCGAAAAAATTAAATTATTTATTTGTCTTGACAAGGTAGCTGTGAAAGAATATACCGTAGAGCAATTTTTCCATCCTATTAAATGTGCTTGATAATGTTTATGGAATAAAGTCTGTTTTTGTAATTTTGTTAATTTGCTTTAGGTTACTATTTCCATTTCTCGTCGTTATTACATGGTTTTTCATGCACACGATTGGTTTTCCATAGGAAAAAATTAACGTAAATTAGGCGATACATATTGGGGTTCATTTTTTTAAATTTATTTTTTAAAATAGGGTTGCAGAACAAAAAAGTTTGAGAAGCCCTGCTTTAGAAGACCGCTTCTACTTTCCTAGATCCCGCGCATACTTTGCTTACGCTAGTTGGCGTTAGAGACTTGCGAAGCACGTTTTACAGCAAATCAGTGTAGCTCGGTGCTTAGGAGAATGAATCGTAATCCAATGGTCCCGAGTTTGCTGCTTTAACCGAGCATTTGTTTTTTTCCACATCCAATAACAAGTACAAAAAGAAGAGATTTCACTTACGTCACAAAGTTTAATAGAAACCGTAATTGCTGTTTGAATCCTATTAGCGTGCGACTGAAAATTAAATTAATTTTATTTGAAAAAAAAATTCTATTGTTTTTTAATTGTTTTAAACAAAAAAAGCAATGCTCAAATAAATCAGGACTGTGTTGTGCAATTTGATTTGAAGATATAGATATTTAGTTTTAAATTGTGAAAGTTGACAGCAGCAGAGAAGAAAAAAATAAAAAAATTGGGCATTAATAGGTTAATTTGAAAGACAGAGGTGTTTATTAATAAAATTATAGGCTAAATGTTAAATTGTACAGCTCCAAATGAGCGAAATAACATAAAGTAGAAAAATTTGTTTTCATGTTTGAGGTGGTGCTAACGCGAAAGAAAAAGTAAAATTTGTAGAAAATACTTTTTTCTAAAATATTTTTTTGTATTGTTACCAAAAATTGCACGGCAAACTTATATGTGTTAACTTTAAATAAGGTTTCTGTTTATTCTCTTGTCCTCGAACTTTTTAGTCTTAAGTAGATTATTTTAAAACTTATGAAACGAATGCTCTTTTTCAATATTTTAGCAGGTCGGTAGTACTGTAGTTTTATTCGTTGGATAAAAAGAAATTTCAAAAATTTTTGTCCCAAATTTCAACGAGTTTATCGTAAAGTGAGTTTTTAATTGAAAAATTATGACGAATTCTTCTGAAAAAAGTTGATTAAACAGAACTAAAGCATTTAATTGAAATCTAATGATCCTTAATTTGCGCTTGAACGCAACTTTTGCATAAATTTTATTTTGAAAGGTTCTTAGTTCAGGTCATCCATTAAAAAAATCGTAGCAATACAAGAAATCATGCGCAATGTAAATAGAGTTGATTTCATCTGGTGCCAAGAAAATGCCCGAAGTTTTTTAAGTTTGTGACGTCATAAATGTAACTCGTACACCCTGGTAAAACAGATATATTTTCTTGTTTGCTTCATTTTGTTATGAATATTCCTCAAAAGTAAAAGTAAAAAGTAAAATCTTCCAAGTCTTGTAGCCTAGTCTAGTGCACTGCAACCATTTTGCATCCACGGCTCTGTTGAATGAGAGAGAAGGCTTTTTTGGTCTTCGCTGAATTTCAAACGCTTCATCTAAAGCTTCAAGTAGCGATCGAAAAAGCTGAAAATTTTGAATTATATCTCTTTCATGTAAAGTGAAGACGGTTTTTGTGTTTCCTAAATCTCAAACAATTTGTTTAAATGTGAAATGTCCAGGATACGTCAATCCGCTGCAAAACTGAGAGACATGCGAAGACCAAAACAAAAGACCTTTATTTTACAAAAAAGAAAATACATCGTAATTTTTAAGTCGTTTTTGTGAGCTTCTAAAAAACAAACAAATTTTTTCTATTTTAAAAAGTTTGTTTAGATTCCGTTTTTTGCGTCACACCTATATCCGTCCTATAGCCTGCTGACGTGCCGTGGCACTACGGTTGCGGAGCATTGACCTGGACCAGCGACTTTCAATTTGTGACTAGCGGCACCCATGAAAAGCCCCTGATTGTTACCTCGAAGCTACAGACAAAGACACACGCGGTTTAAGACGTTGCTTCGCTTTCGATTTGTTTTTGAAAAAGCTTTCTCTTTATTTGTTGAAAAGCAGATTGGTCACAAACGATTTGAGTTTCTTTAAAAAGGTCCCTTAACACATACAGTTAAAACCACCGGTTCAGACTCTTTATTTTGTTTTTACGTCATTGATTGTTAGTTTTATCGTGTAAATGTAAATGGTTAGTCTATTTGAAATCTTTTTTTAAGCAATTATTTCAAGTAAATTTTTTTGCTTTTCAGTTGATTTTTCGCAAATATTTGTGGAAATTAGTGGAATCGCGCAAATCATAATTCCAAACAAATTGTTTTCTGCCCCTAAGTTTTTTTCGTATACTGGGGTTATGCTTTAAATGTAATTAAAATTTTTTTTATCATTTCAATAAAATATGCTTGAAAATTTTGTAGATTAGAAGTAATTATAAGCTATTTCAAGATTTTAACCTTCTTAGCTCAATTAAGCACAAATAGCAAAAATGTTGCAAATTCAAAACAAATAAGTTAATTTTTAAACAAAAATTTTTTACATTTTTGTCTCCAATATGTTATAGCAATTTGTAGTTCAAGACACGGATTAATTAAAGAAAATGAAACTGGAATGCTTTTTTTTATAAATATTAGGCTATCATTCTTCAATTAGTACAGAAAGAGAAAAACTGAAAATACTGTTGACAACCACTAATTGCATTTGAGATTTTTGCCACGTTTCCCACGCAGATGTTATAACCCTGACAAAGCTGATAATTTATTATTCAATTATAAACAACTTAATGAAACTTCATTTGCATAGACTTTATTCAGAAAAAAAACCTCCAGAACGATTTATATTTAGAAGAAAAAAAACAACATTCGCAATAACAGGTTAATGCAGTGCAATTCGGGTGTTGTATTTTAGGATTTTAACCTTTCTATAACCCAAAACTAATTTAGTTTTTATTATCGTAGAGAAAAAATGAACATTGTTTTTTCTAAGCACTAGTTGCAACCAACTGACCGGAGAGAATATTGCTGCAGTTTTAAACAAAAGCAAGCTGAGCTATTTTGAAAAGTTGTGTAATCATCACAAAAAAGTATTTTGGTTAAAGTTGATTAAAGATTATGACGCATTGCAGGGTTTTGATAAGCGATTGTAATAATGATTTTTATTTTTCCTGTGTGAAACATTATCAAACCAAAAAAGCGTAAGTATTTAACTGCAGTTTTAGAAATGAATTTTCTACAGTTTATAAATATAAAAATTTTTTATTAATCTTGCCTACTTGGTTTGTAAAATGATGTTGTAGAAGAAATTGCATGCATTAAGCAGATTACTTTGGGTTTATTGTTTTTATCATAAGTAGCTCATTAAAATTTTATGATAGTGTATCGTAGCAATGACCAGAAGACCTGTTTTTTAACAATCCATTTTGACATCACAAGCTTTTAAAGATCGGACAAGTCCCTTAGGATTGACCGCAAATGTTAATCGAATTTCCCGCTGATCGCTGAGAAACCTCCCGTCAAAATGACTTAGCATAGTCGCCATGATCTTGCATCTAGTATGCATGTTTACGTTTAGTTTTTTTTAAAAATGCATTTTAAGCCAATCTAACCTCGTTTAACACCGTTAAATTGAAACATAACTTAATTAGCTCTTGTTCCGAAGGGAAAAGCTTGTTGGATGTGTTGTAACACTAAATCGTATTTTCGGTTTTGATAGATTTTAATTACAAAGGATCTGAATAATTAAAATTCCAATTTGCCACAAAATTAATAGGCATTAATTAAAATAAACCAATCAGATAGTTTGTGTTTTTTTGATATTGATTATTAATTTTTTTTTCTGAGCGTAATCGGTTAAAGAGTCATTTCTTATGACTAAAGTTTTTCAACAGCTTAACAGCGTTATTAGTAAACTGTATTTCGTACTTAAAGTAAAAGCAATTCATTCAAACAAAGCACAATCTGTAATCTTGTGTCGCCATTGGATTTGCGGTTTCTACGTTGTTCAAATTTTTAAAAAAGCCTTTTTAAAATATCATGGTAGTCATAATGATAATTACAACCGTGAGTAAATGTACGATGTAATTAAAAAGGTAAAATATTAATAGTTCATCGTTATATCAAATTCTTACATATGTCCTCTAAAAATAAACTGACGAAGAAAAAAACATAAAAAAGATATTTTTTGATTTTGCAAGCAGTTCAAAAAATTATTTGATTTTAACCATTGCCAGAAGTGTTTGCTGTCTGAAAAAAGCTTTTTGGTGTCCCCAGTAGGTTCTAATATTTGATGGTCTGATTTTATTGGGTAAGATTTTACTGGGTAGCTATTCGGATAGATTGGGTAAGACTAGCTCCCTAATGTTTTAAAGCCATTTACTTGTATAAATTGAATGATAATGATACGATTATCGCGTTCATCAAAACAGAAAAGTCAGTTGTCTTGTGCTGTTGTACTCTTGTCTTGTCAAGTAGCCAGAAAGAGAGTGAAATAATATACACAACTTACAGTAAACTACCGTGACTGGTTCGATTGTCCTCAATGCAATAAAAACAGGTTTTGTTTATATCTTAAACGATATTTTAGTAAGTGTAGTTTGGAAACAGTTGATCTGTCAACAATTCTGTCAACAGTCGGGAATCGGAGCAACTCGTGAAACAGAAAAAGCTTTTTTACGTAATTCAATTGAAAGCAAAAATGAAAACCATTGGTGTGTTAAAATCTTTATGTTCTTTGATTAATAAATGCACTTCAAATAAGATTACGAAATTGAATTGATATTTTCACAGTTTTTTACTTGTTAAAATCGTATTTGTTTTAATTGACTCTGTTTTGCGATTAATTGTAATTGTTTTGGTGGTATGGACAAATTGCTCATAAAGACCGTTTGCATTTATTTGTTGAAAAAAGATTTTTAATCAAATATTTTTTTGTCGTAAAAACACTAGACAACATTCTAACCAACTTAGCCCCGGGTCCCTTTTGCTGCAACGGTCGACAACGTACATCCTATTTGACTTTTTTCCAAACTCGATTCGACGCTTGGTTTGATTTAAGTTTTCCCAGTTTATCGAGTGCAAATAACTTTGCCAGTTATTATTTAGAAGAATGGTTAAGTTGTTTTGTTTATGTGTTGATTGGTGACCGGTAAGACGCAGTCAGTGATAGCAAAGTTACGTCTTCCAACTTCACGCAACGGGTCCGTCATTGCAACCAGAGCTTTTAACGATTAGCAACTTCTTAAAGTGCTATCAACCGTTACGTTTGCTGCTTGATTATTGTTGCAAAAGTGTACTTCAAAATCACAATTCTTTTCCCTGCGAGAGTAAGCTGTCAGCTTAAAAAAACTTTTACTTGGTTTGAATTTTCAGCAAAAGTCTTCAAAATTTTCTCTCTTTTCTATCAAATAAACAAAGACGTAATAATTCGCCTCTCACAACTATGAGCGAATTCCGACAAAGGGTTTATTACACAGCCATTATTAGCTAATAATCCATTGACACGTTCAGTTCCATTCAGTGACAATGAATCGTATTGTGTTGTTTTCGATCTTCAAACTTCGAGAGCAACACGCCGGGCAAAGTGAAATTGCACTTTGAATTGGCGTTGTGACGTCACGCCAGAAATGACGTCGTAAATCTTTTGCAGAAGTCACTTGCCCGTCGACACGTCATAATTGAAGACGGGCATTTTCTTCGTCGAAGGTTATTCAGGGGTCAATTTAAGGCAGACGCATACGAAATGCGCCAGCGAATAATCTCCGTCTACTTCATTTAATTTTATAGTAGGTTTTATTGCAGATTATTAACGAAAAAAATCGACATCGATTTGAAAAAGGTCAAGGTTCATCCAGCTTGGGAGACTGCATTTTTAACCTTTAATTAACTAACATCTGCTGAAAATCAAACGCCTAAACGTTTGCTGTGAGATCATTGATCACTTCAAAGACTCTTTTAATCGCTTAAAATTTATTTCTTATCCCAGAATTTTAAATGAACCCAAATCTGTTGGCGCTTACACTAGTCTATCACCAGAAAAAAATTATTGTAGGAACAATTGAATAAAAACCAACGACATAGTTAAACATTTTTTTAGAACTTTTATACGTACAAGTTTATTTTGATTTTATTTTTGAAACATTTTTTTAAGAATGATTTGCTAATCACAAACCTTTTTTGAAATCTTATCAGACTTTTATTATTCAAGTAAAAGTTTTTTGCCCAACAACATTCAATATCCGTCTGCTTTCCCTCTACGTTTACGTCAAAAAAAAGTACAATTTGACTTCTTTTTAGCGTCTCTTTTTGCGAAAAGACTAGATAAATGATTCTAAATTCTATTGATATTAAAAAATTAAAACAAAATAAAAAGTTTTGCTTAGAAAGCAGCTACTTCTGTAAAAAAACAAATCAAGTTGATATTTCGACTATTGCTCCGCTCTCTACAATAGAAATACGCAAACTCAATCTGGTTGCTAAACATCTTTATTTTAATCGCGCCGTTTTTTGTTTCTAATTGGATGATAAAAAATTTATATTACCCAATGCGTGTTGGGCACTCATTCGGTCTATTCGTAAAATTAAAAAAATCGTTCCAACTATTTGAAAAGTCTTGCAATCCTGGCTTTAACTTTTAGATGTGATGATAGTGATGATAAAGATGAAGATGATATTGTCGTTTTTTTTTTGAGAGAACCTCACATATAAGTAATGTTTCTATGTTTCTGCGTGTGAATAAAAACGTTTAATTCTTTCTGATAAAAAATATCAAAAATTATATTAAAAAATTTTCGTAACCGATTCAGTAAAAAAATTCTTTCCAGTATTTAAAATTCCTTTTTGAATTGACCATTTATAATTGATAACAACTGCTATAAGTTTTCATAACAAATCGTTTTTTTTGTCGTTTTTTTTTTCAAACTTATTTTGTGGCGAAAAGATAAATTTGTTTAAGAGCGAAAGTTAACTCATTTTTCAAATAATCTTTAGGTACTGTTGTTGTTGTTGTAATCTTGAAATTAGAAAGGTTCAGCATTTCTTAAAATAGATTTTAGTATGTATGATTCATTTTTTACTAAGTAGTTTCCGCTTACCCCCCACATTGACTAAAAACAAAAAATATTTTCAGCACCCCAAATAGGTTTGCTTTTTCGTTAAAAAAATTAAATGCGATACTTAGTTTACTACGTTGAAAAGTTGGTTTTAGAAGACAGACAAGCAAAAATTTTTATTTGCCCGATATTTCAAATTGTTCATGTCAAATACCACAAGTGTTTCTTGACGCAGAAAAAAGTTGAATCAACAAATTGTCAATAATACCTAAAAAGCACTTCGGTTAAGACATGTCAGCTGATTTTGTTATCGTTAGATTATGTAGGCCACATTTTTAAGAGAGTTTGAAGTTATTTAAACACAACAACGAATTGGATTACTAATACTGCACAAGCACACTACGTTGATTCGCTGATTATTTGTTTTTCGGAAGTTTATTTCAGCTTGATTTTGTTTTTGTGATCGTCTACAGCTGAAAATAATTGAGTCGTTACGCCACAAAAAATTTATTGCTGCTGCTGCACCAACTAAACTTTTAACTGCATAAAAATTCAATTGCAAAACAACATTGAAAGAAATAATCAAGAATTTTTAAATATTTAATTAGAATTATCAAGCTGTACAAATTGTGCTTTTGTGAGGTCATTATTACCAAGTTGACAGACATTTTAACATTTGACAGACAGTTTTCCTAAAAAAGTCAAGTGAGTTTAAGAATAATGAGGGATTACAGTAAAAAATGTGATATAGTAAGTTACAATTGATAAATATTTGCAAAGCGATTAGTTTTATATACAAAACTGCAATTTTCCAGGAATTACAAAAGCTTTAAAGTTTGTCGTATTTCAACACTGCCAATTGTTTTATAATGCATTGTACTTTCTCTGCTTTAACCAGCATCAAATAGCACTCAGAACACATACTAACGAATTCTAAAAATGACCACCTAAAATCTCCGCAAAATATGAAAATATTATTTCTTGAAAGTTTAATTGGCCATATTTTATTGAAAATGATAATTTTTAATTGGCAATGAGACCGACAAGTATGAAGCGTCATTATAACGGCCACATCGAGATTGCTATCGTCTCTAACTAACTTCTAGCATTGGCATTTCCAAATCTTCCGCTTTGGCATTAATGTTAAAAAACCAGGATTTACAGTCATATTACTACATAAAAATCCAACAACAACAATAAAAAACTTTCAATTGGACAGCAATAATTAAGAGTCTACAACAGCAGGTCCAGTAATCGCCTAAAGGCTGCTTGAGTCGAAAGTCTCTGACGTTATCCTACTGGTCAAACTCATAAATAGATGATAGAGTAATAATGACTGAAAGAAGGTAGTGACTTGGACATTTGCTTTTCATTGTATAGTAGTGCTATTTCGTTTATTGCTATTGGCACGCCTGTAAAAATCGAAACAACGCTGAGGATAGCTAAATACTCGTGTCAATCAACAATATTTACGTCAAATAAATCTTTTTCTTCGCTCTTCATTCGTGGCCTTGCTATTTTGCTTGTATTTTCTCTCAGTAAAAAACGATGTCAATCTCTTTGATACTCCATTTTTTTTCTTTTGTTTTAAAAATGAGAAAGCTTAAAGCATAACAATACTTTACTCTTATTTTAGCCACGTCTAAAATGTTCAACTACTGCATTTAAAGAACTCAAAGATATTGAACGATGTCATTACAAATTTTACATGCATTTGCTCGAATGATAACGCTGTACATTTATAAACTATTTCTAGGGATCATAATAGTTTTAATATTAACAATGTCAAAGATTATAGTATTAAAAAAAAAAATTCATGCTAATAAGACTTCAAATAAAAAAAATTGATCACAATAAACTTTTAATGTCCGAGTTACATTAGTTTGTCTGCAATAAAAAGTAATTTAAAGTCTTACACTCGAGTCTTTCAAATTTAAAGTTGCAGCCGAAAAATGACTTCATAATTTTTTTCTGGTTCAAACCATTGAATTTTGGAATAAAAAATGGCTGCTATTTTCATGGTCGCTGCTAATGAATTGAAGCAGAACCGGGTGGTGTAAAAGCCAAGAAGTCTTGTTGTTTGACTTGCTCAAGACTTGAATTTTTGATACAACATCTCGAAAACAGATTTAGGTACGGTTTAGCGATTTTGAATTTTTTTTAGCTATCAACTAATTTACTTTTTTAAAGCAATTTTTTTTCGCTAAGTATATTTTTATGTATTTATTACATTGAATAATCAAAAAAAAAGGAAAAGCTTTATTTTTAACAAATAGTTAAAATTTTATATTGTTTTATGGCCCATTAAAATACTTTGTGATCCCCCTGTTTGGAAATCACTGCACTTGGCCAATGAAAACAATTAGTGACGTCTGACAACACAAAATGCATTTGCTTTTTTTATTTGCAAACACTTTTTTTTTGATCTTTTATGTTAAATTTTAAACAAATACTATTATCAAAACGCCTATCAAACACAAACACCCTCATCGACATTTCCGACTACTCAGTCGTATGACGTCACACTTTTCAAACCCAAGTTCATTGCCGATCGTCCTTGCAAACGCTTTAATATCGATTGATTGCTATTTCAATTTTCCTTTGCTTTGAACCTTCAAGTAATAACTTGATTTGAAACAAAGAGTCCAATGGCAAAAGAAGCACTTTTGTTTTGCTCAAATGCACTCATAAAATTTTTTAATGTTTTTATCGGCAAACAATGTGTTGTGTACCGAAAAGCTATTTCAGAAAAACGAAGTGAAATCGTGGTTCAATATCCAATAATGTTCTGATTGTTTTTTGAAATTTACCGAAAATCATATTTTTTCCAAGTTCTGAACGGTTGCAAACGTTCGTTTCTGAAATTCGTAATAACGGTTCGAAACCCGATCTGGCCATTCCAAAAATTTGATAAAAGTTGTTATTAATAATAATGCCCTTTTATATCGATAAGCTTTTAAAAGAATATTTTGAGACTTTTTTCTGTTTTTGTTGGGGAGTAACGTTACCAAACTGCTTCGGGGTCACTATTACCAAAGATGATGAGTAAAGAAGTTGTTAGGATCAACTAAATTATCATTACGATTAACATCATCAATATCATCATCTTTCGATTACTAATTAAAAAGCAATTTTTGTAAAAAATTTAAGTCCATTCCAAAATGAAAAAGCAATTTAATTTCAAGAATATATCGTAGAAAAAAATCATTTCTATTCAAAATGGTTTCATGTGTTTTATAAAAATTTATAATTGATTAGAAGTTATTTAAAAAATTTTGAAAATACGTGCATGCCATGCCGCAATAAATTCCAAACAGCACGTGTATTGGATTAGGTTGTTACCGCTCGTGATTAAAGCTTAAATCGATAAAAAAAATGCTTGTAACTGTACTGTCATACCAAACCCACAATATCCGCTTTTATTCCTGTTTGTTTAGATTTGTTAGCTTTTGATGATGTAAGATTTTGCTTTAGATCAAAAAGTAGAATTTCGTAATATCCGCCTTATTACTTTGATTTTCTTCTCATCTTTAACAATAAGCTATGAGTTTATTTAAAGATAACATATGTTAAATTTGTTAAGCTAAAGCTTTGGATTCATAATGTTTTCGCTGTTGAAATGCTTCAGCCAAGGAAATATTATAAAGATAAAAGCCAACTTAAAAAATGAAAGTTTGTAGAAGAACAGATGCAATTTTTAAAAAATTTTCAAAATTAATGTAAATTTTACTTCATAAATTATTATGCATTTTTTTAAAATAATGCTTCAAAATGATGAAAAAATAAATTTTTGCTTTTTTAACATTTTAAAAACTGCATTTTACAACCTTAATCTTTCTCTGAATTTTTTCAAATATTAAAGCACCTAAAAAATTGACGCCGTTCTCTCTACCAAATTACAACTGGGAATTAAAACTACTGCTACTTTCAGGAGGGTAGTGTCAGTAGTAGTTAGGTGTTATCAGGAGTGCGTGGACTCGTCTTTCAGTAAGTGGAATCCGAATCTTCTTCAGTAAATGCAGGAATATTTACCACTAGACTGCATTTTTGTCTAACAGCAACTTTACCGCGACAACTTATATAGTTCAAAAGATGTTAATTAATAAAGTATTCTCTAATATCTCTTATAGCATTTTTATCTGACAACATTTTTTTTAGGGTGGGGGCAATTGATTCGCAGTTGTAGAAGGTGGGTTTCCATTTCAGCCTGAAAGAAGTTGCTATAGCAGGACCTATTGATAAACTCATAGAAGTATCATCGATTTGTTGAAATAATTTAATTTTACTTGACAAAATAAAATAATTTAATTTTTTTAAATAAATAAATCATTTCAAGAAACTGATGGTGTTTCTATGGGTTCACCACTTGGTCCTACTATAGCTAACTTCTTTCTGGCTGAAACGGAAGCCCGCCTTTTACAACAGCAACTCAATTCCTCCCCAAAAGTCCATTTTAGATGTGTAGATGACATTTTTGCAACATTTAAAAAAAGCCTAGTCCAAACGTTCTCACAAACATTAAAAACATGTGCAAAGTAAATTTTTTCAAAGAATTAAATCTAGTTTTAGTCGTTTGTGTATAAATCCCACAGTGACAAGAAAGAATAATATTGCTAACCGCCTACTCAACCATTATTTGGATTTTCATAAAAATTTTTGGAAAAAAAATCGGCATAAATTTACTGACGATAGAAACGACTATTACGACTTTTTTATCATAACTTTTTTGCTTTTGCTGACTTCACCTGATGTGTTGGGGTTTGAACCTGGTTGTCGAGGAAAGTTTGTTTGGTTTACTACTTTAATCCCGCAAAAAAACTAGCAGAAAGCCAAAATATTTCAATGTTTTTTACGTTATAATTTAAAAAAAAAGAAAATACCAGTTGTTTGTAAAAACTAATGCAACCATGTTATGAAATAAATCAATAAAACATGGCCTTTTAGAATGCAAGCGATGTGTTACGCTTATGATAGTAGTTGCTGGATGTCAAACTTCAGACTTCTCAGGGCATTTGGTGATTAATTATAAACATGAACTGTAGAAAGCTAAAGATCTGTTCCTTGAAAATTGTGCCGTTGAAAAACTTTTAGTTAATAATATCTAAAATAAAAAAAAATTGCAATTTTTTGTCTGAGAGTAACCTTAACTTAGTATAGTTTTATGACACCTTTAGCAGTTAAGCTTATTTAAACCAGCACAAATCTCGTAAATTATGTCATAAATTTTTTTTTGAAACTACTGCTGAATATTACATAGGCAGGATCATCACAATACTTTTTTTCTGAAATTAAAAAATTAATTCAATTCTTTCTTGAAGATTAGATCAGCAATTGCAGAACAGCGATCTTAAAAAAGATCACTGCAACGCCATTTTGTTTGAAGTAGCAAAGTCTCATGACTTTTCTAAGCAGTTGAATATGTTTTTAGGATATTCAGCAGTTAGATTTAGCACATAGGTGTTTAAGTGACATGATCATTTATGCATTAGCGGGCAAGTGAGATCCTTAACCATAGTATTGCAATTCTAAGCAACACAAATAAATTCATAAAATGATTATTTTTGGAGTTATGAATTTGAATTAGTAGTTTTGAATTGTATTTATGAATTTAGTCGTGTTGCTCAGCATCGTAACAGTACGGTTGGAAAAAAACTTATTTCTTGCCGAAATTGTTAGCGAGGAGGTCCTGTGTTGTAGATGCATAAGCTTGAATAAAGTTCAAACGCTAAACGTTGTTTCTTGAAGTTGTCTTTCTCGGATGCTAATCGGTTTTTGTTCTGTTTTTTTTTTTGTTTGGTTAAAAGGACTTTTTTTTCTTATTGCTGTATTATGAGTATACTTTTTTATTTTATTATGACGTGTGTTTGGGAGTACAAAAAGTGTGTAAAAACTGATAGTGTTTCTTCATTAAAATTCAAACTTTATTATTGCTTGTCTTATTACTTTTGTATTATATAATTTTTTTTTTCTTATATTTTGTTTTGCGTCATCGGTTTAAGGGGAAAATTGAATTAAAGTTTCATTAGCACATTGTGATCTTTGAGATGTCTCAGCCGATGTTTGAACAAGTAACCAATTAAAGACTTTTGAACGTTTCTAACCAATGTCACGTCATATGCAAGATTGCTTATGACGTGAAAAGGGTAAAGATTAATAAATTTTTAGTCGAACTTCACTGAGAATATTAGCATTTTTGTAAAACAAAATTTTTTTCTAGCCCCTTTTATTTCTTAAAAAAACAAAAAAGCAAGACAAGCAATAAGCAAGTTGCGAAAGAGAATTGAAATAAACAAATTCTTAGAACCACAAAAAAACCCACTTTCATGCGTAATTTCACGCAGTGCCTGCAGAGCAAGTCGATGCTGTTTCATTAGAAAATCTCTCCAATCTGTCAGAATGCTTGATGCAAATATGTAAAAATTTAGTGCAAAGCCAACTTCATTTCTCATAACTTTCATTTGAAAAATCAAATTAGCTTGTACTTAAATTAATTAACTTGCTCTGAAATCGATTGGGCTTTGATTTTCGTCGATTTGAAACCGGTTTTGTATTATAGGCAATTAATAAAACTGCGTCCTTTCTTTCTTTCTTCTCTTAAGGCCGCAAAATCCAAAAGATACATTTACGACGGCCGACTGTCACTTTATGATGGGTTTGCTTTTTTGATTGCATCAGATAAAGCTTTTAATTCTAGCGATTTTGAAAAGTTTTTGAATACGCTGTCAAAGTTGAGTGGCTGGCGAGATCAAATAATTCGATTATGACGTCATTAATCAGATGACCTTAGGCTGCGATTGTGGGCTCGCTCTCAGATTAAGCGAAATCGCGGTATCGCTCAAGGAGCGTGAAAGCGACTCAGTGCCGATCTGCGAAGCGTGCCTGTCTCGTCCAGTCTCGGCTTCGAGAAGTTTCTAAACAGCAAGTTCAGGTCTGGAGCGGCTTTGCCTTTGATCTTTGGTTTTGTCAAAGCGATAAATGTCAGCCTGCACAGACCACCCATCACGAATTACAACTTGATTTTTAAACTCTCGCGTTAAGCTGTTTATCGCTTTTTCGCCATCTCGTCGGGCTTACGGTCGGAGGCATTAAGCGCAACCTACCTCTGGTTGTTTCACAACAGACAGTTTGATATGCATCAGAAGTAACACTTAAGATAGTTTGATTAAAGTGATTTGATTTGTTAAACAAACAAACGAAGGAAAAAGACCTTCAAGCTAGTTTACAAAACATAAATATTAAACACGACCAAGCGATGTTAAGGACAATGCAGAACAACAAAGCAATCAGTCCTTTAGAGTTTGTATCAACTTTTTAAAATTTTATAGAGAAAATGTCTTTCTTTTCGCTTAGATTAGCTGAGCGACCATAACAAACTTCGTCAAATCGATCTTTGAGGCTGGTTATCTCGCTAGAGGATCATCTTTCTCGTATGAAAATTAACCGTTAAGTTTTATCAGATACTAATATAGATTCGCTTAATCAATTAGTGTTTTATGAAAAATGATCCAGACCATCTTTCACTTATTAATGTTTAAGCTAGACAAAAAACACAATTTGGTGAGTTGGTTTTATTTTCTGTACAAAATTTACAATTTCAGATTTTCTCTGTATGGTGAAGTCGTTTGTAAATTATACTATTTTTTTCATAATGTCAGCAAAGGTTTTGATCTAACCGCTAAGTATGCAGTAATTTTAGCAAAATAAAGAGGGAATTGATTAATCAAAGAAAAATGCCATTGGCTTTCATAGGATCACTCTTGTAGTAGGAACCAATTAAACTCGGAGTGGCAATTTGAATCTTTTGAAACACTGTTACAACATATGCGCGATTTTGGTCACGTGACAAGGTAAGGAAACTAGATAACTAAATTTTCAATAACGACTAAAGTAGTAAATAAAATTGTTTTTCAAAGCTTTAAATTTTATAACAGGGATCGCAATGACGGGCGTTGATTCTTGCATCACAATAGCATAAAAGATGCATAAGATCTAAAGCAGACTTTGAAAAACAGTCACAAGTAGAAACTCTCAGCTTTTTTGTTGCGTAAAAAAATATCAAATTTTCAACCAGTAAAAATGGTTTTATTTTTAAGTAAAGCTTAATCATACGTAAAAATTGTCGACATTTGTTTATTAGACATGAAAATTTTATGGTACTGCCATAAAAAATTTATTTAGTTTAAAAAAATTTTAAGAAAGAGGGAGGTTTATCCGAGCTTAACTCTAACCAGAGTTACATTTTTGTTTTAGACTTTCTGGAGAATTAAGTAATCTTTCTAGCAAAGGTTGCAACTGTTAACAGATTAAACCTGTGTTGCCGTTTTTGTTTTTTGTTTTTTTTTTATTACAAGGATAAAGAATAATAGATCCTAATCCATGCTTTTTATTTTGAAAAAGTTTGAATAATTTGCGTCAAAATAGTGAAATGACAATTTCTTTTTTTAGTAGAAAACTTTAAGGATATTGGCTTTCTCGTTAATTCTACCTATTTATTCTTTATGTAGTCATAATCAACTTCATTTCGTTCCGGTACATCTTACTTCAAACAATATTGATAAACAATTTCTGTAGTAGAAAATTCAAGGTTCCTTTTAAATATTTTTTGTGTGTTATCGGTATAATTCCACCCCCACCAAAAATGTTTGTCTACCATTACTTTACAATAATGAGTACTTAGTTTATTATACTAGGCTATACATAAAACTAGTGTCTGTACATCCAAGGGCACTGGAGTTTTTTTGCCGATGGGAGGAGGTAAAATTTAAAAATAAGGACAGTTTATTTGTTGGAACGGCACTGCTAGCAAAATCCAACTTTGCAAACTGTGATTTTTTAAAAAGACACTTTTTACAAAATTACCACTTTATAACTGTGACGTTTTCAGCGTAAAATCTAATATTTTTTAAAAAGAATAGTCATCACTTTCATTCGATGTCCAAAACACTAGATTTTCGTCTCCATCTGATATTTTCATCAAGTTTCTGAGATTTTAGAGCCAATTATAACCCGATGCTTCTGTATCTGCCACCTGTACCCTTCTGTTTTCAAAAGAGCAATCGACCCCCCTTTTCGTTTAACGCACCTGTGTGCGTCAACGCAAGAATCACGTGATTGTGCAGTAGGTCATGAAAGATCGGCTCTATCCGAACTGCTTTGCCGTTAAGTAAATTCATTTTTAATTTCGCCCGTTTTTTTATTTAAAAAATTTTTTTAATATTACACTTTCACATCATCTGTATTCAATACAATAAACTTCAGAGAAAAACATTTCGTCCGCGAGACGTGATGACTGAGTTAAACTTATCTCAGAGTCAATACAAACGGAGCAACTCCCTTCAATTGGCCAGACAACAAAAGTTTATTTACTTTTGTAGCTAACGGCAACATTATTGCGACTTAGCTTAATATTTAAAATGTTTTTTGAATTTGCAATCGCAGGGTTGTGAGTTCAAGGGTCATTGAACAGTATTAACCTTCACAGAAAAACGATTCGAGACAATTCTTTTTCAACATGCACAGACTGCTTAAGTTTATTTTATCAAAAAAGACTTGGAAGGAACGAAGAAATGCATTTTATTAACATTAAATTTTTCGAATCTCTTAATGTGTATCGCTGTAGTTGTTTGTCTATTTTCAACTCTTTCACGTTTTCTTAAATGGCATAAAATAAACAAAAACTGTAACTAAAAACTTGTTGTCCTTGCTTCGACCAATTTTATGCCATCAATAAGGCCGCAATATCTTGTGAAATACCGCCTTTTTCTGTTTTTACTCTTGATTTTATGAAAACGCATTGCTCGAATTTCGGTGTCATTTTTTGCTTGCCTCCAGCGCTAGTGGAACTGCAACGCAGATGACGTTT
Organism: Diplosoma virens; assembly: GCA_963680785.1. Classification (NCBI taxonomy): domain Eukaryota; kingdom Metazoa; phylum Chordata; class Ascidiacea; order Aplousobranchia; family Didemnidae; genus Diplosoma; species Diplosoma virens. The sequence goes on from OY796883.1 coordinate 21,309,918, forward strand.
ATGAGAATTATTTGATGAACACGTTGCGCTCTCGACAACTGAAGCGATCACTCATTGGTTATGTCATATAACTATCGACCACGGACATGTTTTTCTGTAGACATGCATACGCGTGTGCACAATGTAGTATTAGAGTCGAGTTACAGAATTTACAAATGCATTAATCATATCTTATTGATCACCTTTTCAATGACGTCGCTGTCTCGATTTCGGTTTGATGACGTCACCGAGCCCATTGTTTCATCACAAACTTGATTAAGATAAAGCGAGCCTCATTTCCGGACCCCATCAATCAATCAGTTTTACTTCCCCAGGTTCCTGCCTAAAGTGCACAGAGACCTAAAACAATCGCAAAGACAGGCTCTGCTGCAGGTTCAGTGAGCCTTATTGAGGTTTTCTAAGAAGAGTGCAATTAGCTGAAAGTGAGTGAAAAACAATTCTCAGTCATTGAATACACGGAGCAATCAAAGAAAATTCAAGAAAGAGTTCTTTTAAAAAAAACCTATTTTCCAGTTTTTTTATGTCGCTGGCACAAATAGCATAAATTGTTGAGAATTAATCACAATTCTATAAGCCCATCATAAGCTCAAGATATTAGCTCTTTTCAAACTGTAGTCTTTCAAAAAACAAGCCGATTACTTTTTGAAAAACATTTAAATTCTTCCAACGAAACATTGTTGAGACAAATCAGCTGAGGTTGGACATGACGTTTCAATTAAGCCATTTTTTTATTAGTTATCACTGGTTGAAGGCGTCGAGCAGATGTTGGGCGCTTGGCTCCGTTGGTGCGATTAAGTTAAATTTTTTGTGGCGGTTATTTTGTTTTATTATAACCAGCTTTAAATTAAATTGGCACTATTACAAAAGTAAAAACTTTAAAGCTATTGTCTTTCTTTTTCAAAACTCTGTACTATTGAATTTAGCATACTTTTGATTCGAAGCTTGCGTGTAATACTTTTGCAGTTGTATTACCAATCGATGTGATAACTCGGTGTTTGAATATCTAACACCTTGACTGACTAGGAAATGAGTTTGGTACTTTATCTGTATCAGCGATTTCCTTTATGCTCATGAAAATGCCAGATCCCGACAAACATTAAACGTAAAAGACTCGACCTTGAGCAGTGCTGCTCAACCCCTGGCTCGCGACCCAAAAGTGGGTCGCTGACAACTGTAATTGTGCGAAAATTAAATTATTAGCTTTTAGAAACAAAAATCAAAAGATCCGAGACAGATTTAAAGTGAAGACCGTTTTTTTAGAGCTTGAGAAGCACTGACCTAGAGCATAAAAACAGTCAAAAAGACAATATCGCCGTACGAAAAAGAAGTTATGTTATAATTTCCTTATATTAGTAGAGCGCCTTTTAAGCCTACCGGAAAAACTATTAGGAAACAAAGCAAAGATCTGTCTATTGAAGCTTAAACCTTTATCAACCAACCTTTTTACTTATGTATTCTCTGATATATTCTGTCATTTAATAATTCAAAATAATTTGATGTAACAATTTGTATTTTTGAAATATTTATTGTTTTGATCAAAACAGCATTTCTTAAAAACTTTTTTTTCGGTCAGTCGTTATACTATAATTTGAAAGACTTTTTCTTCCGAAAGAAACAAACTGGTAGTATTCAGTCTAAGAAACCTAATTTCGTGTGTTAACTCTTTTTTTCCTCAACGGCCGCGCTTGTAAAGCCCATGCTTTTTACTACTACAAGTAATTCTTTTTTTAAATCGAATTTCAAAATTTCTTGACTATTTGTGATATGAACCAGTGAACAAGGTAGTAGCAATTTTATTTGACACAAGATCGGTGTTGCAATGTAAAATCAATATTTTCCAACAAGTCTGCGAATTTTTCCTCTATCGCAACGAAATATCAAATTTCAATTTTATGCTTCCATTTAAGTAGCATGGTTTTATCTTAACTTAAAGAAATTTAATTTAGTCACGCATCATGACCAGGTGTTTGTTGTCCAAGGTTTGATCAGATTGACGAGTTTTAGGACAGTGCAGCGTATTTGATTTCACTTCACGCTTATTAAGCAATCACTTTGACCTTGTTTTTGAAATGACCTTACTAAAATGCGAATTTGCATAGTTTTACAGCTTGTTTTTAAACATTATTGCTAAAGTCAGATAATAGATTTTTATTTTGGTTAAGTTTTAAAACTTCAGCTGAAGTAGTTTTTGGCTTACCAATGTTTAAACTTTGGTGGGCTTCTGAAACCCACTTTAAACAGTCATTACATCGAAAAAATTGAAAAGTATAGTTATCGAAAATACTATTTGGGTTAAGAAGATTATTTTGCAAACTGCACAATTTTTTGAAATATAAATTTTAATTGATCAACAAAATAATCATTAAAATATCTGAAGCATTGTTTTCAATAGATTGAAAAGGTTTTTAAGGCATTTTGGGAGAGATTGGTGTCATTTTTTTGATTTTACCTCTATATTCATCCTCTTGACTCGCAGGAAAGCAACGAAGGCACAAAGTCATTGGGTAGGCAATTACCCCGACCTGCTTCCGGGAGATACCAAGATATTGCTGTTCGATAGAAGTTTTTATTTGGTTTTTAAGTTTTGTAGAGATATGACTGCAATTTAAAACTGCATGCGAAGACACCCGAGTGTGGGAGGGTGCCGTAAAGTATCTTTGCCAAGGACACAACCGAATGATGCAAGTAGGTTTTGAACCGACATTATGTTGATCACAATCACGGTGCTTTAACCACTCGAACAGGCTGGCGACTAAACTAAATCTTTCAATCATATAAAATTCAACGCAAGAAAGAATTGAATTAATGCTTTTCTAATAAGATTGAGTTGAAGCTTAGGTGTTGCGTTTTGATAAAGTTATCAGATTAGAGATTTTCAAAAGTCAATACTGTATGCTGTATATATCAGATAAAAACAAAGATTAAGCAAGATTTTAAAAAATTGATGTCTTTGAAAAACTTAGAAAAACCGTTTTAGAGCTTCATTTAAACAGTTACTTTATTGTTCTGAAATGAAAATCAAATATACGTACAACATGCATTCGATAAAAGTTTATATATCGACTTTGACAACACAGCCATTTTTGAAAATGCACGACGTTTTATAAATGGTCTTTGCAATCAATTTCAACAGTTGCACTTCCTAAAATTTAGACCTCGATTCACTCGATTGTATTTTTTTCTGTCATATACAGTCGGTATCTCTTGCAGAGAGTGTTTCCATCATAAAGACTGGATTTAATAATTCTAGCATGACTAATCTACCTACCTGCTTAACTGGAACTGGTTAACTTAGCTCTGCTTTAAGATCAAAAACTTCTTGTTTAAGTTCAATAATCTGTTTTTAAACTTTTTCTAACCATGTTCAACAATATGATGAAGTTATATCAACTGGCACAAAACAATAATTTTTATAAATAATTCTTTCCAGAAGATTACTTTTTAAATTTAATCTCCACAAACATTTCTGATAAAAAACTTGCTTTTGTTGGATAGAAAACTTTCAAATCAAGTTAAGCCAAAATCAAGCTTAAAAAATTTTTATGAACAGGTGATTTAATTTCAAAAATATTTTAGTAAACAAAAAACTGTTGACCATTATATCAAATGTAAAGCTAGAAAGCACACATTTCTCAACCTTTTGTAATTTGCGAATCCTTTTTAAACTTTTAAACCCTGTATAAGACCCTCTTTTTTATCTTTTCTATACATTCTTCAATTATGTAAAGCTATTCAAGTAAACTTGCAACTTCATTATGTATATCTTGAGCCTTTCACGATTTGAAACTGTGAGCTAAGCTTTTGTTGTTGAGATAATTTTGAGACTAAAAAACAGAAGTTTGTGTTTGTTATGATTTTTTTGTTTTAGATGTGTTTGCTCGATCTTAAAAAACAATCCAAGCAAATTGTTTTTTAGACAACGAGCCATTGAGAACACAAAGTTTATAAACGTGGTTGCAAACTAGTAATGCCAAAAAAACTAGAAAAACAATTACAAAACATGAAAAAATCATTTTGCAAATGTTATTTTATATTGCCAAAAGCTTATAATTGTATTGCCAGGCATTTTATATTAAATCGTAATCTTTTTTCGTGTTTTGTTCGAAACAAAGACAGGTAAAGGTGCAATTTATTCAACTTCGACAGTTTGACACTTTCGTAGAGTAATAGAGTTTCGGCATCTATAAACCTCAGCCGCTTTAATTGAGCAATTCCTCATTATCGTGAAAATCTTCATTGTATAGAAGAGTTTTAGTTGCTAGTAATTTTCAATTGCCTATCAATAAAGAAATTTTTTGATGAATTTATTATATTGAATAAAGTGGATCGTAAACCTATGTTTGTGTTTTGTTTTTCTACTCTTTAATGTATTTGTAATATTTGTAATAACCTTGTCATATTGTCTTTTTTACTTAATACAGTCTTCCTTCCTATATCTCCACACCTGCCAAAAAACTTTTCAACGCACAGCAAGGAAATGCCGTGTGTCAGGGATTCAATTTATCATAACTGCTGCAAATACAAGTCAGGTGAGAGGAAGTCTGTCAATTTCTAAGCGATAGAATCAGTTTCGTATCTCATTGGCTTGTCAAATTTAAAACTTATCGCTGAAAGAAAAGTTTATTATTTTATAAAGATGTCTGAAAACTTAGCAAACCGAAACCAATGACAAAACTTTACCATTCCGAAATTTATTATTCTAAACTTTCATTAACCTTTGAAGAAAAATTAGCCTAATTACGTTTTTCTGTTTATTGCTAGCGTATCTAATTCACAGCATTTTGTTTTACTCTTGCATAAATTTTGGTCTCAATTTGTTTTTTTCTTCTTTAGATAGTATTTGAGCGAAGTTGTATTCTTGTTTATTGCAATTAGCTACTTTTAAACTACAGTCAGTAAAATAATTAATGACCAGGGCAATCGTTTTCATGAAAAGTAATTCTTTCCCATTGAAGCATGGATTATGAACAAGATAGTTCTTTATTTGTGCAACGATAAATTATGATTTGCAAATATTTCTTATCAAAATAATCAGCAGGACTCATTATTATGCTATAATTTTCATGTCTTATTTATATATGTTCTTTTTTCTATGCCATATACCAATAACTTCTTTTCTTCTAGAAGTATTGCGTAGTTTTGACAATTTCAATTGTGACTTGCGACAAAAACGTTTGCCTAAAAGATCAATAACTTTGATTGCTGCCAGAGAAAACGGTTTGGATCGTTTGTTTAAAAAAAAAAAATCTTGAAATCAGGGGTTCCCAACCGTGGAACATAGCAATGTTTTTTAGGTAGATGACAGCGAGTTTTTTAGAAGGGCCACGCAGAGATGGTGTGAAAAAGTGTTGAAATCATATGTTCGGAGACTGGTTTTTGTTGTGAAGAAACGATTTGATAAAATTCAGTTCGGAATAAAAGTGAAGATCCTTCTTTTTGGTCTTCACTTTAGATTTTCGACAAAAATGTAGATTTTGGACATTGATTGAAAGTGATGGCTTTTTTTGTCCCCCCACCTGACAAAATGGCTTTTGGGCGCCCAAGAGTGGACACATTCGGCCGCAACAACTGTGTTTTAAACTTTTTTGGCCACGTTGTTAAAAAGTCAAAAACCCTGCTTCAAATGAAAATATTTAAATTTTATTGGGTACTTGAACTGCTTTTTTTGTTAAACTTTAGTTTTGTTTTTTGAGAGGCTTTTGTAAAACAAGAGGCTTATACTATCATATCTCACAGGAAACATTTAAAAAAATTAAAGATGCATCTATACTTTAGGCGCAATTCTGCAAACAGTTAGTACGATACAAATGAAACAGTGATCTTTAAAGTTATCAGGCGCAATAAGAACTTGATTAGATTTTGGGAAACTTTTTCTTTTCGTTGCTTCCAGACTGAGTTTTCTCACGTAACGTAAAGCATCTTAACGAGACAGATTCAACTTATCAAGAGGATTAATGAGTCGTAGTTGAATTGAAGCCATATGTTGGTTAATCTGCCATATTACCAATCTATAAGTGATTTAACATCATTGAGTAACACGTGTTGTAATTTTTTTGACAGTTGCCTTTCAGTTGCTTTTTTTGTCATATAAATTGATAAAGTTTTAATCTGTACCACCAACATGTTATTAAAGTTTCTGCAGCTCTATTTCTATTCAAGCAGAAATAATAAATCTTGTTGACAAAGAGTTCTTGAAAATCGAAGTACATGTATATACGTTTTGTGGAAGAAGTTAAATTTTTTTTATAATATAAAATCTTATCCAGTCCATGTAATCAGCCACTTCTAGTAGTAAGTAAATTGAGAAATTATAAAATCCTTTACTTAACAGACGTGCCTAAGCTTTATGTAAGTTATAGAAATATGAAAAAATCAATTTTTTTAAAAGTTTATTTTATATGTCTCAGGATAGCAAGAAATAAAAACTAATTTTGTCATCATCCTTTCATGCACTTTTTTATCTCCTTTTTAGCATGAGCATGAACAAAATGAGGTTTAAAGCCTAAGAATTTCTGTGGAAACATGCAAATCTTTTGCAACAAGTTATAGTTTTTGAACTAAAAAATAACGCTTTAATAAACATGTAAAAAGCTCACGTTTATTTCGGCTGCTAAAACGATAACAACTGGACTTTCATGCCTTATAACTGTCCGACCCGTTGAACTCCACAAAACTTACTTTAGTTATTTAAAACGAAAAAATATGATCGTTGTGAACGAAAAAATCTGCCTTCTATTTTTTCTCTTTACATCATCAGACACAAAGTCATGAATTTGTCGGCAACAACTTGTCTAACTGTTTGTTTAGACTTTGACGCAATCAAATCAAATGCTCCTTATTTGAACTTTAAAAGAAGAGATTCCAATTTTAAATATAGAATAAATTATTCGATTCAGAGGTGAAAACACATTATAAAGCTTTTTTTGGAACACACGTAGGTTTTTTAATATGGAGACCTTTTTTTACCCTTATTATGATCATTAGTTTTGCGTTACTCGTCGCAGATTCAACTTGTTTTAAATACGTTTTGTCTGGACTTGTAAGCAATAGTTCACGGGTGCGAACCCGATTATAAACAGCTCTGTGGAAAATCTGCCATTAATATTTTGTTATTACCTCATATAAAGCTTAAATTAAAGTATAAAATTAAAAAAAGAAAACAAAAACAAAGATTTAACCGAATAATATCAGATTTTTCCAGAGGTTTTGCGTATTTACAAATTGATTGGTTGAACAATGCTTCCATATTTGTCATTCAGCCTCAAAAAAGTAAATGCATATAAAAAATGCCTTTTTAGCGAGATATATTCTGTTGATTTATTTTTTTGGCGTGCCCTGCATTAACAGAAATATCATTAATTTCGATGAATATTAAGTTGCCTTAAGTCACATTGTGTTTTACGCACAAAAAGCACCTCTACTTGTTTTATTGGCTTACGAGGAAACGACGTTATTGGAAAAATGGTTGGTGACTAAATCGAAATAAACTTTTGCCCTAAAAAATTACAAATATATTTAAAAAGGTCATTTTGAAATCATAACATTTAACTTGACAAATCACCGAACCAGAATCACTACATGTATTTCCACCACTCCTTTTGACCACAGTTTCGTTTTTGCGCTTGCAAGTTTCATGAAAATCCTAATCATAAGGTAGAGTGGAAAAATAAAAAATATTTGATTGGAAGGATCGTAATTGTCTTAAAAACTACTTAATACCCAACAAGATTCCGCGAACTTTTCAATTTTCTATTCATCGGCGTTTTTAATTCGATGCAATCAAAATGGTTTGACCTTATCACATTGAATTTGGCTCTTTCGACATCGACCTGCTATTTTTAAAGTTGAATCCAGGCTTTTTCAATTTTTCTTGCCTGTCCTTGAATTGCGGACGGAATGGTCGAGACTAGAGGTGAGTCATCGGACACTTTTAATAATTTGAATAACGAAGGGTCATTAGTTAATTGAGTGCTTCGGAGCTAAATCGAGAACTAAATCAGATCTTATTCAAGTATCATTTGAGTAAGATTGAAATAAATCTTTATCAAAACAATGATCAAAGCGCAGCGCAAATTTAAAGGAGAAGGTTCAAAATTTAAAAAAAATTTAAAAAAGTTTTTTTTTAAATTATCAATCGTACTTGCATTTTGCAAAAGTTGTACTTGTTTTAAGCTTAAGAGAAAAAATAATAATTACTATTTGATGCTTTGAAGAGGGTTTTCCCGCCAAAAATTGTTCGGTAGCACTGTTACAGGTACTGAAGTGGTACTTACAAACAAATCACGAAAAAAAACTTCAAGATACAAAACGTAAATTATTATTACAATTAAGTAGGCATTATAACAGAATGACAGAAAATTACGTATTTTAAGCTATTAAGATTTTAAATTAATTAATATTGCAGGCATTTTTGATATGGTTAAGCTGATAATTCCCAATGTTAGTTTGTATAACACTACGTCTTTGCATTCTTACAGTAATGTAAAAGCATGAAATTATGTTTTTGGAGCAACAAGGCATTGTTGCCAAATCGTAAAAGATAAGTTAGTTTAGCATGAAAAAGAAATCACAAATAGACAGCGATTCAACATCATAAGCAGGTGGAATTTGAAGAGAAAAACTTTATTTTGAATTCTAAAGCGGGAAGGCAACATAAGTACAGTTTGAACGGCCGAGATGATAAATTGAAATTTATAATCGCAAGGTTTTAATCTGGCTGCGGTCTTTTGAATATTGCTAGTAACTTAATATGCATAATAGTTGCCAGAAAACAATGACTTGCCGTAGACAAATTGGGAAACAATCAAGCATCGAAGAAAGGTTTACAAGTTTTAGATTGCTGCATTTATGAATGCCTGATTGCAAATATTAGCAAATGATAATTAGATTTGCTTATAACACTGTTATTTTAACTCTTGGATTTCAGAATGATCTCGAAAATAACACCTAAATTTCTGACTGTAGAATTAAAATATATATTACTATCAGCAAAAACAAATGCAATATTTTTTAATAAAAAAGTATAATTATTTATGTGAATCATGGCCTACTTAAAATACGGCCTTATATGTCACATTTTGGGATCGATTTCTAAGAGGCCTAAAATGAAAATGCTGTGCTGCAGCAAAATACACTCAATATCATTAGAGTTGGGGATTTTGACACATGACATAAACATCTTTTTTGTGAAATAATGATCACAGTTGTAATATTACAATAAATATTATTTGAACAAAATTGAAAATATTGAAAAGTCAATATGAATTATTTGTTAAAAATCTCAAAGAGTTATATTTCAAAGCACATACTAATGCGAGCTATGCTATATATTTTAAGTTTTTGCAATATGTACAACGTAATGTAATAAATTGCTGCAAAACAATGAATTCACTCAACTCAATTGAGCATTCTAAACAGTTGCATATCAAGGTTTTAAACTACTGTCAATGCAGAAATTGACAAATAATTCAACACTTTAACCGTTTTCGCTTCTTAAAAGTATTTACGACATCTTTTCTAATCTTGCTATTTTCAATTTTTTATTTATTATTATAGAAAATGTTGGCATGATGTTATTCGCCCAATTTTGGCCCCCAATAATGTGGTCGGAACACGTAAACAAAACATTGGTGTAGTAGATATTTAAAACAGTTTCAGCACCTGTACGAATGTTATTACAACAGTACTGCTGCAGCAAAGCGTCTGTGAGGTCTGCAGCAAAGAGTGGCAAAACCAAAAGCAACAAAATCTTTGAGAACTGCAGATGGTATTAAAATGTAACCAGAAGGGCAATGTTTCTCTTTTACAGTATATTCTCATTGTTGTGTATTTTATCTTTTCCACAAAACTGTCCACCTGGTATAGTTGGTAAACACGAGGTTTAGGAGACTTTCTGAAACCTGTAAGCGTAGGCAAGGAAGATGGTTTTGAAAGTACACTTTCAGGGTAAATGGTTGGTACTGGGTTTAATTTCCAATTTAACTTTTTTCTTTTCCCATTTAAAATAAATTTTTGATCAAAATGATTTGCACATATAACTGAATTACTTGTAGTGACCAATCTAAACGATTGACGAATTTAGTCCATTTTTCCCGCAAATCAACTTTTTAAAGAGGAAAGTGAAAAGATGGAATAGAATTTGCATGAATTTTTCGATCTATTAAATAATCCTTGCAATCAAATAAATAATCTTGCAATCAATTTCATAATTCTTTCAATCAAATAAATAACATAAATTTATTAAAAAATTAAATAACCAAAATAATTAATAAATAACAAAAGAAAAACCAAAACTAACAAAAAAACGAAATATATAACAAAAAATAAGATTTAGTATTTTATCTATTCAAGTATAATTTCTCCATTCCCTGATCTAATAACGTAACCCTTCATTTTTCTGTAAAATGCTTCACAGTGATCATGGGTAATTTCTTCAAATTTACTGCTATAATTAGACTTCTTAATTGTTGCTCATTTTCTGCATTGACCCTGATTACCAAATTTTTCCAAAAAGAAAAGACATTTTCAATAGGATTTAGGAATGGAGAATATGGGGGTAAAAAATGCTTTACCATTTGATTCACTTCGGGATCAGCATCAAGACCTCTGTAATGATGGATTCTGGCATTATCCATAATAAAAACAGGAGAATCAATTCCCATGGACACACATGCACGGTGAATTTCCTTTAAAGCATCTTTAAAGTTTTCCCCATTAACTGTCTTTTCATGAATTTTATGAAATACCATCCCATATTTATTCATTGCAGCCACAACTGATATGTTTCTGCTCCTTGCAGCAGAAACAGACATAAGCAGATTGTCCTCTTCTACTACGACCTGTTTTTGGTCTGGTTATAACAGAAAAACCGACCTCATCAATAAATATGAGATTTTTATCACTGTTATTGACTTCCAGATCCCAAAAGTCAAATGCATATGCTTTCCTGAGTGCAATTGTCCTAGGATAATTTCCATGCTCAGGTACAGGGGTAACTCTTTTTAGAGTATAGTGAATTCCCTTAGAACTCTGTGGATAGTAGATGTAGATACATCTATACTATGCTCACTGGCCAACCATGTTTTTAAATTAAGGAGTGCTAAAGTAAACTCTTCATCAACATGATGAAGCAGTGATATCTTTACCTCCAGAGAAAGTTTTGATTGCCTGTCCCACCTCTTCTACTAGGTAAAACTAACCCAGTTTTCTCAAACCTTTTGACGAGAGTGTTTACTGTCTGATATTTGAGTCCAAGCATCTCGTGGATATCAAGTATGGAATTACCATCCAACCTTTTTTCCACTATTCTCCTCCTGTCTTCATCAGAGACTTGTAGTCTCCTTATAACTGGCTGATTGTTGGCACTGTTTTCAGTGTTATTTCTTTCAGGTTCTAATGACATTGGGGATTATTATATAATTAATTTTAACTTACACACTGAAAAACTATTGAAATAGATTTAAGTTATTTATTTGATTGCAAGAGTTATTTATTTGATGGAAAGAATTATGAAATTGATTGCAAGGATTATTTAGTAGAACGAAAAATTCTATAATCCAGAATTACAGCCCTAAATCACACATTTGTTAACCATGATTGCTCTAATAACAAATAATAAATACTTCATACATCTTTAAAAATTATTGCGTCAACAAAGAAAAACACGTAGGGTGCAAAGAAGAAATTTCGAAACAATTTTAGATCTAACCCATTGATGATAACCTGCGATCAGTCAAGAACAAACTTGACACTAACGAACTTCTTCAAATGTAATAATGGTACATTTTTTTACGCTGCTCGCGCTACTTTTTCTAAAGCTCCTACAGTTAATATATCTCATTAAAAAGTGTTGGAAGTAAGTTAGTAAGTTACTCATAGTGTTTTTTTAAAGTAAGACAGTGGAAAATACAACTATTGCCTCTAATTACAAATCCAATGTTTAAAACTTACTATATTTGGCTAACGTTCATACAGAATAGCAAACTAAATTTATTTGAACCCACCTACTACTCATACTGTAACGCACTAGCCCACAGCACTCAAAACCAAAAACAAAAAATGCATAGCCTACTATGCATAAAGATATTTACACTAAGTGCGTTAGTGAAATATTGTAACGTTCTTCTAACTATAACTGCTAAAACTTCAAGCTTAAACAACTGCCTTTTATTAGGATAACAATCTGCGACTGAACGTTAACAGTACACGAGGCAAGGTTATAGCATAAGAGTATTGTGATGTCATAATACTCTACAATATAATGATCAACACTAAGTTACTTAAGAGAACGATTTCTCTGGCATAAGTTACATATTTAAATTACTTATTCTGTCTGTCTTTGTTCAAACTAGAATTTGATAAACATGACACTATTCGGGCACTAGCCAGAGAAAATGATATGGAGTGTATTTTGCTGCAGTACAGCATTTTCATTTTAGGCCTCTTAGAAATCGATGGCGAAATGTGACATACAAGGCCGTGTTTTAAGTAGGCCATGTGTGAAATAATTTGCTTTTTTCTCGATTTCAAAAGATACCCGCAATTTAGAAGCATTGTTCATTAATTAAAGTAATAGTTAAAATTGTTGTCGATTTCATTAGGTTGAAGTTCAAAGCATTTTTTAAATTGCTGTTGTACCTGGGGAAAATGATTGTATCTTTTAAGTGTTTTTAAAAATCGATTAGCTGCCAAAGTAAAAGCTTAACACTACAAAACCCATAAATCATCTATTCGGTATTCTTGAATCAATAAATTTTCTACAATATTTTACTGCAGTTGCATTCACACATATTATATCTTTTAGATAAATCTGTGGGTGAATGTAGTATTTTTGCGTTTTTTTTATTTAAATGCTGCTTTTTTGTTTTATTGACATCTAAAAATTGATACAACGTGCTTTTGTCTGCAGCATCGGCTTCCAAACCATGGCTTGCTGGCCACATTTAACCTGCATAAAGGTTTCGCGTGGCCTGCAGAGTGTTTTAGAAAACAAAGTAAACTAAACAGAAGAATCGTATTTCCAAAAAAGTTTTTTATGCCAAGTCAAGACAAAAATGGCAAAGCAATGTCTTCACTTGAGTTTAAAGATTAAAAATATCTTTAAGATCAAAAAAATATCTTCATCTGTAAAATTTGGGCAGGGTGTTTTATTTTACTACGTCTGCAAATATTTTTAATGAGGCCAAGTGGCCTTAGCTCAAAAAAGTCAGACCTCCCTTGTCTACGTACAGAATCTAAAATTTTGAAAGATATTAATATTATTTTGTTTATTAATAAGGCATAATATTTTAAGTAAAGATGACAAAAGCTGTTATTCAATTTGTAATAATTATGGCAACACTTTTTGGAATCGAAATCGGTCGTGTGGGAAAAAAATATGATTGGAATGAGAGTAAAAAAGAAACAAAACTAGTTGCTCTACGACATAAAAAGAGAAAAAACGCCGCGCAAAGTTTATTAGCGGGCCCAAAACGGACCCAAAATTTTGAATTTTTAAAAATTTGTTAAGATGCTTGAAAAAAACTTAGTTTCTCCTCAACCAACTAGTTTCTCTCTAAAACTAATTCTATTTCTCTCTGAAACTAATTCTTCCTTCAACCGGTTTTTTCTTCGAATGACTTGACAATCGAAACCGCATTTGTCAATTAAAGTTCATTAAAATTTCTCGTATCTTTGGGAAAAATGTGTTTCAATTTCTTTTGGAAAAGGATAGAAGTTTTTTCGACTGCGTAAATTTGTGGAGTTGCATTTTCGATTTAATACAAGTTTAATCTCGCTCTAAATCAATCTCGTACCGCTAAAAATAATTTTAGGTCTAAAACAGGAAAACCTATTCTTCGCATGCAAAAAGTTATCATTGGTTTAACTTCCAAAAACCCGTTTTTATTAAGAGCGTAAAATGAAGCATTCTTTGTTTGTATTATTGATTTTTTACTTCTTTTCGCGCTTAACCTCTATGCCAGCGTGGTCCAACTACGGGCCCGCAGATGGAATTTGTGCGCCCCGCGGAACAATTTTGCACAATTCAAGTCTTGTCGATCACAAGCAGCGGCAACCTTGTATAACAAGGCATGGCGAGCTGATGGAAGAGAGTCTAGGGTTGAGACCGATTCCAAGTGAAGACCTTTTTTTTTTCGGAGAACGCTATGATTTGGAACGAAAATAGGTATTTCTAGCCGGCTGAGGCCCGCAAGCTCGAATAATTTTAAAAAGTGGCCCACAAGAGTGCAGAAATTGGACCACCCTGCTCTATGCAAAGCAAAAAAATTTAATTAAAGAAACAAAGAATACTTTATTCTACGCTCGTAGAAGACTCGGCAAATGACTGTTTGTCTTTAAGGCCGGTTTAGACTGAATTTTTTAGCTTCAATTTTTTAGCTTGGTTCATACTGAAAGCACTCGGAAAAAGCAAGCGGAAAGCGTGACAGAAAATTTGTTTTTCGCTGGCTTTTCCACGATTGCTTTCAGTATGAACCAAGCTAAAAAATTGAAATATTTTAACTTTTTTCTTTTTCTGCTAAGCCCCAAAAAATTTGCGCATCAGGTATTTTTTTATACTTTCCGCTTTAGTCTGAACAATTTTTTCGTTGTTTTTTTGGCTTTCCGCCACACGCTTTATTTTTCCGCGTCCGCTTTCAGTCTGAACCGACCTGACAAAAAGCGGAGGCTAAAACAGAAAAGTCTTTACTTGAAATTAAAAACAAAATAAGACTTGGTCTTTAAAAATGAATTTTTTATTGGTCCTCAGTAGACTTTTATGGTTCTTATAATTTTACTCTTATCAACGTCATAATTTAAAAATCTGATTGGGGATGTTTGGGAGCGTGTGTTGTAGCGGTTGGTCTGCTTACGTGGCCAACACGACGTTTTCAAATTGGGTTAACCCATTAATGCCCAGCGTATAATTTATCATACGCTAAATTAAGTGTTTACACTAAGTAAATGCGTTCAATTTTTGTAAATAAAAATGCGCAGTGTACGGTTAAGAAGAACGGTTAAAATCACCCCCCTCAAAGCAGTTCTCAAAAAAAACTTTGTTTAAATATGTTTATATGAACATTTTAATGAAGGAAATTACAAAATTCCAAATTTTTGTATTTCGTGCATTAATGGGTTAATAAGTATAAAGAAGTGAATACGTAAATTATTTCTCTGCTTGTGAAGCACCCGTATCTGTTGAGTTGCCAATACTCTCATTAAAATTATCAGCCACAATTTTTCAAAGGCTTTTGAACAAATATCATTAGAATTTAGAAAGTCTTAGTGAATAAAAAAACTTTATTTTAATTTTAAGGGTTTTTATTGTAAAAAAAGAAAAAAGTTAGAAAACTAGTTTATATTCTTACACGTTTAAGCTAATAATTCTTTTTAATTTAAACCAGAAATTCTCATTTTTTTAAAAAAATTGCTGTGAAAATAAAGCCAGTCTTTTTTCAGCGCAAAACAACTCATTACTTTTGATCTGCGATCCACAAAAGTAAAAATATATATTCGCAGTAATTCGACAACTACATTTACTTTCAATCACTCTTTTTCTGCCTTCCTGATAAAAAAGAAAAGTTAGACCACCAACATTTATTTGTGAAAGTAATTAGTTACGCTTTTCTCAACAATGCTCGTACAATGCTTAATCGATATCATTACAAATCACTACACGAAATCAAAGCCTTTGTTTTGATTACATTTGTTGTGAAGAAATTTTTCTATAAACGAAGATTTTGCTTACGACTTAAAAAAAGTTGTTTTTACTGAGTTTGTGTTTTTGCAAAAAAGTAAAAATTAGAAAATTGATTTTTGTAATTCCTTTGTTTTCAGGTATTTAAGTGTTGATAAACCTGAGCTAAGTATATTTATAATCAAAGTAGCTTATTCTATGTATTGGAGGTAACAGAAGTTTTGAAATGGATAGAGGGGTAAGTCTAATTTACTTTAATTGTATAAATCATTACGCTGGCTACTTTTTATCATCCTAAACAATAAAACAGCAATATTTGCAATTACGATCAAAAATTTGAAATATAATTTGGTTTTAAAATCAACAAAATTAAAATGGTGGTTTTTGATAGTTTCAAGCGATTTATCTTTTTTCTTTTTTAAAAAAGGGATTTATTTGTCAAAAAAAATTGTTGAAAAATGTTTTGCAGAACATTTGTTAAGAGTCAGCATTTAACAAAGCTCAAGAAAATCACCAAAAGTTAAAACATTCTTCATCAATTGTTACAGAATCATAATCAGATAATATAATTACAGTTTTCAAGTGGTTTTGGCAATGGGATGGAGTTCATAAGAATGATTTATTGATCTCTACGATTGACAAACTTACATTAAGTAAAGCATTGCTGACAAATGCACATTCCCAGCATATTAAAGGATCTTTCTCACAATTCATTTTCATTTAAACGACAAAAAATTCGATAAATGTTTTTTCGCTTTGACCAGTTGGTGGAGTACTTAAAGCTTTTGCCTGTAGTTGGGGGAGGTCTGGATTCAAATTCCGGGCCGCCTAAATCCGGACAAAATTGTTCCCAACGACTTACCACTATTGCGATTGTATTGAGTAAGTAGGTGGGGCGCTAGGGGTTGTGGGGAGAGACGGGTACCGCAAATTAAAACTTTATGTAAATGAAAAGCAAAGTTTTTGACAGCCTGCCATATACCGGTTTTTATATTTGATCAAAAATTAGCAAAAAAATTTTTTAAATACTGTATACGAGTATATGCGACTATCCTGGCAAGGTAATGCTGCACCACAATGAGCGGTATTGAAAAAAAGTTGGAAAGTTTTTCAATGGAGAATAATTTCGCTGCTACTGGAAATACTTGTTTGATTGTCTCTGTTGCAACATAATGTCGAAAAATTGAATTGCTATTGCGATTCGGTTGGGTGAACTCTCGCGAGCGAGCCGGGATTGTTTACGTAGAGAACACAGATCCATGTAACATAAATCGTTTAATTGCCGCTTGTTTTATGGATTTAACGCCGCCAGAGAGTCGAATTTGATTCGGGCGAAGGAACGACAAACATTGTTGGAGTCAAAAATTAGTCTTTGATTAAAAGCGACGGCCCGACGTTTACGAGTTTCCACAATTAAATGCGGCTTGTTTACCCATGGGCTGCTGTAAGATCATAATTGCACGAGCCAAAACTAAACAAACTTCTTCCTTGTTTTTTTTTCTTGTGTCATAGCATGTCGATGCAGGGAGGGAGTTTCTGATTTGGAACGAGTGTCGTCTCGTGTTTAACGACGAAAAACCTTTTTAAAACCTTCCTTATAAAGTTAAATAAAAAAATAATGTTTTTGCATAAATCAATTTTTTTCTGTATTTTTATGTCTTCTGGTTCCATAATTACCTACATTGCTTTATTAGGCCTATATATAATATACTTAACTTTATATTATATTTATATATGATTTCGGTGCATTTTAAAACTAATATAAAATTTCAACCCGACAGTAATAGCTTGGCATATTTGAAAGTGCAGGTTTGACGTTGTCAACGAGTAAGAAAGATAAATAGAGAGGAAAAAAATGTACCACTGCTGTTAGCCTCAATTATTTCAAAATCCAAACTGTTCAAAAAATGCTTTTCCTTTTACAACTAAATGCTCATAAATCAGATAAATCCAGTCTTGTTTTATTCATACGTCTCAATGAAAAGACAACTTAGCGATCATACCTAACCTAATGATCAGGTGGAGTTGTCTGGAGAAATAGACAGCGAGTAAATCGGGTCGTATTTACACAAAGCGATTTTAACACGTACACATTTAATTTAATGATATTTTTGTTGTGCCGAGCAGTTTGGCTTCAAGTTTTAACAAAGTTTTATTTTCAACTAAACAAAATTACTGTGAGTAATTGTCTGTTTTTTATCAATAAAATCATGTGATTTGTGATAAATTTCATATTTTTCCCCACGCATTGAAAAAACTTAATTTAAAAAGTTTTTATTATATCGGCAATTACAATTTTTTTTTACATATTTTTTTGAGAACTTCTTGATTAATTTTTGATGAAGCATTAAAATAACATCAATGTAATGTTTATCAGAACTAATTAAATAAATTTAGTTACAATTAAAATCAAGTCCAGATTAAGGTTATTTTTTGCATATTTTAATGCTTGGCGAACGACTTTTAAATGTCAAAACTGACTTGGAACCTATCCTACAATACGGAGCAATAGTGCAAAATTGTGACACCGAGGAAAATAAACTCAGTTGCCTTAATGGAGTCTTTAAGTTTCGGCTAATTATTAAAGCACGGCCGTTGGTAATGTGCTGATAGAGCAACGCACTTCAATCGTGAAACTTGCCTTTTTCTTCAAGTGTGTCTGGCGACTACCGTTGAATATAGGCATTGGTTTCGTCGATTATTGTATCGTTCTCGAACAGCAGCTCTCACAGCGCATGCTACTAGCTTGTTGATCCGAACGCTGCACCGAAATTTAAACGGTTTAAGTCTGAAATGCGGTTTTTGAAAAAGGCTTTTCTACCTTTGTTCATGTCAAGTATTGCCGAATAGCAATGAAGAATAGGAAGGGAGATTGTTTTTACAAGATGTAAATGTGTTATTCAAACAGAGACAGAAGACGATAATAAGTTATTGTTCGATTGAAAGGTACAAGCAATAGAAACCATAGCTTCAAGTTGTAGAAAAGCTGTTTCAGTTTTAGTAACGCTGAGCAAGCAAATAATTTAAAAAATGAGGTTGTCCATCCGATAAACTTTTTTGAAAACTGATTTTTTGTACCTTGATTACTTACTAATTGCAGGTTTATTTTGAAATCGGCAACTTTTACGTAGCTTGGTGATTAATATAAATATATTTTAGTAAAAGTTTTA
Source organism: Diplosoma virens (assembly GCA_963680785.1). Taxonomy (NCBI): domain Eukaryota; kingdom Metazoa; phylum Chordata; class Ascidiacea; order Aplousobranchia; family Didemnidae; genus Diplosoma; species Diplosoma virens. Next base: position 21,328,761 of record OY796883.1, read on the forward strand.
AACCAATCATGGCAGCTTCCGTTACTTGTGTAAGTTTTTTTGTTCGATTTGCTTTTTTCTAACGATGACGTAAGATGTTACCTCAATCTTCAAAAATAAACGAAATAGAAACTTTAATTTTTTAATAATATGAGGAAAGTCCGCAATAAAACAATCTCACAAAAAATAAGAAGTGGTTAAAAAAAATTACCTAAGGTTTTTTTTAGCAGCAATATGAAGAGACGATGGGGCACTTTGGGGCCATGAATGAAATTCGCGACGTGGGGGGCCGCGAAGTCTCAGGGGCGGGCGGGGTATATGACGAGGAAATTTCTCGCCCGCTTTTGCAAATGCCACATATTGCCCACGGTCCAAATTCGACTCCACATTTCAGTAGTTCCGGGTCTCATTCGATTCACGACCTTTCAACCGGTCAGGGGTCATCTGGAATTCAAGATAGGATCAAAGACGGAGAAGGAATGAATGTGGAAAGGGACAAAAACGCCATTTATAAGTGAGTATTGCTTTGCTTTGGTGATATTTTCAATTATTTCCTTCATTATTCTTCTTCAAAATTAAGCCTTTAATTTTGAACTTAAATTATTCAAAGGCATTTTACTTTGCAAATATAGTTGCATCAAGTAGGAATCTTTTGCATCTTTTTTTGACTTTGAATTATTAATAATGTACTTACATTTTCTCACTGTTATTATCCTCTTAAAAAAAATCTTCAAATACTTAAACCAGCATCAATAACTCTATATTTATTTAATAAAAACTTTTTATTTACCATTTTACGGTCTAAAGCAAAATGGCGGGTAAAATAGAAAATTAAGCATTTTTTTTATTTTTGAATTTTAATAGATAAGATTATATTATTGTACCAAAATGGCGGTTAGTACTGCAGTTCACGCAAACAAACTATGTTTTTTTTTATTGAAAACATTTTCCTTGACTGACTGAAATTATTATAACTTTGTAGGATGCATATAGTCGTTTTATCATTAGTAGCATCAAAACCTTACAAAGGCCATTGTAGAACAAAAAACTATGATTAGTTATTTAAATAATTCACTGTGGGTTGCGATTAGTTTTTCGTCATTATTTGATCTTTTGTTTCAATTCAATACAAACCACAAACAACCCCGTCACAATGTTAACTATCATCATCATCATCACCATCATCATCATCATCATTGTCATCATCACGAAGATCTCTCGTTATTTTCCTGACTTGAAACACAAACCAATGGACGCTATTAAAAAAATCGTTCATCCATTATCCAGACCTACTAACTCAGTTAATTCCCCATTTAATTGAGTTGTGTTTGCATTTCTAAACGTCAGAAGTTTTTAAAAATCAGATGATTAAAAAAGTTTCACCTTGATCTTGCAGGCTGGTTTAGTGACAGTGAATTTTATGCAATACAATTGTGTACAATTTTGATTTTCAACGGAAAAGGCTTTTGTGTTAGAATTTTTTTCTACGATTTTGTTGGAATTTTTTAATTAAGCTGTACATTAATCCAATGTAAATCTTTCTCTTTTAATGAACTTATCTGCTGATTATTTGAGAATTCACATAAAGTAATTGTATTAGCGACCGAATATAAAAATTTAACATGCAGTTTTTCTGAATGTTTTTGCTGTAAAAAAACAAAAAATTTTGTATTTGCAATTTATTCTGTTCATAGTCGTACCAGCCGAAACGTTTGGGGGCAATACAGTTTTGCCCAAATTTTCTTGACAATTGCCCGACTTATAATCTTGTAGCATTGCAGTAAATATGACGAAATGTCATATTTTTTCGTCGAAAAAAATCTGGTTATGACTAAAAAAAAGTCCTTACTTTCATTCCATGTTCAATTTCTCCATTTTTGTACTTAATTAAATGTGAAGACTGAAAAAAAGATCTTGTCTTTGATCTGAATTGTTCTAGGTTCTGATACTTTGTCGAGCTTAAAAAGTTTGCTGTCGGTTCCTGGCAAATTCTGATTTTGCCCGATAAAAATTCATTGCCAGTGCCCCAAAAACTCCGGTTTTGCTCAAATTTTTTTTTGTGTTTGCGGCAATTGTCTCCCCTGCCCCCCCCCGGCCCGTAGGCAATAATTTTGATAAATAAAATTTTTTTACTCCAAAGCCAAAATTCTAATCCTAACTAAATTCGTAGAACTCATTTTGTTTAGGTGCTTTTAATAATAATTGTTTTAGTTGCTTTAATTAATTCATCATTATTGCTTAAAACGTTGTTGGCTTGATTAGAATAGCTTTGATCGCTCTTATACTTCTACGAATTTTCTAACTGACAAAATGTCAACTCGATCAAAAAATATCTACCAGGCAAACGCTGATTGTAATCAATTTTTTGAAAAAACTTCAAAAGTTAAAAAAAGAGTTTGCAAAATTTAAAAGTTGTTAGCGCTTTTAAAAAATGGAAATCATTTTTTTTTGGCTGCTTGTTGATTATGGTTTTTCAATGTTCTAAGTAGCTCAAATTTTTTTCAAAATAGCAAGAAATCATGTTAATGGTATTTCTTAGCAGTGAGAACAATTGCCAAGTTTAAGGTGATTTGATATTAAACTGTCTACGTATATTACTCACTTCAAGAAGAAAAATTTAAATTTGGTGAAGTTGTTTGTCTCTTGGTCTAGTAAACAAGCTTCAAAATAGCGTTGAATGTTTCCCAGGAAATATTTTTAACTCTTACGAACAAACAATTTCCGAAAGGACTTTTGGCCGATCTTGCAAAGCTTTTTTATTGATTGCTAATTAACTTTGTATGTATCAAAAATAACGGTTGAATAAAACCTAATTTGGTGTTCGACGTAATCTTTTGCTGCTTCCACAATGAACAATGTGATTTTGATTGCAAATAAGAAGAGAAGTGATAGAAGATCGACAGGGGATTTGTGTATTGGCCAGTCATTCATGCTTGTCGTACATTGGCGTGATCATGAACATCGTACTCCTTTTTTCGGTCAGCGAAAGTCCACTTTCCCATTCTTTTTCGCCATTGATCGTGGGAACATCTTCAGAGATCAATAATTATTAAAAATCTACCATAGCGACATATTCAAAGCTGTCTGCGTAACGTTAATTTTCTTCACTGGACAAATGGAATCGTGTATTTCAGGCTTAAGCTATTTTTGAGTGATCGGTAAATTTGCTGCTTTTTATTATTGATTTTTATTTATTTATTTCCTGATTGAGTTTTTTTCTAAAAAGAAAACTAAACTTATGAAGACTCATATTTTCAGCCATCCTCTGTATCCATTGCTTGCATTAGTCTTTGAAAAGTGTGAATTAGCAACCTCAACACCACGTGACACGGGCATGTCGAGTGCGGATGTGTGTTCTTCAGATTCATTCAACGAAGATATTGCTTGCTTTGCAAAACAAGTAAATGATTTCTGGTTTTTCAAACTTAATAAAACAAATTGCATTTTAGAAAACTAGGCTATTAGAGAAATCTAATCAAACTTTCAAAAAATCAAAAATTTTTGTTTTTTTTAGAATTAAGCAGAATTTACTCAAATATCTGTGATTTCGGTATTACTGTATAGAAGTTAGCTAAACATTATAACAACTATATTTAATGTACTACGACAACAATTGATTTTTTTTTTTTACATTTATTCCGTAGTGATCAAATTTTATGACTAATTAAAAGAATTTTTTTGATTGGCTTTGTATCTATTACAAACATTTAAATGTTTGCAAAAAATAAATCTAAATATCAATACAACTAAATAATGGGTTCATATTTAAAACCCTTGTCTTAAAACGCTGGTTCATTTAAAGCTACTGGAAAAAACACTTATACACTATATTTTGTGTCATGTGATGTGATGCAGTTTTATGTTTAGATGTTAAATGAAGCACTTTAATTTAATCGCATATTAAAAAATTTTTTCGGAAGAATATAATTTTGATTTGTTGCACAATGTGCTGAGCTTGTTTATATTTTGTTTTGCCTGAAGTGTTGCTGCAACATTAAGAAAAAAGGGTTTAATAAGCCTCCATATAAACAAAACTTGCGCTGCTGACCTGCTTCCTCAGCTATGAAATCATTACTGTACCGATAAATAAGTTTATGGGCTGAATTGTATTTTTAAAAATTTTTTGAAGGAAATATGAGTTCAAAGAAAAAAATCTCTTTTGCTATATTAAAATTTAACTGTCAGGAACAGTCAACATTATTTTTATTTACACGACATCCAAAGTAATAGTGCTATCTCAGAAAAATTTGAACAGGCGGAAAAGTTAGAAAAAATTATGTTGTGCAAAGCTTGATTTATTTCACTTGCAAAAATAAATGAAAATTAACAAACTTTCACTTTTATTGCGGAGGAACTTGAAAACTTTCATTGCTAGTGAACTTTTTACCTTTCTCCAGTCAATTAACACCTTGATAATCTTTGTGAAAAAGCGTAGTAATTTCCTTTTTGCAAGATCTACAACCAATCGCTTGTGGGTAAATCCATTTTGCTTGTTTCAAGTTGTTTAAAGTGGGCGCAGAGGACTTCTGTCGTTTATGATAAGTTAAAATGAAAAAGACTCTTGATCTAAGTCAAGCAGAGTTCAAAACGCCACTTGACTTGATGACCTGACAACTGGTAGTGTTTCATAAGTCTAGGGCACCTCTAAAAGCTTACAGTTGTTCTTAGACTTAATAAAACTACTACCAAAACCGTCTGGTTAGAGTTTTTAGTTCTTTATTAGCTTTGGTTTGGGAAGTTTTTTAATGCAAGCGATTGATTTACGACGGAACAAAATTGCACGTCTGCGGCATATTTGATAATGTAATTCATCATTCAAAAGTTTTACTGTATCAATTGCATATTTTTGATAACTCCAATTTCAAAAATAAATTTTGATGAGCCTGCTTGTTAGTTATGAAAAATATACGCACACCACATCAAAAGCATTGTTTGTAGTAAACTTAGTTAGATCTATCATTTTTATCATACAGACCAATAAATTCTTCTTAGAAAAAAGAATTAAGCTGAAAAAATTAAAATGTCAAGCAAAAAGTCTACAAATATTTTGCAATTTTTTACATGAAAGTTGTCGCGTTAGAATCAAACTCAACTGTTCATAAAAATATTAACTACACAAGTAAAAATAAAATAAAAACTTTTAAATTTTGTATTATTTGTAATAAATTTTTTGTTGATGATTTTGTTAAGCTGGCTGTTTTTAAATATATTTCAAATAACTAGTATATATTTTTAAACTACAGATGCAAGACCGTCCAATAACGGTGGATTTAAATAATGAACTGGATAGCCTGGTAAGTTAAGAAAATATTGTTCATGTTAAAAAAATTTAACCTTTTGGAAATGCATTGTATCGCAGTTTTTTGATCTTTTTTGTCAAAGCAACTACAATCATAAAAGTAATTTATTGAGATATTGTCGTTGTTTATCTCAGACACTCTTTTTTTTGAAGACTTTTCCATCTCTAAACTTATCATGTAACACTCTGATATCAGCTTAAAAACTTGACAATAACATCTGCGTTGTTAGAGTATATGGAGAAAATCAATCATTAAATATCCGTACATTAAGTTAAGCAAACGTTCATTATAAGCAAAATAGGTTTTGATAACAATTCTATTGAATTTAGTCATCAAATAAGAGAAGAAAAGACGTCCCTTGTAAAATCTTCTTCCTGAGAAACTTTTAGTAGATTAAAAAAAAAAAATTGTCATTAACCATACAACGTCACGTTCGCATGAAAGAAAATTCCATTTCTACAGATCCAGTTCAAACGGGGACGACCTAAAAATGTATCGTATCTCTGAAAGGTCAAGTTATTTTTAGCAAGCTTGCAATGTCGGATTTGAAGATATTTGTCCAGTTTTGAGTAGCTTTCTTTGCATCCTTCGTCGCCGAGGATTTCACCTTTGCTTTACTCTCACTCGTGTCGGAGCAGCTCTTGTCTAGTGTCATCGGACACTTTCCCGACAGCGAATCAAGGGCCATTGCCAAGCCTCAAGCACGAACTACATGAGCCGTGCGGACGCGAATGTAAATTGAAAGCAGAGCGTGATCACATCGCAGGTGACCGCACGGGACATTGCTGATTCGTGGCTTTTGAAAGCAGACAGTTGTTTATTATTATTATTTTTGTTTTCTTTTCCCTTTTTTTTGGTAGAATGCTAAAGCACAAGATGTACCGCATAAAAAATAATGTCAAAATGTTTCTAAACGGAATTCTACGATATCTTTACTTTGAAGTCGTTTTTTTTTTTTTTGCTAACTCTTAGAACAGCTGCAAGTTTCAAGAAAGGCTTAAATCAAACCTTGAGCAAACACAGACCCAAGATAGTCTGCAGTTCACGTACTACATTTAGTTCATAAATCTAAAACGTTCTTTTTTTATTTTTCAGAAGAGATTTTTTGGAAATTTTCAAATATTTTGCAATTTGAAAATATAATTTTAAATTAAGCTTTTTCGGACTATCAATTTAGTGTCGAAGCAAACTTGCTTGAAAATGTTTTAGGCAGAACAAAATTTTTAGCAACAGTTTTATACGTTTTTAGTAAGAATGTGCCAAAAAGATAACCAAAAGTTTTTTTTACTACAGCAAAGTCTTAATGTCATAAATTCATGATTGATCACTGCAGACAATATAAGTGCATTCTGTCTGCAATCATGCACTTTTGTCGTTTCAACTGGTATCGGAAATGGAATACAAATCATTAGCTTTTCATGACTTCCGAAATTGAGGATTTGTTAGGTTTCTCTCTGGTTGTAAATGCCGATTTCTTTTCCTTTATAGTTGAAATGTTTGTCAACTGTCCAAAACCATTGTCATCATTTTATTTGAAATTGAATAGAGAACCACTTGATGTTAAATCCAATGTAGCCTACACATGAACCTTTCTCAATTGCGAAAAAATATTTTTCTTTCTGTGTTAAACTATTTTTAATTTCTATTTTTATTTGCTTGGTAAAGTTAATGTAAATTTAAATTATATAAACCGATCCGTAGGAAAAAAACCTGACCAATGCAAACCTCTAAACGTTGAAAAGTTTGAAAACTTAAAACTAAGTTTTAATAATAATCTATTTATTTGCAAATTAAATTCTTTTCAATTAAAAATGTTTACAAGAAAGGTTACAAGACGTTTGATTTGTTATTACAGATGGTTCTAGCAATTCAAGTTCTTCGTTTTCATCTTCTGGAACTTGAAAAGGTTTTTTTTCTTTTCTAACTTCTTAAGTTAGTTTTAGTTGTTTGATCAAATGTTTTTGATAAAAAGCCATTTTGGTTTTTAAATAAAGTTGGAATTTGTTAATTTCGCAAATACATTAACTTTTATTAGATTTAAAACATGAAACTATTTCATAAATATTTTATAGGGTATCTATTTAATATTTTTAATAGGCTGTTGCGATTAAAAGTCTTTTTTTAACAACAATGAATTTTTGTTTGAATTCTCCCAGATTGGAGCTTACCCTGTGGCAGAAAATGATTTGATTAGATTAAAAAAAAAATTAGAAAAAAAACTATTTGCACAAAGATATATCTATGACCCAAAAAAGCAAAAATTAGTTGGCAACTCGCATCTTATAGGTTCACGAACTTTGTCAAAACTTCACGACGAGATACATCAACTGTTTGAAAGGGAAAATGCCAATGGATTTGGTTATTGAAGACCGTGAAGGTGGAGGTTTAACAAAGTCCGAAGTCGAATCAGCAAAAGCTTCGCTTGAACAAGTAAGTTCTTTTTTTGCGTGCAGCAACCACACCAGAAATTATGTAAAAAAAGACAAATATAAAAAAAGAAATTTGCTTACAAATGAAACATGTCATTTTAGTAATAAGGTACACAAATGCTCTGCAAACTAAAAGATTCAAAATTGTAATTACTTTTTTTTATATTTTTTTCTAACTTCTAAGGACATCCGACAAAAATATGAACAAGTTTTGTTTCTCTGTCCCAGAAAAGTGTTTTTAAAAAAGATAACTGTGGACATGTAAAAGTGTTTCGTTGCTAGACTCTAACTAGTGTATCATTAACCATTTGAATTAAGCCGCAAAACTATAATCAGCTGTTTACACATGCTGTTGGAAGTTCAATAATGAAAATTTGTTTATTTAGATAGATTGTACAGCTATATTCATGTCACATGATTTAAAAGTTTTTAGGACTACTTGTCTAACTGTACTGAAAGTATTTGAAATAAATTTAAAATTCAAAAAAAATTATAAAAAATTATTAAGGCATTAATAATAATAATGTCACATTTAGAAATTTTTAAAAATTTCTATATAATTTTTCGAATTAAAAATAGAAAATAAATTGCGAGTTTGATTGAATAAGAATAAACATTAGTTAACTGAGGGTTGCTAATTTGGAATGGCCGTCGTTCGCTCTGAACAGCACTATCAGTAACAACAAACATAGAGACAATAATACCAAAAGTTTCCTTTTACGGATCAAACAAAAATTAATGAAAAATCGCCGACAAACTCCCACAAGGACGGCATATGTTATGGGTAAACTATAGCTCGGTGTCTTCAAACGGGGCAACATCGTTTATCTTGTAAATCATCGAATTTGTCACAAGGTAAATATCGTCGCTGCCATCTAGCATCTTATTGTATCGCTTCAATCGACAAACAAAACATAAATTATTTGCTGGCGCGTGACGTCATGCACATCAGTTACGTCATCCTTAAATGGATGCACGAGTCGCTCAACAAATAAGAAGGCTGGATTTGAAGTAAATTAAAGTTGATTTTTTAAAATTAATGCAATGCAATTCTTTTTTCCTGAAAAAAACCTGATAATTGAAGATGGTTTAAATGAGAATAAAAAAAATTAGAAATCAAAACTTGTTTGGTGGATACTTTGCTTTTGCGACGTGACTTTCAATTAGTAAACCTGGTTATGACAGTGTAACCTTCAAACACTTTGCATCTTTACTTTAACATTTGGAAGAAGACAAGCAAACTCTAAAAAAAATTGAGCGCAAATTTCTAAAATGTTCCTTTATTCCCGAAAGCCAATAAGTTTCCGGTTTTCTTGATTGTCAGACGAATAAGTAGTAGCTGTTAGTAAAACAACGCAAGTGTATATTAAGCTTGAGTAAGTAGTTGCATCCTTTTTTAATGTGATAAATTTGTATTCTGTTAGTTACACTGAAATAAAAGAATCCGGATTTAAATACTGACCGAGTCGCATCAGCAATTAATAGGCCAATCACAGACAAATATGTACAATGTCTTGGCTGCAACTGAGTCAAGATTTGAAATCAAATTCTTCCGCTTTTAAGCATACCTGCTTTCCTCTAATTACGAAGTTAGTAACACCATTTTTCCTGTTTTGAGTTTTTTGATGAAAAGAATATATAGCGCGGTTATTTGATTTAATATGAATTAAAAAATCAGGTTCAGACCTGTTGTCAGGAAGGAAAACATCAAAAGTTGCCTTAGACTTTTATGACTTTCAAGTTAGCACGTCGCAAAATATTATAATCAATTGTTTCAATGGAGTCTTTACGATATCGCTACATATGTCTAAATATTTGCGTTTGGCTTTGCGTCTACAGCAAACTTTTCAACCGAATCCAAATTCCTATTACTTAGCCCGGGCTAATTATTAATTACCGCAAATTAAAAGAGGCCGCACAACCGATCTTCAAATTAGCAATATTTGTTTTATATTGGCAATTTACATTAGCGCCTGAGACTCAAATAACTGTGTAAAGTTTGTTTTGAATCGCGAATGTTGTTCGAAGGATGATGCAAAGTTCTTTGATAAGTGAAAGTCCCATAAAAACGAGGTTTTTTGAGCTGATAGTTAAGTGTTTTAAGAGTTTGTCTTGCATGTTGCCATTGTCGATTATTGGCTTTCTTTTGTGAAACTTTGATCTTTCGGGATTGCAAAAATCTCTACTCCCTTCCACACCCACTTGCGTGATTCTTTGTCTTCAATATTATTTAATGTCGCTTTTGAAAGGCTAATAGGAAATCGCTTTTACATAACAAATATTGAGCACTTTTACATAAAAAATATAGTGGTGCAGTAAGTTGCATTTTTTCATTTATACGAATATTTTTTGTCCTTTCTTCTTGAACTTTGTATTTTCAATTTTTACAATTCACTACAGTAAGACCGGCAGAAAATTTTAAAATATTTTATGAAAACCAAGTAGCTTTGGAAATCAAGACAAATATAAACAAGTAATTACTTTGATAGAATGCAACAGGTTCTTAGTTAGGGATTTAAAGCTTCTGCATTTTTGGGGTATGCCCCCTCTTAGACATAGTATTTGTTTGTACAGCACATTATTTAACATTTGAAACGGTGCGTTTGACAATAACAAAAATTAAGCCGTTTATTAATTGTAGCCTATTGTATAAAACTTATATACTAATTCTCAAATTATCTGTTTGATGACTTTTACAGTAATAAAGAATTGAATAAACTATTTGCGGAAGTTTTTTAAAAAATCATGTTTTTTTGGTCTGCTTCAAGTGTAACCACGCACAAAACTATTTTTAATAGCTTGGCAGCGGTAGAATAGGGTCATTTTAAAGAGCGACTATAACAAAGCAAAGCATTAACCATATCTTTCCATAATTTAATTCTGTATAATAATATTATATAAAAGACTTTTTTAGTGACAGTATAATGCAAATATATGAAAAAAGTCGAGGAAAGAAATTATAGTTTTTTTGATTTGAAGGTAGTTTTACAGATTTCCAAAAAGCTTCCTCAACCTCCCCCCCAAGATACGCGCCCTTTTTTAAGTAATATTAGCGATTACATTTATCTGTGAAGAATAATGTGCAATATAAATATATATATTTCTTAAATAAACCAAAACATTTTTTTAATGGAAAATCTAACTAAAAAAATTTTTAGTGATATTGTAAGGACTATATTTTTTATGCTTCTTAAAGCTCTGCAGCAGCTAAAGCTTGTCTTTAATTTGACTAATAAAATATTTTTTTGTCGTAAACTTATCAAAACTATAAAAAAAATGATTTCATTTTGTGTTCGATGAACAATTTGTACTTGTTCTGAATTGAAATAAAACTGAAAAATAAAACTTAATTATATTTTTTAGCTATTTGCAAGGAGACGTAAAAAATCCCAAAATCCTTGTCGGCCCACCATGTTTAACAAAGTTATAACTTCTACTTTTTTCTTTAATAATTTTTTATTTATTTATAGGCTTGTATGTAGGCTACGTGTAAATTTTTCTAAATAGTAGGCATTTAAAAAACAAAACTAAAAAAACTGCAGGAGTTCAAATTTTTAAAAAATTTCTCTCAAAGCTGCCATTAGTCTTTAAATATCTCAAAGCTTCGGCTTCATAAAAGATTGCAATTCTTTGCGATGTTGAGCCCAAATCAACTCCCGCCACTATTAATTTCACAGCGGTCTTGTTGTAATTGACATGAGCCGTCATATCAAATTCTGACACTTTACACCTTAGTTGTAAATTGTTTACTTTGTTTGAATGTGTGTGGTCAAAATCACCATATCAACTTCTTTTTCTTAATCATCTTGCTTCAGGCATAAAAACAAATCAAATTTTGTCGAAATCATTAGAAACTTATTGTAAAATCAACGTATGAAGACGAATCTCAATTTTTTATAGTTGGCAAATGAAGTTTTTTTTTAAATAACGAAGACTGAACAAAAAGGTGAATTTGTTTTTTAAATTTTTTTTATCCAAGCATTGCAAATATTTTTTAAAGGGTGTAACAGTTGGACATAAAGTTGAGATGATTTTTTAAAAATTTCTTATTTAAAAAAATTTGCTGGCTTTTGCAAAACTTATAAAACTTTTCTTAATGAACAGCTTTAGGCTTATACCTGTCAAAGTTTTTTCACAAAACAGAGTAATAAAAATCTTTTTCAGCGTAATAAGAACAAATTAAATTAATTTTATCTTTTTACAGGGATATTTCAATCAAGAATCTGGGTCCAATCAGTCTTTTTCTGATGCGATGCAAAGCGGGAGGATGTCTTCCTTAACCACCAACCCCGGGCATCACTCCACTCCCCAAAACCACCATCAGTCTCTCTCCTCCCATCACCACAGCACAGATAGTGCAAGTCCTACAGGTAAGTTGATCAACAAACTTTTGTTCCAGGCATTTTGCTTTTGGTTGAGATTATTTGCATCAACATAGCAAACCTTGTTAAAAGAATTAACTTCAATTTTTTTGGATTTTTTCAAAATATCAAAAAATCTATCAGATGTATTATAAAATTAGATAGTAATTTTAATCATCGAAATTCATCCATACAGTTGAGACAAAATTTTCGCATTAACATAAAATCAAAACTTTAAATAAAATGACAATTTTATTTCAAAATTTTGATTTTATGTTAATGCGAAAATTTTGTCTTCAAAAAAAATAGTTTATGATTTCTATATTAAATTTGTTATTAATTTTCTTATTTTCACATTTTTTCAAAAACCAGGCAATTTTCGCTGTGAATATAGGTAGCAGACGGTATAGTTTGCACATTACACGACAAATGTGTTTATCCATGTGGTATTCAAAGTGTAATCAATAAGAAATGAATTTTTCATAAGTAAAGCCTTGTGAGTCTTCGCTTTTCCGATTTTGATCGCTATGCAGTGCCACAAACACACCATGGCATTCGCATCTTTTTTAATTTTAAAAACAAAGCAAGAATTTTCTACAAAATCGTCAATTCCATAACAATCCCATTCTTTGTAGCGCGGAACGCGGGAAATCAATTTGAAATTGTTCAACTTTGTCCGTTGAGGTTTCTTGCTGTTCTCTTCATCAAGCCACTAATGCATTCTCCGTGTAAAGTACCCGACGAAATCAGTTTGTCGTAATGCTTACGCATTATATCGTAATTGATTCGTCCTTGCCCGCCTAAATTATTTAGTTTATTTGTCTTTAAACAGTTGCACATGAGCGTAGTTGTCTCCATACTAAGTTTGTCTTTAAACCAACAGCTAAACCGCGACTAATGTAAAATTAGAGGAAGTCTACTTGCCCTGTTGCTCGGCACAGCTGTAAAACTGCTTTGATCAGTAGAACCAGAGTTCATTTCCCGCACTCAGAACCAGCTGATAAGCAAAGATAAACGAAAAAAATTGTTTGAATCGTATTTATGGGTTATTTAAATAATTTCGCTTTTTAAAAAGCCTAGAATTTTTATTGTAGACACTGTTGTCATTTCAGTAATAATCCTAACGCAAAACTACGGTTTAAAATCTGTTATTTCTTTTCAAAATGTAATATAAGAAACGCTTTTTTTCTTCTTTCAACATCGAGATTAAGACGAAACTAAACCTTAGGATGGAAAATAGTGGGTTAATTTTATTGGGACGCAATCATACAAATTGACATAATTACAAAATGAAGGTTAAATTGTTTTTTTTTCACCGATAAAATTTTTTAATATATTGTTGCCGCCAAAAATATTCGGATCAATTCTTCATTTTTTCGAACCAATTGCTAAACTCCTTTTGCTTAGGTCACATTTAAAGACGAAATCGTTTAAGAGTGTCAATAAATGTATATGGGCTTGTCCACATTGAGTGGCACTTGACTTAGACTACTCTGTGCTTTGATAAAGTTTTTTCAAATTGTTTCAAGACTTTTCTCATGCTTGTATGAGTTTTTTCAGCAAACAGAACAGTTACTTTTTTTGTTTAGACAAAATATTCTTTGTTGTAAGAAGAAAACCTGTTTGTGTGATCGTCCTCCATGAAAATTAATTTTTAAATTGCAGATAATAGCCTCGACTTACTGCTGACAACAAAGCATTATGCGATCCGACTTAAGATGCATTTAAAAAATTGATAAAAGATAACAATATTCAAAATTAATTTCTCCAAAAAAAAAAAAAACTACAGTTACAGCTTATTAATTTTATTTGTAAACTATTACTTTTTTCCCACTAATATAGTTATGGGGGATCATAATTGTTGGAAACAAATCATAATAAATGAAAAAAAGAGTCTTTTAACCCTTCATTTGCATTGCGATAAATCTCTATTTTCGAATAGTTTCAAAAAAAATATTTAATAATGATTTTCAAAAAACAGCTCATATAAGCAACAATTTATATAAAACAAGTGTCCAATTTTCTAAATGTCGAGTTCCATAATAAAGACTTGAAGAACATTGGAAGTCTATGAAATGTCAATCAAAGAACTTGACAGTGTTAATTGGCTTTTTCTAATAATCTCATTAATTTGTTGACGTAATTTAGCGCAATTTTGCCAAGACTGAAAATCAAATATCATTTAAAACTAGCAATAAATATTTACTCATCTTGGATTTATAAAATAATGAGCTCTTGTATATTTTTAAAATGTATTCCTCATCGAAATTTCGCTAAAATTTTAATACGATTCTTGTAGGCACGAATTTCCTATTGTTAAATTAGTGCAATGTACTAGTATATGAAAAGTTTGTAAAAAAGCTTTAAAAAATTCGTTAGATCGACCATTTTGCCGTATTTATAAGAAAGCGTTAATCGTCACGTGACCTCCCGACAAGCGAGTTTTGAAACTACGATTAAATTTCTAAGGATTTTTATTGCGCAGCGTTTAATAAAAAGGGTTAAATGTGGACCAAAAGCTCCTGCAAGATCAAGTTTATTTTCTATAAATACGTCATCTCATTATAAGATTCGCATTCTACAGTGATTGACAGGGCCAGTCATTAAGAACGTAGCTTTATGGGATTAAACAAATCGTTTTAAGCATATAAACTTTACTAAATTTTTTTTACACACGCCTTTTTAAACGGATTACTAGAAGACGTTTTTGGCTGAAAAAGCTCCATGTTTGACCAAAGAGATCACAGTTGAATTTTTTAGTAAATACGTCCTTTGAAGGTAAGCCCGTGGCAAAAATAAAAACAAAAAATTAATCTTAAAATTCTTGCCCTAATCAAATATCCATTTTGTCAGTTCAGCTAATTACAATGAGCCATTCTTTAATTGAGATAATTTGTAAGTAAAACCGAAAAATATTCACTTGCTCCAAAAAAAAAAAAAAAATGGCTGAGCAAAAATGCTGTAAAAGCGTTTACAAATAAAGAATTTTCTTTTGCTTTAATGAGTCATTTTTTTATCTATTTGCGCTTTTTTTACCACAAGCTTGATTTTATTAATCTATATTTAATTGTAAACGATTTATATGGTTTGCTTTTTTTTATGTTTCAAATTATTAACAAATTAGTTTTGATTGATATGCATTGCTTCTTGTTTGAGACGTTGTCCGTTTAAACTTTTAAAAAGATAACAAGGTTTTCGGTTACCATATGCCAGTGTACTTATATTAAATAACCCGGAAAGTGTTCTACTAAGAAACTACAAATCAAGGAGACAAAGACCTTAAATTCAACGAGTCAATATGTTGTTAACATAAACCCAAGAATTGGTTAATGTTGCTCTGAATCTAAGATTTATCGGCCAATCTTCTGTAGAAAAAAAAACTAACTAAATCTAATTAAATTCTGACAAGTTTATACATTAAAGGTAACCGCGTCGCGCTTATTCGTATTGATTGTCTCAAAATAGTGTTTTAGACAAGCAACCATTTTGTACTAGCAATGTATGACTAACGACGAGATCTGTTTGGAAACCAATGCTCGTTTACATTCTTGATAAACATTGTATAGCATATTTACATGTATGTTTAGTGCCTAATGGTATACAGCAGCATTTAATATTTTGATATAAAAAAACAAAAATACTAATAGATGATATTCAAACAGTAATAAATTTATTCAAATGATTTGAAGCTATTAAACAATACCCAGCATACAATTTAGTTGACAAAAATAGACCAGTACGATCATTTAATACAAAGCTAGTTGATTTACGTTAAAAAATGAGTGATATTATCAATAATACGAAAAGGTTTAAAATCCTACAGTTTATTTTTACATCTAGAAAATGCTTAGATTTCTCCAAATACCGAGGGGAAAATTAAAATGCACATTCGATAGTAACATTTCGAACAATACACAGTTTCGTGCCTGTTTTGAGAACCTTGAATATTTTATTCACGTAAAGCCCCGTTAACCGACTTAAGACAGCAATAATACTTCAGAATCGGCAAGTAACTCTATATCAACCGAAAAATCACTTGGCTACTCATTGCAATCAACTTTTCAACTGCAAATGCAAATTTTTGTGGCTGTGTTGGAGATTTACAAATCTCAAAATAATATTTTTGCTGAAAGCTTTATAGTTACTGCGTTTTCTTATTTACAGCAACAAACAAAATGGATTTTGTAACTAATTCATTTCACAAAATAAGGTTCCCAGAAAAAATTATTCTTATTTAGGAAGTACCCTTGAAGGTTCTACCTATTCTGGAGAAGGGGGCATCGAAGAGGAAACCGATCATGGGAAGAAACCGCAACAAAAGAAAAGGGGAATTTTTCCAAAGCAAGCCACCAATATAATGAGAGCTTGGTTGTTTCAAAACTTAACAGTAAGTGAACTTTGACCTTCGGGTCACTTTACAACTTTAAAAACAACATGGTCTTCAGAGCCAGTTTGTTTCAAATGACGAATATTCTAGTGAAGTAAAAAAAATTGTTTACAAAAAATATTTGTTCTTTATTCTACGGCGCGTTTAAGAATAAGGCTTTTTTGCATCACGAGCAAAATACGACAAATGATGCAAGAAGGACAATACCGGCCTAAGCAACATGACACTACGAATGAGAATCGAACTCGCTACATAGTGATTGTAATTCCTAGTAACCACTCGTTGCGCCATAACTGTGTGAAATAATCAAAGTCCAGAGCTGACGAAAAAGAATTCGACTAATATATTTGGACCATGATGATAAAAACACTGATAACGCCTCGCTTTCAATGAAAACAAGAAAAAATGAAAAAGAGTGTGGGAGATTAAAAGTAAAAAGATTTAGAATCAATGAAGACAACGTTCTGCGGGTTATGAAAGCACACATAGCTTCTAGACCTAAGTTTGGGCCACTCTGTTTACGAATTGCGCTGCTTAGCGTTACTTCTGGTGGAGTTGCTCCTGAGAAACCAATTTGTTTTCAGAGGTTTGTGAGTTTATTACTCAACCTCAGTGGTTTTTTTAGTTGTACCTATG
The DNA here is from genome assembly GCA_963680785.1 of Diplosoma virens. NCBI lineage: Eukaryota > Metazoa > Chordata > Ascidiacea > Aplousobranchia > Didemnidae > Diplosoma > Diplosoma virens. The sequence continues at coordinate 21,345,853 of OY796883.1, forward strand.
TACAGTAGAAAAAATACACTAGAAAAGTTGATTTTAATCTTGGATTGCTTTGTTAATACTTTATGATAAGCAGAATATCTCGGTGCGTATCAACCGCTCAGGTTAATACGACGTTTGATGATTTTTCAAAAACATAATCATTGGATTACTACTTAAACTTATTAATAGGGATTGTTTTGTTATAAACAAACATTTATACGCGTGTCGACACAAAACACACCAAGAATGTTATTGAAATAAACGAAAATGTCGTGCTGATTGTGACTGAAAACCAAAATAACCCTTCAATTGCAGAAAGCAGTGATCGAATTCGCTAAGACACAAGACAATCACGAAATAGAAACCAATTTGTAAACTTTCATTGACAATTATCCTTTGCCAAATTGCCAAAACATGGATTGTTTAATGTGAAAACACAATTAGCGAATGATCTTTTGCTTTAATATGTAATAGTAATTTGGAATAAAAACGAAATAATTTAGAGGATTTTTACTTTCTCTACGGCGGTTGCTGTCGCTCTTCCATTTTTGTTGAAATTAATCTTTTTATTGTAGAATATAAGCCAATTGTTCTGAACCGTTTACGGCCCGAAATTTTTGTCTCAAAACAAACATATCTAAAAATTTCTTTATAAATACCAGATTACAGTGTTCTCCAACAAACAGTTATTTTCTTGTGTCTTCTAACTGCAGCATCGGCTTTCTACTTTAGAATAATATTTTGTTCAATTCTAACTGTTTTGCAGATACTCTGTTACTGCTGTTTGATTGGATTTTAATAAGATTTTTATGACCAACATAAATTTTAAGTTTTGCTAACTTCTTTTTCGTATTGGTCCGGATGATGCTTTCTATCAGATATTTGAAGCGTATTTACCATTTTAAATGAGCAGATTAAACTCATTGAGGAATAAGTGGTAAAATAACTTTCTTTACTCCAGCAGACTAAGTATCGAACCTATGTCGCTCTTGTCACAAGAAAAAGTGTTATCATCTTGAGCTACACTGTGGGTGCTAATTTAGTTTAGTGAAGCTTTCGGAAAGCATAGCCGTACCAGCCGAAAAAATGTTGGGGGCGTGGCGGTACAGTTTTGCGCAAATTTTATTGACGTTTGTCCGAATTATGATCTTCTACCACTTTACTGGTGAAGACCAAAGAAGGTCATCACTTTGAAACTATGTTTTGAAACACACTAAATTAATACCACCCATCTTGAACTTCCTTATAAAAAACAGACGTTTACCACGTGGCCACATTGCTGTTTTTAAAACAATTCATACTTAAAAATTAATAGAAAGGCTATATATATATTTTGATATTGAACGTTCAATAAGATTTTGAAACAAAACTGCTGCTGTTGTCAAATATGGATAAATTCTTTAAAAAGTTAATATAAAAAAAACTAAATGTACCATGCAATGCGATTTAGTTTTTAAAAATTTTTATCTTTTGCTATTACTTAGAAAGTTTACTATTTGCGAAAAAATTTAAGTTATGAATTGATTCTTTTAGTTAAAATTATTTTGTTTGTTTAGCATCCCTATCCATCGGAAGAGCAAAAAAAGTCATTAGCATCTCAAACGGGTTTGACCATCTTGCAAGTAAATAACTGGTAAGTATTTTCTCTTTTCTTTGATAAATATCTCAGAAGGGTAATGAGCTGTTGCCCTTTTTTTGCTTAGTATTTGGGCGGTCTAATCGTTCTAATCACCCCGCAACATATCGCTGGGCCACCTACCTCTGCTTGTAAGAAAAAGCCTGAGCTGAAAGTTAAATTTCGCACTGCTAAGATAGAGGCCGTGTAAAAGGGAGTGCGTTTAATTAAAGAAATATGAATCATCGTTCAGTAGATAAGGCTTCGTGAGTCAAGTCTCGAAACGAGAAATTCCTAACAACGCTTCTTGCGGTCAAAGATTTCTTGAAACCACCGATTCGCCAATGTAGCTGATTAAAAAACGTTTTGCACGTAGTCGCATGGAAGAGCGTTTCAAAATTATTAGGCGCAAACCTCAAATGCCGCCGCCACTTTAATACGATTACGGCTCACCTTTTGGCGCCATTGCTTTACAATTAATTAATCTCTTTCGACCAAGTTCTCTGTCGCCCGGGCCACCAGGCTAGTCTGATGTTTGATATTGCTGTTATTTCGTTTGATTACGTCGTTGATTTGATTACATTACACTTATTTGGTCACGGCATTGCAAAAGAATAATCACAAACTTTTTTGGAGTGTGGGCCGAATGGCAACCAATTTTGATTTGAGCATGATTTTAATTTTGCGATTGGCTTAAATCAAAACTTGTTGCCTTACATCACGACGAAATTTAATAGTAAAAATTGGACCTGTTTGATAATTGAACTCCAGTTTCTTGGCACAGCAAGACACAATATTTTGCAGGGTTTAGAAAAGCGATTACAAAAATCTGCCGTTGTCCAATCAACTTCTTTTGAATCGAGTTGTTTAAACTTGACACTGACGCGCAATAGACTCATATACAGAGATTATGAACTAACATAAAGCGGGCATGAATTTGATAGATCACTTTTTTTAAAATAACTTAGTCATTGCCTGTCTTCATCCTTCAAAAAATGATCGAACCATTAGGCGATGAATTGACTTTTTTGTTTACTTTGCTTATTTTCTACGCCTACTTTCTATTGTTAAACTCAATCACATTTTTGTTGTTGTATAGAAATTGTGTCGCATCCAATGAAATGGCATCTATGGGGAGATTTTTTATTTTTTCTGAACAACAAAAAATTTAACAGAAAATAGAAAAAAATTATTTCAATTTTATTACAAACAGCAGCAATTGTTGTAGTATATTTTATCATTGCATTCGAAAATTAATATTGCTTAGATGGTCTAAGTCTAAAATAAACAAGCAAAAATAGAATAAAGGTATTGATAAGTACTAGATAATTTTTTATATTCTACTTAATCCAAGTACAGTTTGATTTGACTGTCTGCTTGCTTATTATTGCAAATAACTTTCACATATTTCATTTCACGCTTCGCGTAAAATCGGTAAAGAAGGCTTATACTTTGACCTTTTAAAACTCAATCGTCCAACGATTTTTGAATTTCAGCTGTTAAAACAGCGTCAAAGAAAGCGACGTTATAGTGCCGAATCTCATTTTTTCCCGGCCTACATACTTCGTATGCGGCCTGGTACACTGCAGGCCGCTTAGCCTCGATCTAACATAGCAAAGAAATTCTTGGTTTTCAGAAGTTAATTTGAGCGTGAAAGAGCTAATTTCGTGCTGTTTTACTTGCACAGATTTGCTCTTTAAACGTGGGCGCCCACTTTTCTCGGTCCCCTCAAAGGCCGCGATGTCACGTGCGACCGGTGTTTGGCGCTTTGCAGGGTCAGTGAGGCGCGTCGTCGTTTTGTTTCGAAACGAAGTGATCCGTCAATCGTAATCCCCACTTTTTAAAAAATTGATTTTTTTCTATTTTCCAGCATCAGTCGCGGGTATGATCTGTTGTGTTTCTCGCAACGCCCTAAGCGCTAACATCCATAGTTAATACGTCATAATAACGTTGACAGGTTAATTGTAAATGTACAATAAAATCTATTGGTTCGCTATCGGTGATAAACAGGTTTAACAGAAAAAACTTGTTTACTATCGGTTTAAAACAGTCGAAGATTCTTTTAGTCTTGAATTTATGTTCATTTTTCATTTTTTTTGTTGCTTTTTCCAATGCTGCCTCTTTTAACTAATCTACTTTTATATCTTGTCTATGCTTGGCTGGGGAAGTATTTATTCAGCAGTTTTTGACCACAAATGTTGATTATTTTAATAGGGTGGAAAAATATTTAATGAAACATTGTTTCATTATTCAAAGTTTTTTGCCAAGAAGGAATAAAACTGTCAAAATAACACTTGGATAGTTTCTGCATCATCCAATCAAAACATTTGTCACACTTGCTTTATAAAGTAAACCGCTTCACAAGTTCGCATTGTCCATATTCTCGACATTTTGAATAATCACGTGACATTTATGAATAGTCAGTTTGACTCACGTAACACTGTGGCATCGGTAGCCAAAACGTTGATAACACTACCTGTTGAACCAGGCAGGGAATCGAACTCAGAGGTCCGGCAAAAAACACAGAAGTGGCAATGATAACCTCAAGGCCGACAGAGCGGTATAAAACATAAAACACCTTTTTTGATTTATTCTTTGTTAAAACAAAGTTAAATAAAAACCACGAGAGAGTTTTTACTTTCCGCTTCAATTTCAGGGCAACGATAAACTTCTACTTGGGAACTTGAACTGTATAGCCTTAATAATTTGAGCGTTTCGCTGGATTTGGAAGAATAAGAGCTAGCCTCCTTGATTTTGCTTTTTTTTCCTTTGATTAGTCTTTGAGTAGCCTAATTTTGCGATGACATTGATAAATTGTTTGCTTACAGCCAGTCGGCACCAATCCTTAATGAAATCTTCTAAAAAATTCTTTGTAAGTCTGGAAAAAATTTTTACGATAAAAAATCAAAAAAGAAAAAGCTGAATAGACCTATGTGAAAATTACTAGGTCCTGGAATCAATCAATTTGTTTTATCTGAAATGTCAATTATAATGGTGAGACGCTTTTTTCAAATTTACTGCTTTTGAACTCGTGTTTTCATGAAAGCACTTCAAACGCGGTCGCTTCATTTAAGCTTTTTCAAGTCGGTTGAAATTATTTAAAAATAATGTAAATGCTGCATCAATTATGTTTCATCTTAACGAATTAAAAAGAATTTTCGTTATACAGTAGAACTTGTAAATAATTTTACGGTTTTTCTGAAAGTTTTGATTGTAAAAGCTGTTTTATGTTAAACATGATCCACTAAATTCAATTGATTTATTTGCCTACTTGCTCATAAAGAGTGAGCTATCCAATCAATTGTCTTGCATTAATAAAACATTTGTTATCTGACAAATAAAAATTTTGTATAAAAATAATTGAAAAAAGAGTATTTTTGAGTGAAATTTTATACATACTTTTTTTGGTGTAGCTCACTTTGAAAACAAAAGATTTAGCTATTAACTCTATTTTTTTCATTGTAACGTTTTCTTGAATTTGTAACGATGACTTTATACTTACATCTAATTACAAAAAAAGTCTCACATGATGGCGGCGTGGTCGAAGCGCCATATTGATGAAGACAATCAACGCGACTAGAACTTAACACAAATTCGTATGATTCTGTTAGGTCCTTGGGAAAAAAAACTTTATGCCACTTCTTGCTTGCTGGTCTCAGAAAGCAGGTCTAAATTTTAGTCATATCACTATTGCACATGAAAACACCGAATAAAAAAATTTTTTGACCGGACAGCAATATCTTGACATCTCTCAGAACAAGTCGAGGTAGTGGTGGCTCTGATGGTGGCTCTACGAAGTTCTTCTGAGAGTGATAAACAAAAGTAAAAAATGCATAAATTACGTAATTAATACGTTGTAAATTCAATTCCATTTAAGCGTTAAGAAAACACTTCCATTTACTGTACAATATAAATATCAAGTAAGCAGATTTTCCACAAAAAAGTAAATAACTCAAAAACTAGATTCAATCCCGAAAAACTAATAAAATTTTTATTCATTAACATAAGAATTAATCCTTAACATTCTATTATTTCAACTATAAAGATTGTTTATGGAGCAGAGCATTATTCTTTGTTCTAATATTTTGATACAATCAAAACGGTTAGAAAAATTTGTTTAAACATTTTGTTTCAAAAAGCTTTTTTCAGTTTCAAATTATTTTTGGTTATTATGTCATGTTGGCAAATGTTTACAACTTTATAACGTCAAAATACATTTAAAAGCAAAATATAAGTTACGAAAATGGATTATTTTAATCTGATTATGAAACAACTATCTTTATGTGATAAGGTGTTAAGACTTTAGTACTTTGATATTTGAAAAGCAAAGTTGGTGAAACTGCATCTTCTGGTAAAGTTTCGTTGTTGTTCTACGATTCAAAAAATAGTTCAATTCTGATGATAAAATATGTTTGATCGAAATAAAGAATACTTTTGAATGCAATAATCAAATTTCTTACGAAATAGATGTCACTCGACATGGTTAAAGAGAAGTGGGGCTGGTCAGCTTAAAAATGTTTGAGGAGGCCTAGCCGAAAGTTTTATTTTCAGATGAGTTTGTGTTGAACAGCCAAAAGCAGAAAGAAATGTTTTTTTGACTTTCAAGAACATCGTGCTGAAGACAGCAACATTAATCACAACACGAACCGAGAAGTTTAAAAAATGGAAACAAGGAGCAGAAAAAATATGTTAAAAGTTTCAGTGTTTGCAAGGATAATGAATAATTTGATGGATAAAAAAGATGTTTTAATTGATTGGAAAAAATCTAAAGCAACGAAATAATAAAAAACTGAGGATTAAGGTTGTGGAACACCCGATAGATTTTTATAAATGAGCAGTAGTGTGACTGGAGGATTTTGCAAGGTATGACAGAAGTAAAAGTATAAAAAAAAATAACTCAAATGGAAGTTTTCAAAAGGTGTATTGTAAAGAACACAGACGAAAGCATGGACAATAAAGGTAGCCGAATTTGAAGATGAGATAATGATGTGATGTGATGTGATGTGATAAACAGAATAAAAAAATAATAGTAACAGAAATGGAAGATATGCAAACAATGCAAAATTTTCTGTAGTAAGAAATATTTCCTGTAATAGTAGTAAAATAAATTTCCTGTAGTACAAAAATATCTATTACGATGAAGATGTTACAAATGCATGAAAGTTTAGCAGCAGAACAAAAGAAATAAAGAAAAGTTACTGTCGATTTACCCAAAGTTGGAAATAGATGACTTTGAACAAATAGGATAAACCATTGAGAAACCATAAAACCAATTTTATCATAGTTTAATTGGTACCCGGGAAGATAAGATTTGTTGCTTTTATTTATCAATTTTTTTAATGTTAACAAACAACTGGTTTTTTAACTAGGTACACATTTGTGCGTAAAAAGCTTTTGGCCGCGATCATATGTCAAAAAAAAACACTTCCTGTCTCGTATTGGTTGTCATTTTATTAATCTGGACGCTCTTAAACGGACTGCTATTTGTGATTGCTAAATTTTTAACGTTTTTTAAGTTTCGTATTGTGTTACGCATTGCATCACTTAACAACACAAAAAATAAAATTAAACTTTTTTTTCAGCATCAGTTGACCGTCCATGTAAATTTACTTTTCGAATTCTGGTTCTCAGTGTTTTTGACATTTCTATGAATTTCGTAACTTGTCAGTTACATTTTTGTGAAAACCGGTAAATGGAGTTATTTGAGGAAGCAATTTTATTACAAGAATTGTCATTAGTTTAGTTAATTGCAATCGAGCACTTTTGGCATGGACAAAAAATAATGTTAGTTTCACGTTATTCAGGTAATCTAAGGTTACTCTTAATGTGAACCGGTCTGAGATGTTAGTTGCAAAAAATTAATTGCAATTAATGACCTATAAAATATAAATGATCTACAAAAATGTATCAGCGATAAAAAAATTCAAAATTGTCATTTCTACAAACAAATTTAGTGTTGATGTTTTTGTTTATCAACATAGTCAACGTTGTAGAAAAGTAGAATGAACCCATTTAAGAAATTGTCCCGAAGTGTCTTTTTCAAGGGCTCCAAACGACTGAGCATCAAAATCATGTACTCTTGCTCAAATGTGAGAGTGTAAGCCCCTGAATTGCTCCATTGACAAGTTGGATCTGTTTTAAGATTGTTATTTGAACTTAATAATTTTTTTTATTACATATTGTACATTAAACATGCAATTGGTTAATATTTTTAGGTTCATAAATGCGCGAAGGCGGATTGTTCAACCCATGATTGACCAATCAAATCGAGCAGGTGAACGTTTATATTCATACACTACATTCAACAGCTCGTTGAAATATGTTCGTTTAGACAATGTGTACCATTTTTAAACTACTTGGACGTGTTTTGTTAGTTAAAACACATAATTACAAAGTATTTCAAAGTATGCTTAAATAAAAGATAATTCAAAAAGATTATTACGCACATTTTTTGGACTTCGTTTAAATACCATTTTATAAGCATACTCACTAGTTATAGGCTTAGTATTGAGCTTTGATTTAGACTTATTTTTGCTGTAAAATTTTAAATAACTTTAGTGTATCATATAATATTGTTTTTGGCTCCACACTGCACCCGTTTTCTTCTAATAGAACAATAATTGCATCTATTACCCTCTCATGTGCTTTCTTTTTTCTTAATAAAAGTATTGAAAATTCTACATAGCACAAATAATTGTATTTCACGAATAAATTCAAACAAATAACTTTCTATATTTGTTATTTTTGTTATCTTCTTTTTTACATTTTCCAAAAACTTTATAGCCTGTTGGAATAGTCAATTACTTTCTTCTCCTAAACTGTTTTCGAGCGATTAATTTTTCAACGTGGACTTCAGAAGCCGACCAAACTTTGACAATTTATAATTTAAAAAAAGCGATAGCTTCAAAATTTATCCAAAACAAGAATCAGTTATTTATTGTTTGTAACCTAAAAAAACCTTATTGAAAAATAATAAAAAAATCGAATTCACTGAAAAATATTTGTATTCTTCTGACCACTATATTTCGTCATACAAAAAATACCAATATTTTGTTTAAAATGCTAAATGAGGAAAAGTCAGAAAAATTTTGAATCTTAAATATCCAAAAAATAAAGCAATTACAAATGTGGTCTTCCGAAGCACGTTCGTTGAGGAGATAAAGTTGAATCCTTTGTAATTCCGAGAGCTAATTGCGTCTTGTTTCCTGTTGTCTAATTAATTCCTTCAACTGTCATTCTTTGTAAAACAACTTTCACATCAACTTATTTATAGGACAAACGCATCGCTGGCACTCTACGTAAAAAAATTATCACGCAGTTGTCTTGATCCCGACGAACGCTCGGTTTGATTATCGTTTGTTTTTGTTCTTACAAGCAATAGGATTTCAAATTTAAACTTCTCGTTAAACAGGGAAAAAATGCTTTTTAGTTTTTTTCATAAACCCGATAACGTTTAAACCAGTGCCTGCATATTCATGCGTCAAAACGCTTGCTAACAAGCAAATAGCAAATTAATGATTTTTTAACTTAATTATATGAAGGTTTCTGTTTTAGTTTGCTTTTTGATTTCAGTAAACAACGCTATTGGAACGTACAGCCCCGACGGGCAAGGAATGGGAAATTTTTTGATGGATGGGCAAAACCATCATATGGCAATGCGCCATCCGGCGGCATGGGGTGCCGGTAAATCAAATTTAAAATTTAGAAATAAAAAGGCATATTCTCAGCAAGATGATTGAACTCGAAATTTTTTTAAATGCAACATTGTTTCTTCATTGGTATAAAAGGTTTTGCCTTCTGGCTGACCCTGCTGTTAAATTGGTTGTTGATGACTTGTTGTTAAACTTCATTGCGTTTGCAAAAACTTTACGAAACAACATCGGTTAAATGTTTTAACTTAATTCCATAAACAACTAACTCGTGATCAGTAGAACTGCTGTTCCCTGTTTGGTGCTATCTAATGTTCTCCGTAATTCTATCTCATGAATTTGACGGTTTGTTCCAAACAACAATGTCAAGCAACAGGTTGCCAGATTCATTTGGTTATTTTTCTAGGTTTTCAAGGAATTCCCGGAGCGGATTTATTAGGACCTTCTTCGATGTCCATGACTAATAGTCCCTTCAACCCCAACTCCTCTTTGTCTTCATCTCATGCTGGATTCCCCCATCAACTGAGACCACCTCATTCGCAAATGCTACTTCCTGGTGCTCACCATCCCCACCATGCGGCCGCTGCTGCAGCTGCTATGATGATGCCACACCACATGGCGGCCGCATCTGGACATGGTGCTGGGAGTATGGGGCATCCCCATCACCATTTGCATCCTTCTCAAACATCCATGAATCCTACGGACATGTCATCCCACATGCTGGGTCCTACGTGCTAGCACTGTGACTTCGGAAAATCATGTCGAACGTCGCCGTGGCAGTTGCTGAGCTGCGGTTCGTCACGTGAATAAAGCTGTGGTTGAGCGCTTTCTCGATGGATCAGTCACGTGATCGTGTTTGACAACCGCGAAAACAAGGACGGCACTTTTTAATGTTTAGTTCTATGCCATTCCAGAGACAGGGAGTAAAACCTTGATTGCATAGATTCAATCGTTTGGATATTTTGGAAAAAATTCTTGGTTTTGTTCTAAGAAGCTAATTTTATTGTATTATAATTGTTTCCCGCTTTACACTTTGACCCCCGCAATATTGATGATTATAATTTACAAAGTACTATTGTACTGTTTTAGCTTAAAGAGGTTAGAAAATCTGAAAATTTTGATTTTTTTGTTGTCAATGAGAAACTTGTAATTTTGTTAAACTTGACATATGCAAAAAATCTTCCTGTAAGTAAAAACTTTTTGCCCTGTTTTAATGACGTCACTAACCACATATTTTGCGTAAAAGCAAATTTAACTTCGTTTGCTACAAGCAAACGCAAAATTCTTGACAGCGAAATCGGGTAGTTCAATAAGTTAGTGCAATCATGAATAATAAACGTTCTCATATATTTGTGTGATTGTTGCCCGTTGTCAGTAATTTAGCGGCAAAGATTTCGAATCATTTTCCTTTTGTTTTTATTACGCGCATTCTTTTATTTTCATTGTTATTTATATTTACTCCAATGAGCATGCAATGAAAAAAATAGCGATGTTGCTATTTTCAAGTATTTATATAATTTCAAGTTTCTGTTAAAGAAGCTTACTCTTCTATGTTAAATCAGCGTTACTCAAACTTTTGAGCCTAGCAGCCCTAAAAAATCTTAAATTATTTAATCTTTTTGTTTTTTACGTCAAATTGCGACGTTTATAATACCTCTTAAAACCTCATATTGATTTCTTTATTCACTTGGTGTACTTGTACCGACTGCAAAAAAAACGCTACGTTTGATATAGGAAATTTCTAATTTCGGGGTTGCTTGGTAAATAAAGTGTTTGTGTTGAAAAGAATACCTTTCGACATTGGACTAAAAGCTTAGTTTTTCATTCTTTTTCTTTCATTGTGACGTTTCGTAGAAAGTTAGTTTTTTCACAAATACACAATTGTAATAAAAAGAAATTAAAAATTTCAGCCCTGCATATGTCTTAGCAGGGAAAATGCATTGAAACTTAGATGCAGTAAAGTTATCAGAGCAAAAAGCTCGGATTTTGCTTCGGAAACTGCAGTGTTTCTGTATGTACCAATTGTTCGTTTTTGTTGTTTTTGCACTGATGTTGAAAATGCTTTTATTTTTGAGATAAAATGCAATTTTACAGAAAGGTACCACAACAACAAATTCATAAATTTTGCAGATGTAATATCGGTATTCCATTTTTCAAAGTGTTAAAAATCTTAATTAGTTAGAGCTTTGTGGTATGCAGTTGTTATTCTATTACTACAGTAATCTCAATAACCTGTTACAGCAATTCTACACAAAAACTACTGCAAATTTTGATGACCTTGTTTATTTTACTCTTCAATTTGTCGAATTCGAACAAAACGTCAAGCAGCTGATTTTTTAAAAAGTTTCACGTTTCTCGTAATTTGCTTTTCGTTTCGTTTTGTTTATGAAATAAAAAGAAACTGCTTTATATCCTTTGTCACATTAACCAAAATTGAATAAGTAGAATTAAAAAAATTAGCTACAAATTTATCATAGTGTTGCCCAGGGGCGTAAAGACGTAGTCGCGCGTAGTAGTTGGCAGTTTGATCTTCACTGCCTTTTTAGAAGTGAAAAGAGCAACGTCACACAAACTTAAAGTAAAGACGTCCTTTTTTTTGTCTTCATCCGAAGTTTATCCAGAAAGTTTAACAAATTACGTTCAAATTCAAGTGAACGAAATTCCGGTAAAGACCGAAAAAAAGGTCTTCACTTTAATTATTAACGTTTATTTCGGGAGAGAATGATGGTATCTGAATCCAGAAAAAGATGATTGTGGCAAAAACTTTGTGAACCACTGCTTTAGCTATTGTAATCTTGGTGCAAATGACTGCTAAAATAAATTTTATTCATCCTATAACCGGAGTTGGATGATTAAAAGTACTGGCTGAAAATGCTTTATCTTCAACAAAATTTGCTTTAAAGTTGCCGACTCCGAAACAAATATGACTTTAAATAATGAAACACAGATTATCTGAAACTATTTTCGTTTAAAGATATTATATTAGCAAATAGTAGGGATAAAATGAACTTTTACAAATGCAGGTTCATTCCTATGTTAAAGTAATTATAAATTCAAAAGCCCACAGTGCTTTACGATTGAAGTGGCACAAGGAATAAAATTCTTTTACGTTAAAAGTTTATAAATATATTTAAAACCGCTCAAAGTGCTCTTCTGATTTACTTGTTTGTAACCCTTACTTTACTAGTTTCTTCGATAAATTAGTTTTTTTTCCGAAAAGTATTTTCTTTTGAAGAAGGAAAAAATAGTTGTTGAAGAAATATTGTCAGACATATTTTAAACAACGACAAAGCCAAGTAAAAACTATAAAAGACTTTATCTCAATTTGCTAAACCGAAAGTAACTTCTGCTTAACAAATTATGATGACCTGGAGAGCAAATCCCCATTTTTGCTGTAGAACACTGATCAATTTTATTAATGAATTATAAAAAAATACTGTAAACTAGCATTTTAGCTCATTAGCAACACCTTACGACTAAATAATGAGTAAGTATACTCGTTGGCATTTAGCAGAGTCGTCGAAATTCCTTTTTAATAAGAAAGACTGAATTCAACAAAATATTTTTAGACAAAACTTCGTACCATTTTAATTTTATAAAGACTAAAAAAAAGTCTTTACTTGAATCAAGTAAAAAATGTTTTACAGTGATTTAACTCCTAATTTTTCGCATAACATTCTATTGAATACGTAACTGGAATATGGGCAAAACTATAAATATTCTATACCAGTTTTCTTAAAGTAAACCACTTTGCTCCCTAAGGAGAAATTCAAAATCTTAAGGGAGGAAAAATCACTAGGGTAGGAATTTAGGAGGAATTTGGGAATATTAGTACAATGTAAGTTGGTCCAATAAAATCTGTACCTTCTTTGTAATCAAAGTAGTTTTCAAACTCAGAAAAGCAATAATAATTTGAGATAAAGATCTTTTTTTTAGAAATCACTACTTTTTGAGGATGAAAATTGCGAAATTAGAGACAGATTCAAAGTGAAGATCTTTATATTATTTTTTTTGGGTTCACTTAAATTTAAACGTTAATTTTACTGTGAACTTCCTGAGATAACTGGAATTCTGTTCACAAATTTGGATGAAGACAGTAAAAAATTAAAAAGTCTTTACTTTGATTATTAAGGTATTTTTTTTGGGGAGGAAAGGAATGACGGTACCTGATTCTTGAATAGGAGGAAATGGCAAAAACTTTGAAAACCACTGATCTATATCTTTTCGCCACTAATCTGTGAAAAAGTAAAAAGTAGTAATTGAATGGATAAAAAATAGAGAGGTACATAGGAATAAAAAAGTCTTGTTCGATTGCAAAGTATTATCTTTGACAAAAATAGACTTTTGCCGTTCTGTTCAACCCCTATTTATTTTGGGGTAAAATTCGACAGATTACTTAAGTTTTATCACCACCTACCGTGTTTCTCCGAAAATAAGATAAGGTTTTATTAATTTCCACTCTAAAATATGACACTATGGCTTATTTTTGGGGTATGTCTTTTATTTTCATCTATCAACAAACAAAGTTACTAAGTAGAGATTTGTTGCTACCGACGTTCACGTGTCTTGTTGCAACTGCATGCTACTTAAAACTAATTCTAACGTTTATGATGTCACAATTTCCGACTAATAACTAGGGCTTATTTTAAGGGTAGGTCTTATATTAAAATCATCGTAATAATTCACGCTAGGTCTTATTTTCGGAGAAACACGGTAGTAGCATTGCGCAAAAAAACTATCTTAGCGCGTCATACTACTGAGACAACTTGTGGGCTTAGGATGAGGTGCTGGTGCCAAAACACTATGCACAGCTGCCTTATCCCTGGTCTACTCAATAGCTAAATACTGCGCATCAGTCTGATGTCGCAGCGCTCACACTCGCCTCATAGATAGTGTCTTGAATGACGCCTTGCGCATAGTCACCGGATGCCTACGTCCCACTCCAACGAACCAATGGATCATGCAATACTTTCAAGCATCCAGCCAGCTGAGCTTCGCTGACAAGAAGCAACACTTTCCTTGCTTACCGTGGATCCTTGGACTCTGACCATATGCTACGTGGTCTTTTAAGTATGTCCGCCAAGAGAGAGACTAAAGTCTAGACTCGCGTTTGTGCTAGCTGCGCAGAATCTATTAAGCAACCTTGCCGGACTAAAGATGAAACCCGAAGTCCTGTAAAAATATTTTCAGACTCCGTGCTCTTATACCTAGGACCAGTGACAGGCCTGTTGGAATCGAGCTTGCCCAGAACAGATCTCAATTGCCTGCAGTCTGGTGTTGGGCGATTCCATTCGTCCATGCGCAAATGGGGTCTCGCACCTTGACGGAATTGCGAGTGTGGCGCCACTGAACAAACCGCAGACCACGTTCTAACAACGTGCTCATATATCGGGCACCAAACAGAGTACGAAGTCTGACGGTTTCGGGTGACAGAACTCCATGCTGGCTTAAAACCATCACTGCCAACATCTATTCCGGGTAGTACAGCAGCCTGGAGAGAAAAAGGATGAGCTCTCGGCCTCAATTCTGTTCATTTCTGACCTGGAATGGATGCCCTTTCAAAGGACGACGATGAGCTTCGATTTCAGTACATACAAATATTTTTAAAGCAATTGAAATAAATATTCTAATCGTCTGCATAGCAAATACAGATGGTTATAAATAGTTTGGTTTAGACCAGTATTGTTCAACCTTGTTTCATTATGGGTTCAATCCTAAATTGAGCTAAAGTCGGCACGCCGTAAAAAGGTCTTCACTTTAAATTACAATCTAATTTTTCGGTTTTCATCTCAAATGTGCACTAAGCAAGCTCGCGGAGCTTGAGAAGTTTGTGAACTTCTGCTTTTGCTGCTGTCAGTTTGAGGAACTCTGCCATACAGGTTTGAAAATATATCTAAAAAATTGAAATAGACAGTGGGCGCAGGTTAGACATCCCTGGTTTAGACTTTACGTTGAAAGACTGAAAAAAGTTCACAAATAGCGATACCAAATCGAACAGCTGAATAATTGAAAAGGTTAAATAGTCTCAAATTTAGTTAAAACTACGCGTATATTTATGATCGGTTTGTTCGACTGCAAAAAATTCTTTTATCGTAATGTGTTTACTATTGCGTCACAATTCTCAATATGAACAAATTCTAAGGCCTTACATGTAGTTTGTGATGCCGCAATTTATTTCAAAAGTCAATTTTATGTTTTCTGTGTAGGTTTACGTTTTTTGTCAAAGCCTGTTGTATGTGTTTAAAGAATGCACTTTTGAAGATATATTCACGTTTTAAGCCTTAGAAAAATTGAAAGAAATGTCTTCAAAAGAGTCAATAAGCATCGATAAAAGAGACGAGGTAAAAGATTTAACGGTTTATTAGAAAATCCTACTCTGCTTTTTAAACATGAAGATCGCGAGAGCATTTGATAAACAGTATAAATAATAAAATAATCTAGCACATTAACATTCGTAATTATTTTTTAGAATTTACTTAAAAAATCTTGTCAATATTTAATTTATGGCCACAACAATAGAACCACTATACCAGGAGTTCTTGACCGGGGGTAAATTTGAATCAACTTGTGGGTAAATTTTGTGATTAGATCTAATCTTGTTACTGATTGAATAAGTACATCAAGAAATCAGAAAGAGATTCTTAGTCATGACTTTTTTTGTAATTTTTTAGAGACTACAATGTTTTTGGGACGAAAATTAAAAAATCAGAGACAGATTTTAAATGTTGACTTTTTTTTTTCAGAAAGATCACTCCGTTTTTGGCTATTAAAAATTTTTAAGGGGTAAACGAATAAAAAAGTTGAGAACCTAAGCCCTAGAGTTAGACAAAAATCCATCTTTAAACTTGTTTTGAGAGCAGTTATGAACATTACAATTACGTAGATATCACTGTAAATGGTTTATTACTTCATAATAGAAAAGAGAATAATCTCAACACAATTTTTCCTGAGCCGTGTAGGAACACTGGTATCGGAGAAAGGCGGCAAAATTGCAGAAATACGCTCAGGCAAAAATAAGCAATAAAAAAACTAAAACTTCGAGTAGTTCCTGGCCAGCCTAGAGATCTGCACGTTTACAGGTAAGCACGTCGGCCCGTTAACAGCTTGCACTGGGGGCCAAATCAATTTTGAAAATCACTTTGAATCAGTTTTGAAAAAATAAGTGAATGTAAATTATTTTGTAAGTTTTCTATCTAAGTACAGCATAAATAATTATTTTATCTGATTAATTATTTTTTTATGTTTTTCTATTTTTGATTTTTGATGTCTTTACTTGGAAATGGGAAAGTTACGGTCTGCGAATGAACTGACTTATAGGTCGCTAAATTAACAAATTGATCTAAAAATCGTTGAAAGAGCTAGCTCAGCGTTTCTCAAACCATGGGTCGCGACCCAAAAGTGGGTCGCCAAGACTATGTGGATGGGTCGCGAAGGCTTGTAAATTACCGCGCGTAAAAGAAAAGATCTGCGCACACAAGATTTCAGAAGTGAAGAACCTTTTTAAGAGATCATTACAATTTTAAGACGAAAATCAAGTAATGTGACTCAGATTTTAGGTGAGGACCTTTTTTTTTTTTTTTTTAGAGATCACTACGTTTTTCAGCCGAAAATCAAGAAATCTGACTCAGATTTAAGGTGAGGACCTTTTTTTTTTTTTAGAGATCACTACGGTTTTCAGCCAAAAATCAAGAAATCGAAATAAGTTTGCTCACAAATAAATTTCTGCCGACTCATTTACAGCTAAAAATTAGACGACCATTGTTGGCTTACATAACAATTTCGTTTCTTTCTAATCAAAATAAGCGCTCACTCAAATTTATTTGGGTCGCAGTCACATTTGTAAATCATTGTTTTTAGCGATTTTTGGTCGCAGAAAAAAAGGTTTGAGAAACACTGAGCTAGATACTGGCTTGCTTAAACTTTTTCTTTTTCTAAAAATCAGTCTCTAGTTTAGAGATGGCTGAAATGGTTACCTTATTTGGAGAAGGGCGATACTGCAAGTAAAGGACTACACCGTAATTGCTATATGACGTTCAAATGAGGGCAAGAAATTTGGGTAAAGATTATGATGCGTCCAAGAAAAAAGATGATAAAATGCCTTAATTTGCATTATCTAATGCGTGACAGGCCGACTATTACATCATTTTTGTATAACATTGTACATGTTAACTTTATATCTAAGTTTTTTGTCTTTAGAAAAGCTGAGCTGTCACTGCAAAATTGGTGAACACTAAAAAACAAAAACAAAAACGAATTCTTCCGTTGGTGAAGCATTTTCTTTTGGTTTCAGAGTTTAAAGGCCTTTTTTTAATCTTCACAATGCAAATAACTGTAGTTGGCCGCAACAATTACGTTCCAATTTTTTTGGGACCACGATGGTAAAAAGTTGAGAAATATTTCTCTAGGACAGGGGCCCGAGTGATATTTTTGTAAATGACAGATGGTCCACTAATGACCGAATGTTGCAACCAAAGACTTTAATCATTACGAAGATTTTTTTAATGCAAGTGAAGAGTAAAAAAAGATTTTTATTCTTGCCAATCTTTAACTTACTTAGCCATGATGTTTTACTTTGATTAAATTAAAAGATTTTTTCCTTCAAACTTCTGATTTAAAAATTAAAACCCGTTTTGTTTTTTCTCGTAGATGTAAAATAAAGACTAAAAAAAATTAAAAAATTCTGCGAGCACAGAATAGATATATGACTTAACCTTTGGATGTCAAAAAGCACTGACAACTGTTGGCTTGGGGGCCTATTTTTCACGAAAACTACAATTTTTTCCTTAAGTCAGAGTTTTTCTAGCAGAAACTAAAAAAGTTTTTTATAGACCGGAAACTCATGCATGGTCCTGAATTATTCTTTTAGTGAAAAATTTTTTTTTCTTGTTTTTTCGTCTATGATGTTGCTATTTATTAATATAATGTACAATAAAATTTTTTTTTTTTAAGATTTTAAAGAGGACTGAGCAACTTTTTGTTTTCTCAAAGGCGCCATGTATATACCGATTGGTTTTTTGACTACTTTTCTAGAATTTTGCAAAACAAAACAATTCTAAAATTCTGCAAAACTAAACTAACCTTGATTTACAACGATTGGAAATTAATTTGTGATCGGAATAGATCAAAAAAAATTTTTTTTGTAAAAAATTTGAAAGAAAGTTTTTATTTCTAAACAGGCCAAGTACACAGTCATTTATTTATCCAAACAAGCAGGTTTACTGTTTAGTACATGTGTTTGTTATACGGAAACAGCTTAATATACTGTATTTGATGAGAAACAATTTCTTTTTGCTAGTCACACTGATTACAAATTCTTTCAGGCAGATGGACAACAAACGTGGACACAAAACAAATACATCTAAAATGCTGCCAATTTACGGCTGCTACTGCTGTGTCATCTATAATTGTTTTTAAAATATCTTTTGTGCTTAAACGTTTTTCAATAAAGTTCAGAATCAGACTTAATTTTGAAAAGATAATTTGCATGCCTGTTCAGACCCATACCACCAAATATTTTAGCTGGCAAAATATGTGTAAGTGTTTGGATGGACATAAAGTAGTTGTCAAAAAACAGCTTGGGACTTCTTAGTGATCGGTCTTCCTTGAAGATTGGTCTTAGCTCCCCTTCTTTTCAACATCTATACGTATGACGTGCCTTCCACAATTCCTAGAAAGTTTGCCTGTGCAGACAATCTAGCATTGTTGCGCTCTTCTGAAAATTGTAAGGACCTGGAGGAATCTTTAAGCCAAGACATGACTACACTTTTAGCGTATCTCCGGACTTAAAGGTTAAGGCTCAGTCACACTAAGACGGTGACGGCAGCTTTTCATTTAAATAACCGAGAGACCAAACGTAAACTAAAAGTCTACAACATAAATAGACTTTTACCATTTTGTCCGACCCCTATTTATCTTGGGGTAAAACTGGACAGATCGATCATGTTTAGCCACCATCTAGTGGCATTGCGCAAAAAAACTAACTTTGCGCGTCACACTGCCGAAACGACTTGTAGGCTCAGGATGCGGTGCTGGTGTCAAAACACTGCGCACAACTGCCCTGTCTCTGGTCTACTCAACAGCTGAGTACTGCACACCTGTCTGGTGTCACAGCACTCATATTCTCCTTATAGTGTTCTGAATGACGCCTTGCGCATAGTCGCTGGATGCCTGCGTCCCACTCCAACGGACCAATGGATCGTACATTCAGGCATACAGCCAGCTGAGTTTTTTCAACTTGGAGCAATAATCTCTTTGGCTTTCCTTTGATCTCTGTACCCTGACCATATGCTACGTGGTCTTTTAAATGGTTTTTCATATGTTTGCCAAAAAAGACTAAGATCTAGACGCCCGGTGGTGCTAACTTCGCGCAATCTATCAAATAACTTGCTGGACTAAGCATCCGCGCTTCTCAGTGGTTGAATTATAAATAGAACACAGGGTACTGAAATACATCTAGGCTCCCTGCTTTCATACCCATGACTAGTAAGTAACAGGCATGGTGGAATGAGTTAGCCCCGAACAGCTTAGGCTGAGCTCAACGGCCTGCTGACTAGTGTTGGGCGATTCCATTCGTTCATGCACAAATGGAGTCTTGCTCCTCGACCGAATTGCGAGTGGGGCGCCACTGAACAAACCACAGACCACGTTCTAATAGCGTGCCTCATATATCGGACACCACATGGAGCACGAAGTCTGACGGTCTTGAATGACAAAACTGGATGCTGGCTCAACACCATCACTGCCAGCATCTGATCCTGGCAGTATAGCAGCCTCTTATAGTAGAAAGATAAACCCTCAGCCCCAGTTCTATTTGTGACTGACCCGAGGTGAATGTGCTTCCAAAAGACAACGAGCTTGGGATTCTTGTTGAGGATATAGATTGTGCCTGCTGCAGAACGACATTTGAACTTTTTTTAAGACAGCTCGATTATCACAGAGAGTAATTTATCCAATAAATGCCAGAAAATTCTAAACAGCTCTCGCTTCATCGCATATCAGAACAAAAATTAAAATCCTAAATTGTATTTTCAACCACAAATTCCCAATTTGCATGAGATTTAAATGTTTTCAATAATAAAATAAGAAATTTATTGGCAGCGCGATTAAGTGGAGCAGAGTGATTAGAATTAACATGGTTACGGTTCAAAACCTACTCGCGCCATTTTGTTTTGTTCTTTGGGAAAGACGCTTTACGGCACTTTCCCCTGCTTGATAGTCTTAACAGGTAGTTCTAAATTTCAGTCATATCTTTATAAAACTAAATAATCAAAATAGAAATTTCGACCGGACAGTAATATCTTGGCATCTCCGGAAGCAGGTCGGGGTAATTGCTTGCCCTACGTATAGCGCCTCCGTCGCAAAGGATAAATACGAAGATAAAATAATAATTTTTTTTATTCTTGAAGTACTGTTTTCACATAAAAGGTATCATTTGCTCATCATAGATAATTCTTTGTGAATTGAAGTACTTGGTCGCCATAAGCGTGTGGCACCGCAGAAAATTAGTACCCTCGCGATCACAAAATTGTGAGTTTGCTGCTTGCTCAAGGACTTTTGTAGTTGAGAATACAATAACAATTTTTTTGTTGCACTGAAAACTAGCTACATTGGTAATGGCATCAATTTGAGCGTTTTTGATCTGACTCATGTTTGGAAAAAGGTTTTGAATAAAAAAATGATTTGTTTATTTATCTAAAATAAAATAACCAAATTTTATTCATTTTTTCATTACGATCAGCATTTTCGCTTTTTGTCAGGTGAAGAATGGTTTTGTTTTTCAGCCATCTATTACTATTTATTGTATTGCTCACCGAATATCCTTTGAGAAATTTGTATTTTAGGGTAGGCTTATTTTTTAAACTCGTAAGACCTATCAAAGCATATACACTACATCCTGTTAGAAAAGTATTGAATAAAAAGCAAGGAAAAAAGTAAAAAAAAGTTATAAACGTACACTATGACCGTAGAGTAACATAAAATAATTTTTAAAGTAAAAAAAAAATACGTATCTTCACCGAAAACCAATATTTTTAAAACACCGTTTCAATAAAATGAAAAATTTTAAAAAACATTTTAGCTTCTTATTTCTCTCACATGATATATAACCCAGAGTGGCTGAAAAAATATAGGTCTGTAAAGATAAATTAGTGTGAAATTATTCTAATCTTTAGGGAAATCCCGGGATCCCGGAATGGTAAAATGTAGCACGGAGATGGCAAAATATCAAACAATTTTGTCTGAAAAATTTACTGAAGACTAAAAAAGGATCTTCACGTACAATTAGATTTCAGTTTCCAATTTCGTCCCAAATGGGAGGTCATTACTAAAAAAAGATCTTCACTTACCATCAGTATCCAATTTCTTCATTTTAATCCAAAAAAAAAAAACGATCTTTATTAGCAATCCCAAGCCTAATCTGCTCTTGTGCATAGTGCAATGTATTGTATGGTCATTGACCACTATGTTGCTGACGTAAATGCTTTTAAAAAAGTGCATAGTCAATCCAGACAATCAAGAAAAGATCACGATCGACCGACGTATTGAGCATCCCTACTTTGAATCATTACTTTTTAAATTCAAATGCAATGAACCGGAATTTCCCGGAAAGTTTGTCCGAAATCGCGGGATCCCGGGACATAAAAGATTAAAACCACTGATATAAAATTTCGCAATTAATAAAAACAACTTTAAAAATAGTTTTTGTTATTTTTCTTAAAATAATTGTCGGATGGAAATTTAATTGTTTAATAAATTGTAGAAACAGTTCACAACAACAGCAAAAAGAGCAAAAAAATTAATGAGAAATTAGTATTGGTTTGTTTGTATTATTTATTTATATTTAACACTGTGGTTGAAAGCAATTTAACCTTAGACCTATCTAGTTTCTGCAGCTGTGTAAAAAAATAATGTTTTTTATTTAGGATAACTTAAGTATCTTAAGTGTTCCTAAAAGTGAAGACAAAAAAAAGAAACTTTTAAGCGATAGTGGAAAAGAGGAAAAAAAAGAAAAGAAAGAAAAGAAAGAAAATGAAAAGGTTGTCTTTTTGAATTTTTCTTCAATTTATTTTGTTAAATACTTTAAAAAATTTGTTCCAAATTCTGTCATTTTATTAAACGAAAATATAACTTTCGTTAAATTTAACTTAGAAAATTACTTGTCATACTTTTATAAGTCTGAGTCCGATGGAAAACCCTGAGTTGCGAATCCAAGTTGACATTTTAGCTCTCCAAAAGTGATTTCAGTGTATATAACTAATCAGTGGTAGCTGGAAAGTAAAAGGCGTTGCAATGGATGTTGCAAGAGGTGGTGCAATCAAAGGCGCCGAAAAATTTTTATGCTGGCGGGGAAATTCTAAAAAGATCTCTTTTTTGGTTGAAAAGACACTTTTAACAAATGTAAATTTTAAGCCTACGTATAATGGAGAAAATTTTTATTGAAAGACTTAGCGAAGACAAAAAAAATTAATAAATAAAGGTCTTCACTTTTTGGCCGCAGCATTTCGTTTGCTTAACTTGCAAATATTATTGATCTTATAAGAAGATGAAACGTCTCTTTTGCAAATAAGGATCTTTTCTATTTTTTGGCCTTCATATAGCGCTACAAAGATTTACACCTTCAGTCCAAACTCAAGTGAATACCTTTTTTGTAGTTTTCTTTAATTTTTGAGAGAAAATTTTTTCCAGTTTGCAAATTACGTTTGTTGAGAGAGCCTTTTCAAAAAAAAGTAGTCTTTTGCAAAATTTTGTCCTTCTCACTAATTTACTGTTATATCAGGTAGCTCTTTTCAAAAAAAGCTGGGGGAACCCTTGTTTAAATCAATATTTTCAAACTTTGTTCGATTAAATTTTGTCGAGATTATATAATTGTATACAAATCTACCACAATGTTCCTACCTTGCAAATTTCAAAAGCAATTAGCCTTGGCCTCCCACTTTCGCCGCTCCTAAATCTGCCATTTGTTAAACACCAATTGTGTTAATTGTAAAGCTATTAAAGTTTATTTCTAACTAAGCATTTTAACTAAAAAGTTTTATTCCAAAAAAATGGAAGCGTTGGATTTGCTGAGTCTATGATTAAATCTAGTGAGCTGCGTTTTTTGCAGCTCAAACGTACATTGAATCTTCCATATAAAGCTTCAATGGAATGCCTCATTTTGAGTCACTTTGCGTAAAATTTTTAGGTAAATTTAAAACAGCTCAAGAAGTTGCCCATTTAAAATTAAAAAAAAATTTTTTTAAATCGAACAAAACTGAAATTTAATATAAGAAAATTGAAAAAAATTACAAATTTATTGAAATTAATCATGACCCGATTTGAATAGTCTCCTACAATGAAATTTTGCTTTCTTTTACTTACCTTTCAATCTTTTTTGGCTTGTTTACTTTTTTGCGATATCAAACTGTCACCGACGAGATTTTAATATTCGAAACAGCTGTCTGGCAGAGGATTTTACATCCCCATGTCGATAGTTTTTGTCTACGCACTTTTATTTTCATATTTTTAACCAAAATCTTTATTTTCCATGCTTAAGTTTTTTTTCGATTTCTACATTTGTCTTGCTTAGTCCAAATTTCGTTTTTTAACAAATCTTCTCAGCTTGGTTCTTTTTTAATGTGTTTTTTAATTTTGCCTTAAGATATTTTTGATGTAATTTATCTATCTAATTCGATGAAGTCCGAAATTCAAATTTTATCGACTCTTCGATGTTGCTTCAAGGTTCTTTTTGATGTAATTTATTCCATTTAGTTCGATGAAGTCCAAAATTCAAACTTTTTCAACTCTTTTCTGATTGGTTCTTTTTTGATGTTCACTGCTCCTATTTACGTTTGGAATTGTAGATTCTTTGTTGGAATTCC
Organism: Diplosoma virens; assembly: GCA_963680785.1. Taxonomy (NCBI): domain Eukaryota; kingdom Metazoa; phylum Chordata; class Ascidiacea; order Aplousobranchia; family Didemnidae; genus Diplosoma; species Diplosoma virens. The sequence continues at coordinate 21,369,951 of OY796883.1, forward strand.
AAATTTCCAAAAGAGTTACTTTGAAGAATTTTTATCTCTCCCTGCTTGACCTTTCCCGATGACTATTTCAATACAGTCGAACTATAGTCTGGCACCATTCCTTTGAATAATTAGTGGCTGATTTCTAGATTTATTTTCACACTTTTCCTTATTAAAATGATTAAGTTTTTTAAGAGTTTGTAATAATATTTAAAATTGCTGCACAGATATTTGAGAGTGCTGCAGCTCCTATGAACGAACCGCCACTGCAACTAATACTGCAACTAATACTGCAATTAATACTGCTATTTTTTAAAGTAAAAGGTTTTGAATGAATAAAGAGAGTTGTAAGACCTAAACACGTTTAAATAGCAGTCTAACAAATCAAAAAATTACAAGTTTTTGTCATAAAACAAAAAAATTGCTGAAGAAGTTGGTGCAATACAGAATCGAAAAGGTTTCGACTTTGAAAGATATTTAGTGAAATAAGCTTTGTAGTTGCAAAAAATATGCTTCAAAAAGACGCTTTAACGAGAAACTGCTATGAAATATAATAGGCTACCAAAATTCGGCAACCTTTGGCACACGTGCAAAAGGTAGCACGCGGGGGGATTTTCCGTGTATGCCAAAGAATTCGATGCAGTTGTGATGTTTTGATGTGTCTCTGCATTGTATGGCCATTACAGAATGTTGGGACTCTTTACCCAAACGTTTACGTGCCTGAACAAGGAGGCAATAGCTTTGTTGTTAGAATTTGGATCCGCCTATTTATGTGAACAAATGTTTTTACACAAAAAACTTATTCTTATTGTTTATTGTTGCCTACATACAGAAGATAATTCAGAAGCATGTGTTCAACTGAAAGTACCCGAATATAGTCTACACATAACAGGGTTGAACAAGGAGAAACAAGGACTGGGATCTCATTAGAATTTTTATAACAGCTTTTGATATCTCTAAATATTTAGTAGGAATGGAGTTGATCTGTTTGTTTTCAATTTACTATTCTAACCAGAAAAATGACACTGCAAAATTGCCACTCTTGAAGAAATAGAGAAAATTTGTAAACTACAGTAATATTTCAAAATCAGTTTGGCACGCAAAGCAACTAATAATTAGCAAAATTTGAAAACTAGCACATTGCGCGTCGAAAAGGTTGCCAACTCTTGTATTACATGGTTTATCCTATTACAGCGAGGAGTTTTGACTTAACTTTTATTGCAAGTTATTCAGTAATTGATTGCGTGAAAGAGAGGGGGAGTCTATTTATTTAGCCCATGTACACACGCCGCAAAAGAAACATAAAACGACATTACCAATTATAAAAAAAGCACATTAATGAAAAAAGAAAAACTATATCGCACACTGTTGCAATCAGCAATGTACAATGGCAGAAGGCATTGAAAAACTATGTGGTTATCAAGTCAAGATGCTCCCTGAGTTAAATAGTCAGCACTTGCAGGAAATTCATTAAAATGCGGTATAAATCGGAACTCCGTATTTCTTAGTAAAGAATATCGATGTGGTCGGTTTCAAAACCTACTTTTGATATTCTTTTGTGTCTTTGAGAATAAACTTTACTACGTTTCTATTGCTTAGGGTCTTAGAAAGCAGCTACAAATTTCAGTCATATCTTTAAATGAAATGAAAAATAAAAAAATATAAAGCTTCAATTGGACAGCAATGTCTTGGCGTCTTCGAAAGCAGGCTGGAATAATTGCTTGACTGTTGGTGTGAATATGCTATAACACCTTCGAATTTTTCCTGGGAGTCGGAAGGATAACTAGGATGATGAAAAAATAAATAAAAAACTACTTTATGGTGTGCCTGTATGTGTTTTCGAAAAACTATTTTTAAGACAATTTTTGCTACGAAAGTGTACGCAAAAAATCACAATTAAAAATTGCAATTCTTAATAAACGCCAAAAAAGTTGCTATGAGAAATTCATAATTGTATTAATTTACCCGTTCTATTCTAAACAAAATTTTCTCATTTAGACCAGTGCTCCGCAACTGCGGCGTGTGGCGATAAGATACTAGATGTGTCGCGGGATAAGTTTGTTTTCTTTATTTGAAATTTCTAAAGTAAAAGAACATTTTGAAAACTTGCGATTTACAACTGTCAGACACTTCCATAGTTTATTTAGATAACTGTTTTCCTCAATTGATCAAGCAACGGATATCAACAAAAAAGCATAACTATAAGAGTTGTACGTTTTTTTGACGTTGATTTTATAACAGAAGAGTTTCTATTTTGCAAAGAACTTTACAACAAACCACGTGCCAGGAAATTTTTTGAGTGACAAAAGAGATTTTAAAGCCCATGATATCAATTAGAGTAGCTGCATTAATGTTCACACAGATGGTGCTTCAGCAATGGTGGGCGGACGTAGAAGTTTCGCTATTTTGGTAAAACGAGAAAATCCAGCTAAAGCAGAAAATCTAGTAAAACGAAAAATTGCACATTGCTGCTTACATAGGGAAGCTCTGATGATTAAAGTTTTACCGAAGGAGTTGTCAGAAACTATAAGCAGCTGTATCCACATTTGCCAACTTCATTAAATTAAGAACTTTCAGTTCACGGTTTTTTTCATGGCTATGCGAAGAAATAGAATTAAAATATTAATTGGCATTATTTTAGATATTTGTAAAATGGCTTTACCCGGGAAACGTTCCTGCCAGACCCTTCGATCTTCGGTATAAGTTTGTTCTTAAATAAGAATAACGATGACTTGTGTCAGCGTTTCGAAAACAATCGCTGGATTGCTAAGCTTTTGCATAAGTGGCTGACTTAAACGAACACTTGAATAACTCAATACCAAAATGCAGGGCAAAAAAATACTGACATGTTCTGATAAATTAAAAAGATTTAGACAAAAATAGTACTCTGGAAAAATGAGTTAAAACGAGGATCAGTAGAAATGTTTCCAAGAAGCAACCATAAAGATAAGAAATTGTGATGGGTTTGGGTCAAGAACACTTGCTTTGTTAGAGCAAAATATGTGACCTTTACTTTTTTTACAAATAGCACAGAGCAATACGATTGAAGCCGAAATCCTTGTGCATTTAATGCTGATTTATCAGCACAAGAGTTGGGTTTATAGACAAGAGAAAACTTTCTTGAACTACAAAATGACAGATCTCCGTGATTAAAATTCAGTAACGAGTTTTGTTTCAAATGCGGGTGAATACAATTACTTTTTTTCAAGGCAGCCATTGATAAATTCTGCTCAAATTTTGCACAACTTATTTGTGCAAACAAAGATTTCCATCTTTGCTGTTGATCAAAATCGATCTAAGATTCTGTTTAAAAGAAGTTGATGGAGAACTTCCAGTTGCTTTTTCAAATATGGAACCTAACGTACAGAGATTGTATTCTTTAAAACAAGCACAAATATCGCATTAAAATAAATTATACAGTGAACTCTGTATTTTAATTGCCTATATTAATTAAATTTGCTAAAGGTGTGCCGTTAAATTTAGAAAAATATTTTAGGGTGTCTTGAATGAAAAAAGGTTTGGGAGCACTGATTTAGATCCGGCAAATGAAGCAGTTGTGGTGTGATCGAAGATTTTCAAAACAAGAATGAAAAGCGAGTAGGCTAGTCATTGGTTCCAATTAAAATAACAAATATGAAAAATAAAAGATCAAACTTTTTTAATGAATTATGCAATTAATTTTTTTGTTCTCTTTTATTAAGTTTTGATGATACTGTAAATTCGAATATTGCTACTCGGCATGTTTTGCAATGAAATTGACATTTTAATGCCTGCAAAAAATTCTTAAAAATTCAAATACAAAGTCAAAAAGTCGGCAGCGTGGTGGAGTGGTTAAAGTGCCGGGCTTATGACCAACATGGTCTCGGTTCAAGACCCACTCGCGCCATTCTGTTGTGTCCTTGGGAAAGACACTTTACGTACATTCCCCTGCTTGGTGGTTCTGGCAAGCAGTTCTAAATTACAGTCATATCTCTATTAAATTACAAGCGGACAGCAATATCTTGGCATCTCTGGAAGCAGGTCGGGGTAATTGCCTACCCTATGTATTAGCGCTTCCGTCGCTTTCCTGCGGGTCAGGAGGATAAATATAGAGATAAAATAAAAAAATAGAAAACACATGTAATTTAAACTATTCTGGAATTGGTTTATTTACGCTAGTTATATTTAATATTGCGACAATAAAAAAAGATTAATGTTATCAAATTTCTGCAACGGTTAAAAAATTGGTATGATTTCATTTTCAGGAACATCATCACCAAAAAGAGAAAAGAAGACACCGTAGAAGCAGTCCTGAAAATGAAGAAAAAAAAGAAAAGGTTGTTTTTTAATTTTACTGGTTTTTATTTAAAATTTTTCTCAATTTCTTCCAAATGTTTTCTTTTATCAAACAAAAAATAACTTTCGTGTTTTAATTGAAACTTAAGCTCTTAAATTACCGTATTTCTCAAGAGCTTTTCTCTTAAAAAAAGCGTCAAAGGCAAAGCGATGTCGTTGCATGACGTCACTATAAATGGATTTAAGCAGCTACTGATTGTTACAAACCATACAGCAGTGGCAGCTTACGACAGTTCAGCAGCAACGAAGCGAAAAGCGAAGTGCAGTGCTGCAAAATATTGTACTTTGTGATACAACTGAGGTGAAAGGATTTAAATGAATAAATATTTGTGATGAAGCTGAACGTGTTTGAAAGCACTGTAACAAATCAAGATAATACACGTTTTAAAAATAATAAAATAATATTCATAAAAGTTGATGGAATGCAATATCAAAAAAAAGATTAGATTTTTATAGTTTTTCTAGTGAAATAAGCTCTGTACTTGCTAGAAAGTATGCTGGAAAAAATGCTGATACGAACAAAAATTGAAAACAGCAGGAAACTGCTGTGATGGATTTGTTAATTCGCTGGCATGACAAGTTTTTTTAATTTATGTTTGGTTGCAGCTTGAAAGCTACTTTTTAATGATTTACTTACAGTAATGAGAATAAGTATAGTTTTAGAAAAAAGTTATCTTCAAGATAACTACCGTAGCTCCATTGTTAAAAGTGTACAAAATAATTGCATAATAGCAAAAAAGTTTCTATGAAAAGTTTTACAACCTTTTTTGATTCATCTCTTTTTTGTACAAACGTTTTTTCGCACACACAGAACATTTTCTTGATAATCCGGTAAACGCTGAGCAATTTTGAAATGGTTTCCGTTTTCAGACTCAGATTAACATGTACGGGGTTCTAAAACTTTTTGAGACGCGCTTGGTTTTTGATTTTGTTTGTGACGTCAAGGGGTGGGGATGCGAGTTTTGCTTGCATGAAGAAGAGAGCGCGCGAGTTTTGTTTACGCAAAGATTATAACTTTTCATCAGCGTCCAACATCTCAGTTTTCGTCCCAAATTCATGGTGAAGACAAACAAAATCATCATTACAACTATCAATTCAGTTTGCAGCCAGTTGCTCGCGCCCCCTATCATGATAACCTTTTACGCCCCACAATTAAAAAACCCTAGAATAAGACAATTGTGAAGGTTTCGATTAGTGAGCAAAGGTTTCGAGAACAAAATGTCAAGACACAAGTAAAAGCGCCTTTTTGAAAGTGTTTAGTAGATTTTTTTAGCTAATTTTAGGTTTTATTGTAGTTCTTCAGAGGAGTGACAAAATAAAATTTGTTATCAACAAATGAGAAAGATGAATTGTTAACTAAATAAAGAAACGATAAAGAAATTTAAACAGTTTTATTTGATAATAATTAGGTACTTTCCTGTTATCGCTGTGATGAGATACCAAAAATTGATTATTGGCTTTATTAAACTAAAATTGGTTACTATAAATTATAAATCAGATTCTAAAACAAAACAGGATACATTTAGCAAGAACACACCAACGAATAAACAAAATATATTAATTAAACCAACTTAAAAGTTATCAAAAATATGGCAGTTAGCAGACCACTCTGCAGCCACTACTTATCGCAATTTAAATAAAGGACAGCAGAATGGAGGAATTAAAGCGCCGCGCATTTTAAGATTAAATGGGCATTTATTGCATAAGTAAACAACCATTTAATACAAAGTTCGAATCTTTATCGAGACAGACAAGATTTTACGACATTCCTCCCAACTAAAAAAATTTTTACTAACTAACACCGTTAAAATCGCAAGCAGCGGCAAAATCAATGAGCAACAACGTCCCCGTATCTTTCGGGAGGTTTACGGATGCGCGAAGATCGTCGCAAAGGTTGATTGTTGTCCTCTTCGGAATTTAAATTTTTGTCCTCCGTTTGGACATCGGATTCATTGTATTCAAGCTCAGATGCTTCTTTGGTTTGCTGCAATTGAGGCAGTTCAAGGGAGTCGGACTGCAATTGAGGAGGTTCGGCTAGTCTTGTCGAGGCATCAGACGTCAATACGTCGGTGGGCAGCGGTGCTAAATCGTTGGTAGATACGGAACTCTCTCGGCCAGAAGGAAACCTAACTTGAGCGAAGCTGGGGTTGGCACGAAGTAGCTCTACTTCCTCAACCAAAGGATCGTCTTTGTTTCGAATGAATCGCCGCAGTAATACAGTCCTTGGTTGCAGAAGCCAAGCAGGTAAGCTTTTGCCTAGCATTGACCTTCGCTCGAATCCGAGGAATCTTTCGTGGGGTGTGGCGTTCGTAGTCGTACACAACAATGATCTTACAGCGTGCAAAGCTTCAGGTAAAATTGATTGCCACGCATCTTGGGGCAGCTTTTGATCAGTTAACATGAGTTGCACAGTTTTCCAAACAGTTTTATTGGTTCTTTCCACTTGGGAATTTCCAGTCGGATGATAGGGCGTACTGTTGCTGGTAGATATTCCTCGTATCGTTAGGTATTCTTTAAATTCTTTTGCCATAAAACCGGCTCCGCGATCACTGTGCACGCACATCGGCAACCCAAACAAAACGAACAGCTGTGATAGGCAGTTCATGATTGTCGTAGCTGACTGGTCTTTGCAGGGGAAAGCAAATGGGAAGCGTGAGTATTCGTCGACAACGATAAGAATGTAAGGCTTTGTGCCTGATACAGGACCTTTAAAATCAACACTAATTCTTTCCCACGGTCGTGTAGCTTTGATGAGAGTATTTTTATAGCTAGCGAAGAACTTTGGTTTTAGCTTGGCACAAGTGAAACATTCGTGGCACACGCGTTTGATGTCTTCGACTGAGAAAGGTAAATTTTTCGATCGCACAAAATGTGTCATGCGAATGACGCCGGGTGCCCTAACTGCTTATGAATGTTTTTTAAATCAAATGATGGATATAGACTCGCAGATACTTCTGTTCGAGACAAAGCATCTGGTACAACATTCAGTTTTCCTGGTCGATGGCGAATCCGATAATCGAAGCTACTGAGTTCTGCTTTCCACAACTGTATTTTATTGTTTTTGACTTTGCCTTTATGGGATTTGCTCAGTATAAACGATAAGGCACGTTGATCAGTGACAAGATCAAACCGTTTGCAATGAAGATAATGACTCCAGCGTCTGACTGCTTCCATTATAGCAAGAGCTTCTTTTTCGATGACAGAATAAGATTTCTCACTTTGAGATAAGGTTCTTGAGAAAAATGCAACAGGCCTTTCGCCTTGACTTAACGTTGCTGCTATTGTGTGTTCAGAGGCGTCGCAATCAACCTGGAAAGGAATGTCATCGCGAATATAAGACAAACAACATTGCAGAAGAATTTTCTTCAAGGAGTCGAACGTTCGCGCTGCAGTTTCAGACAGAGGAAAGTTGTTTGATTTAACTGCAAGATTGAGTGGTCGTATGCGTTCCGAAAATTGAGGAATCCAGCGCGCATAATAAGCAAACATTCCAACAACTCTTTGTAGATTACTTTTACAAGTGGGCAGCTGTAAATTGACAAGTGGTTTCAATCTTTCTGGGTCAGGCTTTATGACCCCATGTGATATACGGTAACCCAGAAGGTCAATTTCAGTTTTTCCAATAACTGACTTTTCTTCGTTGAAAGTTAAATTTTCTTTTTCAGCAGCAGTTCGAAGAGCGCTTAGCTTTCTATCGTGATCTTCTTTATTAATCCCCGCAATGGTCACGTTGTCCAAGTATACATAAGTGTCTTTGAGGTTGTGTTTTTGTATAATCCCTTGAATCACTCGTTGAAACATCGAAACTCCGTTCGTTACACCAAATGGAAGTCTTGTGTATTGAAATAGCTGTCCATCAGCTTCGAAAGCTGTATACTCACGGTCGGCCTCGCATATTAGTATTTGGTAGTATGCCGACTTGAGGTCGAGTGTACTAAACACTTTTCCATTGGCGATCATATTGACTTGATCGTCAATACGAGGCAAAGGAAAAGCGTCCAAAAAAGTAAATTTGTTTATTGTTCTGGAGTAATCGATGACCATTCTTTTCTTGTGCCGGCCGTCGTCAGCAATCAGAACTTGAGCCCGCCATGGAGACATGGATGGCTCTATAATGTTTTCATCGAGGAGCTTCTTTATTTCGCTTCGAATAAACTTCTGGTCCTCTAGGTTGAATCGTTTTGATTTAGTGGCAATAGGCTTTACTCCGGGATCTAGGTTTTTGAATAGACGCATAGGTGGAATATTTGCTGCTGCAACTCCACAGACCGGTCGAGAAATGACTACATCTTTTCCTTTTTTGTTTAACTCAAAAACAACTCTTCGATGCATTTTCATGAAGTCTTGTCCGAGAATTAAATCTGCACAAAGATTTTTACAGACGCCAAGCTTCATAAGATATTTGTTATCAAAAGCTTCAAGTTCTACAGTAGTTTTTCCCAGAGTTTTAAAAGTTGCTGTTTGTCTGGCTAAAGCGACTTTAGTTGTTGTTCCTGTCGGAGCAGGGAGTTTTAACCATTCCGCCGCTTTCAAGTCGATGTGGCTATGAGACGCTCCTGAGTCAACAAGTGCATTGATAGGCTTGTTCTTGATTTTCACTTCAATAGATGACGATTCTAAACAAGTAGGTACTCCAGTTAAAGAGAGCAAACAAGGGGACGTCAGGGCTGCGACAGTTTCGTCATCTGATGTTGTTGAAAGTAGATTGTGGTCTTCTTTTTCAGCTATTTTTGCGGAAACGGGCCGTTTTACTGACTTGCAAACCTTAAAAAAGTGTCCCTTTTTTCCACAACCGCCACAATAAACATCTTTTGCTGGACAGCCGTCTCTACCTTTTGCATGTAGTTCGCAAAAGTAGCAACGTCTTTTATTCGCTATATTTCTTTTACATGAAGCAGCAAATGATATTGAAGAAGTCGGTAGCTTTAGTGATAAACCACTACTTTGGTTTTGAGCTCTTTCCAAGATCTCTGCTTTACAAATTGCTTCTTCAAGAGTTAATGAGTCTTCTTCAAGTAAGCGCTGTTTGATCGTGGGTGAGGATAAGCCTGTAATAAATGCGTCTCTTGTCAATTCAGTTTGAAATTCCTGAGCACTAACAGCTCTCCATTCACAATCTTTCGCGATTAATTTTAATGCACGTACGTAATCTCCAATAGTTTCATTTAACTTTTGCTCTCTTGTAAGCAGTAAGTGTCGGGCGTAAGTTGTACTTTTACGTTTTAAAAAATTTCGATCCAACACAACTTTAGCAGATTCGTAAGTTTCGCAGCCTTCGATGAGTTCGTAAATTTCAGGAGATAAATAGCAAGTTAATAAGGCTAACTTATCAACTTCCCTGCTGGGAGCGTTCTCACTTTGACCGGCTGTTTGTAGAGATTCTTGAGCAGCTTCAGCAAAGGCATTAAAAGTTTTTATCCAATGCTTGTAAGCTTTGAAGGCAAGCGGATCGCCAGGATCGACGCTAAGTACTTGAGGTTTCAATAGTCGATCCATAATTTAATTATTTTAGTTTAATAAATTGTGATGAGATACCAAAAATTGATTATTGGCTTTATTAAACTAAAATTGGTTACTATAAATTATAAATCAGATTCTAAAACAAAACAGGATACATTTAGCAAGAACACACCAACGAATAAACAAAATATATTAATTAAACCAACTTAAAAGTTATCAAAAATATGGCAGCTAGCAGACCACTCTGCAGCCACTACTTATCGCAATTTAAATAAAGGACAGCAGAATGGAGGAATTAAAGCGCCGCGCATTTTAAGATTAAATGGGCATTTATTGCATAAGTAAACAACCATTTAATACAAAGTTCGAATCTTTATCGAGACAGACAAGATTTTACGACAATCGCCCCACCATCTATTGCAAGTACGGTAATTTTTTTGTGGTGAAACTAACCCGGAATCCCTCCTACAAGTTTCTTTTTTATTTCATCCTAGTGTTGTAGGGGGAATTCCGGGTTAGTTTTACCAGAAACAATTGCTATAGATGGTGGGGCGATAACAAGAAAGTACTGATAATTATCCTGTAATAATCTTCATTTTCATTTGGGTTTTAATTTATTTTAAATTTTAATCATAATGCACCTAAGAGTGTTGTTTCCTGAACATGTTTAATTATTTAATTAGTACTAGCACAGTGGTTGTTAAACTTTTTAGACGCGCCCCCTTTTTACGCAAACAAAACAAGCGCCCCCTCTTATTCATAAAAACAATACTCCCTCTTCTTCATACAAGCAAGAGTCGCGTCCCCTCTTCTTCATGCAAGCAGAACTTGCGACCCCCCCTATTGACAACACAAACGAAAAACAAAACTCGGATCTTTTGTAGAAAGCCCCCGCCACTAATGCAAAAATGTGAGATTTAAGAAAAACACCCCGCCACGTCTTAAGTACTGCAGGGTGGCGGGGTTGTTTTTTTGGCGGGGGCTTTCTGCAAAAGATTTCAAAACCCAAGCCTTAACATCATATTGTCCATTTTTCTCCAAATTTGTTGGTGAAGATTGAAAAAAAAGGGGGAGTTTTTCTTTCCATTAGCGTCCAAAATTTCCAATTTGAATAGAATTTGAACGTGAAGTCTAAAAAAAAAGAAATTTTCTTTACTTTCCATCAGGGTGCAAATTCTCCGATTTCGTGCAAAATTTAAGGTGTCGACTAAAAAATTTCTTCTTAAATCTATCACACCAGTTTGCTCTTAGTTGCTTGCGCCCCTTAATTTAAGAACCATAGGACTAGGATGAAAATAGATTTTAAGTTTTGTTGCTTTCCAGACAATTCTACCCATGCTCATTGCTAACAAATAATATTTTTTTTCTCAGGATTACTCACGAATTAGTTATTTTCGGAATTATTTTTAGAAGAATAATTAGGACCTGCTGGGTTACCACGTTAAAAACGCAATGGATTTTTTTTAATAGCAATCTTTAAAGAATAGAAATTTCTTAAACCAACCGAATTTAAACAACTGAAAAAATCACGTGTTTAATTTGATTATTACTTAAGCAAGCAAATCAGGTAATTTGCGGTATAGTTTCAGTACGAAAACTTGGAAAAGGTCGATGAAAAACCGGTTTCCACCACGCAGTTAAAAGTAAATAAGGAAGAAACAACCAACGCAAGAGCTCAAAATCAACATTCTGATAAGAAAATCAAGGACGAAGCGGAGGTAAAGCCTCCTGCGCTTAAGTTCGAATCCCTTCCAAACTCGTTTTATCGGAACACATGGGGCAGAGCCAGGTAATAATTTTAAAATTGCAAATATTTCTACTTAATTGGTGGGTTGTTTTAGATATTTTGAGGGTTAAATTACTACTTGCTATGAGCGGTAAAATCATCGGTTTGTATCCACTTTTTGAGAAAGTTTATTTCTGGCCATTGCCAATATAGTTCTATATTTAATTACATTTAAAGTTTGTTATTTAAAAACAAAAGCATTGTTTAATTTAAATTTGTTTAAATGACTTACCGCTTGTTTTTATTTATCATAAAGATGCAGATTCACTAAAAATTTAATAATTGGATTTTGTTTATGATGTCATCCGCAGTAAAAAAGCTTTCCCTTCAAGACGCAATCATTATTCTATTAATAATATTAATAATTTTAATCTGTTTAAATGAACATACAGAATAAGCGAAAGTACAGCGTCAATATCTCTGGGAGTGAAAGGCAACTTTAAGACTCCTTTGAATGAAAGAGCTGAAGCGGAAAAGCAATTTTAGCAATTGTAAAAATACTAGTTTTTTACAAAATATCTCATCAGCCCGAATCATAATTTAAGCGCCGCATTCTCGTGCTTCGATAGAAAAATCCAGCCACTGTCAGTCACAAGAAGTTTATCTACTCAATATAATAAAGAAAGAAAACAAAGTGACATTTTTATGTTTGCTGCGACATCGTTCTCAACAGTTGCTGCAAACAGCCAGCCATTTTCCATTGATGAGAAAACGAGTTATCTTCATTTTTGCCCTGAATCTTCTTCTCCAAATTGCAACTGTACATTTTGAACAACACAGTTTTCGTAGATAAGTTTTGTCGCGTTAGAAAGCTGTCGAATTTCTTATTGAAAAAGAAGCCAAAGCTGAAAAACTTTATTTTCAGACCTTCCAAGAAAACAAGTGAAAGATTTGTTTGTATTCTTTAATTTGCGAGTTCAAGCCGTGCCAAAAACAACAGGAATTAAGTAATCAAAAAACAGCTTTTATTCGAACATTTTCTTTTTGATGTCGAATAGTTATCACATGCACTACAACGACGTTAAGTATAGAAAAAAAGTATCAAAGCTCCTGTAAACAAATTAATTAACAAAATAATTTATGGGCGTTTTACAGCTAAATTCACCATACCACCGCAAACCATATGGGAATTTTTTTTCGTCATTGTGCGTAATAACGATCTTGCCAGCCAGCAAATAAAACAAATTTTACATTCGACAATGAAATGTTTAAATGTCTAGCCCCAAATTCTCACGACCCGCCTTTCACTCGCCCAATCAAAAAAATTCGCCTATAAACGACTAAGAAATTTATAGCAACGTTATAAAAGCAGTTGTATAAGTAAGTAAAATGCGGACGTATCGCTCTCCCTTTCATTTATTTTATTTCATTTGATTTTTTATTCTCTATCGCTATTGAGTAGTGCACACAAAAAATCATAAATATTAGAAAAGATCAAGAAAAGGAAGAAGCAGCACAACGTCAGACATTAGAACATGCATAAGATAAATAATCAGAAAATAAAAGTACAAGCAGTAGAAAGCATGGCCGCAACACCTTGATCAGTTAAAATATAAGAAATGAGAAAGAAAAAAGGAAAAAAGAATCTAATATCGCAAGAAAACTAATCAAACAAATTAGAAGATTGCATAACCAGTGCATGACTAGTCTGCGTAAAGATGATGGGTGGCACAGCTAGTCAAGATAGGAATTCTTTAAAGACAGTTGTAATATAAAAGTTGATCAACTTTGTCAAAAGCTTTCTTTTCAACGTTGTAATTTTGTATGATCTGAAATTTCGTTGTAATATATATTTCTTATCGCCGGCATGGTTGAAAGAAAGAAAATGTTCTTGTTTATGTTAGTGACGTACGGCGCAAAAGCCTGTCTAATCTCAAACCCCAACAAATTTGACCGTACTTTTAGATTTTCCCCATGGGCGTATTTTTGGTAAACAAAGTCCCCGTTGGGATTTTCCCGGGATTTCCATTACATAATCCCGAGATTTCTCGGGATTGACGTAGCAATATAATAAACGATTGTACAATAAAATAAACAAAGTTTATTTACTATAGTAATGGTGCAAAAGCAACAAAGCATCAATGGTATTATCGTTATGACAATTTCTGATTTTGTTCACAAAATAGCCAAAAGCTGAAAATGCAAGCTCAGCTTCGGCTGACGTGGGTTTGATGGTTTTTAGCGCTGCATACAACTTCTAGATTATTCGGCCTTCTTTCAGTAATTTCATAGAGCATCATCTCTTTTTGCTCAACTTGAGAGCTCATGTTATTGCATTATTCTTCTTCGTTTTTGTCATCTGCAACGAAAGCATACAGTTCATGAGCTAAAGTCATTTGGATTTGAGTTTTTGGCCATTATTACTTGTTGTCACTTCTTGTTCTTCATTAGAGGCAACTTCGTTAAATCCGTTGCTGACAAACAATCTTTGTAGCAGACTTGTAGCCATGGCAGTAATCTTTTCGCGACTTACTTTGTGTCCAAATAATCTTCAGGTTGATCAATGTAAGATGATTTCTTGAGGTATTCAAAAAGATGTACAAGTTGGTCGTTGTGACGTTCATCAATTCTAATGCTGAATCTTTCGATTAAATCCTTGCTAATATTTGATTGCAGTTCACCAAGTTTCTTCAATACAAATGCAATTATCTTTTCTGAGAGCAACATGTCTGCATCCTTGCTGGCAAGAGCATTAACAGCAGCCTTAAAGGGAGCAAGAGCTTCACACATCTCATTTCTTTCACCTCTTTTTCAGATAAATCAAAGGAAACGTCAAGCTGTACCATAGCCATTTTGATCTCTTTCTTTAGCTCGTAAAATCTTTCTAGCATTGCCAATAAACTATTTCACCTCGTTTTGCAATCTAAAAGAAGCATCTTTTTTCTTCTCAAATTTTCCAAAATATAAGGCTAGAGATGGTCATCATTTTTCACTGAAGATCGCCGAAAAAGCCTTCCAATTTTCGAACTTTTTGCACCACATCTTCTAAGTTAGATGCCAAAGGAACAGCGATATTTTTTTCTACCTCCTCAAAACAATCTTCACTTTCAGTAATGAAGTTGTTTTCGGTGTAACTTTCGCAATCATCCACAAGACAAATGAAATCTTTACTCAGCTTGTGCTGTGTTTTTTTTATATAGAACATCGCAGACAGCTTAATGAATAGCATGGGCATAACATGTCACATGTTCAGGACAAGTCTCTTTTCCGAATTTTACCATAAGACTTGCGCCATCTCTAACAGTAGCTACCACATCTTTGTTCAGGTCCAGACCAAACAATTGCAATTGTTCTTGAACCAATTTAATTGCCTTTGCTGCATTCAAGCTTCCTTGAATACGAATCATCCATAGAGAACGAAAACCATCTTGAAAATGAACATTAATGTTCATGTACCGACGATTTCTCATAAAACTTGACTCGTCGAAAGTGATCGAAAAGCGGCCATCTCTTAGTTTAATTGCATTAAGCTCTCCTCAGATAATTTTTGCTATATCCTCCCTCTGCTTCATCAGCAAATCTAGAACCTTTTGTGCGATCTAGGCAAATTATATTCATCAGCTTTAAACGCTCGGCGTAGTCATTTGCTTGTGGCAATTTGATTAAATGTAAGTCCATCCATAGCAGTTAATTGACTAACCAATTCGCCGAGGCTCTGCTTTTCCGATTTAAAGAAGGAATCAACCTTTTGCATTTTTAATTTTGGCTCATCTATTTTAGCAACTTCCATCCGACTTGATTTTACTGCAATTTTATGTTGCGATTTCAAATGCGTGATTAACCCCTTCATACTTGATCCAGCAGCTTTTAAGATTGCTTGGCACAACTTGTACTTTGCTTTTTCAGTAGTTTTACAATATGTAAAGTTGTGCCACACTTCAGATTTTCTTGACAATCCTACGTCTTCAAAATTCGACATTTTGACTAAAATTTAATATAAGCTTTATGAGAAATTACAAGCGGACTCTCTTATTCTGTAACTGACTGACCCAACTTCTTTTTCAATGGCTGCAATAAAACTTTCAGAAGCTCGTTAATGACGCAATAGAAGGAGTTTATTTGACCATTGTTTTGTAATGCCAATCAAAATCACACGATAGGTGGTTTGCACTAAGAAGCCCTGATGTCAGCACTTAATAATTGTAAATATTTCACTTTAAAAGAGGAGTTCGTTATATAGCAAATAACATTGGCAAACTGTTTTAAGCTACATTGTGGTCATTAAAGAACATTATAATCTCGGGATAGTAGGACAAACTATCCCGGGATCGGGATTGGCAAAAATAGTTTGAAATTAAGGGATTTCGGGATCGGGATTTCCCGGGATCCCAACGCTATTTGCAGCACAGTTGTCAATTTAAGTAAAAGACGATTTAAGTCGAGAATAATACAGTAGAATGCTATTTTAAAATTGTTAATCAATTTTATAGAATGGGTTTATTAGAAAAAACGTGATTTGGATGATATGAAATCATGTCAAAAGTAAAACTAAATGTTGGAAGTTTTAGCTAAGCTTATTGCTATTTACGTACTTTACCCTTCTTCTCGAACATATAAACATTGACGATGAAGCTTGCGCTTTGCAAATTTTCATCGGCAATCGTTTTGCTGGCAGTGTTCTTTAAACAGCAGCTATCTGGCAGTTTTTACTTCCTTGAAATGATAGATTGATTATGACTTTTCCGTTTCTTTGCCAGGCTTGTTAGCTCTGCAACATTCGCTTTGCTAACAATTTTAAAACTTGTGAAATTCTTTTGAAACAACGTGAAACCAAATATTGTGATGCGACCCATCGTTTGTTGTTAATTTCTTATGCAAAACCATTGAGCTTTAAGCTGTTGTTTGTAACGTAGTAGTTTTGATATTTCTATACAGTAGTTTGTTCACGAGTGTTATGAAGTATTTTTAGATCAAATTAGTTGGTTATGAAAAAACATCAGTTATGCAATTATTGACCTTAATTTTATGTAATATTGTGCTCACTTGAGCATGAAATAACGTCATCTTTCTAAAATTTCTTCCCACGTTGAACATATTTTTGATGCGCAACTGCTACGTCACAGCAGCTGTTCACTCACTGCTTAAATGCTTACTAAAAATCAATTTTTTTTAATATAAAGTATAAAAGCCACCTTATGAGATTTACGACGAAATTTGATAGCTTTTTTTGGGCCTTTGCTAAAACGTTTAAAGAAGGATAAAAAATGGAAAAGTCAAACCTGATAAGGTTTAAAAATTAAACAGGACTTCAAAAGCCAAAATCAATACATTTCCAAATCTTATGTTCTGGTTCAGTGTTTTTTTTAAGGTTTGGCTTGAGGAACCTCTAAGCAATTTTGAAAAAGCGCTAATTTTTTCCTATTGTTCCTGAGCATACTTAGCTTTGTTTACACTATTGTAGTAGCCATAATTTTGTGACGTTTGCCCAAATCATGATTTTAGAGTACATTTCGGATATGACAAAAAAATTGTCTGAGTTTCTCAGACAAAAACCAATTTTGTCCGAAAATCATGGTGATCTCTAAAAAAAAAAAAAAAAAAAGGTCTTCACTTAAATTCAGTCTCCTAATTTTCGATTTTCGTCCCAAAATCAAGGTGTTCTCTAAAAAAAAAAAAAAAAAGGTCTTCACTTAAATTCAGTCTCCTAATTTTCGATTTTTGTCCCAAAATCAAGGTGTTCTCTAAAAAAAAAAAAAAAAAAGGTCTTCACCTAAATTTGGATTATTATTTCTTGCAGTTCCTCACCATCACCTCTCTAAATTTCCTGACTTTGACTGTAGCAAATTTTGAGAGACCGGTTATGGTAGTACAGCTATGGTAGTAGCAGATTTTGAGAGACCACTGGACAATTTTGAGAGACCATTTCGGTCCCTCAAAACACCTTAAAAAAAACACTGTTCTGGTTTAAAGCCAAGTCTGTTTATGGCAACCAATGGCGATAATGCGTAGTAATTTTTTCAAAATTTTTTTTTGTTTATTTTTTGATGTCTTAATCAGTAAAATCTTAAAACCTAGTTTTCCTGTGGACGCCCAGGGTTTTGTTATATGCATGCATACAATAAAAGCTTTCCTGGCATGCTCTAGCTTAGTCTGTGATTTTTCAATTAATTTTCTCAAATAAAAAGCTGTATGTGCTGTTGATATTTTGAAATCGTTTAAAAATATCAAGGATGAAGAACTTTTTCGTGTTCTTTTTTTATGTGGTTAAATACTTGTTTTAGATATGCCAGAAGACCGTATGTGTACGGATGTCTTTTTTCAATGTTGGCTGCTCCCTTCGTTGTGACTTACTTCATGCTGACGTGTAGCAAATACGACGGCAGTTTGTTCAACGCGTTTTTTTCGAAAAACCTGACAAGTGAAGTGTTCGAAGTACCTTACCGTACTTCGCTGTTTTACGCTGGCTGCTATCTTGTATGGATTATTGTGCAAGTAAGCAAATTGATGGCTTGAAATTTTGCTTTTAATTTACTTTATTTCATAAATATAAGTTGGGATCAGGGATATTTATCTAATGGGAAGATGTTTGCTCCTTTTTTTTCCGATTTCTTAAAGAGCAAAGAATAATAACAACCCAAGTTTTATCTTTTTTCTTCGATAAACTGCTAAATTTTTCAGATCAAGTTTTTCTCGTAAGCCTGTTGGATTAACATCGAATGTTGTTACTCAAACACTAGGCTTAACAGTTTTTAGATGTCCGTTGTGTGTTAACAAAAAAACTGATTTTTATGATTAACGCGTGACGTCTGTTTAAAGTGTGTTTTACAACATTCAAACCGGAAACGAAATAGTTTCGATAGTTAAAACAACAATTTCTAAGCTTATTTCAAGTAATTTAAATAACGTGTGTTTTTATGCAGATAGTACTATATAACCTGCCGGACTTTTTGGACGATTTCATACCGTATTACACTGGAGGAATTCGAAAGGGCGCCCTTACACCAGCGGGCAGAATGTTTCGGTACAACATCAATGGCTTGCAAGTACATAAACAACTTGAAAGTGCTTTTAAGTTAAATAAACATTTAAATTAATTGAAGCCGTTAAAAACGTTGTGGCGTCATTTGAAAGTTGATAAGCAATTTCTGTCGCTTCGAACGCGTTTTAAATAACATAGTGGTGCATTGTTTGGGGGTTATGTGTGGGGCACATTAAGGGTTTGGAAATAACGAGTCGCGAAATCTTACACATCAAGTCGCCAAAAATGCTAAGCGTGTCGCAATGTTTTGAAACAGTTTGGAATTTCATATCTAAGCGAAATAACATTAAATTATTGACGTAAAAAAACGTTCAGCTCGGTCAAGACTAAACGTGAAAAAACGTTTTGCGCTAAAAGGTTGTCATCTCCAGATAAACGTCAACGTTGTGCTGTTAACAGAGACCCCATGCTTGCTGTTAAGCAAAATAAAATAGAGGCTCGTTGATTTTTTTATATAATCCTTAAGTTTCAAGATTCATAAGAATTGCATCAAGAACGTGATCAAAAAAATATGGCGGCAGCGTTTGAATTTAGCTGAGTGTTTTTTGCTATTTCATAATCAAGAAATGCGGTCGAAATATAAATTGTCGGTGCTTTTTAGTAATCGTATGATTATACAAAATTTCTAACAGAACACAGGTTTTTTTAAAAAGCATTTTTTAGAATCATCCCAACAATCTATTCCGCCTGTAAGGCCTGTCAGGGAATAGAACAGTTTAACCGAATAGAATGTAAATTTATTATTATATTCTTATTAAAAAATTATTTTATTTGGATAAGATGTGGAGTTCTCTGACGAGACTTATATGCAAAACAGATGGTTGGGATAATTTTAATAAAATGTTGGTTTTAAAAAAACTTCTGTTATTTTTATAATTAATTGTATACATACATTTTAGACTTTCGTCGTTGTTGTTACTTTTTTCTTATATTTTGGTGCTTATGATTCGTACTTTTCGCCAACTTTTATTGTGGAAAATCTCTTAAACTTTTATTTCTTCATCAACCTTTGCGCATACTTAATGGCTGCTTGGAGTTACTACCGAGGTACGTCATTAAATTGATTATTTAATCGGAATAGGATTCATAAAAATATAGTTATAAAAATAATCAATAAATTGCCTTCCTAGTACAGCTACAACTAATAAAAATATGTTTTCTAAAATTTCATCTGCTTAGGACTGGACAAATTAGTTTACACCAGAATTAAGTCATTTTAATAGTTTTGTTTTCAACATCATTATGAATGATTAATTATTGCCGAAATCTAGTCAACCTCAATCAAAAGTGCAACAACAGAAATTCAACTGAAACATTGTATAACAAGACAATTCATCGAGAACCTTATTTGATTTATCAAAAAATGTAATAAAACAAAAACGTGGCTAAAGGTTTGTTCGTAAAAAGAAATCGTTTTTAAACCAAAAGTGTTACTCAAAAAATTTTACCCAATGCAGAAACATCGAAATCGTATTAATTAAAACATTGCGGCGAAACGAAATGAGCAAAATAGTTTTGCAAAATCACTTCAGTCAAGCTCAAAGTAAAGAAATAAGCTTATCAAAAGATCGGATTTTCTGGTGAGTTAGTTTAATTTCAAATTTTAAACAGCTGGAAAGGCACCGTCACCTGACTGCATATTTTCTAACGACGATTTTTACGACTTGGCGATGGGAAGAGAACTGAATCCAAGAGAGGGAAGATACTTTGATTACAAGTTGTTTTTTATTGGCCGATTGGGTAACGTTTCTTGCTTATTTACGATATAAACTGAACGCTAGCGATTGCTTTGTCACATTTTCATAAATTGTTTTTTTGCTATTATAGCGTTTATAGTCTACTTTTATTGCATGAAAAAAATTTTTTATTATAGAGCTTTAATTAGTCTAATAGCCATTACAAAGTTTAGCCAAAGCTTCTACAAATTTAGATTTTTTATAAGATGAAAAGCACGTTGTTTGTGTTGGGGATGTAAACTTGAACTTAAATTTAAAGATCTCAAAAAACTCAAATTTTTTGCACTCAAGCTTTTCGGTTTTCTCAAAATCTAAAATGAAGGGCTTACTTTGAATTTGGAATTTAAAAGTATCTATTGAGTTTCACTACGCCAAAAAATTTTTTTTACTTGTAGCGTAAACGCTATAAAATAGATAAAAAAAAATTGAAGAAAGATTAAATCTTAAAAAATCATAGTATTGGTCACATTAAATTTTACAGAGGCTGCCCATAACACAATTCATTTCCGGCGAACTTCTTAGACCAGGGTGTGCAAACTTTTTAGCTCGAGGGCCCAATTCAAAGATTGAATTTATTTTCGGGCCGCGTTATAGTAATCTCTAAAAATATTGATCTTCTTTATGGATTTGTCTCGAATTTTTTAGTTTTCCTCCTAAAATCAAGGTCTTCTCCAAAAAAAAAAAAAAAAAAAAAAGAAGTCATCGCTGGAAATAATTCTTTAATTTTCTACTTTTTATACTGAAACCAAACCAAGCTATAACATTAACTTATAAAAAATGTTATTATATTTATTCTAATCCAAATCAAAACGCTTTAATTGTGACATTGATTTTATCAAGAACCTCAAAAAAACGTTTGACACGTTTGCGGGCCGCACTCTATTCAATTACTTCTTTCCGCTGTCTTAGTATAATTGTATTTGGCTTTACATTTTTTATGTATATAGAGGTATGACTATAATTAAAGGCTGCTTAATAAGACATCCCAGCATTGAAAAATTGTGATAAAGTGTCTTTCCGAAGAAGGCAAAACGACAAAATTCAAACTGAACTGTAATTATATCGATCGCGATTTTGATCATTCACACGCGCTACCAACGATTACAGTATTTATTTTATCTCTATATTTATCCTCCTACCTCGCCGAAAAGCGACGGAGGCGGTAATACATAGGATAAGCAATTATGCCGACCTGCTTCCGGAGATGCCAAGATATTGCTGTCCGCTTGAAATTAAATAGATCTGCTTTCCAAAACCACGAGCAAGGAAAAGTGCCGTAAAGTGTTTTTCCCAAGGACACAACAGAATGGCGCGAGTAGGTTTTAAAGCGGAACCATGTTGATCACAATCACGACGCTCTAATCACTCGACTACGCTGCCGACAAATGACGCTCTAGTTTGTTTTCTTCATGAGCGTTGGCGGCATGGCAGAAATATTCTTTGTTTCTTTTAATGATTTTTTTTGCTTTGCTTAGCGCTTAAGCGCGGAAAGAAGTAAAAAAAACAAGAAAACAAACAAAGAATACTCTCCCCAATGCTCATAGTGGAAACGAGCTTTTAGGTTTATCAATTGAGTAAATTTTAAGTTGGTTTTGGTTTGAAGAAATTAAAGTTTAATTGTTTTTATTGGTACAAAGTGTCACTTGGAAAATAAAGTATACTCATTTGTGTACAGGTATGATGTCTTGGATTTTGGTAAATTTATCCTACGCTTTGGCCCAGAAAGAAAAGTACGGCTGTGTGAGCGACTCCATGGTATTAATAAACATATTGCAAGGCGTTTATATACTTGACTTTTTCTGGTTTGAAAACGGCTACCTCCACTCGATTGATATGGCTCACGACCATTTTGGATGGTTTACGATTTGGGGTAGCATGGTTTGGACTCCATACGTCAATACATTGCAGGTATTTTTGAAAGGTTTTTAATTAAATTCAAATTCATCTTTACCAAAAGTGTATAATTTCAAGTAAATTTCAATTGGATTAGCAAAAGTAAACGCTATATGTTTAAAGTGATTAAAAAAGATGGTTTCAATTCAAGAATGCCGAAGATGTTTATAAAATCTATATTTTAATTGTGCTACAAGTATTGTAAATTGGCTTTGTTCTGATGTGTGTATTGCTAAAAAGCAGTGTGAAAACACACATTTTAAAAATAATATCTGAGCTGAGTGTGGGAATTAAAGCCCCTAAAAATAAATAATTTCAGCAGCACTTCAGACTCAACAAAAAATTAATCGGTTTAGCGCAATATGCAAAAGCATATCTGTGAAATCGCAACCACGCTTAACGCAAGCATTTGAATCCCCGTTTTGCCAATAGGGGAATGCATTTTAATAAACATTAGACTTCTGACGCTGGATGAAACAGAGCTGTATATGGATCCAGATTTGGATTCAATTTTACTTGAAAAGTTTTGAAAGGAATTTATTTGTATTCAAGTATACACTATCAAGAACTTGGGCACGACACTAGTCCTCAATTCAATTAATGTCTTTAACTTGACTCGAGTCCAGATGTAAATTACGCGAGTCAAGAAAAATTGATTTTTTTTATGATCCTTGCTAACGAAAAAAAAGCAGACAAAGTTCAGGTAGTATACACAAAAAAATTTACACCACGTAAAACATGCCATGACTATCTAAACAAATAAAAAAACGCTGTTTTTACAGGTTTCCAAACCACTACGCTCCTGGTCTTTGTTTATTATTGTACAATTTCCTTTTTAACATTCAAAAACCTTTTTAAATTATCTTTTCAATGCTGATCGTATTAATTACTCCTCATACGCTAATTTTGAAGCCGAGAGTCCACTGATGGAGCGTTTTTTCTCACCATGGTATAAACTTATAAGATGACTTAGACAACTTAAGTTCGTTTTAAGCGTTTAAAACGAAGTTGCAAAATGCAAAATTTTGATACAAAGTTAGTCAAAAAACATGTTGAGTCTGCGATCACAGTTTCCTATGCTTTTCTAAAAACTGTTTCTTAAATTGTGGTTATTGTTGTGAAATCGTATGAAATGTATTTATTTAAAGATTATTCAATTACCGACTGGTTGTTCGTTGAAAATACATTTTTAGGCACATTACTTACTCTACAACCCAGTCCATCTAGGAAAAGTTAAATCTCTCATCATACTTTGTGTTGGTCTTGCTGGTTATTTGGTCTACAGAGATGCAAATAATCAAAAAATAAGATTTCGTTCGGGAAAGATGTGCAAAGTGTGGGGTAAGATTTTGTTTGCTGCAATACTGTAATTTTATATAACTATTTTACCTAAGCATTATTATCATATAATTTTGACGATGTTTTATTAGAATATTAGCTGATATTTATTATAAGCGACCGAAAAAAGTTAACCATTTAATCATTTCCTTTAATTTTCTTTTTGAAAAGTCCTGTCCAACAAAACACTCAATCGGTCTTCCTTATTTGAAAAGCTTTGTATAAAAATGTTTTCTTTTAAAACCCATCTCGTAGATGGTTTGAGAAAAATAAAACGAGCAAGTTCAAAGTTTTGTCACATGAAGATATAATGAGAAAATAGTTAAAAAAAGATTTTTCAAAACAAATAATACATCTCTGGAGAACTTTCCTACCATTTAATTTTATGTAATCAAGTCTAGAACTGTAATGTGAAACCATTTTCCATGGTAAACTGGAAATAACTATTTTTGATCAACATTAGGTTGCAATCTGGTTTTTCATCTACTCAAAAGTTAGAACGGTCTGATTCTTAAATTTGATTTAGGAGAAAGACCGAAGTTTATTGATGCTCCTTACATGTCTGGTGATGGAAAAACTCACAAAGGTTTTTTGCTTACATCTGGTTGGTGGGGTGTTGCCAGACACGTAAACTATATGGGGGATTTGCTGCTTGTAAGTTTCATTTTTTATAGGTTATCAGTTTTGTTTTGGTATACAGTATATGCTGGTTTAAATAAATATCAAGGCAGTAGTTTTCGCTTGTATACATAAAATTCGCAATTCTTTGATAAAAAAAGAAGTCATTAATGGAGCTTCTATACAAATGCAACCGACAACAATTGCGAAATTTGAGTGTTAACAATTTTCAACACTAAATGATATTAACTATAATGTATAAATTGCATTTTCGTTATACCTATATATTCAATTAACTACATATCGAATACACAAATAGTTACTTTATTGCATAAGCATTGCAAATCCGAAATCCTTATGTTGTTTAAATGTTGATTGAAACGAAGGCATTTATGGGTTAGTTTTAGAAAAAAAATTGTGGTAAATTAACCATGCAATTAATCAGAATCTTCTATATCTTGCTCGAAACGAGGAAGCGTGTTATTTGTGTTGGTGCAAGCTTTTTCTACAAGCCTGAGAGGCAGTTTCGGAGAACAGTTCTTCAATTAAAATCAAGATGAAAATATGATTTTTATTGCAAAAGCAAAGTAAAAGTCTCATTTAATTTTCCTTTTTGAAGGAAGACTTTTTTTTAGTTTTCAATTTAATTTCAAAAGAAAAATCAGTTTTGTTTTCAGAGAAAAATGCGAGCATCGCTATGTATCAGTCTGATTTTGGTGACCGGGTAAGAACTGGACGCTGGCACTGCCGGTGGTTCTCGGGGGTCATTTTGGCAGCATTAGCTTGAACAGCACAATCACTTTTGTGAAACTGTCAAAACAGAAGCGCCTCTTTGGCAACACTACCGGATTTTTACTCAAAACTGGACTTTATCAATCGGATTTAGAAAAAATAACCGTAGACCAACCTGATGGAATATCAAAATTAATAAAACGTTCCATTACTCTTGAGCTTTCACGCAAACCTTTAAGAAGTTCCATGTCTTCGAAAACATTAAAAACCACTACCCTTGACGACAAAAAAATTTTTGAATATCTATTATATCGCTATTAAATTAGAGAAAAATTGAAGTTATAATCGTATAAATAACGTTTTTATCATTCTTTAAAAAAAAAAACAAACTTTTATCTGCATGTTTTTTCCAGACATTTTCATTCGGGCTCTGCTGCAAATTTGGTAATTTCATCCCATATTTTATTTTCTTCTACAAGCTGTTTCTTTTCTGGGGGCGCGCTATAAGAGACGAACACAAATGCAAAAGCAAGTATGGCGTTTTTTGGAACGAGTACATTGAAGCGGTACCGTATCGGTTCCTTCCTCACGTATTTTAAAGGTTGTTTTTTGTTAAAGTTCCGCATATTTTCTCATTTTTGTTCCTAATCCGATGTTGAGTACTTATTAAATATTAAATTTCCAATAAATGATTATGTTTATTCTGATTGGTGCATGCCATTAAGGGACATGCTGTTTTTTTGTGGTTGTATTAAAGAACTACTCATAAATACCTTTTTTCAGACTAAAAATATTCACGCATTTCAACAGCCAATTTTCTAAAGGTCAACGTTATAAAAAACAGCACTAATTACTTTATTTATTCATTTTTTCAATACAATGTCAAGGTTTCTTGACTGTTTTAATATTGACTTGAACAATAGCCAATTAATGTTTCTATAAGGATGCAGTGATAACGGGTTAAATCGTAGACCTTTTAGAAATTTTTTTTTAGTATTACGGCAAAGAGTAAAATTTTCTTTTTTTCGTTTTTATTAAATAAGAACTATTAAGTTTTAATTTATGTCCAAAATTAAAATTTATGTGGTATATATAATTACGAAGTTTATATTTTAGTTTTGAAAAGGTTTGGTACATTTGCATTTCAACTCTTTTTAAAAAGCGCTTAAATCCTAAAATACATGTGACTTTACTAAAACGAAAATTTACGTACATTTAAAGTTAATTTTTAAAACTTTTGTTGTAAAATAGTCAAATAGCTTTAATTTTAAAAGTACTTGCATCAGCGCAGTTTTATCTTAATTGCTGTTGTAAAGTCAAATTTTTACTCCGTCTAACTTCGAAACCACAACTTTTGCTTAACAACTTTTCGAACTTTGGTGACCTCATAAAAAACTTAACAGCTTGAAAAAGGCTAAAAATTAAGATTATGATTGAAACAAAACTTTTTTAAATTTCAAAAAAGTGCTTGAATGTGTTTTGGTAAGAATTATTTTCTAAACAATAATAAAGAAAAATTTCTTAATTTTTATTTTGCAGATGTTAGAAAAAGAGGTTTTAAAAAAAATAGTAAAAATTGCTTGCTTACTATTATTAAATCTTACTTGCTTAAAACCAAAAAGGATTTTTCAAAAAAGCTTTTAAATTTGGCAATGGATTAAGTCCTATATCTGTATCTTTTGATTAGATTTTAGCAAAAGCTATTCTCCAGTATAATTTTTCTCCCTGCCAATCTCATTATTTTTTAAAAGAAAAGTGTAAAAGTGCCAGTTTCTTTTAAATTTTACTCCATAAAAACAAAAAAACTTCAAAATTAAACAAAATTAACAACTTCAAATCGCCAAAGCATGTCCCGAATTAAATGAATTTGTCTCCGGTATATGGCACTAAGTTGATACAACTGATTTTGTAGAGAAAATAGTTGAAATATGTAGTAGGAAAACTTGCAATCAATTTAGCTTTCAAAAATCAAATTGATAAATGCCGTACCAAAGACAGAAATGTTTGCGTATTTTTACTTTATATGCACATTCAATTTTCATTTTTGTAGGACAAAATAATTAAAAGTTTTAATTTATCTTAATGAAGGGTAACCTTGTAGAAGTTTACAAAACGTTAACTGTTTTATGGAGAAAATTATATATATTGTTTCTTACATTTATTTTCTCTTTTGTTATCATAGCGTACAATAAAAAAAATTAGCAACGGTATTCTATCTGTTTGCTTGGATTGCAATAAATGAATGACAAATTAGTCGACCAAAAAATTTGCGAAGCATTTGCATTCATTTATTCATTTACATAGATTAGTAGTTTTTCCTTTTAAAATGCACAAATTTTATTTCATAAACAACATTTAAAACTTCCTATTGGCTAATTTTAATCAATGCTTTTTTTCATCTTTTTCTTTCACTTAAAAATAAGTTTTGCTTCTAATTGTCAACATGCAGTAACGATTAAAAGTTATACAAAAAAGGTCGTCTTTTTTGAAAAATGACACAGTTTTTATATCAATTGAACAAACTAAATAAAGTCAAAGCTTGCTAAACTTTGCAACGGTTGACATGTCCACTAGGTAGCTGGAAAAAGCTCAATTAAACATCCTTACACAATTTTTTTATTGTTTTTTTGTTTCATTAAAAACAGTTTAAGCTTACATCATTCGGTTTATTAGAATTTAGGAAATAAAAGTTGTTTTATATGTTGTCAAATGGGGGTTTATTTTCAGCACTTTTAACTCTTGGTTTAATTTTCTGTTTTTGATTTTTTTCTTCGAAAATGGCTTTCAAAATTTTCAATACAATATAGCACAGTGGCAGCTTCCCCAGGCAGTGGCATTTATCATCAACGCTTAGTACATTAATAATTTTTTAATTTTTAATTTTTCTCGGTTTTCTTTCATTAAATTTAAGTTTTTATAAAAAAAATTTTTTAAACTTTTAATTGGCAACTTCTTGAGCTATTTAAATAGGTCGTGTCTAATTCGAAGAAAAGTCGATTGGAGTGAGAGTAAAAAGAAAAATAACAAGTTGCTCTAAGAGATAAAAAGATAAAAAAACGTCGCGCAAATTGTTCTTGTGGGCCAAAAATTTATCAAGATGGTCAAGAAGAACTTAGTTTCTTTTGAACCAGCTACTTTCTTTGAAAAACTAATCCTGTATCTCCCTAAAACTAACTCTCGCTCCAATCGATTTTTCTTCGAATTAGACGCGACCATTTGAATAGTGTGACTTGTAATAACCTCAGCTCGCTCGATTGGATCGTAAGTATGAGCAGTTCGGCGCTTCGCTTTCTTTGGCATGAAGTTTTTTAGTTAAAATGCTTAGTTAGCATTAAGCTTTATTCTTCAAACTAACACAAATTGTGTTGTACAGATGGCAGACTCAAGGGCGCCGAAAGTGGGAGCAGGGACACTTTTGAAATTCGCGAGACAAAAGTTTGTGTTAAACTTTGTCTCTACAATTATATAATCTCGACCAAAATTTAATACAATAAAATTTTAAAATATCAATTTAGACAAGGGGTCACCAAACTTTTCGAAAAGAGCCATCTAGCATACAACAGTAATTTAGCGAGGGAGACACAATTTTTAAAAAATACTTTTTTATTGAAAAAGCACTCTCGACGTAAGAAGACTTTAGTAAATTGGAGAAATATTTTTCTAGAAAACTTGGTGAAGAAGACCATTAAAAAGGTCTTCACTTGAGTTTGAAGGTGAACTGAGGCCCGATAAAATAGAAAAGGTTTTTATTCGCAATATTCTACATCGTTAAATCAAAAATATTTGCAGGTTAAGTAAATGAAATACCGCCGCCAAAAAGTGAAGACCTCTATTAATTTATTTTTTGTCTACACTAAGTTTTTAAAAAAAATTTCTCAAATAGATCCACTCTCAAAATTTGCATTTGTTGAAAGTACGGTAACTTTTTTAAGCTTTTGCCCGCCTGTCTAAAGATTTTCCGACGCCTCTGATGGCAGCACCCCTTCGTTTTTTACTTGCCAGCCGCCACTGATAAAGAAAACAGCCTAACTTTTTGTTAGAAGCTTAAAACTTGTTTCGAAAGATTTTAAAGCAGCAATGAAATGCAATTGATGCTTAGTAGAAAGTTCTCAGTTTAGGTATTTGAATTTTAAGCTTACAGGTTTTCCACTTTGAAAGTTTTGCCGTAAATAGTAAAAGGAAATAACGCTCTTTTTGGTATTGTTATCAAGAAGTTGAATCTTTTTTTTATATGGCAGCACCCTTTTTTAAATTGAATTCAGGCAATTACTGTTAATTTCTTCGAATGTTTTGATGTCGCTTGTGTTAACTGAGAGCTTTTTGACTTAATATTTTATATTCAGCAGTCGATATCATTCCTGCCAATATGAGATAGTAGATGTATTGCCGCAGTCCAACAAAATTGCTGTTTGTCAATTGAATTTAAAAAAAATATCTCATAATAGTATCAAGAGATATTCCTGCAGAAAGTTTGAGTCGCAGTGGAGTCATATAAAATAGTTTAAGTAATTAGGTAGAAAATTTGTGATCAAAGCTAATACAAAAAAGTTAAAAATAAAGGAAGTAAAACAATTATGGTAAATTAAGTTATATTTTTTAAAATTAAAGTCAAAGTAGTGGAACTTAAGTTGAATAATATATTTTACTAAATTCAACTACAGACGCTCCTCGACTTACGTTTTAGTTACGTTCCAAACGGCCGAACGTACCTTGAAAATAAACGTAAGTTGTTACTGTACGTTCCAGTAATGTATGACCGTTCATAGTGTACTATACAGTGTGTGTGTAACCAGTGGTGGATATTCAAAGTTAGAAACCCGAGGCAAGAATTTCCAAAAATTGATGTTCTCTAAAAAAAGGGGGGGGCTTTAATCTCGTATTTCCCTTTTTTTTTGAAAAAAAAAAGGTCTTTACCTCGGATCGATCTCCTTTTTCGGTATTTTTCTCCCAAAATCATGGTGATCTCTAAAAAAAAAAACGCAAAATCGAAAAAACGTAAAATGAATGAATGTAAGTCGAGGAGCGTCTGTATTAATAACATTTGCTTTTATGATGCCACAGATCTATGGTTACAGATCAAACCTGTGCCAAGCACAAAAATAAAACTCTTAACCCGAAAATGTATTTCTATGTTGAAATACAGCCATGAATTAAATTAAAAGAATCGATTGATATGCCAAGGAAGTTTACATATGCAAATTCGACGAGTTTGACTGTAAATAAAGCGGATTTACAACCAAATTTTAAACCTGATCCTGAGCCAAAGTATAAGGCAGCAAAAGTTTATTAGAAATCTTATAAGCATTTTATTTCCTTTATCTGGAACTCCTATACATTTTGTTTAATGCATTTGTTATATGAATTATGACTACTTAAATTGATTTTTTAAATTTTATTTCAGATTGTAGAAACTTTTTAGTTTACAATTTGTAAAAATAGTATTTAAAAGTATTAAGTGATTATGTTAATGAAAATAAAGACGAAAGAAATTCTTGGTAACTGCAAATATTTCAATATTTTTCTTCTGAAAGCTACTGGAAGTAAAAATAGAGTAAGTGCATTATTAAATGTTTGGAACAACTTTCAAAACATTGTTGGAAATCATTTTTTATTTGGAATATGATTGATTCGTGCTTTACCATAGATAAAACAAATTCAGTCGCACTAAAATTTTTGACCGTAATTTTTCGAATAAATATACTCTTAAACAGCGAAAAATATTGAAACTAAAACTGCATAATCAAGAACAGTATCACGAAACGACGGTAGTAAATTAAAAAAATATCTTGGTTTTTATTCAAAGAAAAAACGTAAAAAGCCCCTTTCACAAAAATTTAATCCCCCAGAACTTTTACAACTTCTTAGTCTCTGTAGGAAGCTCTCTAAGATTACAAGGATCTCTAAATAAAAGTAAAAAATTTGTTTGTTTTTATGTGAGTTTCTTTGAATTACCTTGGTCTGATGTGGCCTCTATTCTTATCGTCTGTGATATGGATAAAGTAATTAAAAGATTCTATGGAAGACGGCAAATTGAATTTGTGACATCTTGAAAAAGTATATCTTTAATATCAAAGTCTATTGTGTCTGACTCAAATAAATAAATAAAAAATAAATATTGTAATTGTTTTAAATCCTAAAGTCATTTTTGCTCATAAGCATTACAAGATGTAGCAAACTAACGGCATTCTAAGAGGTGTTCAGTACTAACTACCAATAAAAGTGAAATGAAATTAAACAAACTAATAAAAATTAAAACCACAACGTTTATATTGCACCTTTTTCAAAAGTGCATCAAACCAATAGCGCTTTTAGTTTATAGTCACACTGCCGGTGCAGCGACTATCCGCGCAACATGAAAATTATTATCTTATACCTCCGCAATATGAGCGCCTTGGGTGAGTAGTGAGCTCACAATCTTGGGATCACGAGGTCTGTTTTGGTTAGTAACAAACTTAAAAAACATTATTACCATAAGGTTAAGTTTTATCAAACTACTTTAAATTTCTCATGCAAAATGAATAAACGAGAAAAAAACGTCTTGAAAATCAATTTCTCTTTGTGTTGAATTTCACCTTTCAGCAGTTTCGTTAAAATCGATTAGACTTATATTTCATAAAATCAATTTAACCTTTTGAAAATGCAATTTAAAGCAAACTTTGCCTTTTAAATGTTTTAAAATGATTACTCATATGTCTTATTTTGTTTGCTTAACTGATGTTTGATTTTAAACAAACGTTTTGCAATAGCACGCAGCTTTTATGCTGTTTTATTTCTATAATTGAGTATAAGGAAAAGGTTACAAAGTTAGTGAAATTAATTTTGGTTATCTTCTGAATTTTATAAAGAAAAACATACTATCGTGAAAACTAGTGAACATAGTTAATCCGAATATGCTCGAAAGCACCGAGCACCAAACTACTTCATATTGCTGATTGCAGGTTGTGCTGCTGGTAGTTTGTTTTTCACAGCTTGTCGTTGCTGCATGATATGAAGCTGTACAGTTAAACCAAGCCAAGATCAAAAAAAGTTCTTCCTGCGCGAAAAGGCAAAACAACTAACGTTTTTAGGCTTCTTTCATTTCGTTAGTCGTGCTTATTTTTTGGACGGTTCGGAAGGTAACCGTGGTTATCACATTGAGCTATCAACGACGATTCTTTACAAATCTGCGTCAATCAATAATTTCTGAATTCATTAAGTTATAACTTCTATGTAAAATATAATTGTCTTTCTAAGTGGGTTTCTAATACAAGCTGATACATTATCTAGCTGTTTACGGAAAAGCATTAAAGATTTTAACTTGCAGCTAATAAATAAAATCTCTAGTTAAGCAATGAAGCACTATGAAATATACTGTTTGTGGCGATAAACTCTGATGCTAATAGCGATAGAAAAAAAGGAAAATTAGCAACGGTTTTTTACACTTATACAAAGAAAATAAAATATGTATTTTCCTGCACACAATTATTAATATTTTAACAATTAGAATTCAAACGACTTTTAAAGGTATTGTATTTCAATCAGGCGATTTAACTCAATCACAATGAACCCCAAACTTTTTAAGCCCAAGTCTTTATAAACTTTTTAAGCTCAACCCTTAAAAAATTACGACTTTTTTTTGTACATTTTCAAACCTGCATTAGTTTTTGATAAATGCATGTAATCTGTATCACTATTAACAATGTTTTTTAAACTAAATAAATATTAGATTTTTTTGAAAGCTTTTTTTTGATTTTTCTTCATAAATTATTTCTTTCCCATGCTCTTTTGTCAAAAAAACTAAAAGCCTTCGGAAATTATTTTAATACCAACTCTGCAGCTAACACCCGAAAACTAAAATCGTATTACTGCATAACGACACAGAATCACTCTTATGATGAGGCGCTGCTGCGAATGCACTTCGACTGTCGTCAGTTCAAACCACAAAATCGCGACAAAATCTTCTAAAATGGTGTACACTTTAAATGATTCATGCATTTAATTAAAACAGTGCTTCTCAACCTTTTTTGTGGCGACCCAAATACTAAGCGGAAATAAAAAGCAAATATTTGGCGACCCACCCGAAACTTTTTGAGAGGAACTTCAGTTATCCAAGAAAGTTCAAAAATTACCATTCAAAAGTGAATAAGCCTCCATTTCTCGATTTTTGTCTCTAAAAAGTAATGCTCTCCAAAAAAAATTTTTTCACTTTAAATCTGTCTGCGGATTTCTTGATTTTTTTCCGTAGAAAGTAGTGATTTAATTTTGAATCAATCGCCATCGTCGACTATACAGGGGTTGAGAAGCATTGAGTTAAAGACTAAACAAAGCCGTCACTTAATCTTTAACCAAAACTTTTTTTCGGGCATAGAGCGAAAACTTTGTAATAAACGCATTTTCT
Source organism: Diplosoma virens (assembly GCA_963680785.1). Lineage (NCBI taxonomy): Eukaryota > Metazoa > Chordata > Ascidiacea > Aplousobranchia > Didemnidae > Diplosoma > Diplosoma virens. Next base: position 21,403,184 of record OY796883.1, read on the forward strand.
AGAAACTTTGTGGAAAAGTAAAACAAAATTACTGAAGAATAAGTATAAATAAGCACATTTCTTAGAAATAAGCACATTAAAATTTTGTAAGACAATGTTCATAAAAATAAGCACAAATCTTATTAATAAGCACAAAACGGTAACCCTGGGGATAGCACAATGATTTGCGAGCAGAAGGACGCGAGTTTGATGCTCAGTCTATTTGAGTGATTTCTGCTTTGCCCTTATGAAAGGCATTTCGCGTCGGTACTACACCAGTTGATCGAAATAACAGTTGATAAAAAAATGTTTTATTTTTGTATGTTTGTATGTTTTTGTTTTGTATAAACAATCTTTTTGTTACTGTAAATTAAGTTCATAAAAAGTACAGGTCATCAGTAAGAAAACAGTTTTTACTTTTTGTAACTATTTTATTAATATCGAGGTCAGGGTTTCTCAACAACGTCCCTGGGAAAGGCATTTTTAGGGGGGTAACAAGTAGATCTTTTGTCATGGTTATGTTTTTTTAGATGCCTATTGCTGCCATTTTTTTGCATTGTTTTATGTCGTAGTCCCATTTTATTGACACTTCGTAAGATATTCCATGTTTCAGCGATTCTCAAAATGAAAGTTGTCCTTGCTGCAGTAGAGGAGCTAAAAAATTTAAGAAGTTTTAAATGCGATGGAATTCACCACAACTATTCACTATTTTGTACGAATGCTATCGTCATGCTGATGCGTCTTTAAAAAAGGTTGGACCAGGTCGAAATAGGCTTAAGTTTATCAATTCAGGTAGTTATAAAGATTTAAACGCTTTGAGAACAGCATAAAATGATTATAGCTCTGTATAGCACATTAAGCAGTTTTTAATTAAACTTTGCCTTTTCTTGCTTTTTGTTGTTTTTTTTGGTTTCCCTCTTTTCTGTGTAAAATGTAAATTTTCACCTATTCTGTCGCTCTTTCCGTTGGTTTTCAATTGTAACTATTGAAATTTAAATTTTTCAATTGTAACTATTTATAAAAACTGCAAAACGAAGATTCTTTCTTGCGAAGAAAATCAAGATGGCTTTGCAATGTTGTTGTTGTAAATTTTCTCTTTCATTGTTCGACCCATTGTCATTTCGATTAAGTGTCGTTTTGTTCAAGTGTCGTTTGATCAACTGTCGGGTTACGTTTCGCGACGAATACGTCAATGGGTTCACGCTGCTTACGTACAATGGCGACTCGACTTTAGGCCGACTCAAGGCAGAAATCAGGCCAATATCAAAGTCACGTACTGTACGTCCGGTTATACGAAGAAGAAAAAAAAAATTCAAAATCCTTGCCCTATCAATAACAGCCCGTTTGAATACTTTAGGTAAGAAAATATAACTGAAATGTTGGTTATCAATGTTGCACTTTAAAAATTTATCCGGTGTTGAGATATAGAAGAGCCTTGCTCTTTTTTGTGGATTAGTTGCTTTCGCACAGATATAATCTAAAATTATTTCCTCTTCCTAGGTAGATGTTTTTCTTTTGATGAACATTTTTATCTAGAAAAGCATTTTAGCTCTATAAGCGGTGGCGCCTTGTTAACTGAAAAATATAAAAGATGCGAAGAATTTATGAATAACTATGTAAAAAACTTGTGTATAAATGTCAAATAATTTTAAAGATAACATGCGGTCTTTTTTTTTTTGTTTTTCAATTTAAAAAATTTCAATTTCGGTCATCGTAGAATATAAAGTTCTCTAAACCAGAAATTAGTTTTTGAACGAAAGAATAAAATTTTTGTTGCCAATATGCAAAAATTGCTGAAAAAATATTTAAACAAAATTATGGCGTGATCTTCAGCGGACATTGCTCTGTTTGTTCACTGTTTTTATGATATCCATTTGTAAATAACAGCAAGCAAGATCCAACATTTTATTAGTTTGCAAAGTTTATTAAAAAAGCTGAACGTTTTCGACTGTCATCAGTCCTTATCAAAGCATCAAAAATTTTTAGCACAATTTAACAATTAACCATAAACGACAAATAAATTCAATTAAAATGTAAAAAATAGTTTTCTCAAGTTTATGCTGTCACTGTTATTACTAATTCAATTTAAAAGCAAGCAAGTTTTTATGATAATATTGCAAAACAATCGTCAGTTTGCCATTGACTGCGGTTTACAACTATATCGCATTGGTATTAGATAGAAAAGTTATGAAGTTTTCTATTTCTTTACATTATGCTGTACACTGCATCAGACTGCAACAGTGTATCAGTAATAAAAAACTTTAAATAATAGATCAGCGCTCTCGCATTAGTTCTCGCATTACGAAATCCTTAAGCTAAATTTCGAATTTAGTCGAACCTTTATTTAATACTTTATAATTTATAACGGAGGTTTTCAACCTATGGGCCAGTAGTGGGCCACAGTGGTTTTTTTAGTGGGCCACAGAGCATAAATCAAAATGAAAGCAATATGTACAATTAGGCTTACCATCCATCCCGTTTTTTAGGCATTTTTCCGGCGTCCTGTCCGGTCAAACATGCGAAAACTTTTTTTTTTAGAGAACACTATGATTTTGGGACGAAAATAAGAAAATTTGGGAGCGATTCCAGGTGAAGATTTTTTTTTTTTTAGAGAACATTATGATTTTGGGACGAGAATTTAATTTTGTTGACCGAAGCGGGTCGTTAAGTTACCTTGGGTTGAAAAATGGGCCACGGTATGAAAAAGGTTGAAAACCACTGGTTTATAAGATTCAAAGAAAAATGTTTAAATTTCACGGACCCCCGAAGGGCCTTGGGTTTGGGAGAGTTTTGACATAAATGAAGATATTGTTAATAGATATGCATTCAGACGACAAAAAGTTTACTGTAATTTGTTTGCTTTTTAAAATTGTTGTTCAATTTGTCCCGCCGATTCGCATTCATCGCAGACTCGAGTCGTTGCAGCAGCAGCTTTTTACGCACAATTGCGCGGCATCAACGTATTGATTTATTCACTTGAAAAGTTCCGAAGTGTTACTGTCGTGATCAATGGCTGTCGTTTGAATAAAAAAGGACAGTGAGCATGAAAAAGAAAGCCAGCAGTTTGAGCAGAGTTGGTTATGAGTGGTAGAAATACTATCTTTCTACACGACTGTCGCGCTGAAAAGTTTTTTTTTTATAAAAATGACTAATAAAAATATAATTAAGTGGTCATTTCTTCGAAGCTTTTACAATATCTTTGAACTGATATCCGAGTTTCGTCAATTCAAAGAAATCAAACACTAATATTGTGTATTTGTATTGTTAAGTTAATTTGAAATAGAATTTTATTTAAATAGTTAATGTTGGTGATTTTAGTTTAACGACCCAGGCAATACTTGGCAATGCTACGGCGTCATTTTTCGCAAAAACTTTGCTGAATAAATTTTATAACTTTTATCTTTATAAACCCGTTAAAATGTCAGTTGTAAGCAGGGATGCAGAAAGTGGGACGTGGGAAAATGTCTTCCATTGGTCTCTAATCTGTGATTTAGTTGTCTAGAAAAAAGAATAAGGACTTTCAAAAGTTGTAGACCTAGGGATCTTAACCGCAGTAGTGTTGCTGACAGTGGAATGATTACTTAGCCACTGCTGTTGAAAATTTCAATCCGGGAATTAACAGAAGTAATTGCTTCCAGTTTTGCCCTGCGCCAGCAAAGGACAAAAAAAAATAGGCACAAAGAATTCGAGAGGCGAAGAGAATGCCTTTCACAGTCTACTCTTCACCAATAATGACTAGTTCAAATTAATCTCCTGGTTTTGGCCTTAATTCAAATATTTTTCTGAGATAATTATTTGTATAAGCGCTTTTATTTATAATTGTTTGTGTAGAAAATATTTTCTGGTGACGTTGACATTAAGCTTTTAATTTGACTCCAGTTAGACGTGATAGGAAACCGTATAATTTTTTATATACAAAAATAGTAATTAGTATAACAAGATTACATTATACGTCCCTTTAACAACTGTAGATTGATAAAGTAATTTAATTTGCATTTATAAATGTAACATTGCTTCTGGCGGTAGGACAAAGATTTGTAGCGGAATCTGGTTAGCGCAGTCAACTGGGGGGGGGGGGGGGGGTGAAACCTGTGCTTCTGATTACAGTTCTGATTGTTTATCGCCCTTATCCAAATTGAAGTCTAGATAAAATTAATCAATAAAATCATTGCAACCACAAAGGTTTGTAACATTTTCATTTGCAATGTATTTGACTTTAAAGTATACAATAAATAATTACAGGTACCGTAAGAAAAACAACGCCTGAAATTGCACTTAACCAATACTTGACTGGTTATCTTTTTCATTTGGTGGATCGTTAGCATTAGTTAACACAGGTGTTTTTACAGTATACGAGATACGAGCATACGACTCGTAGATTAAACATCTATGAATTCGAAGTTGTAAAGCAATATTAAGTTTCTTAATAATAATTATTTTTGATTTGTTAAAATCTAGTCTGTATCTGTATTAGCTAATCCAACTTATGTCATAGACTAATCGATAAAAGTTTTTTAAGCTGACAAGCGCTATGCGTATCGAAAAGGTTTGTACTTAATTTTTTCAAAAAATTATTGAATTCCAGTTTCTTTGACATAAGTAATAAGAAAATCTTATAATTTTTTTAAAATTAAACTATTTAATTAACAAGACCTAAAATACAGAATTTAGTTCAATTATTTGATAAACAGTTGTTTTGTGACGCAACAAGAATTTTGTGTCCCTCATTTAAAGATAAAAAAGAAGTAAACGGCACCAGGTTTCATTTAAACTCTACGATTTAGACAAATTTGGATTTTTAATATGGACTAAACCGTAAGTGATTGCATTTGTACAACGTAAATGAATCAAAGAATTTTTACAGCAAAGTATTTTTTAAAAGTTTTTCGACATTAAAAAACTATTGCAGATAGGGGGGAACGCCCTCTTACAGCGGAGCCGGGTTTTGGTTTTGCTTTGGTGTATCGCTTTGGTTTCAAATCTTTTTAGCCAAAAAACAAGCAAAAATACTGAGCCAACGGTTCTCAAAAGGGGCAAGGAGCAGGGGGCAGGAAGCAGGGGCCACAAACGAAAGCCTTTTTTAGTTTTTACTAGTCTTTTGGGACGAAAACGAAGAAATCAGAGACAGTTTCAAAGGCGAAGAGCTGTTTTTTTCGGTCTTCACTGGACTTTTGGGACAATAGTCAAAGCAAGGGGCTAAGGGTGTTTGAGAGTCTCTAAAAAGGAGCTACAATCCACCAAAGTTTGAGAACCACTGTACTAAGCGCATTAAGCTTTATTTGATTAGTATATTGCGCTTTATCAGCAGAAAGCCACAGGTATCTTTCTAGTGAAGCCTTTAATCTTTTAATTACTCCAAATACTGTCAGACGAGTTTTATTTAAAAAAAATATCTTGTTTATCATTTACTATATATAGGCCTATTAAAGCTATATCAAAAAAACAAAACGTACTTCAGCTGGAATAATTGATAAAATTTAACCGAGCGATTTATTTGTTTTTTTGACAGATTTAAGTTATCCATTAAGTGTTTTGTTTGTCAAATACACTTGCAGGGAGTTGTTGCAAAAGCAAAAGCAACCGAAGCGATAACGAAATAGTGCAATGTCCAGAAAAGCATCAACAATCGAAGCAAGTCTTAAGCACAAAGATGGAGAAAGGTCAGATCGGTCCGAACGGGGGAGTGCTAAAGCAGAGAACGTCAGTCCCAGTACCAGTACCACCTCTGCTCGGTTGAGAAAAAGGAAGTCCCAAAAAGACCCAAAATTAGTTTGGGGACGCGCAACGTAAGTTTTATTCAAACTATTTTATTTTTGTACCACGCATGAGTAGCCCTACATATTATTTTGACTTTTTTTTAAACAACAAAATCTCAATTTGCAATTGAATTGCTAGAAATAAAATTTAAACGACAATCTTGTTGATGTTAAAGAACTCTTTACCATAATATTAGTCTGTTATGCATAAGGAAAGTCCGTCTATTTAAAAAAAAATAGTGAATTCACGTTTTTCATAAATAAAAAAGAAGTAAAAGTTTTAGGTTCGATACATTATGGGGATCATACTTAATGAGCAATCAATGAGCAATTGTTATTTATATTTACCCAAATCGGCTTTCTAAAATTTTTGTGTGATCGAGTGGTGAAGAATGTCATTATTATGATCGACGTACTCTGGGTTTAAAACCTACTCCCGCAATTCTGTTTTGTCCTTGCGAAAAACGCTTAACGGCACTTTCCTTTGCTTGGCGATCTTAGCCATCAGTTCTAAATTTCAGTCATATCTCTATAAAACTTAAAAACTAAAATAAAAAGTTTTACCGAACACCAATATCTTGGCATCTTTGGAAGCAAGTCGAGATAATTGCTTATTTTATGTATAGTGCTTCCGATGCTTTTCTGCGAGTAAGGAGGATAAATATGAGATGGCATGAAAATATCTTTTCGTCTATTTTTGTGAACTCTCTTTCCGAAGTCATATCTGTTACCAAGGTTGATCCATGCAGTTTTTTTAAAAAAGAATCAAGCTTCAAAAAATAAAAGGGGTGTGTCAGCTTTCATTTACCCAACATTAACATTACCCACAAATTTTATGTTGGTCTCAATGAAACATGACGTTTTCAAGCCATCAATGTTCTGGGCTTTCCTTTACATCATTAATGAGTTAGCTATGTTAGGCATTTCACAGTGATCTGTGTTGTTTCAATGATTTTCCAGCTTCCGCTGTGGGTAGATATTGATTCAATTTCAGGCCAGCCAGGTCTGGTTTACCGTTTCACTCTGATTCAGTGTATCGCGCTTAGTACAGTGCAGTATAATTGCTAGCTTTTGCAACACCACGTAGCGTATGTGTCAGTGTTGACCAAGGACCATGCTGTGGACAATTACCATTTTTGGCACGCTTTGGCGCAGAGAATGATGAGTATGGAGAAAGGTTTGTTTAGTTTTGGTTTCAAACAGGGTTAGAGTTCATGCAAAAAATAATAAAATTATTTTGAAATATTTTGTTTGAAAGGGGGGATAAAATATAGGCGCAGCCAAGGGGTTTGAAACATTAGTTTGAACTAAAATGGGTGACAATCTTTTAGGAGCGTGAGTTGGTGGACTTTCATAGGATCCATTTTCTTACTTCTGATGTGCCCGATACTTCCGGCTTTCTGTGTTTTGGCGTGGGCCGAAAATGAAGGAAGTCTTGTGGCGACCGCTCTAAACTCCTCAACCCCGAAGGAATACCTGAAAATGTTGACTACCACCAACTGGAATATCATTGGAGCCTACTCTGGCTGGTTTTTTCTTCAGGTATCAATATTGTATGAAAACTGTTAAGTATGAATGACATGAAACTGAAACCAACGGTTTCTTTATTTCGGGAAAATTTAGGTATTTAGAACGGTATAATTTTAGTCGTTCCTCATCAATTGATGTACACAAAAACAACAGCAATGTTTTTCGAATACAATGTTAAAGATTCTCAGTTGAAAAACAGAAGATACAACATAAATACAACCACTAAATTTTTTAGTAGCTTTTTCGGATCTTGCGATTTTCAATTTTTTTGGTTCGCTTTGAATCATTTTTTAAATCGATTTTTTCCTAAAAAGGTCTCCAAACACCTATTCACGCTTTTTTTGCGAGTGCAAAAATTAAATGTTGAGAAGTAAAGAAAGAGCAAAACATCTTTTTCACTGGTTTTGCTCAATTCAAAATTTTTTTACCTAGCAATCTAAAGAAAATTCATAAGGCTCTAAATTAAAGGAAGTCATTTCAAAAGCTTGTAACCTTTTTTAAAGTATTGTACATCACTTAACCACGTATGATGCGTTTAGACAGGGAACTACATATTGGTTAGTCCAGCGCAGAAGTGTTCAACCTTTCTGAGTCTAGAGCTATTTGGTGTATTAAAAATATTTATGGGCAAAGGTAATGAAACTGCGCGACCCAATTTTACAAGTGAAAACCTTTTTTGCTTTGTTTTGACTTGTAGTTAAAGAAGTTTTTTTTTAACTCGAGTAAAGACTTTTTTTTAGTTTCCGCTTTGCGATTTTTACTTGAAACTCGAGTAGGAAAAATTTCAAACTTAACCGATTGGGTTCTTTTGTTTGATTCAAGTCTTTGTATACAAGACTTCCCTATTTAGTTTACGTTATTTTGGAAAACATTGAGCGGGTCACAGAAAACCTTTTCGCGGGCCTAACGAGGCGGAAACGCCAGAGGTTCCACACTCCTGTCTAACTGTTTGCGTGTGCGCCGACGGCGCGGTAAGTCGCGGGATCAAACTCCCGAGTCTTATAAAAAACTTGAATGTAACTTACCAACCTAAAGTTGCCAACTGCTTTGAAAAAACAATAAATTCTTCTCCGATGTAAAGCAGAAGCATTAAAACGTGATATAGTAATGAAAAAAAACGAATAAAAGAAAATCATTTCAGGGTTGTAAACATTTGAAAGATTTTAACTGGTCATAGCAAATTGATATTGTGGGCGTTTTTTGCAGATTATACTTTTCATGATGCCCGATTTTGTCCATCATTTATTACCTTCTTACAAAGGTGGCATTCAAAAAGGAGCGGTCACTCCTGCCGGCAATGTGATGAAATATAATATCAATGGGCTGCAGGTTGGTGTTGAATTGTTGGCGGACTGGCCACCGATGTTTGGTTTTTTCAACTTTACTTAATTATCTGACCAGATCAACCCAGAGATTTCTGTAGCATTAACCCCCTAAAATATCACATGAATAAACTATTTTCATGCTCTGTGGCAATTTTGTGATATCGCAATCACTTTGCGAGATCAGACCAGTTGCACGACACACTTTCATAAAGTGTTTTTCAAGTCTTTTGGACTACTCCTACCAAACCCGAACCACCCTCGTAAATAGTTTCATATTTAATGAAGCAAAGTAGAAAAACCTTACGCGACGTTGATAAAAAACTTTTAAAAATTCTTCATAAAAATTTTCGATACTTTTTTGTCACAATTAACCTCAACTTTTTTCATGTTTTAAGGCTTGGATAATCACCCATATTCTATGGTTCTTGAATGCTTTTTACATCCAATATTTCCCACCTTCTTACATAGCAAGAAGTGTTCAGGCCTTTTTTCCCTTGCTCAACATGCTCGGCTGTGCGTTGGCTTTGTTTGTTTTTCTCAAAGGTAAAAAAATTGTGTCTAGTCAGTTCTTCGCTGCATGACCCAAGGGTTTTGATTTAAAGAAGTGGAATTTTTCGCGACAATCTGTTTAATTAAGTTGTTTGCTACGTTGCATTGCCTTCGGGTGAATTGTCATTGCGCCGATAAAATCGCAGCACTTTGTGATCAAATTGGTAAACTAGAAGTAATAATTTTGATTTGGTTGTGTATATACGTGACGCATGCCATACTACTTTAGTGATTTTCGCTGCTTGATTCCGCTTTAACAAAACTTTTAATCTTCGTCAATATTGAATTCCGCACTACTAATATCTTTAAAATATTAACATTTTTAATCTTAAAAAATATATATGACAGCATTTAAAGGTGTAAAATTATGAAAAACAAAAAAAAGATTATTTTTTGATTACTTTGACCAAGTATTTTACAAAAAATTTTTTTAACAAATTTAGTATATCAATTCGTTTTCCGGCATGACGAGTTATAAACAACTGACCCAAACGCAAAAACACAATATCCCTTCGCAATAATTATATGATGAAAATTCAACGTCAAGTGACGATACTTTTGTAAAATCTAATCTAAACTTGAAGCTCACATGTTCCCGACGAACCCGGAGGACTGCAAGTTTAGCGGAAGTGTGATTTACGACTTTTTAATGGGAGTTGAGTTCAACCCAAGGATTGGAGAGTATTTCGACTTTAAATTGTTCTGTAACGGGAGACCAGGTCAGTGCATGATAAAAACGTTTTATGCTAAAGTTTGACCCAAATGGTGCTTGTGTGCTGAAACAAAAGAATCTTTAATTATCAAAGTTTTTCTATCAAAATTGCTTTAAAGTTTGAACTTGATTTTCATAAGTTGTTCTTGAAAAATTAAAATTTAAGTAATAGTTTTATTAAAACTTAAGTTTCATTTTTGATTTCTGGCTGAAATCATAGAGCGTGTAATCTTACGGTAAAGTTTTTTAAGCTACATATTTTAAAATTGTATTTGTGCAGGAATCGTAGCTTGGACCATTATCAATATGTCCTTTGCCTTTTATCAAAAGGAGCGGTTCGGTTACGTCAGCGATTCAATGTACCTAATCAACATTCTCCATGCCATCTACGTGCTTGATTTTTTCTGGAACGAGACTTGGTATCTAAAAACCATCGATATTGCTCACGACCACTTTGGGTGGTACCTGGCTTGGGGCGACCTCGTGTGGCTCCCCATCATGTACACGCTTCAAGTAAATTTGCTCAGGTTGTCTGTAACTCATAAGTTTTGGAATTGGTATGCATCAAGAGAATGGCAAATATAGCAAAATTGCTTTTCAGTTTATCTTACAGCAGAGCAAAAGAAACGTTTAATAAAACGTTTTAAGAAACAATTATAATGACAAACATATAACATTTTAGAAACAAAACGTCAAAAATATATTGTTATAAGAGCATACGAGACATGTATGCAGTGATTCACATCTACCTCAAATTATTGAATTGTAATTTTTTCAAATTTCTTCCTATCATTTCTTAAATTATTATTGGGCTTTAAATTTATAATGATTTTAAATATGTAAATGTGCCTTTATGTTGTAATTACGATATATCAAATTTTTGAATAAATTTTTGCTTGTACAAAAGTTGTACAAAATAACTAATGGTATTGGCGGAACCACTTACTCTTTCATTTATTGGTAGTCTATAAAAAAAACTTTTTTTAAGAATTCTTTTGGCCAACTCTCGTTAGAAGAAATTGTTGGCAAATGACAAACTGCGAGAAAAATCGTGGTTTGTATAGGATTGAAAGACATCGAAAATAACAGCCTCACTGATTGGTTGGAGATGGTTGCGCGCTCATTTGCGCCGCAAGCGCGAAAGCTTTAGTCAGAATTCACTCAAAAAGTAGCTATTTCGGATTCGGCTATTAGTTGACATTTATTATATAACAAAATTTGTGCGGAAAAATTCAATATTAATTGGTTTTTAATTCAGCTACAGGACGATCATCTTATTATCTGGCAACGCTACAAGCCACTTTCATAGAGTCTCTTCGTCCCCAGAAAAAGTTTGTACATGCCTATGGACTAAAGATTTCTCGCTTGCGGCGCAAATGAGCGCGCAACCAATCGCATGTTCTCTTTCTCCAACCAATCAGTGAGGCTGTTATTTTCGATGTCTTTCAATCCTATATAAACCGCGGTTTTCTTGCAGTTCGTCATTTGCCAACAATTTCTTCTAACGAGAGTTGGCCGAAAGAATTCTTAAAAAACAGTTTTTTTATAGACTACCAATAAATGAAAGAGTTAACAGTTCCGTCAATATCATTGTTTATGACAAGTTTTGGTCTAAGTTAGTTTTTTTATTATGCAGGCTCAGTATCTATCTGTCCATCCGGTTACCCTTGGACCCCTGCGGTTTCTTGGTATTCTATTTCTCGGGTTGGTGGGATATTACATATTCAGGTCTTCCAACTCCCAAAAAGACCAATTTCGAGCAGACCCAGAAAACTACAAAATAGGAAGTAAGGGAAGCATTTAATTTAAGAAAATTAATTTGAAGTGCAGTAAATACTTGTCAGCATTGTTCATGTAAATTTGGTAAAAACTAAAACACTGCATTATATACATTTTTAAAAAACTACGTAAAGTTTTAGTTCTTCTAACATTTACTCTTACCAGTGCAGTCAAATACTTGCCCTAGAACTGTAATATTTGACATAAGAGGTTGATTTTTTTTACAATCGTTTAAAGTAAACCGAACCTTAACTCCAAGTTAGATAAGAACTTTTTTAGTGTCTAACACTCAAAAACCTTGACTGGCTAACTTTACTAATCAGAAAAATAAAAGTGTCAAAAATTTACTTTTAACCATTTAGTTATATTAAGAACTACAGTAAACATTTTTTAAATTTTCATGAAAGATCAAAGGGTTTCTTCTATTTCCGCCACTTATGAAAGCACTGACGGAAAAGTTTACAAAAGTAGACTTTTAACTTCCGGATGGTGGGGCTACGCACGACACATGAATTACACGGGCGACTTGCTTGGGGTAAGTTATACTATCATTATCGTTAATCATTTTTATATCTTTTTTTATCCGCGTGACTTGCAGTATTATAGCAAAGGTATTAAAATCAAAACACACGTCAAGTGTTTTCCCCAACTTACTTATGGAGATACAGGTAATAGGATATTTGCTGTCAAATTTAAAAACTCTTAATTTCTTAAGGGAAAATGATATTATTGCAATATAGATTTCTTTAATAACAGTCGTAAAAGCAAGGAAAACGTCCAAATTTTCTTTATTATATTCGACTTGTCATTATATTGGTCACAACTGCTGTTCTAATTGGTTGCAGACTTAATTCAATCTAGCTCATTTTAAACCATTTAATGTTGTTTGTCCTATTTTAGATTTTAAATTGATAATCTTGACTGCAGATAGGATCTATAATAAAAATTACATTTTTGAAACGTTTTCAACATACGATACGCTGCCCGTTTATCCGGTTGGGAAGATTTTAAATATTTTTTGGAATCGATAGCTCTTTTAAACGTAGCCTTGTTGTCGGCATGCGTGATGCTTCTAGATGGCATAAATTCTATGGGACGAAATGCGAGTCTCCAGTTTCTTTATTGCCCTTATTTAGTGATGTGTAAAATCTTTTTGGAAAAAACAATTAGAATAAATTCTGAATTGTAAGACTACAAAACTTTAAAACGACCAATGGTACAGACGGAACCATTAATTCTTTCAATTTATTGTGGCCTTTAAAAACTGTTTTGTTTAGAATTCTTTCGGCTAAATTTTGTCGGAAGAAGTTGTTGGCAATAACGAACTGCAAAAAACGTGGTTTGTTTTGAGATGTTCTCCAACTCGTCATCGAAAGTAACAACGTCTCTGATTGGTTTAAAGAAAGAGCACGCGATTGGTTGCGTGTTTACTTGCGCCGTAAGCGAGAAAACTTCAGTCCACAAACAAATTCTTCCTGGCCACAAGGGGAGGGTTCAAGTGATTTTATGAGAGTGGCTGCCAGCCTTGCCTGATGAAAAAATGTTTGTCTTGCTAAAATCGAGAACCAATTAATATTGAATTTTTTGAACACAAATTTTGTTATCCAACTAATGTTAACCAATAAGCGAATCCAAAATAGGTGCATTTTGTCTGGATTTGCATTGGCGTCTAGGGAGATCTTTTTGAAGTGAATTTGATTTCTAATTGATTTTGGAATATGTTGTCGAATTAGGCATTGTACATAGGTCGAACATCGCAACGACTGAAACAATGAATTTGACAATATGTTCAAAATCAATTAGAAATCAAGTTAGCCTCAAAAAGGTCTCCTAAAACGCCAATACAAATCCACACAAAATGTACCTATTTTGGATTCGGCTATTAGTTGACATTTGTTAGAATTCAACATTTGTCCGCAAAAATTGAAAATTAATTGGTTCTCAATTTTAGGTTCAGAATGATCACCTTTTCATCTGGCAACACTGAAAGTCACCTTCATAGAAGTACTTAAACCCTCTTTTTGTTGCCAAAAAAAAATTTATTTATGTACAAAGCTCTCTCGCTTATCTGATGTTTTTCTATAAACCAGTAGTTCTCAATCTGTGTGCCGCGAAACTTTAAAAAACATTAGTCCATTGCTCCGCGACCTTTTTTTAGAGAACACTACTTTCTAGGGACGAAAATCAAGATTTGTACTCTGGTCTAAATGTGCCGCGAATTTTGAAAATGTCCCAAAATATGCCGCAGGTGCAAAAAGGATCAGAACCACTGCTCTAAATCAATCAGAAACGCCGTTACTTTCGATGTTCTTTCACGCTGTATAAACCACGTTTTCTTGCACTTCGTAATTGCCAACAATTTCTTCTTGCGAGAGTTGGCCAAAAAAATTCTAAAGCAAATGATATTTTAAAGACCGCCATAAATTGAAAGAGTTAATAGTTTCGTCACTATCATCACTTTAAAAAAAATTAACAATACGTATAATTTTTTTCAGTCGTTGGCTTACTGCTTGTGTTGTGGCTTTGACCATCTTCTGCCATACTTCTACATCATCTACATGTTCATACTTTTGGTTCATCGAATCTATCGAGACGAACATAGGTGTCAATTGAAATATGGAGAATATTGGAAGCAATATTGCACTACTGTTCCTTATCGATTAATTCCAAAGATTTACTAACTTGGACACATTTTCGCTTATTTTTAAAAATCTTATGTTATGGCAGAATATTATGGCCATGTTTCGAGTTGAAAACAAATTTTTGTTTCCTTCAAAAATGCATTGTACAAAATTGAATAACCTTTGGAAATGTTGTAGGAAAATGTTTAAAATCTTTTCAAGCTTCGCCCATTGTACCAAACAATGCGATTCAAAAAATTATTTCATTTTGTTCTTTATTGCCAACTTTATAGTGTTTCCTATGCACATTGATTTATCCAACTAACTTTCATGTTTCTGACTAACTCCTTGCATTCAATCGTATTAGTTTAACTCAATCAGTTACTGAATTAAATTTTCCGAGTATCAATAAATTTCGCGTGTAGTTTTTAGTTAAACGTAAAGTGGGGACTTTTTTTGGTTTTGACTGACGTTTCTCAAGTCGAGATCTTTTTGAGTTAATGCTCTTATGTCATTGACAGGTTCGACGCTGACATAGATAAGTCTCTCTAAGATCTGCTACCTAGAGAGCAATCTAGCTTTTGCCGCGGAAGGTCGACCGTAGATCAAGTCACTCTTCTAACTCAAGAAATTGCGGATAGCTTTTTGCCCAAAAAGAAGGCCGGCGCTATAGCAGCCTGCGACACTATATGGCACTGCGGCCTCACCTGCAAGCTACTCTGTCTTCTTCCAAACAGGCACATGGTCTTATTGACTATGGAATTTGTTCGTAATCAAAATTTTACCCTCACCACCGGTACCAGCAGTACAACAAAGCAGGCTACGACGCCTTAGAATGGCATCCCACAAGGATCAATCCTGGGTCCCATCTTGTTTAATAACTATACACATAACCTGCTTATGACAGTTGGCAGGAAATTTGTTTATGCTGATGATCTGGCCATCTTGCACTGTGCAAGCGACTGGCAGGTATCAGAGGCGACTCTTACTCAGAACATGGTAAACTTATCCTCTTACCTATACAATGGAAGGTCAAGCTCAGTACAACAAAGACTATGTCGGCAGCCTTCCATTTTTACAGCAAAGAGGAATCTGACGTGAGCTTAATATTTTTGCAAACCGACAGGAGCTACAGTTTTGTGCTGAACCCACTTATCTCGGCATAAAGCTGGTTGGGACACTCACGCTTAGCGTCACCGCGCAAGAAGTTAACATCTCGGTTTGGGCTTCTAAAGCAATTAGTTGGATCAAGCTGGAGTGCGGATGCCACATTACTCTGCACAGTCATCCTTGCCTTGGTTCATTCCACAGCTGAGTACTGTGCGCCTGTTTAGTGTCGTAGTCTTCATACTCGCCTGATTGAATAGCCCATTAACGATGCCTTGCGCATAGTGACCGGATGCCTGCGTCTCACACCAACGGACGATCTTTTTATCCTAGCAAGCATCCAACCCATTGAACATTGTGGCCAAAAAGCCGCACCGTCTCTAGCTCGCCGTGCGCAGGAGTCACAACATTCCTATATGAGAGGCTCCTATCTTTAATTGGTGGAAAGCTGCGACAACTTAAATCAAGACAATCATTTTTGCCTGCTGCAATGGAACTGCTAAACAACCCCAATCAGACACCAGTGCAGCACGATGGGCCAAAAAAAAATAGAGCATGGAGTGGCCAGAAAATGCCTCCAGACTCCATACATTTGTTAAAGATGTTAGCTCAACGCCACTGGGATTTAGCTTTCCCAGACCTGCGTAGGTCGAGCTTAACCACCTCGGAACCGGTGTTGGCCTATTTCTGTCAGAAACGCACATATGAGATATGGCTTCTACGGCGGCCTGTGAGTGTGGCGCAAAGGAGCGGACAGTTGAGCACGTTATAACATCTTACGTACCCATTTATCACCATCCAAATGAAGCCCGTGGTCTCTTTGATGTCGACAAGAACCTGGCAGTTTTAAACATCTCCGGCCATTTAGTGAACCACCCAGCTCTCGTTCATCTCCCACAAACAATGAAAAATTGACAGGTTTTCACAAACTTAGAAATGCTTAAGAAAAATGCAAAACGTAGATTACAAATCATTATTTTGTAGAGAAATCACATATAAGCTACACTCTCAATAGGTTTTAAAACTGTAATTTACAAGTCTTTAATTCAGTGTAACTTGTTTTTTTATTATACTTGTCACGAGTTCGCAGCGCCCATTCGAGCAAATTAGCGATGGCAAGTCGTTTGCAACAAATTCATTCATTCATTCTTTGAAGCGTGTTAATTATTAGTCGCAAGTAAAAATTGCAGCAGCTTAAGTTGCTGTGGGGTCGGTGACGTCTCCTAAAAGATAAAAATACTGTACCACAGGAATATCCAACTTTTTATCAAAAGAGTCATTTATGGAAGTAAAATAATCAGTGGCAGCCATTAAAATTTTTTGAAAAGTTATGACAAAGATTTCAAACTCTACAGAACATTTTGGTCTTTGAAATGATTTAAAACAACTAAACATTTCTTCCAGTTTTCGCTTCATAACCACTGAACCTCCAAGCTAGGGGGAGAAAGAAAACCCCTCCTTTGACTTTGCTAACCTTATCCCTTGAACGGATAAACAATAGTCAGGAAAAGCAAACACAAGCTCCAAGAAAAGCAATAATCATGAGGAAGTCGCCCGAATCGTATGGTGACAAAGCACTAACCAAGAGACAAGGATGGAAAAACTTCCATGGCGGTAGGCAATATGGCAGGCTTTAACAAACCAAGCAGTTAAAAGATGTGGTAAAAAGATTATAAAAAGAATGACGTATTGAAGGTTACAAAGGTTATAGTCACAAAAATGGTCGAAGATATGCCAATAAGAAAGATTATCTTCAAGTAAAGCAAAAATAACTAGGCTTAACTGTTGACGATTAAGACAACCAGATAATAATCTAGCGGAAGAAATAGAATTGGATGAAATTGTTGCTTGCCTATTTGCCTAATCGCACCGCAGACTTGATTTAAACTTTCAACCATTTTTTTTCTCTATATTTATCCTCCTGGCTCGCAGGAAAGCAATTACCCCGACCTGCTTCCGGAGATGCCAAGATATTACTGTCCGCTTGTAATTTGTTAGAGATACGACTGTAATTTAAAACTAATTGCCAAGACTACCAAGCAGGGAAAAGTGCCGTAAACTGTTTTCCTTAAGGACAAACAGAATAGCGCTAGCACGGCGCTTTAACCAATCGACCACGCTGCCGACGCATGAAACTGATGATTAAAGTGAAGTATTATTTACATTTATAATTTTAACAATGATTAAGTTAAAGCCTGAGTT
The DNA here is from genome assembly GCA_963680785.1 of Diplosoma virens. Lineage (NCBI taxonomy): Eukaryota > Metazoa > Chordata > Ascidiacea > Aplousobranchia > Didemnidae > Diplosoma > Diplosoma virens. The sequence goes on from OY796883.1 coordinate 21,420,744, forward strand.
TATCTTTAAACTACACATTTAAGTTAGCATTGATAGCTTTAATAGGATGCGAACAGAGCGGCCGCACCGGGCCCTCCTAAAATACATCAAAAAGTGGACCCCCTATGCAACATATTGCTCTATTTCTTCATAGTAACACCAGGACGTCGGTGACAAGTCTAAAAATTTTTTTGGAAATAACTGTTTTGTTAGACTACAAAGTGGCCCTCCAAATAAAACAACTTTTTTTTGACATCACAATGCTTTGGAACTCTCAACACTGTCTCCCTTAATTGAAGAACTTTTTTTTGAGATCATTTTGTTTTCATACACTAAAAATGGCCCCCCCTATGACAATTACCTTTTTTTGAGAGATTGCTTTGCTTTGGAACACTAAATAGTGGTCGTACCCTCTTACTTTTCTTCCACCGGGCCCCCTTTTTGTAAGGCCATCACTGTAAGTTAGTAAAAGAAATTTTAGTGTTTCTGAAAACTTTATTAAAAAATCACTTCAGCAATTCTAAGTCAATTCTTAATCGATGGCCCGGCAATTTTATAAGATTTCTTTTACTTCACGGACAAACTTTCAAATGATTGAAAACGATTTTTATCAATATATCAACATCAGTATATCAAGTTGAGAGAAAATGGCACATTTCTACTTAACCAATTAAAAAAAAACAAACAAACAAACAATTGTGTTGTTTGTGTAACACTGGAACCGTCAGGTAGGTGTGAGCATCAAATCATTGCAAGAACAACAAATATCGTAAATCAAGCGGTCAATTGGAATCAAAATCTTTATTCTTGTGGCTTTTAACTTTGTTGTCAGAATCAATGCAATCAAACAAAAAAGTCTCTGCTTTCGTATCCATAACAATAAAGTGATTTAATGTGAAGGAAACATCGCAAAGATCGCAATGCAAAAAGCGAATTCGTAGTAAAAAACCTATGATCCGAATCACCACGCACGACACGAGGAAATATCCCGGGGCAACTGATGTCGACCTTCATGAGGCTGATTCAAGTTTTCTTTGTGAAGAAACTGGAGTTCGACAATCGCTTTGTGGTCGAAGGAGGGTTGGTGTATCCGGCGGCCTTGTACATCCGGGCGATATTAAGGCCGGCGGTGGAGTAGGAGGCCGGTTTCGACTTGCTAACAAACGAAGCAGCAGAAGGAGTGAAAGAGAAGTCGTCGGTAAACTTTCGCGACGCAACGCCGGCGTTGCTCTCCAGCTTGACTTCGGTTTGAGTTTGGGCGGACTGCGCCAACGATCGTGGCGGAGTTTGATGATAAGGCGCCACCGCAGCGGCAGGCTTGTTGAAGCCGTACACTAGTGGCGAGCCGATGGATGTTTTGACGCCGTGAGGTGGCGCCACAGCACTAGTTGTCCATTCGTCTCGAATAATCTAAAAAGATGATGGGGTCGATATAGATCGGTGCATTAAGCGATCGGAAAGATACAAGATTTTTACTCGAACTAATTACGTGTATTCTGATTAATGAAAAAATTCAAAAAGGTGTTAAAATTAGGATAGTAGAAAGTTGCAGCCAATATGTGATCAAAGGTACACAATCCCTAATAAATAAAAAGTAATCGACATTTCTTCACCGAATTCAAGCATGGATAGTCGGATAAACGAGAGGTGCAAATCCATATATGGTCCCATTGAATAAAAAGATATTTGATTATCAAAGTAATACGCCACTACAACAACAATATAATTCGATCGGCCTACTTGAACTGTTAATTGCGATACAAGTGGAGCGAGACGATTGGTCACGTGAGCGAGAACCATTTGTTCGTTAGCATCGCGCCTCACTCGGACGCTGATTGAACCAATGAGCATCAAGCCGAAACTGTTGTTCGATTTGAACTCGTTACGATGTTTCGAAGTGAGCGAGATTGTCTGAAACCGCTCGTTACGTATCTCAAGAACGCCGTCTGAAAATAAAATCAGCGTCAGTCAAACGAACGCTCGGACAGTTCCAGAGTTAGCATTTGTGCTGACACCAGGGAGGCTTGGATTTCACCGCAGCGACAATCCCACAGACGTAATGTCGGATGTAAGTAGTGCAAATTTCTTACATGGCTTGACGTAGAAAAATTAAAAAGAAAAAGTTGAGGATGGTACAAGACGAAGCCGTTGCGACAATTGTCAAATTGTAAGGTGATTGTACAACGTGAAAGACTTTTCTCTACAAGCTTATTGATTTCGGCCAAATACTATAATAAACTGTTTAGTTTGGTCTTAATACGAAAGATCATGTTTTAAAGTAGTTTCAGAATTAAGACCATCATACTCGCGATTAAGAAGTGAATTTCAGCAATCAAACGAATCCGATGTCAAATTTATGCAAACTCAAACAAAAAAAGCCTAAAAAGCAATGAGACAACCAACTGCTAAAAAGTTTCTTAGCAAAACCACAAAACTTGCAGCAGACCAAGATGAACACTACGTAACAAAAAATACTCAAAACCACAGAATGCAGTTGCTAAGCACTTGGAAAAAGTTTCGTCTAAGTCAATTTGCTTCTGTCTGAAAGCATTTATCTGCAGTGGTGTCAAATTTTATCGTAGATGAGTCGAGAAATTCCGTTACAAGTTCTTATTAAAAAAATAGCAAAAGCTTTTGCCAACGAGAAGGAAATGAACTCACCCAAAGTCTGAGTCTCACTTAGTAACTTGTCAAGCTGAGCCAGAACATAAGGAGGAGTGGTGTTGAGTAAGACCTTGCCGCTGCACACGGCGATCGGCCACATTGTGTTGATGGTGCACAAGGCTAAGAGAAACGCAGCAGCTGTATCGGCCGAATAATACAGACTAAAAACAAAAAAAGTCACCCAACAGCTAACGGTTAAAACAACAAAGACGCACTCAATTTGAATCAAAAGATCAGTGAAGAGCAGGAGACACGCTCCAACGGTAGAAAGCAGAAAGAACGGGTCAACACGTGGTTGGAGAATACGTTTAAGTATCGGGATCAACGAGCAGAGTGGTTGGCTGATATCGGACATATGCTCCTGTATGATCGATGATGCAGATGCTAAAAAAATTAAAAACTTTTCAAGATAACACAAATTCTAATACGAGATTGATGTCTGCAAATATAAATCAAGAAACACCAAAAACAAGTCAAATGTGTAATATACAGTATATTGTTTTAATTACGCCGGCTTGGCGGTTTATCAGTTTCAGTCATGTGGATAATACATCCAAATGAGACCAAATTCAAAGATATTAACATGAAAGAAAATCCAATTATTTCAAGGTTCAACAACCTGTTAATATTTGTAAAGGCTTTTTCAGCAAGTGCAATGTTTATTTTTCTTCTTAATCAATAATTTCGTAGAAAAACGTTAAAGATATTACTATCTTTTGTATCTTTATTGGTCTGTAAATATCAACGTTCAGGTTTAGAAAGAAAACACCTTGACACGGATATAACATTCTTAATGTGCTTGGCAAAACCAATTTTAAACGCCACAGTTTCAAGATCAATGTTTAAGCAGTGATAAAAAAAATATTATGAAGGAAAAATCCAAAATTTTCACGGCAGAACATTACATCCTGTTGTAGTCGCTCTTATTTAATTAAAGGTCAACATAAAGTCATAGCGTTCTGACAAAGCCTAGCAAGGACGAAATAGATTTGAGTATGTTTTCTTTGCTGTTATATTTCGACCCTTTATAGTCATATATGATCAGGAATTTAAACTTGAGCCAAAAAAATTAATCGATCGTTGTTACTGCTGAACTTTGCCTTTATTAATAAAGTTGAATATTATCAAAGTTATTGAAGTTTGTAGCAAATTTTAGGTTAATACAGTAAAAAGTTAATTATCATCTTCACCTTCCGAAACGCACTGCAACGGCTTGTTCTTGATAGAAAATGCGATTAAAACATGAAAGAAAAAGCCGAGAAAAGCTCCTGGAATAAGTCTTCCAATTGCAATATCCGGTTGAGAGATAATTCTAAATAAAAAATTGATACAGTGCTATACGAGATATAACAGTAAAATATATAAAATATAGTGGTAAAATATAAAAATAACCTTAAGAATCAACCTTTTTGGACAATAAGAGAAGCAGTATTTTGGACAAATTAAGTAATACCAAAGCAATTTTGAAAAAGTTTATGTATTTTATTTTTTGTCTCAACAAATGTTAAAAAAATAAAAAAATTGGAGTAAAAAAAATCCTGAATTGTTTTAATTTAAATCTAATAGTAAAGCTGCTTTGAAAAACATGGCATGTCTCAGCCATGTAGCCTACATAATTAAATGGAAGGAAGATGAGTCAAGCTTTTTGAAATATTTGACCCCTGCAGTAAGCAATTTTTTTCTGTTGTTATGACTAACTTATTTCACATACTTGTACTTTTTTTTGCAAATATGATTTCTCAAGTAAGTTAAATTTTAGCAAAACAATAAAATGAATACAGGTATTAAATATGACATGAGGATATGCTTCAGAAAGATTAGCCAACAATTAATGAAAAGTGATTAAGTTTTTTTGTTCATATGAATTAAATCTTGTTACTAATTTCTTATTTCTAAGCATTTTATCATTATAATTACTAGAAAATAAATGTGTAAGTATAGCTTAATTTAGGTACCGTTTAAGTAAAAAAATTCTTTTACTTGTGTTTACAAAACGGTAGTAGCAAACGCCAAAAACAAATTGCTTTTTTTAACAATAAGTTTATTTTTCCAAAAAATTCGTGTAACATGATTTTTAGAGATGGATTTGGAAAACTTTATGGTTGCAATTACAAAGCAAACATAAAAAAACCACTGCAACTTTAAAATTTAATTCCAATTTTTCATCTTAAAACATATGCAGTTCGAGAAGATCGGCACAAAATATGCGAATAATGGCCGTCAGAAAATTAATCTATTCAAACAAATTAGTATTGCTGAATTAGCAGATTTCTGTTAGATAAATGTCAAATTAATAAGTAATTTCAAGTGATTTAGTAAAGAATGCTATTAATTTTATTATCACTACAATCACCTGAGAAAGCTTTCTTTTAATATAAAGACAGCCCCGAGTGCACTCAATACAACCGATGAAAAAACAAATAAAATTTCCGCTCTTTCTTGGCTAAATACTTGAATTCCATTGCTACTGTGATTTTTCTGGCGTGATGTAAACCACAGAGAAATCAAATATGTAAATAGAGTCATAAAATCAAACACAGTCAGGTACATAAACGCCCGTAAAGCTGCAATAAAATAATTAAGTTAGCACATATATTAGCACATATAAAGTAGTACATATAAAGTGTTATTTCAACATTAAATAACCTTGATGTAATTTGATGGCATAACATAAATCGATAGGATGTAGCGATATAACTATTTTTACATATATTTGGAACATCTATTGATTAAATGTATTACAGTTAATCGCAGTACATAGAAGATCAAAGGTCACGCACAGAACTTTTCAAGCCACATTGTAGCGAAAATAAATACAAAAAACAATCGATTTTAATACTTATACTTACATAAACTATTACTAGAAGAAGACCAAGAAAGTAGTGTCAAAAAAACAACAAAATTTAAAGTAATTAGGAAAAAGCAACGTCGGGCATTGTGTACGCTCAACATCGGTTTAACAGCATGTTGAAAATGTCCGTAAACTTTATTTTTGCGTTTTTGAAATGTGTGAATGGTACCCTAAAAACAAAAGGAGTTATTTATTTATTTATTTTATTTCTATATTTCTCCTCCTGACTTGCAGGAAAGCAACGGAAGTGTTAATACATAGGGTAAGCAATTACCCCGACCTGCTTCCGGAGATGCCAAGATATTGCTGTCCGCTTGTAATTTGATAGAGATACGTATGACTTTAATTTAGAACTGCTTGCCAAGACCACCAAGCAGGGGAAAGTGCCGTTAAGTGTCTTTTTCGCGGACACAACAGAATGGCGCAAGTAGGTTTTGTTTGTATCAGCTTACAAAAAGCATCAAGTTTGTATCAACTTTTAAGAACAATTTTATGTACGCATAACCAAAGGGATTTTGGTTATTGGCAAAAAACTGATTTTTCATACAATTCGGCTGCTATTTAGCTCCACTACAAGCCTTAAAACTGTTATTCGATATTCTACAAAGTTACAGAATCTTGTGTGAAATGTGTATATATATGTTTTTTTCATAAATAATCATGCTGTTTTTTTACTCTTAACATAGTCCGTATTATATATAAACGTGTGTTGTCATGGTTCTTACCCCAAGATGTATAAAGTATATGATACCGAATTTCGGTCATAAGCAGTTTAAAAGATATGAATTGAAAATCACCTTGCTACGTAATTTTGATAGGCTTTTGAACATTGAATAAAGTGACTTATTGCAAACAGAGTAAAGACATGATTGGTATCATCTCACGGCATCCACTTAAAATCATAAAATTAGTAGGCTACACATTAAATTGCATTTTTGTTTCTTATTTTTTCATTGGCTTTCTTGATCTAATTCTTTGACAAATCATACCATCTCTGTTATCATGTTATTGTGCAACAGATGCTGAAACTTCAGTTACCAATTTAACATGACGCTCCAACCTTCGGTTGTGGCAAAGATGGTTTAAAATTAATGGCTGGTGTCTGCATTGTTCAATCATAGCATCATCTAAATGTCTAACTGCTGGAGGCTGTTCAAAATCTATGCTATCCAGATTGACCAGTTGGTAATATGCTTTGGCCTTCACATTCAACTTTGGCAAAATAAATTTCCATACTGCTACTCTGGAACTGTTATTACTTTGAGATGAAGATGCCCATCTCGATATTTTATGATTTGACATTGATAATGACAATTTTTTCTTTTGCATTAAATTTTGTTGACAGCAATTCTGCACACACCTTTATCTTCATAACAAAGCATACCTAAAACTAGATTTTCTGGAGGGCAAAATATGCATTTCTCTGTAAAACTTCCTTTACTATTTTTGGAACTTGGCCTGCAGGAAATCTTTGCACTGCTTGCTCCATGTTAAAAAAATTATTAAATCCATCTGACACATCACTTTTGTGCTTTATTTCAAACCAAGTAGAAAAATAAAGCATCACACAAATTCAGTCATGATAGCAAGATTTTTTGGAGGTGTTTTTATGGAAGTATACAAACAAAGATGTGACATCCAAGAGTGAGCCATAGAGAATGAACAACCAAACCAACTTCAAGTAAACTTAAATCAGAATGAATTTCACCAAGAATAACAGCCCAGCAAATTCTGTATGCATAATATTGATCAGTACTTAAACCATTAATAATTTCATTGGATAACATTGGAAAATGTTGATTTAGAATGGATTTATTAGGTTGAGGAATATGTTCGTAGCATTTTTATCAAAGGTTTTTATTTAAACAAAAAGGAAAAGTTATGGCTATAAATTATTAAATTATGTATTTTCTGTTGCTGTTTACAACCTCCTCCCACCTCTCGACCAATTTGTTGATGCCGTTCTTCCAAAAATTTCCAGGTCTGGTATTGAAAAATTTGTTGAGCCAGTTAAGGTCCTCTTGATTATGGAAGGTAACGCCCCTCATATGGTTCGACAAAGAGCAGAAAAGATAGTAAGCTGTGGGTGCAAGGTTCAGAGAATATGGTGGATGCTGAAGAACCTCCCATTCGAGCTCTTGGAGTGCAGCTTTGATGACTTATGCAACATGAGGCCTGGCATTGTCATGAAGAAGTATGGTTTGGCCTTGTCGATGGGGTCTTTTCAGTTGAATAGCCTCATTCACGCGATGTAGCTGGGCTATATAGAGCTCCTTGTTGACTGTGGCATTCCTTTCAAGTATTTCCCAGTGCACCATGTCCTCCCAGTCCCATTAAACACAGATCATGATCTTTTTTGGATGAAGGTCAGGCTTAACTCTTGACTTTGACGTATCTCCAGAAGCTACCCATTCCTTTCTTTGCTTTATATTTATATATAGGCACCATTTCTCATCTCCTGTGACGATTCCATACAAAAAGCACTGTTTGTGACCACATGTTGCTTGATGGTGGGCAAGATGTTGAGGAGCAATTTGAAGTTGATTTTCCTTGTTGTTTTCGCTAAGCTCATGAGGCACCCAGACTCCCAATTTTTCGGCAAATCCCATTGAATGAAGATGATTGAGAATCATTTTTTGATTGCAGTTTTCAGCCAATTTATGACTTGTTTGGCAACTTTCCTTCTTCAAAAGTGCTTTAGATGAACTTGTTTAAAACAAAACTCTTTGTCATGTGTTTACTGCTTTTGATGGCTACACTACAAGTCCAGACAGTTTTGGTGAAACAATTGGAAAAAAGTGGGAGAATCTGTATCCACTTGGCCAATTGAAAAATTTAAACCCATTCCACACAGTGCAGTAGACAAATAACCCAATGTAATTGTCTCTTTAACAGCCTTTCTAAAGCAGTGTTTAACCAATTGGTGTGTCTTGTCATAGAAGCGCCACCACTGCCAAAAAAGGCAAGTTTTGGTTCAAGCTCTGTATCCTTGATTGCATTGTGTATGTGAAGAGCAAGAGTTTGGGCTTTGCCACTTGGCAGAGAAAAGTGGTCAAGAGAAAAACCTTCTGGCTCACCTACCATGACATTATGCTCTTCTAATGTGGTTTTTATGAAAGTTTTACCATTTTCGCCATTTATCAAAACCAAAGTTGCATCTTGTCTGCCATCAATATATATGCCATTGACCAGTTCAAAAAAATCTGTCTTTTTAAGCTTTGATTTCTTGCCTATATTTATTTCTTTGTCTTCTTATTTAATCTTTTCAATTAAAACGATTTGTCATATGGTGTCATAATTCCAGCATCTTGAAGTGCACTGTTTGCAATAGCAGCTCCAGCTCAATCAGACACTTAATACCTCTCACACATATGTGCTAAATTTCGCCACAGTTTTCAATTCTGGTTTGATTCTTCTAATGGTGTTAAATTCTCATATTCATTTGTGGTGTCTGATTGTACAGATTCTTGTTTCTGATGAGTATGGTGAATGATGTTGTGATGAAATTTTGCTAGGATCTGATGCTGAAAAACAACCTGAACTTGCAACTGGGTTTCTTTTCCTGTTTTTGTGCTGCTGGCCAAAAAAAATCTTATAAATCTGATGATTTTACTGTATCAAGACACTTTTGTTTGTGTTGGTCCTTTTGGTCTTCATAAAAAGAATAATCCCTGTCACTCATATGTAAATTGTCTTGTTTTTTCAATTCTCTTCTTCTTGATAGGTCCTGACAAAAAATATCAAAAAGTTTGTCCATATTAGCAATCAAATCTCTTTTTTTTGCAAAAATTTTTTATTTATTTATTTTTTTTGACCAATGGTCCAGCATGCTAAATTTTTTGATTAGATCCTGCAGCTGCTTAGCAATTGTTAAGGGATGGAGACAGTAAATATTACACCATAGCCATCTCTTTTCTAGCTCTTTTGCAACAATTCTAGCAGCTGACAGTCATAAAAAAGTTATCCTCATGTTACAACTGTTCAATAACTTGTCTTTTAGTTGGTAAAATACCTGTTGGAAAATCTGCAATACTTTTAAAAACTTGATAAGCGAGCAGGACCTTTGTTTTTCTGGTTTTTTTTTGCACAATGACTCTGTCGTAGCATTATACCAATTTATAAACCACTTTCTAAGTATCGACAGCTGTGCACTGGACTATATAACCTAATTACCTGCAATTAGAACATTGTCATGCAGCATTAATGATGTACCACACAAATGCTATTGCTGTAGTTTATTCAATTACTTATCAATATGACAAGAGTTAAAATTCTTTGCTAATTATCAATGAAATGTTAGAAATATCATGGGCCTATTTTTTGAAATTAAGTGATTAGACAAAAATTTCATCAGAAAATTATTGTCTGTGAGGGCAGTTTGAAAAATACTATTGCTATTGTATAGCCCAGGGGTTGAGAACCTATGGCTCAAGAGCCAGATGTGGCTCTTTTGTTGACAAGCATAAACTGACCTACTTTTTTAATGTAACAAAACAGAGCATTGATTTGGGATGAAATTAGACAAAGGTGAGATTGATTCAAGAGGAAGATTTTTTTTTAGAGAACATCTTGGTTTTGGAACAAAAAGTAGAAAATCAGAGACTGAATTCAAGTAATGACCTTCAAGTATGGCTCTCATGGAAATACATTTAAAAATATGAAGTTTTTATGACTCTCTTACCCAAAAAGGTTCCTGACCCCTGGTATAGTTTATAACTTTGACCACATAGTTTAACTGTTTGTGATTTTAACAGCTGCTAGCATAATAATAGTAGTTGCTGCAAACTTTTTTAAAAAGCTCTAAAAGTAAAACAGCATCATTATTTATAAAAACAGATATTCATTTCATAAAAAAATCTGTAACTTTGTAAAATATATGGAATAACAGTTTTAAGGCTTGTAGTGGAGCTAAATAGCAGCCCAATTGGATAAAAAATCAGTTTTTTGTCAATAACTAAAATCCCTTTGTAAGGCATAAAATTTTTCTTTCTTTTTGCAATATAATATACATAAGATTTAAATATAAACTTGATGCTTTGATACTTTAAACTTAGTTTGAGCTCTTAGCATCTCTACATCAAAAGTTATGACAATACTTGAAAATTTGACCTTTATACGATCTTTTTGAATCTGTTGCACAGCCAATAGTGAAAGCAACCAATCAAAACTGCATTAAAATATGGTTTTAGGTGTTTATGTAAGATTTTAGAACTACCACTTTTTTGATTTCAAAGTTTATTTTTGGCCCACCCTATTATACAGTCAGCCAAATTACCTTTTATGTTAAAAGACACATAAAATACTTTACTATTAAATTATTTACCATATGATAGGCAAAAAAAATTATATATACAAAATAGCCATTGTTTTTGAATAGTATATGCACATAATAAATGATTACAAAACTGAACATTGCAAGCAAATCTTTTTATTCCAAAAAATACAAAAATGGTTTTTTAATAACATTAATATAGTAATAGGCAGAAAAAGACCTGTTTTTTTAGGTTTATTTGGTTTTATGGTAAATGTAACTACTAATGCTATATCCAATATAGCATTAATATTTAAACCATATATCAATGTTTATGTGCATTTATCAGATGCAGGAACACTCACAATAAAAACTGCATACAACTCTTATTTGGCACCTATTGTCTGTTAATCTCTGTCAGGTGTTAGGTGATTGTAATTTTGTATCATCTTTCCAATAAAACAAGCTAATCTATCTTTACAGCTTTTTGACTGTTGAATCATCTTTACTTGTTAGGTTATTTTAATGTCGCACCATCTTTCAAAATAAAATAAGTTATTATGACCTCCACCACAGTAATTATCTTACTGTGTTTGCTAATTTTAAGAACAAAATAAATGATGAAAATGTGTTATTTTTGACAAAACAGAGCCTTGTAATTGCTTCAAGAGTGCAAGACTTATTACATGGAGCCTATTTACCTTGCAAGATGTGCATAATGTCAATTTTGTATTTAACAAGTTTCACATACTGTTTATAGTGGACAAATATTGCTGATCCTGACTTCTTTGTTTTATTAAAAATGTACTGTATTTAAAAAACACACCATCAAGCTTTTTTTTTGGGCAGGTTTTTCTGAGTGGGTTTTTTAATTGCCAGCACCGAATTCACAAAGTAAATTTTTTTATTAACATATTGCATGAAGTTCAAGTTAACTATTAGATGTATAACTAAGTTTTTGCCCTCTATCAAAAATAAAAAATATCAGATAACAAAGGATGAAATTAAAAAATGATTTTTAATCAAAGTAGTTTCCTTGTGCATCTATTGTTTTTTGCCATCTCTTAATCAAATTTTTAATTCCTCTTTTATAAAATTCTTTCTCTTTTTTCTCAAAGAAATTTTCTAAAAAAATTTTGACCTGGTCTTTCATTTTAAATTTTTTGCCATCTAGAAAATGAGATAAAGATGGACAAAGATGATAATCACTAAGAGCAAGATCTGGAGAGTAAGGAGGATGGGTGAATACCTTTTATTTGAACTCCTTGAGTAAATTTTTAACTTTTTTGGCCACATGTGGCCAGGCATTATCATGAAAGCAACTTTGTTTTGAGAGTGTAAAACTATATTTCTGAAAAAAAATTTATCTCTGTTCATGAAGTGTCGATTCTTTTATAAATTTTAATCTGAAAAAAACAATGAAAAAATTTAATAACACTTATGCAAGGTACTAAAAACTTCATTCAGTTAGAAAAAACGTTTGTAAATTTTCAGATTCATTTGAAACTATCAGAGGGCAAAAACTTAGTTATACACCTAATAAAATGTAAAAATTAGGTAGCAATACATTAAAAGCTATCACAGTTACGGTAATTATTGTGTTAGCTATCTTAAAATCTAAACACTGTGTTTGTTCATCAGTACTGAAATTCACATTCTTCTAACCAACTAAGCCAAATCGATGTATACAATTAAAATTTGTTTATAAACCAAAAATTTAGTATGGCAATGATTTGGTTGGTTAATTTTGCTTTTGCAATTTTTTTCCATTTTGATTTGTTTTTGTTTTTATATTAATAACCTTACTACAGTTAAAATTTCTGATGGTAGCTGGACAAAAATTGTTTGATTTACTTTTTATAACATAACTTTTCATACCTTCATTTTTCATTTTAAAAGTACTATGAGTCTGTTATTATTTAATGCAACACTATTTCTCAAACCTAATAGGATGGATTAAAGAATTCTAAAATGAATAAATTGCATTCATTATTTGCTGCATATTTATAAATAATGACAGTGCAGAAAGATTAGAAATGTGTGTATTTACTATGAAAAAAGAAAACTCCCTGAACATTTTTTGGAAAAATTAAAATTGATCAAAATCCCATATTTTTCAGTCCAAAGCTGATAAAAAGTTGGTTATTTGGTTAATAGCTCAAACATATCTGAATAATCAAGTTTTCCTGCCAGAGTGGGCTATGAGAATAACAAAATTCCAAATTATTATCAAATTAACTTCACTACACAAACTTTCATAAGTTGTTTACATTGATTTATTGTTAAAATTAGCACCAACTTTCCTCTTAGAGCCTATATCACTTAGTCATTTTGAATTGTTCAGCTATCAAATGATTTCCAACTAACTGCATATTATAGCATATGGGATATTTTGCTTATTTTGACTCTCCCAAAAATGTTTGGAAGTGTGTCTCTCTTATAGTAAAAGCACATGTATCTAACCTTTTTAAATTGTCATAGAGCTTAATCATACAGCAGAAAAAGCAGTAAATTCATTTTAAAAATTATTAATTTTTTACTCCACTCACAAATCTATCCATTAAAAAAAGGATATTTCTGGCAATCAAGCAATTGCAACAAACCATTTTGATAGTAAAATTTTTAAGTTACAATTTCATGACTTCAATTTTTAAAGCTATATAATTTTTTTAGCCACTGGAGTCCAAGTGAAAATGACAATATTAAAAAGAAAATAATGTGAAAATTTAACATATTTTTAAAATCAAAAAAATCTTGCCAGCCATAATAAATATAAGACAAAAAACTTCACTTTAAATTGCAGCTTATCTTTCCCCTAAAAGTTAAATTAAGAACAAATACAAAAAAATTGTTGATTAAAAATCAAAGTGTTTTAAGAGAAGTTGAACAATTTGTTGAGAATATGAAGTTAAAACAGGAGCCACAATTTATTATTTAAAATACCAAGTTCAACTGCATTGTTCAATTTAATATCTGTTTGCACAATAGCATTTCTATCCCAAAAAAAAGAACTTAATGTGGAAGCAGAAGCAAAGAGAATGGAGGAAATAACTAAATAAACCACCTTTACTTTCTATGAACACAAGGTTCTTTTCAAGAAGTCACCTTAAGCAATTTTTGTTCATGAAATAACCCAGATCCCTTGTGTTTACTGTTACTTTTTTGTGAGATCCTTTTCTTCTTAATTTCTTTTTTTATTCCATCCTGGTGTTGTAAGGAGATTCTGGATTAGTTTTTCCAAAAAAATTGCTTATGGTGACTTTTCAAAAAGACCAAAATACAATACCCATACCATGAAAGTAAAAAGAAAATATAGACAAAAAAATCTACAAACTGCTGTTAGTCCAATCAAAATTAAATTGGTTAGTTTATGCACACTATTAAAAGAAATTAAAGTAATAGTATCATATTACTATTAAAGATAAAACTTTCGTATGAATGAAAAAATGACTAACAGGTCTTTAAAAAACTTTCTTTACATTACAATAAAAAAATGCAAAAAAACATATTGAAAAATGTGATTACATAAAACTGTCAACATTAAACTAAGAAAGTAAACACACAATTAAGTTACATATGCAAAATGCATAGTTTTTGAATCTAAAAAACATTTACAACTTTATTTATTTTATCAGAAAACTAGTTACTTTAATAAACTGTTTATAATGTATAAATAAAGCAAACATTAATGTTAAAATCAAATGCAGTTCACTTTAATTCACTTTACTTTTATAAAAGCAAGTTAATCTTAAGTTACAATTAAACAGTATGCCAAAAAAGTTAGATCATTTCATTACATATTATAACTTTACCGTTAATGCAGGTTTTCGACTAGCATTTCCAGATAAATCAAAATCTAAAAAAAAAATTTTAAGAGTAAAACATTCAGAAACATACGATAACCAAAAATAATCAACTTTAGTACATTGGTAAAAATATATAAACATTTAAAGTTTGAAGTTTAAAATTTTAAATGAAAACTATTAATGGCAATACAAATTTTATGAAATATAGCATAATAAAAATTATTATGGATACTTTAACACTAATATAAACTAACCAAGTTCTGGATCCAGATTAATAGATGTATAAGATGATTCACTTGGTTTATTGATCACTCTACCATTTGAAGTGTCATGATTACCACTGCTATAATAATCCATTTTGCTTTGCAAATAAAAATCCTGCTAATATGATTGTGACAGCATAACAAAGTCAGCACCAACAAACATACACATGAAACACTAGCCAATAAATTGATCTGGCAACTAGAACTAAGTAGAAAAAAATAAATAAAGGTTTAATCTATTAAGACAATTAACATCTTAGTAAAGAAAATAATCATGACTTAGAACTTACCGCACTTCGGATATTTTTATATATACATGTTTATTTATTTCATTTTTTATTCTCGATTGCTATTATATAGTTCAAACAAAAAATCTCAAATATTACCAAAGATCAAAAAAAGGAAGCAGCAGCAATAATGTCAGACATTAAAACATGCATAAGTTAATTAAAAAGTGCAAGTACAAAAGGGTAGAAAGCATGGCTGCAACATTTTGATCAGTTAAAATATATAAGAAATTAGAAAGGAAAAAAGAATTTAATATCACTAAGAAAACTAATCAAACAAATTAGAAAATTGTATAACCAGTGCATGATTAATCTGCGTAATGATGATGGGTGGCACAGCTAGTCAAATAGGAATTTAGCTCAACTGAACAAGGGTTTGTTAATAATAAATTGTAGAAAAGGTCAAATACCACAGTCCGAAAAAAAACATACGAAAATACGCTGATACCATATATTACCGATAACAAAAAACTCTAGACTAAAAAGTAATCAAGTTTATTTAACTTTAGCCGCTCACAACATCTTTTAAAATACATCAAAAAACACTTTTGGCCATACTTGGTGAAAATATACAACTTTGACAGGTCAAAGACCATTGCATTTTTATAGTTGACTAGACGACCGTATGGTCATTTCGCTGTCTTCCTTTGAGAATTTTTTTGTGACATTTATATATTGATGTATTTTTCGTCTAAAGCACAAGAAGAAGCACAAAACAATAAACTGAACTGAACTAAGCAATTCAAATTGAATTGAAACTATTCTCACTGTTGCACCAGGAGTCACACAGTGCAAAGTTCCTATTTCCTCTACCATATCTATTGTATTTATGTTCCTAGTTCCTACCAATAGATACTTTGAATTAAAAAATACATATGAAAAGGAACTTTTGTAGTGAACCTAAATTATTTGAAAAAGAAATAAAATTAAAACCGTAGCGTTTAAATTAGAACAGCAATGGGACTGAAAATACGCTTTTAGCTATTTTCAGAAATATTTTAACTTTATTTATATATACATTTATTTATTTGAATCAGACCCAAAGTACATAAAAAAGCATAAAAAACACACAACAGAAAAAATAACAAAACAGGCTGGAAGTAAAAATAAAACATTTAATTTTTATCAATAATTAAAAACAATGTTTATAATGGTCACTCTTCAAGAAGAAATCGCTATACACAGTATAGTTGACGCAGCCTATATATTTCTAGAAAGGCAGCAAGCATCATTATATAAACTGATAAATAAGTTTTCCTCCTTAGTGCATCAAAAGTGGGAATATTTGTTTTTATATGCAGTTCTCTCGCAGCAACTTTACGTTTGAGCCTATGAATTAATTAAAAACAATCATTGTATGCAACTCGTAGGTGATTAAATAAAGAGCATAAATATTTAGACCATTAATAAATAGCTTAAAATGAAGTACAGTTATAATCAGTGGCTTTCATTAATGGTGGGGCCAGCAAAACAATTATTGAAATGTCAAAAAGTTCCATTCATAGACTACCTAAATTTAAAGGCGGGGTAAATAAATTTTTAACAAAAAATACAATATTCAACACTAACCTTTATTTATTTTTTTATTTTTATTTTTTTTTTATTTTTATTTCTATATTTATCCTCCTGACTCGCAGGAAAGCGACGGAGGCGCTATACATAGGGTAAGCAATTACCCCGACCTGCTTCCGGAGGTGCCAAGCTATTGCTGTCCGCTAGTAATTTAGTATAGATATGACTGGAATTTAGAACTGCTTGTCAAGACCACCAAGCAGGGGAAAGTGCCGTAAAGTGTCTTTCCCAAGGACACAACAGAATGGCGCAAGTGGGTTTTGAACCAAGACAATGCTGATCATCAGTCCGGTGCTTTAACCACTCGACCACGCTGCCGACTTTGTACAAGTAGTCAGCTCTTCGGCCCTTTATCTGCGCGAAAATGTTGATGACTTTGTTGTTGTAATCTCTGATTTTGCTAATATACTCCTTGTGTATCGACAGGTAAGCGTGGCTGTTCAGTCTGACTTGCAACGTGGTGTTTCGAAGAAACGTTTTTATTTGCTTCATTGTGCTGAAGCTTCTCTCTGAGTCATCAGTTGAAATTGGTGTCACGAGAACAATTTTGAGCAGTTTAGAGACTTCAGAAAATGTTTCATCAAGTCAATTTTCATTTATGAATTATAATAGCTCGCTGATATTGGAAATTCCACTAAAATTATCATTTGCATACAAAATGGACAATTCACACTTCAGTTTATCTTTATTAAGCATTGTGTAATTCGAAGCAATTTCTTTAGCATAATTGTCGGGAAAAGAGTTTCTGTAAAGCTCAAATTCAGCTGGATTTACTATGAAAAATGAACAAAATCCAAACATCCGAAGTTCTTTTTAACTTTCTCTGTGATTGTATCACATGCTTTCGTTAGACATGACTGCAATTGCAAATGAGAAACAGATGCATGAGTTGCAGCTCTTCTGGGCCTCTTTGCTTGCTAGGATGTTATATATTTTGTTATTGCTTCTGATTGTTTACTGATTCAAATATTTGACCACATTTTCACGCAAGTGATTAACAGCTGTAACAAAAAACTTAAAAGCTTCTTCAGAAGTTATGCCGTTTAATTTTTTTGACCAGGGTGGTCCAACGTCTTCACTTTTGCGGGCCACTTTTCAAATTTGTTCGAGCTTGCGAGCCTCAGGTGGCTAGAAATTATTGGAAATCATCGTGTTCTCTAAAAAAAAAAAAAAAAGGTCTTCACTTGGAATCGATCTCCAGTTTTCCTATTTTTGTCCCAAAATCATAATGTTCTCTGGACACAAAAAAGCCTTCGCTTGGAATCGGTCTCAACGCTAGACTCTGTTCCATAAGCTCACCATGCCTTGTTATAGAAGGTTGCCGCTGCTTGTGATAGACAAGACTTAAACTGTGCAAAAGGCCGCATGGGGCCGGCGGGCCTGTAGTTGGACCACTCTGTTTTAGACTGTAAGATTCCCAAAAGTACACTAACGTGTTTGAACAAATCATCAAAAAATTCTACAAAGAAAATAAATTCTTTATCTTCCAAAAGTTTCGTGAATTCAATCGATTCACAAAAACTCTTCTGATCCCAACCTTCTCCATTTTGAATGCTGGTAAAGCACTCTAAAATTTTCTCCCTGTTGCTACGTACTGCATAGATTATTCCAGATATATAATTCCAGCGTGTCTCACATACTCTCTTTATCTGAGCGGAACAGAATTTCTTGAGCTGACTAATGCACTTTAGTGAAATAATGAAAAACACTCCAATTCCATTAAAACTTGAAAAAAACAGCTTAAGCCTTTTGTTGCAAGAAGCCATTTTCTTTATGATCTGATTCAGTTGGTGAGCGTAGCAGTGAACGTAATGAGTGTGTGGGAAAAAGTTTTTCATTTGAACTTGGACTCCATTTATGGAACCCCTCATTACTGCCGCGCCATCATATGCCTGAGCAATAAGCTTGCTTTCCAAATTAAGCGAACCAAGACTTTCATTCAATACCTGAGTAAATCCATTAGCTGTTCTATCTTGAAGCTCAGCAAACTTAAGAAATCTTTCGACAAGTTCAAAGTCCTTCACAAAACGCACTATAATCCCAAATTGAGATTTGCATGAAATATCTGTAGTTTCATCTGCCTGCACAGACACGTAACTAGAATTTTTAATTTCCCTTGTTATTTCTTCAGTATATAGCCTACTTTAAGCATGCATGACAAAAGATCATTTTGTACAGATTTCAATGTACTTTTTACCACATTATATTTTTCAAGATGATCACGAAATGCACCGTCCAAATCTGCCGTGTACATTACAAGATCAAGAAAAACACCTCGGTTAGCAGACCCTTCCACTTCATCATGTCCTCTTAGCGGTAATTCATGAAAGTCACAAAGTTTTATGCAGTTAATAATCCTGTTCAAAGCGTGCCTATTTCTGTCAACTAATTCGTTATGTTTAATTATGCTTCGACGATAGCCAGCATCAATTGAAGATAATATATTGACTTTTCCAAACATTTGTGATGAAACAAAATTGTTTATATGAGCCTTACTTCATTCGTGCTCAGAAATTCGTTCAGACAAGTGTTTTAAGTCGTTGCAACCTTTATTTGTCCATAAACTCTCACCTTCAAATAAGAGACACCAAAAGCAGAATAAGCTCTTTTTTTCATCGCAGGCCGTAAGCCTCGATTTGTCATCAAACCACGTCGATAAAAATGTCCTCAATTTCCTACCATCTTTCTGGAAGATACTGATGTCACGTGGTTAATATGGACCTAGTCTTTTAATTTCTAGTTGTTCCTCATGTTTTAAATTTTTAAATGGATTTTTCAATAAATTATTAACTTTACTCATGGTGAGAGGTGTTGAATCACAAATGCAAACCATGCAAAACGTAACGTCTAAGCTCAATAATTACGAGAAAACAAACCACAATGTAGTATTCGCTAGTGAGCAATTTGACACCACTTACTGGAATAGCTTGTTTAAAGTTAAATTATTTTGATCTGGAAATACAAAAATCACACTAAATATAAATAAACTAAGTCTGTTATTCATAAATGAAAATGAACATAACTGATAAACAACCACATGTGCTGAGAAGCAGAAACTGCTGTCTCACAAAAGAATGCATGACATCACCCAATATCAATTAAATAACAACTAATTCTCCAAGGCTGCACACGGGCAGGCGCAGCCGCAGCTAACGTCCGCTTATAAGTTACGATTGCTGTTTGGGCCAGACATCGCTGGCCCCAATTTTGTGCTATTGACTTGCATAGTAAAATCTCGCGAAGCGCAGCGCGTGAGTTGGTTGGCTTTAGGTGTAAATATATAGGAGTAAACGGGCCAAAATATGTGGGCCCCTCTGCATCGTTTTGAAGAAACTTCAGGGAATATTTGAAAATATTTCTCGTTGTTTTTCGGTTAACTGTTATCTTGGCATGCATGTAAACATTTTGATATTTAATATAGGGTTTCTCTTTAGAAATTTACATATTATTAATCAAATTTTTAGTGGGGCCCGGCCCCTCTGGCCCCTATGTACGAGCCACCACTAGAGATAATTAAAGAGTATATTTTTTACAGTAAGAGAACATTTTGAAAAGTTTGCTTTTAGTTGATATAATTTTTCACATATTTAAGATTACTATGAAGAAAAAACTCAGATATTTTACATTATTTTAAAATTTTATTACATTATTGCAAAGACGAACTTTTGGAACATTTGAAAGCAAAAAATATTCAGGCAAAAATAATACTCTAACTGATTTACTACAATTAAATGTAATATTATGTTTAACAGCATAGTTACTACGCACATTAATTGATTCCGAAACAAAATTGGTTTATTACATTTAGGTGTATGAACTGTCATACAAGTTTCCCACCGGTTTAGATTCACCATTCAACCTGACTTAGTTATGAGTCAGTTTTGTTGAAATTCTGTTTGGATCTTCGCCTTAGTGAAAAGAAAAAGGTTGTGGCAGATCATAGTGAGTGGTATAGTTGCCGACCCACGACCCCTATATTTAGAAAATGATACAAACCAAAAAAAGCGTTCTCTAAAAAAACGTTCCTTAATTTTTTGTTAAGTTGCATCCCAGCACAATCTTGAGTAACCTCAGACGATCAACTTGATATGCAATTTGAGATAACCTAATGTAGGCTATTGCTTTTTGAATTGATTAATCTCACAACTATAGGCTATAGGCAAGGACCTAGTCTGCTAGAAAATTTTGGTGGGACAATTTTGTGTGACTACGACATGTTCAATATTTGATTACTAATAAATTCAGTGCGAGATTAAGCAGCCTGGAGCCTATAGGCAGTCAAACTTTTAGGGCCCCGGAAATTTTTCTCTATTTTTCTTCATTCGATTTCACTATTTTTCTCCCAAAATCATGGTGGTCTCTAAAAAAAAAAGGTCTTCGCTTCAATTCGTCTCCGATTTCACCATTTTTCTCTCAATATTATGGTGGTCTCTAAAAAAAAAAAAAGTCTTCACTTCAATTCGTCTCCGATTTCATTATTTTTCTCTCAAAATCATGATAATCTCTAAAAAACAAGGTATTCACCTTGAATGGATCTTCTATTTACCACTTTTCGTCCCAATTAAATGATAATCTCTGAAAAAACATCTGCAGCAAACTCAAACAATAAGGACAATGTCCTTGAGTTTGCCATAAATTTGACAAAAGGTATTTTATCCCCCCCTTCCCAAATATTGGAGGGGACATGTCCCCCCGTCCCCCCTTAAAATATGTCCCTGGCTATAGGCCTAAATATAGGCTTCGTTATAATTTTTGGTATTTATCACAAAGGCAAACTTTAGTCATATGTTAACGTTAGTTAGTTAATTTTCCATGCCCTACGCTTTTCGTCTTCCACACACAGCCGTTTCCATTCTTTATTAAATAATCACTTTCTGCTAATATGGAGCAACTTTGGACCGGTATTAAGTTCCTTTTGTATGAATGAATGAATGAATGAACAAATTTATTTTGTTCCAAAAGTTCCGCAAAAAAATTTTCTTTTTATTTTTACTCAAGTCAATATCCAAGCATGGTCCGAGTCATTAAAGTTGGTTTGAGGAACAAAGTCGTGTCCGAGTTTTTTTGTGGTAAAGATTCAAATTTAATCCTAGACCTTTTAAAATTTTTTTTTTTGAGTCAAGTTTGGCTAAACAGCAATATCTTGACATCTCGAAAGCAGATCGGGGTAATCGCTTAAAATGTTGTTATAAGTAAAATGCTTCCGACGTTTTCCGGCGAGTTAGGAGAAGAATAGCAATGATAATAATAAATGTGGACAAGGATCCCTCATTTCTCCATCTGTACTTTCTAGTAATACCACTCTGCATGTTGACAAACTGTTCATATAAGCAGTAGATACCCACAAAAAACTAATCGACAAATTTTTACTTTAACAACCTTTGTTTTAAATTTTGTTTGTTGTTGTTTGTCCAATGTTTTTGCAGTTATCGCTGCGGCAAGGATAAAAATGTTTATAGCTTTTAATATCAACTTAAAAAGAATGTTTTGAAAAGAATCACGCAGTTTTACTTCTGATTTCGTTTTTTCATGTGTTCGTGATTGATATATATCATAAATTTATGACCCTCTTAAAAAAAATCCCAAATTTGCGACTGGCTACGTGCGTTCTACAACTTCTCGTTTGTAGAAACAGAGCGGCAAAATGAATAGCAGGTAACAGGTTGAAACGCTTCTTTGTTTGCATTGAGCCACAAAGCCTTGCTTAACAAATTATAAAAAAATAAAAAGTCGTGGTTAAGTCAACTGATTGGTCGAATGAAAAATCAATAAATGTTTTAAAAACTGATTACCAAATATGACGTCGTCGTCATCATTTGAAGGGCATCCACTCCAGGTCAGACACAAACAGGACTGGGGCCGAGGGTTTATCCTTTTACTACCCCAGACTGCTGAACTGCCTGAATCAGATGCTGGCAGTGATGTCATTAAGCCAGCATCGAGTTTCGTCATCCAAAACCGTCAGACCTCGTGCTCCATGTGGTGCCCGATGTATAGGGCACGCTGTTAGTACATGGTATGCGGTTTGCTCAGAGGCGCCGCACTCGCAATTCGGTGAAGGAGCGAGACCCTATTTGTGCATGGACGAATGGAATCGCCCAACACCAGTCCGCAGGAGGTTGAGCTTAACCCAACTGCTCGGGGTAAGCCCATCCCAACAGGCCTGGCACCGGTCCGGGGCACAAAATCACGGAGCCTGGAAGCATTTTCACAGTACTCCGTTTTCCATTTCTGATTTGTCCATTCAGAAGCGTGGAAGCCAAGTATGGCAAGGTTGTTGAAAAGATTCCCCGCAGCTGGCACAAACGGGCGTCTGGATCTTAGTCTCACTTGGCGAGTATCTGAGGACCCACTTAAAAGACCATACGAAATATGATCGGGGCCCAGAGATCCACGGTGAGCCAAGGAGAGTGTCGCTCCCAGTCGGCGAAGCTCAGCTGGCTGGATGCCTGAGAGTACAGGTAGGTGATCCGTTGGAGTGGGACGCAGGCATCCAGTAACTATGGCAAGGCGTCATTCAAGACACTGTCAATGAGGCGAATGTGAGCACTGGTACACCAGACTGGCGCACAGTACTCAGCTGTTGAGTAGACTAGAGATAAGGTGGCTAAGAGCAGGCTGGGTTCCGACGCGGGAAGTCAACCGTTGATCAAGTTGTTCTGCTAACCCAGAACATCGAGGATTCTTTCGAGGCTAAAAAGAAGGCCGGTGCCGTATTTATCGATCTGACAGCTGCTTATGACACTGTCTGGCACCGTGACCTTACCTGCAAGCTGCTGAGACTACTTCCGGATAAGCACATGGTCAAAATGATTATGGAGCTTGTCCGAAATCGAAGTTTCACCATTACCACCGGTGACAGCAAGCAAAGCAGGCTACGCCGTCTTAAAAACGGCGTTCCTCAGGGATCGGTGTTAGCTCCCCTCCTATTTAACATCTATACGTACGATCTTCCTTCCATGATTTCCAGAAAGTTTGCTTATGCTGATGATCTAGCGTTGTTGCATTCTTCTGGAAACTGGAAGGACTTGGAGGGGTCTTTAAGCCAAGACATGTCTACACTTTTAGCGTATCTCCAGACTTGGAGGTTGAAGCTCAGTCACACTAAGACGGTGACGGCAGCCTTTTACTTAAATAACCGAGAGACCAAACGTGAGGTAAAGGTCTACAACAATGGTAGACTTTTACCGTTCTGTCCAACCCCTACTTATCTTGGGGTAAAACTGGACAGATCGCTCACGTTTCGTCACCATTTAGTGGCATTGCGCAAAAAACTATCCTCGCGCGTCACACCGTTGAAGTAACTCGTGAGCTCGGGATGGGGTGCTGGTACTAAAACACCAAATATGACAAGAATAGCGGTCACCCAATTGGAAATCGTGAGCCCAAAAGTACGTTTAGGAGAGTCTCTACCCTGGATGATTTACTTCTAAATAGCAGTATCTGGACTTGTAACGAATTTTTCGCAGCGATCAACATGAGGCCAACGATAAAGACAATCTTGTTGACAAAAAATCTCATACTACCAATTTCCTAATTTTAAGATAAAAATTCTTAAATGCAACATATAAAACAAATTTTTAAAATATTAATTAAAAAAGCTAAGTTCAAATCTGATATCAGCCAAATACGCAAACTGTATGTAAATAATTAAATATTGCACTCCTGCTACCAAAATTTACTATTTGCTGCTACAACATATGTAAAGTACTGCAGAATAATTCTTTTCAAACGAACAGAGTTTGAATCTTTGGCTTGCAGAGTCGAAAAAAAAGTACGCTAATATGCATTAAACCATGGTGACTGACTGGCTTAGGCCACTTCATCAAATTACTTTACAGCACTACTAAATCAAAAATAAATACCAAATCAACACATTTAAAAATTATTTAGATGCATTAAATCATTGGTAGCAATTTGATCGAGACACATTGTATGTTGGCCGCTGGCTCCAATGTTACACAAAAGCATCAGGTGGCGATATAAAAAAGATAAAAAACGAATTAAGTTGTTGCTTTTTTCCAATTATATTATGTATTTTTTGTACTGCTCTAATGGCGCAAATTCATTCATTTTTCTTCATAAATGTTTGATCTACAATTAGAAAACGAATAAAAATTCCTTTTAGAACGACGTTTATCGCACATTACTTTATTGACGCGGGGAAATAATATTCCCTTTGTCAAATCCCACGAACACAATTTTATTGAAAAATTTTCTTTGGTTTAGTTCACTTAAAATGTTTGTCGGGACTGTTTTTGACAAAGTTCTGCAAATATCTTCTGTCACACTTCATTCACAACTAAATCTTAGCCGAATAAATCTATAGTTAATTTTCTGTCATTTTCAGTGGTTTTAAATTTTATTTATTTATTTTTTATTTTATCTCTATATTTATCCTCCTGACAAGCAGGAAAGCGACGGAGGCGCTAATGCATAGGGTAAGCAATTACCCCGACCTGCTTCCGGAAATACCTAGATATTGCTGTCCGCTTGTAATTTAATAGAGATTTAGAACTGCTTGCCAGAACCACCAAGCAGGGGAAAGTGCCGTAAAGTGTCTTTCCCAAGGACACAACAGAATGGCGCGAGTGGGTTTTGAACAGAGACTGTGTTGGTCACGAGCCCGGCGCTTTAATCACTCGACCACGCTGCCGACATTTTAGTATGACGTAATCTTTTCATATCAGGTAATAATTGTATAGTCGGTAAACTTCACTTAATTTACTTTATTTAAAGCTGTTTTGTCATTGTTTTAATTGTTTGTTTTATCAATTATAATCTTAAGCACGTGTCAAGCAGATTAAGAACACGTGACCTTTAGCCTCTAAGATCTTTTTTCTCTCTCGATTATCCTACAATCACTAATGCAATTTTTTTATTTAACACGAAGACTTGTAATTAGTTAATCCGTTCGCCGTCGCAATTCTCTGATTGGCTGTTTTTGGTAAACGCGAACTATGACCAATGGTAAACTCTATTTTAATCTTTAGTTTTAACTTTCTCGTAATTTCTACCGTAATCGGGCGTCACGTAACATGATCTGATACAAGGAGAATTTTGTTTTCATTCTTTCCTGTCATTGCAGATTTAAGTAGTTGAGTTGTTTGTGCTTTGTTGATGTGTGACTGCAGTTGTTCTATAGAGAGATAAAATTATTGAGGTTTCGTAGCAGACAAATCAACATTAGCCATAGGGGCGCTAATTCATTCTTTTAGCTCGCTAGCACAAAGTTGTTGAAGTGGTTATTCGCAGCTGTGGCGCTGGAATTGTTTTGAAATTTTGTAAAGTTTAAAAGTCAAGTTTTTTGTGAATCGATTAAGTTTTGTTAAATTTGTAAATAAATTTTTTATAGTAAAAAACAGTGGTTTCTTTCTATATGCGGAGAGAACTTTTCCCAGGAATCAATTCGAACTAGCTATAACTAACTGTATTACGAACTTCTGTCTCGTGGCAAACTACTTTTTGAAACGGAATAAATAAAAAAATAGACACAGTTTTACTTCAGCTCAGGTATTTGGGTTACCTAGTCCAATTGGTCCTTTTGAATCCCCCTGTAAAGATTGTGACATTTTCCAACAATACACCCAACGTTAAATAATTCTGCTGTTCGTTTCCATAAACCTTCACGATTAATAGCGTTAAAAAATTCGTTTGAATTTTCTGGGATCAAAAAATCAGATGAACACTTAGTATTAGCCACAGAAACTTGTTTACATTGATCACATCTAATCTTTCGTATCAATGATTTACAACAGGAGCCTGCGCCATGCTACAGTATACTACAGATCACTCATCTTTGTCAGTGCAATTTTAAACTACAAGTCACCATAGACCGATCCGGATTAACCAGTCCTTCCTTCTTTATCTTCTGCATTGCGTGCTGCTTCGGCAATCTGGTCAATTTGTTTTACGGAAATGCGAGAATACTTTAATAATGAAAGGGTTTTTAACCTTCAATCGTTTTCCAACAACTACGTCACTTCAAGATCAACATTGATAAATATTGAAACTTAATAAAAGAGGTTAAGGTAACAAATACAACAAATTAACTTTAATCTCAGTTTAATGCAGCAAATATCCTTGTCTTGGAAGTTCTGATATTTTTGCAAAAGATTATTAACATTTTCGATTTTATTGGCATTTAAAAAAATATCATTTTGTTCCTCCAGCCTTGTTGTTGCATTTTTACGTCAAGAAGAATATGTAGCGACACCTAAATGAGCGGGAGATGCTTTTTATGTTTCTTAAGCAGGCAAATCGTTAAAATTAGAAGAATGTGTATCGACTTTCAACCTTTTTTCACTAATTTTATTATTTCTTTTCTTTTGCGTCTGTTCTGTAGATCAGCAGAATCAATAACAAAATTGTCTTCCTTAAAATGAAAGAAACAAATTCTTGAATGCTTTGATGGTTTGAAATCTTTTCTTGTAATCCCTTTAACCAATGCTGAAGAAGTTTTCATTATTAAATGGAAAGAATGAAGTATGATATTAGAATCCATGTTTTCTCCGGCGTAACCCAAAGGACAGTTAATGGCTGCGCCTCAGCCAACCATGGTACATAAATATGCTTATTTTCTAATTATAGCATAAATAAAAAATATCAAAATGAAGATATATTAATACTGCGATTAACGCTAACAAATAAAAATAATATAGATAATAAAGTAATCATAATATCTGTTATAGTAAAATAGAATTAGGTTAATCACATAAATATATTTAAGGAATTTTTGCAACAAAAAAACAACGTGTTAATGTGATAGCATTGACAAAACACTTTTATGCTATACATCTTACCTATTCTTATTTTTGATCAGTTAAAAATATTTTTCACTTGATTTCATAATATATTTTTTTTATAAAGTTTAACAGAGTTTTATTTCACTCAGTTATTTGTCTTTGCTGCAACTCGCCATAAATTAAATGACGTAACTGCTGCAGCTGCTCACTAAATCGTCATGTTTGTCAACTAGTAATTTACTTTGTTTGTCGAGAGTTGCCGCTATCGCGCTTTTTCTTCTCTCGGCCTCATTTTGGTCGGCAATAGCTTTGATTTTCGCTTCGTTTCCAGTACAGATACAACTATTTCGAAATTCATGCCTGGATATCACTTTAATACGGAATATTGCATTTAAAAAACAACGGGATTAGATGGGTTTAGTTTCGTTTTGAACAGACGGCCCAAAATTTGCCGGACTCTCTAGTTCAAAACAGTACGTCTGCTCATCTTCAAATTTATGTTATAGCCAAACAAGACGCAAAAAGTTTGGGCAAAATTAGATGTTTTCGGGCACCGACAATCAGGGCATGCTGTGGAGTGGAATGAAATAGAAATTTTCCATATTCCATATCCTTCGAAATCTTCCAATTCATTCCATTCCATACTCAAAAATCTTCCATTTCATTCCATTCCATACTCAAAAATCTTGCATTTCATTCCATTCCATGTGTTTTCCATACTTTGTAGGCTATTATATCAAAAGCCCTAAATTTCATACTGTGTAAATTTTTATAAGTCTACTTTAGGAGTGGGCAAACTTTTTAGCTCGAGGACCTTATGGAAAATTGAGTGTATTTGAGGGCTGCACTATAGTGATCTCTAAAAAAAAAGGTCTTAATTTTAAATTTGTCGCGATTGTTTTGATTTTTGTAACTAAAAAGTAGTAAATCCTTCCCGAAATTTTTTAATTTTTGTCCTTAAAAAGTAGTGATTTTACCTTGAATTTGTCCCCATTTTCTTGATTTTAAATCAGTGATCGCTAGAAGAAGAACCTAGAATTTGGTTGAAGACGAACAGAAATTAATAATTTTTAATTATTGTTTGAGGCTTTTGCGGGCCGGATAGAAGATAGTTACGGGCCGTAGTTTGTCCACTCCTGATGTAACTTGTCCAAGAGATAAATCTGTAATTTAGTTTTTATTTTGAATATGTGCATTCAAATGTATAGATAATTCCATCATTATTTGATTAGATCTAAACATTTTATTGTTTTTTTTGGAGCTGTTGTGGTGTTTTTCATTCATGTTTAAC
This sequence comes from Diplosoma virens, assembly GCA_963680785.1. Classification (NCBI taxonomy): domain Eukaryota; kingdom Metazoa; phylum Chordata; class Ascidiacea; order Aplousobranchia; family Didemnidae; genus Diplosoma; species Diplosoma virens. The sequence goes on from OY796883.1 coordinate 21,449,453, forward strand.
TGCTCTGAGACTATATGAACTTTTTTTAAGTACAGAGTGGTTTTAAATATTTATCATTTTATATTTATATTTATAAAATACATCTTATCATTATTATTTAAACAGCAAGCACTCCAACAGGGCAACTAAGCAAGTTATCTGTCTCTGCATTTCCTATGGGAGACAACCATCGCAAGCGAACTAGACACTCAGACTTGACCAAAAACTGGCCCTATATGAAGTTGCCAACTGTTTAAACGCCAATGTTGAGATATCACTAATCAGCTTGTAATTTTGATTCTTTTTTCCTACCCTATTCATTTGAATAGACCTTTGACTACTTTTCTTACTTAAATTTTTGTGCGTCTGATCAAAGGCAGCTTTTTTGAATGCATTTGGAATGATAACAATATTAAAATGAGTAAGTAAGGAAAAAGTATTGGTCGAACTGACAATGTGGCAACTCTCAACAACATACTAAGATTTTGACCTGTCAGCCTTGATCTGAAATGAATTTTTGTGATGTTCAATTTCGAAAAGAATTGTTTGCATAGGCACGTGCTTCCGAAAACTGTTAACCATTTGAAGGCGTTAGCTCAAGTTTGGATACTCTTACTTTGATACATAAACACGAAAGAATTGAAGCAGCGGCTTGTTCAGACACATCACTTTCAGCGTCATCACTCTGTTGTTCTAAGAGTTCGAGTTGGAGCTCAGAAGGTGCAGAAGCGGGTGTAATGCTGAATCAAGTTCCAACTAGTTGCTTTTGATACTCTGAACTCTAGGGGGTGGATTTTGTCAAACTGATTCGCGGGTCGCATGTTCATCACCTCTGCGTTAAATTATATAAAAAAATCACACTCCTTTCAACTGTAAGCCTATGTTTTAGGCAATTTAATGTGTTTCAAAATACTACAAAATTAAATTTGTTTATTCATTTTTTTTCTTCTTCAGAACAATAATATTGAAAGTGTTTATTCCATTCGTCCATGCACAAATGAGGTCTCGCTCCTTTGCCAAATTGCGAGAGAAGCACGACTGAACAAACCGCAGACCACGTCCTTATAGCGTGCCCCATACATTGGGCATCACATGGAGCACGAGGTCTGATGGTAATAGATGACGAAACCCGATGCTGGCTCTACACCATCACTGCCAGCATATGATTCGGGCAGGACAGCAACCTGAGGTAGTAAAAAGGTAGACCCTCGGCTCCAGTCCTGATTGTGACTGATCCTGAATGGATGCTTTGCCGAACGACAACTACGACAATTCCGTTGTTGGACTTTAATATTGAAAGTGACGAGCGATTCGTTTTTACCACGCCCTTATGTCAGCGCATTAAAAACTAATTCGACTTAATAGCAATAATTATTTTATATTAAACCTGTCTTTTCTATTCTACGTTGCTTTTCTATCGGATGAATATTCATTTTATCTCTTTATTTACCCTCCTGACTCGCAGGAAAGCGACAGAGGCGCTAATACATAGAGAAAGCAATTACCCCGACCTGCTTCTGGAAATGCCAAGATATTGCTGTCAGGTTAAAATTTTTAGTTTGGTTTTTTATATCTTATAGAGATATGACTGAAATTTAAAACTTGCCAAGACCACCAAGCAGGAAAAAGTGCCGTAAAGCGTCTTTCCCAAGGATACAACAGAATGGCGCGATAGGTTTTGAACCCAGACCATATCGATCACAATCAAGGCGCTCCAACCGCTTGACCACGCTGCCTACAGGCGGAAATAATAAAAGCAGTACACAAAATATTCGGCAAATAATTGTTATTGACTTTTCAATCGAAAAGAGAACTTGTAAAATAACAAAAAAGTGTAATCGTAGGCTACATACCTACACTAAAAAGTAATGCTGATTAATATATGGTAACTGTAGCACTTCAAAGAAAATACACTAGACAGGAAAAATAAAATACACTCTTTGTCAAAAGCAGTTAGAAAGCAAACGCTATGCTCAGCAAAAAATAAATAAAAACACTAAGAATAAACTTTTAGTTAAAGTTAAACCTTGAAGCAGGTCCATTTTGACGAAGTGGAATTGATTAGATTTTAACAAACGCTTGATAAATAAAAGAACTGACTTGGCATTTATTGAGAAAGGAAGTTTTTCTTAATTTTTATGTTTCACAAAAAAATTTATATCTAGTCAAAAAACTTTCAAATGAAACAAAAAATAAACCCTGTTTTTTGTTAATTGACTTTTAATGCTTCTATAAATATCTATCAAACTTTAAAAAATGCAATTCCACACGATAAAAATGGTAAACCAGGCCATAGAGCTTACGAAGGGTTGAAGCTGAACGAAAATTATCACTGAACAAATTACAATAATTGTAAATCACCTTTTTTAAACAGTAAAAACTAATTATACAACCTTTCGCTTTAGAAGCAATCAACGTTCTTTAAAAATTGTTTTTTTTGACATCACAAAAGCACAAATATATTGGCGTCTATTGTTTATAGTGGTATATTTCCACTAATTTTGCACTTAGGCGTAATGCTTATAATCTTTTAGGTCAAAGTGCAGTTTCAAATAACGTTTAAACAAATACAACTTTTAAAATAAATACTGAAGTTATCTTCTCCCTTAACAGAAATTTCCAAAAAAACTTGTCCCTTCTCATTTATTAATAATTAATAGAATAAACTGTTTCAGTCAGCCGAAACTAAAAAAAAATTCATGACTTTTCCAACTACTTTGATTGCACAAAAAACGCAATATCTTGCAAAATTTTTCACAAAGCAAAATTAAAAAAAATTTTTATACTTGAAAGTGTTATACATTTATGTAAATTGCTGTAAATGTTAGCCTATGTTTTACATACTTTCATCACTTTTTACTTCATTTTTCGAATTATGAATTGGCGACAATAGTTTATGAGATAGCTTTGCAAAAAGGTAATTAATTTAGCATATGGATTGATGTCTACTTTTTAAAAAATTCAAAATAAAAAAACATTTTTTTTGTTCTATAAGTTTTTTGTTCTAAGTATAAAAGTTAATAGCAAAATTATAAGTTTATATTAAAATTGAAGTATTAACACAAGCTTGTTTGAGTCTAAATAAAATAACTCTTAATTAAACACAGCAACTAACTTTGTTTCATAGTTCATTACTAATAAAATAAATTTTTGGAAAGTTTGTTATTTGGAAATACGTTTTACAGAGTTTGATATTTTTTGCAATTTCAAAGCGACACACGCGTTTGTGTAAGTAATACAAGCTAGACAAGGTATGCTTCGTCGACGTCAATGAACCTCTTGTACTGCATAAGATACGTTGGTATAAATAAAACTTTTCTTGTACGGCAGTCGAAGCACTAGTGGTATTAATATCAAAACAATTAATTGTTGCCATCTAAATCTAAAAAACTGTTACCATTTCCAAAGCTTTTTTGCAACGTTCAATTGCCTCTTGGCTTTCAGACAAATCTCTATTGTTGGTTCGGTCTAACTTCTGTCGAATTTGAAGCTCTTCTTCAAAGTAGGGGAGAGCTTCATCATATCTTTGCATTTCACAAAGGCAGGAACCTAAGTTAAAAAGGAGGTTGGCAAGTCGTTTATCGATTCTTTCATCTCTTGATTCGCGTTTGCAGGCCATCACCGATTTTCGAAAGAATTCGATGGAACGATCACCCTCCCCCAATCGATAATAGCATAAGCCAATTTCGTTGAACCAGTTTGATTCAAGTTCGTCCTGAAAGTCACTTGGATAAGCACGACGAATCTCTAACCCTCTGCTAAAGTAATCAAGGGCTTCTTCAATTTCTCCAAATTTCTTGGAACAAAATCCCAATTGAAAGAGAAATCTCGCGAGGCCAATGTCGGATCCCTCTTGAATCGACTCCTCCAGCTGCATTCGATGTCCACTTTTCAAATATGTCACTGCCAACTTGGGCTCGTTGTTCTTGATATGACACAAACCCATGTAATAGAAGCAGGTTATTTTTTCTTTTCCATGGTCGCTAAGAACCCTCAGTGACATTCGAAAAAGTTTTAGTGCTTCATTTGGTCGATTCAAATTGTAATTACTGATTGCTTGAAGAAATCGGTAAAATCGAGCCTCTGGGCTTGTCGCTGGATATTTTCTTTGCTCCTTTCGGCAATAATTTAAGCATCTACTGTTTAGATGTAACGCACAAAGAACTGTAGCTGTTAGCCTTGAATGGCCAAATATCATCAATTTTAAGTTTCTTGGTGGAGTTGATTTTCCGATCTTTGAAATCGCCTGTTCCAAGCGAATTGCAACTAAAAATAATTCGATCAATGAAGTGACTCCTAATCCTTGCTCCAACTCCGAAATAGCTTCTCGAAATGTCTGGCCGTGAACTGAGTAATTAGCACATCTTTCATGTTTGATACTGATGCTGTGACGGCATTGTGAAGAGAGTGCGACTGCATACAAAAGAACTTGGCCTTCTTCTCGGTCAACAATTTTTTTCTTCATTAAGTTTTGAACGATGTCATGAGATGACGTCTTTTTAATATCATACATCGTTCCAAGCACAGAAATAAATGCAGTTATACTTTTATAGACTACTTGCTTGTAATCTAAAGGCTTAGATGAATGCAAAAAAGATAGGTTCTCAATGACATCAAGGTTTTTTTTATCGTATTGAACTTGTGCTTGAAGTTTTTGGTAAAAAGCGTAGTCGCTTCTTCTTTGAGCTTTTTCAATTCTATGGAACTCTAACAAAAAAGACTTGTAAACCCAATCGTTTCCCGTAATGAAACAGGTCTTACTTAGCAGATTTACTAAATTCTTTTCTCTTGAAAGCTCGCTATTTGCCATTTTTACTTTTGTCAGCATTTGTCCAACAGTTTTTACGAAATCCGAAACTTTTAAAGGACTATAATCCCTGGTTCCATGTGAACGAAGACTGCTGTTGTCAAATACACCACAAGAAGAAAATCCAGGAAAGGTCAAATAATCTGAAAACCATTCAAGTCCATCAATTGCAAAAGATGATATTGGTGTTTCTCCTAAATTGATGATTGCTACATGAAATAACACCGAAAGCCAAGAAAAGTATTTTAAAATATTTATGTAATTTCTACTTTTCTCAGCCTTGTTCTCAAGTAAAATAGCATGGCAAAAGCCTGAATAAGAAGTTATCTCTTTTTGAGCCAGCAATCCCATACCAATTACAGAAAATTTGCACGGTGTGGCTCCCAAAATTTTTATGCATCTATCGTAAAGATTTTTTAAAACTCTTAAAAACTCATCAGTGGTTTTTGTTTTTAGAGTTTGATTTGCTGTAATTGTTGTTTTTTTAAAATAAGTTTCGGAGGCTTCTTTTTTAGCCTTGCTAATCTGCTTTTTCAGATTCTTCAATCCCTCTGTAGAATTTTTTCTTATTGTTTTTACTTCCTCTTTTAAAAGTGAAGTGAGGACTTGCAGGCTCATACTTCTATTTTTTGCTCCCGATAAATCAAGTATTTTTTGCCAAAGAATTTTCAAGTCTTTGTTTATTTCAGGAGTCAATTCGGAAGAACGCAGCTGTGCTCCTTTAAGCAATATTGCAGCTTGAATCATTCCCATCTCATCCCCGCTCGATTCCAGGAAATTTTGGGCTAAACTACGAAGAGTTACGGCGGAAAGTAGAGGATCTTTTTCCGTTCCGTTGAGGAAACATTCTTCTTTGAGGCGTTGGCACAAAATGCCCCGTCTGTTGTGAAACGTTAGCATCGATACAAACACCAATTTGTACAAACTATTCACTACAAAACAGTTTATCTAAAGAAAAAAACAATTGAAAAACAGCGTAAATGAAAAACCTTAAATTAGGAATACCAGCAATTAAAATTTGAAAGATTCAAAACAAATAAAATACTTGCTATAAATCGAAAAAAATTATTAAAGAAATATTTGAATGTCGATTTTACTTTTGTTTCATTACATAAAATTTACATAAAATTTAAAATTTATGTTGCAAAAAGCAAAGAATAAGCTCAAGGATTTTTAAAGAGGAGGAGCTTCTGAATGGTTCAGCAGTGGACTATTATTAGTTTATTCATGGCAATAATGTCGCGTGGAAAAACTGTTTAAACCGCCGATAGAATTGGAATCTTGATCCATATAATTTCTTGGTTCAAATTCTGTTCTCGTCATTGTAAAGCGCTATTGTACAATAAAATTTTTTTCTTATTGTTCTTGATAGAACAGCTACAAGTTTAAGCCATTATCGTTAAGAACAGTATAAACATATGTAAATGCACTTTCACGTAATATTTTTTAAAGGTTTCTTCGGTAACTTCTTGACAGTTGGTCTATGTTTAACCCTTTTTGTTCTCTTGGGAGGCAAAGAGATAAGTAGAAAATATTAAGCAAAAACAAAGATAAAAAATAGGTGGTATCATTCGGCAAAAACATTCTAAAATATTTCCGCATAACCGACTGAAGTTACAATTCTACACATTGCCTTAATTGTTAGAAAATCAAGAACTAGCATAGCAATACTAACGGCACTTAAACCAGCAACTCTTGGTAGGAAATTTAGTCGTTTGGTTTTGCTTCTGGCAGGGCTAGCTATAGTTGGATAAAAGTGAGAGTTTTATTTTTACAGTTTTATCAGTAATAATAAACATATTTAGCTCTCAGTAAACAAGGACAAATGCTTTTTGTTACTAATGATTGATAAAATAATAATAAATAGTCCTGTCCAAAGTATATTCAAACGTATTCTAGACGTTTTGGCGCCAAAAACAATACCAAATAAAAGTAAACATCACAGTCGTCCGAAAAAAAGAACTTTCTTAATAACCTGACATCATTGTCTTTCAATTGAACAGATCGTTAACTATTAACCTTTCTATTTAAGTAAAAGATGCAGCCTAATTCAATTAATATGTTGTAATATTCTAGTACTTGTAATGTTTAACTCCGTGTTATTTTTTCCCCAGCTGACTGCTTCTAAAATTGTTATCAATGTGTTTGCCGGGCCTCAGTGCGTAATAGACATTTGGCATCACATTTTACTCATCAGACCTATTTTACCCAAGTCAATTTCTAAACTTTTGGTTTCGGTTTTCTAAAAGATCTCTCCTTACTTCATTGATATTTAAACCTACAAGTTTTTGTGTGGTAGCCCCACTTTGTTGCTTCATTGCTTGTATTTGATTATTGTTGAAATGTTTAGCTGTATAAATGGAGCTGTAGTAGTGATAGATGTTTTCATGTTTTTTTTTTAAGGCGTTTTGAGGAACCGAAACGGTCTCCCAAAATTGTGCAACGGTCTCACAAAATCTGCTTCTACAATAGTGTAAACAAAGCTAAGTACGCTCAGGAACAATAGGAAAAAAATTAGTGGTTTTTCAAAATTTCTTATAAGTTCCTCAAGCCAAACCTTAAAAAAAACTCTGGATGTTTCAGTGACTACTTCTTTAACGACAAGTATAGAAGCAAAAATTAAAGTTTTAATTAAATCACTTAATTTGATTTGGCTCAGCGCGTGGCGCCGCTGTTAGTTACTTAGTTGATGATCACTGAATTGAGAGCTCGCTTCTCACCCGGACCTCTCGTATTGCTATGGGACAGAATGATAATCTTCATGTTGCGCTAAAACTAGTTGTAATGTTAATGAACCCAAAACTGATTTTGATTTGATTCAGTTTGGGAAAAAGTGCCATGTGAATGTGTTGGATTTTATTATAATCTAATGATGTTTTTAAACTGTTTTGAATCGGAAACTTGCATTAAGCAGTTTTTTCAAAATTTTTTGCCGAATAATAGATGATATATGTATCTGTAGCACTAAATATATACTCGTCGTCGTCGTCGTTTGAAGGGTATCCACTAGGGTTGTAAATTTGGGACCAGTTTATACAATCCCGGGATCGGGATTTCCCGGTATTTTAGACTTATAATCCCGGGATTATTCGGGATTGAGCAAATAATTAAAAAAAGTAGTATGGAAAGAACAAAAACCTCTTTATTTCTTGTAATATTGACGCTGAAATATAAGAGCATCTAGAGTGGCATCATTCATTTGGCTCCTGATTTTGTTAGCAAAATAGCCAAGGGCAGAAAAGGCCCTTTCGGCCTCAACTGATGTGGGCTTAGTAGTTTTAAGAGCAGTAAACAACCTTTCAAGATTTTCAGGCCTTCTTTTGCTTGTCTCGTACAACAACATCTCTTTTTGGACCACATCAGCGCTCAGGTCAGTGTTTTTGGTATCTTCTGTTTCGTCATCTTCTACAAAAGCATGAAACTCCTGAGCTAAAGTCATTGGCTTTTCTTGGTCAATTACTACCATGGCACCATCAACATTAAGGTTTTCAGGGTTGTCTTCATTGCTATCATAATAAAGAAATAGTCTTTGCAAGATTTTGGTGGCTAGAGCAGCAATTTTGGGACGTTTAACTTTGTGTCCAAATTGATTTTGAGGTTGATCAAGATAAGAAGCATTCTTCAAATATTTCAAAAGATGGACAAGTTCAGCATTGCGGCGTTCCTTAATTCGAGCTTCAAATCTGCTCTTCAATTCCTGGCCAATTTTAGTTCCTTGCTCACAAAGCTTTTTCAACGTAAATGCAATTACTTTTTCTGCCAAAAGAATGTCTGCATCCTCACTGGAGAGTGCTTCTACAGCAACCTTGATAGGAGCCAAAGCATCACACAGCTCTTTAATAATCATCATGTCCTCCTCAGTCAATTCAAACTGAATGTCCAGCTGAACTAAAGCCATTTTTATCTCTTTTCTAAGTTCATAAAACCTCTCTAGCATTGATAGCAAACTGTTCCACCTTGTCTTGCAATCCAGCTGTAGCTTCTTTTCTTTGCCTAATGTCTCCAGGATAAATGGCTGAAGAGCGTCATCATTTTTCACAGGAGATCTTCGGAATATTTTTACAATTTTTCGAACTTTCTTGACTATGAACTGAATGTCCGGAGACAAAGTCGGAGCTTTGTCAACCTTTTCAGCCTGTTTTTCATCATCTGTTCCTTCCTCCTCAGCACTGGCACTGTCAGAGTCAAGGTCATCACTGAATGCTGCACTTGGTTGTCTTTTGTACAAGACATCACAAATGGCCAAATGGATCGCATGAGCATAGCATATCACATGGAGTGGACTTGTTTCTTTTCCAAACTTCACCATCAAACTGGCACCATCAGTGATCATAGCAACAATATCAGTATTCAGGTCAAGGCCAAAGCAATTTAGTCGATCCTCAACCAACCTGATTGCTTTTTTTGTGTCCATGCTGCCATGAATGCGGACCAATCCTAGTGAATGAAACCCTCCTTGAAAATGGCAGTTTATGTTCATATAACGTCGACTCCTTGCAGATGTCGACTCGTCAAACGTGATAGAAAAACGACCATTGTTCAATTTGATTTCATCAAGCTCTTCCTTGACCAACTTCTTGACATTTTCAAAGTTTTTGATCACCAGATTACGAACATGTTGGTGTGATTTGGGCAGGACATAACCATCAGCCTTAAATGCTCGATGCAGTCTTTCACTTCTGGCAATTTGATTGAATGTGAGTCCATCCACGGCAGTTAGCTGGCTCAGTATTTCTTCCAGGCTGGGTTTTTTTGACTTGAAGAATGAATCAATTTTCCTGATTTTGGGTTTTGGCCGATCCTCAATGTCCAGGCAAGACTTCACCTCAATCTTATGCTTTGACTTCAAGTGAATTATAAGTCCCTTTGTGCTGGACCCAGAAGCTTTTAAAATTGTTTGACACAATTTACACTTTGCTTTTTCTGTGCTTTTGCAAAACAAAAAATGCTGCCACACCTCTGACTTTCTTTTAGCACCGACTTCTTCAAAGTTCGACATTGGGATTGTAAAATTGTAAAAATTGCGACAAGATAAGTAATGATTCGTAGCAGTGAAGCGTAGTAAATAAAGTCTGTAAAGTTATTATACAAACTGAACTAAATAAAAAAATAAATAAAAAAAGGAAGTCACGATTTTAGGTTAACTTGAAAGCTAGAGAAAACTTAGGAACAGTTGTAATACACTATTATCAATCTACTGGTCGCTGAATGAAAAAGGCAATAAATTGAATACATTGCAGTACGCTTTTTCCTTAGGTTTCCTATCATAGTTTCCATCCTAATACGTTACACAACACTTTCTACCCATTTGCTTAAATGAATCTTTAGATGTGCTTTCTTAACAAATATGCTACTATTGCTTGTTTTTTCTTTGCGTCTTGTTACTTTATTTATATACCTGAAAGCACATAACTCTTAATTTGCCAGTGACCAACTAAACTACTGTAACTGTAAGTAAGTGTCTATGCTTTCCTATGCTCAATTCCGCAAAGCATTGCGCAAGGGAACACAATTGTTCCAATTTCATTAAAAATGTGGGCCACAAACAATGCTGTATGACATCACAATTTATACTGCTAGTTAACTACACAGTACTGACTTCTTTACACTGTGTGCGCTCGTGTCTTACACTCATTCTCTGGGCAGAAGCTGAGCTATCAGTTAGCTGCTATAGAGCACATCATACTGTTTCCATCAGCAACTTTATCGAGTGTAGAAAATAGTAACTTCATTTAGTCTCTGAGACTCTGACTCCACTCATGTAGAGCAGCATGCCAGGAAAAGGGTTTTGCGCCAAGAATATGACTGTAATAATTGCAATGTCGGATATATTACAACTTCAAGATGGTCATCGTATCCAATTTTATAAATTCCGAAAATAAAGAATAGTGCAAATAACAGGTCGTAAATTTACGAAATACAAGTTTGGCGCATCTAGCTAACCCTTGCGGTGCACCATTTGAGAAACGCTGAGCTAGGGTACGCAAAACTTAATTCTGTACTTTAGAATTGTAACATTACATGATGCTCACTTCCGTAGGCTGACATAAAACGGTCAATCAGGGGTATACTAAATTTAATAAGTCCCGGGATTTCTAGACATATAATCCCGGGATTGGGATTGGAAAAAATACCCCAAATCCCGGGAATTCGGGATCGGGATTTCCCGGGATTACAACCCTAGTATCCACTCCAGGCCAGACACAAACAGGACTGGGGCTGAGGGTTTATCCTTTTACTACCCCAGACTGCTGAACTGCCTGGATCAGATGCTGGCAGTGATGTTATTAAGCCAGCATCGAGTTTCGTCATCCAAAACCGTCAGACCTCGTGCTCCATGTGGTGCCCGATGTATAGGGCACGCTATTAGTACATGGTCTGCGGTTTGCTCAGAGGCGCCGCACTCGCAATTCGGTGAAGGAGCGAGACCCTATTTGTGCATGGACGAATGGAATCGCCCAACACCAGTCCGCAGGCGGTTGAGCTTAACCCAACCTGCTCGAGGTAAGCCCATCCCAACAGGCCTGGCACTGGTCTCGGGCACAAAAGCACGGAGCCTGGAAGCATTTTCACAGTACTCCGCGTTCCATTTCTGATTTGTCCATTCAGAGGCGCGGATGCCAAGTCTGGCAAGATTGTCCAAGAGATTCCCCGCACCTGCACAAACGGGCGTCTGGATCTTAGTCTCACTTGGCCAGTATCTGAGGACCCACTTAAAAGACCATGCAAAATATGATCGGGGTTCAGAGATCCACGGTAAGCCAAGGAGAGTGTCGCTCCCAGTCGGCGAAGCTCAGCTGGCTGGATGCCTGAGAGTTCAGGTAGGTGGTCCGTTGGAGTGGGACGCAGGCATCCAGTAACTATGCGCAAGGCATCATTCAAGACACTGTCAATGAGGCGAATGCGAGCACTGCGACACCAGACTGGCGCACAGTACTCAGCTGTTGAGTAGACTAGAGACAAGGTGGCTATGCGTAGTGTTTTAGCACCAGCACCCCATCCCGAGCTCACGAGTCGCCTCAGCAGTGTGACACGCGAGGATAGTTTTTTGCGCAATGCCACTAAATGGTGACGAAACGTGAGCGATCTGTCCAGTTTTACCCCAAGATAAGTAGGGGTTGGACAGAAAGGTAAAAGTCTACCGTTGTTGTAGACCTTTACCTCACATTTGGCCTCTCAGTTATTTAAGTGAAAGGCTGCCGTCACCGTCTTAGTGTGACTGAGCTTCAACCTCCAAGTCTGGAGATACGCTGACAGTGTGGACATGTCTTGGCTTAAGGTCCCCTCCAAGTCCTTCCAGTTTCCAGAAGAGTGCAATAATGCTAAGTCATCAGCATAAGCAAACTTTCTGGAAATCATGGAAGGAAGATCGTATGTATAGATGTTAAATAGGAGGGGAGCTAAGACCGATCCCTGAGGAACGCCGTTTTTAAGACGGCGTAACCTGCTTTGCTTGCTGTCACCGGTGGTAAGGGTGAAACTTCGATTTCGGACAAGCTCCATGATCATTTTGACCATGTGCTTATCCAAAAGTAGTCTCAGCAGCTTGCAGGTAAGGTCACGGTGCCAGACAGTGTCATAAGCAGCTGTCAGATCGATAAATACGGCACCTGGCTTCTTTTTAGCCTCGAAAGAATCCTCGATGTTCTGGGTTAACAGAACAACTTGATCTACGGTTGACTTCCCACGTCGGAACCCAGCCTGCTCTCTAGGGAGCAGTGGATCGACTAATGGTTCAACGCGGGCGTAGATAAGTCTCTCGAGGATCTTGTAGGGGACACAGAGCAGAGATATCGGTCGATAACTCTTTGGGTCCCCCACGGGATTTCCTGGTTTTGGGATCGCTACCACAAGCGCTCTTCTCCAGATCTTGGGAATTTTGAGTCGGCGCAAATAGGAAGAAAGGAAGTCACGTAACCAGGACTTCAAAGCAGCTCCGGCATGGAGTATAAGCTCGGGGCAGATGGAATCAGGTCCCGGAGCTTTACCTGGTTTTAAGTGTTGAAGGGCAGCAGCAAATTCTCTCTGTGAAAAATTGTCAGAGATATTTACTGCGTCTGGTGTTGTGGCCCTCCAAAGGTCAGACACTTCTTGAAAGACAAGTCGAGATGACTTGCGATCAACAGCCTCGTATTTCCCATTTCTAACCAGCTGAGATGCAATAGCATCGGCTGAAACGGGACAGTGACGAGGAGAGTGTCGTGACCTACCAGTAAGGTTGTTCAAAATACTCCACGCTTTTCGACTAGAGTGTGAGAAGTCAATGTTCCGAACTGCTTCGGACCATCGATCCCTCCGCTTTCTGTCAAGCTTGGCAAGCAGAACTGTAGCAGCCAAACTTGAGTCGTCTCCCTGAGGAGACTGCAGAAAGGTTTTATAGAGGGATTCACACTCTGCATCCCAACACGGAATATAGTTATTTCGATATCCGCGAGGGATATTTTTTCATATATACTGAATCACATCAAATGAATAAACAGGAAAAAGCCGTTTCAAGTGTTGAAATCAATAAAAACAAAAAAATGCGTCCAAATTGACTGTTTATTTTTTATATACATTTGATTTGAATATTGTCGATAGAACAGCTTAGTTTGATAAGACTCTGACTTTCAGGTAGAAGGATGCGAGTTCGTAGGATTAATTTTTGTTTTGCTCTTAGAAAAGGCATTTTATGATGAATTCCTTAATGGAATCGCGTTGCTTACCAACAAAGGTGAGTCTGCCTTAAAACAAAAAACTATAATACAGACCATTACAGCCATGCGGAGAAAAAGCACTTCGTGCTCAATACAAACAAAGTAAAAAAAAAAAAACAGTCAACTTAAGGGCTTTTTTTCATTCTAATTAAGGTTACAAATCAAATAAGTGAGTTAACGTAACTTTTTAAAAATCGAACTGGCATTGCTTTTTACTGTAAATACTTTTGTTTTGCAAATACAACAAAAAATTGATGGAGTTTCAGTAAGAAATTTTGGTATTAATGGATTTTTCTGGAGATTAGCATTGCACTTTTGATGCTATCTTAAGAGTTCAAAATATGCTAGCTTGCAGAAATATTTAGAGCGTGTTCAACTTGAATTGATTAGGGTTAACGTTTACGCGAGATAAGTACCGTATTGCTTAGGATTCTGAACTGCGACATGCTGTTACTGGCATAAGACTCTAGACACAATGAATAGCTCCTTTCTCTCAAATACCGGTAGTTTAAAATCCTACTTTCAGTTTCAGTTTATTTTTTTTCAAAAATAATAAAAATGAGTGGGTAAACAAAATAATAAAAAGAGTTTCGTAAAGTAAGGCTGGTGCATTAATCGAGCGTTGTGGTCAATTAAAAATTAATAAATAAATAGAAACTTGATTAGCAGTTGAAAATTCAGTGTTGTGTTTATCCTATAAAAACTAAATCTGGTTTTAAATTTCAATTATAAGCTAATCCTATTTACCATTAAGATATCCCTAAATTAGTTTAGTGATTCTAATATATCGGTACCCACTGATAAGATTGTTGTTAATAAGCAAGATGGCACGTTAAGCCTGAAATAAAGCCCAAAAACCTTTCTTCAATTAAATAACTGATCTTTTTTTGCTACGTCATATTAAGCAAATTAATTTTACTCGAGATTCTTCAAAGGGAACCAATGTTACAATGGCAGATTCTTTCATTGACCTACCTGTCTTTTATATACTTGCACTTTTGCCCCGCACTGGCTACGTAATAATGACTTTCGTTTATCTATTCGCTGAAATAGTTTTATGTTGACCGAGCACTTGAAGTTTTGTGTTCTCGATAGTCATGCGACGTTGGTAATAGAACAAACAGAGTCAAGATCGTCGGTAAAACGTATTGAGCAAGATTAATTTAAATTTGAAAAAATTGTAACAATGTTGGATCGAACAATAAAAAATACTTGGAATAAAACTTTTTCAATTGGCAGTTTTTAAATATTCTTGGCGTTTGATAACATTTTAGATCTTTACTAAATAATTAACATTGCATACTTCCAAGAGGGGCCAATAAAGCTTTTTACAGAAAAGGGTTGAGTGTGGTTTAATAACAAAAGGTAAATAGTTTGAATCTACGTCAAAGTTGACATTGAAAACGCTTCTGCCGATCGTAAAGCTAAATTGAAATAAAAATACGTGGGATGCACACAAGTTCGAGGAACCAGATGATTGGATGAATAGGCAATATAAGCACTCATTACATATGCTGTGAGTTATCATTTCTGGTTTCTTTTAAAGCTGGGAGTACTTGGTATTTAAAAGCAGCAATATAATTATCGCGTTTTGAAATATCTTTATAACTAGATGTAAATCAACATTTTACTGCACCCAAAGCAAGCACGGAATTTTTTTCTTGCAAATCGAAGAATATGGAAAACTTAAAAGCGTAACTTTTTCATCTAATTTTAACATATATTAAACCAATACACATCATGTACAAACCTAATAGTCTAAAGTCAGTAACATTAAAATACAAGCTTTATTTGACAAAGACATTGACTTAAAAAGTCAGTCAAGTAAGATAGCCACATGGATTAATCTGTATTTTATTAGTAAGTAAACACTTTTCGGCAGCGTGATCGAGTGGTTAAGAGTGCTGCGATTGTGATTGACATGGTGTCGGTTCAAAACCTACTCCCGCCATTCTGTTATATCCTTGAGAAAGACACTTTACACTTTTTCCTGCTTGGCGGTCTGGAAACGCAGTTCTAAATTTCAATCTTATCTCTACCCGACTAAAAAAATTCAAATAAAAAATTTCAACCGGACAGCAATATCTTGGCATCTTTGGGAAGCAGATTAGGGTAATTGCTTGCCCTATGTATAGCGCCTCTGGCGTTTTCCTGCGGATCAGGAGCATATACACAAATATGAAATAAATAAAGATAAAAACAAATCGCAAAAAGTCTTTAATGATTTAATGGTTTTTTGTTTTTTGTCGAAAAATTAAGTTTCAGAATTTAATGACCTAAATATTATTACTGTAATTAATATCTATTTGTTAAAAGAGGAAACAAGTTGTATTTTAAATTTTTAACGTAAGTATCATACGTCAGAAGTGGGAAAATGGTTTAGGTGCCAATAAATTACTTATTTAAAACTTGCAGCACTGACCGCTTGTTGCGCTTTTTATCGCGTTTTTGAAGTTGATAAAGCTTGTGGGGAACTCGAAAAATTATTAACAAATATCTCTGCTCTGTATCACCTAAAACAGAATTTCCCAACTTTTTTGGTCACGGAAAACTGTGTCTTATTATTTTAGATTGTGCAAAACTCAGTCAAAATTTTTGTTAAATTTGGCTGGTCAAAAAAAATGGATTTCAATTTTACACGTTGTTATTAAAGAAGTACAGTTACTCTCATTTGGAACAACAGTAAGAACTATAATTTTATAAAATTATGCCAAGGAATTTAAAATATTTAATGTAAAGGATGAGCTTGCAAAGAAGTGTGAATACTTTTATTGTCTGGTGTGATACTTGACAGTTGAATATCATATCCGCTTCGGCATCCAATCTACTTCTGTACTTAGTTTTTGTTGACACATAATCCCTGTTTTACATAGTTGCAAAAGGTAAACGTTTTTTCTGAGCTTCTCTTGCAAGTGTAGAATATACATTTTGAACATTTATCCAAAACTTGCTGGGGGGTTGATTTGTGAATTGTAATTTCAAATTACCATCGCGTGAAAGTTCGATAAATTCTTTCATATACGAGCTATATCGTACAAATTATTATTTCAAGAAGAAAGACGAACACAGGGTGACGTATAGGAGTGGAGGAAAAAGTACCCAAGTAGATTACGTGATGTGCAGAAGGAGGAACTTGAAGGAAATATGTGATTAAAAGGTAATATTGAATGAGTGTGTCGCAAAACAGCACCGTATGGTGGTATGCAAAATGGCTCTTATGGTGAAAAAGAAAAAAGCAGAGAAAGTAAAGCCAAAGATACGATGGTGGAAACTGAAGAAGACAAGCTATCAAGAAGCGTTTAGACAAAAGATGACCAGGATTCTGGCAGGCAAGCATAGATTACCTAATGAGTGGAACAAAACGGCAGAAATGCTAAGAAAAACAGCTGAAACTGTACTGGGAGTGACATTTGGGAAACGAAAAGGAGACAGGGAGACATGGTGGTGGAATGAAGAAGTTCAGGAGAGTATAAAAGAAAAGAAAGAGGCAAAGAAAGCATGGGACAAAACAAGAAACGAAAATACTAAAAAGATATACAAAGAAAAGAAGAGTAAGGCAAAAAAGGCAGTTGCGATGGCAAAGGGACGTGCATATGACAATTTGTATGCTAAATTGGAAACAAAAGAAGGTGAAAAGGAGTTGTACAGATTGGCTAGGCAGAGAGACAGAACAGGGAAAGATGTACTGCACGTGAGGGTTATAAAGGATGAAAATGGTAATGTGATGGTAAATTCGGAAGCAGTGTTAAAGAGATGGAAGGAGTACTTTGAGAAACTGATGAATGAGGAAAATAACAGAGACCCTAGGACAGAGGAAGCAAAAGTGGTTAATGAAGAGGTAAATTGTGTCAGTAGAGAAGAAGTAAAGAACGCAATAAGAAGGATGAAAAAGGTAAAGCGGTTGGGCCAGATGAGTGGCCAGTAAAAGTTTGGAAGTGCATGAGAGAGATGGGGATAGAGTTTTTGACCAGACTGTTCAACAAACTATTAATGGGTGAACGGATGTCAGAAGAATGGAGAAGGAGTGTGATTATCCCAATCTATAAAAAAAAGGGGACGCACAGTGCTGTGGAAACTACAGAGGAATATAGCTAATGAGCCACACAATGAAGGTATGGGAAAGAATTGTTGAAGCCAGGTTAAGAGATAGAATAGAGATCAGCAAACAGCAATATGGATTTATGCCAGGAAAGGGAACCACCGATGCCATGTTTGCTTTAAGAATGTTGATCGAAAAGTACAGGGAAGGTCAAAGAGAGCTACATTGTATATACGTGGACCTAGAGAAAGCTTACGACAGGGTTCCGCGGGAAGAGCTGTGGTACTATATGAGAAAATCCGGAATAGTGAAAAAGTATGTACAACTAGTACAGGATATGTATGAGGGAAGCGAAACAATGGCGAGGTGTGCAGTAGGAACTACAAAAAGTTTCAAGGTCAAGGTTGGACTGCACCAGGGATCAGCGTTAAGTCCATTCCTGTTTGCAGTAATAATGGACAGGCTAACGGATGAAGTAAGGAGAGAACCACCGTGGACGATGCTGTTTGATGATGATATTGTGATTTGTGAAGAGACCAGGAAAGAAGTGCAGCGGAGATTAGAATCCTGGAAGTATGCATTGGAAAGAAGAGGGATGAAAGTAAGTAGGTCAAAGACCAAATATCTGTGCATAAATGGAGGAAATGATGACGAAACAGTAAAGATGGAGGATGCAAAAGTGCCAAGAGTAAAGGAATTTAAGTATTTGGGATCAACGGTACAAGAAAGTGGTGGTTGTGAGAGTGAGGTGAAGAAGAGAGTACATGCAGGATGGAATGGATGGAGAAGAGTATCGGGAGTAATCTGCGACAGGAGGTTAGCAGCTAGAGTAAAAGGAAAAGTGTACAGTTCAGTGGTAAGACCAGCAATGGTGTATGGACTTGAGACAGTAGCTGTCACAAAGAAACAAGTAGAAGAGATGGAAGTCGCAGAGATGAAAATGTTGAGGTTTGCTATGGGAGTGACGAGAAAAGACAAGATTAGAAAGGAGCACATCAGGAGTACCGTTAAGGTAGAACGATTAGGAATGAAGATGAGGGAGGGCAGGCTGAGGTGGTATGGACATGTCATGAGGAGAGACCAAGAGTATGTAGGAAGAATGATGATGGAAATGGAGTTACTTGGAAAGAGGAGAAGAGGGAGACCAAAGAGAAGATTTTTAGATGTAATGAAAAAAGATATGGAAAAAGCTGGTGCGAAGGAGACGGATGTTGAAGACCGAAAGATGTGGAAAATGGTGATACGCTGTGTCTACCCCTGACTAAAGGGAAAGGCCGAAAGGAAAAGAAGAATATCGTACAAATTGCGAGAGGATTAAAGAACTCAATAAACATCTACGGCAATTAGAAAACTTCCAATCTTTTAAACGTTTAAAATTCCCAATCTTTCATCTACAAATGCAGTGAAAGAAGAGCTTCTTGTAACGTAATATAACCTGTCTTCGCATAAAAGCGAATTTCCGATCTGCCCGATATTTACATAAAATGATCTTTGTATAAATGCAATTTGGCAGTCTGTCGGCATTTGAATTATTGCGAATTCGGCAATGAAAAGATTAAACTTTGAGGAAACTCGCGAAACGCTTTAAAGAAGCTCAAACAGAGTTTGAGGAACGCTGAACTACAACATGCTCGAAAGGCTTTTCTAAGCCAACGTCAAACCAATTATTGGTCGATTATGTAATAACGTATATTGTTTAGCCGCTGTTTCCTATTTCGGAATCACTTTTTCAATAACTACTTAGAAAACGTAATAACTTGATTACAAATAAAATTAAAAAGGAGTGAATTGAATTCGATTGATTGCTTTCTAGAGAGTAGGTTGAGTTTTGATCCAGAAAGTCAACTGTAGATCAAGTTGTTCTGTTGACATAGAACATCGAAAACTTTTTTGAGGCTAGGAAGAAAGCTAGTGCCGTATTGGCCAATCTGACAGCGACGCATCACATTTTTTACCACTGGGCGTTTTTGCTGCCGAGACTTTTATCGCTGAAGTATAAGCGGAACTTGTTCAAACTGGGGATTTACTCCTACTTCCGGTGGTAGCGAGCAAAGCAAGCTCCGCTGTCTGAAGAACGGCGTTTCTTTGAGTTCGGTCTTGGCTCGGTTTTATTCCTGTTTGTGTTTGACCCGCGGTCCATACCCCTCTACCCTACGACGAGGACGGGGTCATCTAAGTTTTTGTTAGATGGATCACTACTGACATCAAGTGCATTAATTTTTTTTAACGAAAGGATTTTTTTAGAACAAATCACAATGTCATAGAATATTATTTTTATCCAATTAAAAATTTGAGTCATTGCCAACTCAAAGACTAACCGTAGTTTTAAATCTACAATTTCGCTCACCAACTTTTACCAAAAAAGATCCTTTTTCGACTCAAACAAATAAAACAGTACCTTTCAAACTTGTAAATATTTTCATTTTTATCACTATATTTATTTTTGCAACTCACAGGAAAGCTTTGAGCGTTTATACTTAAAGTAACCTGCGGGAATGTCAAGATATCATTATTTATTTAAAGTTTTTATTTTATTTTTTTTGTTTTGATTTAAAGATAGCCTATAACTGAATTTTAGAGCTATTTATAAAGACAACCGAGCCAAGAAAGTGTCTAAAAGTGTCTTTTTCAACCATCAATATTTATTCATTCATTTTATTCTCAAACATTATTGGATAAGAGTATAATAGTATAATATAGACAATAATATAATACCAGTGGGTTTCGAACCAAGACTGTGTTGATTGCATCCACTATCAATGCAGCGGTCTTAAAAACTGGGTCACGCTGCCGAAAAATGTAACAAATAGCAATATATCTTATAATAGAGTGTTTTTCTTATAGTATATATTTAGCTTGTATCTAACTTATTGGTATATATACTTTAGTAATCTAAGAAGTTTAAAAGGTTGTTGCCCACTGATTTAAGTCATTTTATAAAAATCACAAAAGCATGCTGAAAGATCAAGAAACTCTACAAATCCTTTGAGAAACACTAGGTTCTCAGTTGAATAAATCTGTAGTCACTTATCGTCTTTAGATATCGATCGTAAACATGACGGCGTAACAAGCTTACGGAAAATTTTGATTCGCTGGAAAAAGTCGAAGGCGTTAAATTTATAGCAGCAGTTAAAGCAAATTTGATCTGCAAATTGTCACACTTCATTCATAATTTCAATCGTAATCTTATAACTCTGTAGTTGATTTTCAGTCTTTTACGGTAATTTAGGTTTTTGATTATGACGTAATCTTTTTCATTGTTACGCAGTGATTGCGTAATCGGTACACTTCCACTTAATTTATTTTGTCTGCGAGTTGTTCTTATAAGTGCATTATAAAGATTCGTTTTACGGTAGTAATTCATAGCTCATTGATTGCAAGACATTGCGACGTTTGCTACATTTCTGCATAATTTTTCTAAAACGTTTAAGAAACGATTTACTGTAATCTTCTACAACTATTAACAGCTGATCTGGCATTTCAGGTTTCTAATTTGTTTACTACCATATCTTCTGATTATATTGCAATGTCATGGACTGCTTTAGTCAATTATTAAACCTAATATAATAATTAATTTTAAAATATTGGCCCGATCTATAAGTATGTACGGCAAGTATTTTGATTACCTAGTTCAACCGGTCCTTTCGAATTCCCGAGTAAAATTGTGACAATAATGAAGCCCTTTTGCAGTCCGGTTAAATTTTTTTTATTTTTATTTTTTTCTGTTTTTATATAATGCTATGATTGCAATCTAAAGCTGATTTCTCAGAAATGCAAAGCAAAAAAATTGCCGTAAAGTGATTTTTTTAAGTACACAGCAGCATAATAACCTACAAATTAAAAAAAAGGAAATAAACTGTATTGCTACAAACTGGTTACTTGTCATAAAAGACCTTGTAGTCCCTTCGAATTACTTCATAGAAATCTTTTATGTTAGGTGTACTTACTAATTTTTGGCTAAAAATCAATTATTCAACTCCATTCAGGAAGTTATGGTTTTTGTAAAACCTATTTCAAGGCAACTGGACATATCGCGTCGGCAGCGTGGGCAAGTGGTCGGAGCGCCGTGATTGTATCGACATGGTCTCGGTTCAAAACCTACTCGCGTTATGTTTGTGTCCTTGGGAAAGACACTTTACGCCACTTTTTGCTGCTTGGTGATCTTGGCAAGCAGCTCTAAATTTCAGTCATATCTCTATTAATTTCAAGCGGACAACAAAATTTTGGTATCTCCGGAAGCAGGTTGGGGTAATTGTTTACCCTATGTATTACGGCCTATGTCGCTTTCCTGCGAGTCAGGAGGATAAATATAAAGATGAAATGAAAATGAAAAAACGACCTAAATTGAAGAAAAATCTTTCCCAAAAAATTTTTATTTTAGAAAGTTGTTTTAACGGATGTATTTAATTTATCCTTTTGTAAATGCTGGGTTTAATGTTTTCTATCAAAAACAAAACATTTACATAAAAATTAAATTAATCTAGGCTTAATAAAATTTACAGCTAGGAAAAACAAAACTACTGGTTTAATTGTCGGCAGCGTGGTCAAGTGGTTAAAGCGCCGGGCTCGTGATCAACACGGTCTCGGTTCAAAACCTACTCGCGCTATTCTGTCGTGTGCTTGGGAAAGACAGCTTACGGCATATTCCCCTGCTTTGTGGTCTTGGCAAGTAGTTCTAAATTGCAGTCATATCTCTATTAAATTACAAGCGGACAGCAATATCTTGGCATCTCCAGAAGCAGTGCGGATTAATTGCTTACCCTATGTATTAGCGCCTCTGCCGCTTTTCTGCCAGCCAGGAGGATAAATATAGAGATAAAAAAAATAAAAATAAAAAATAATAAATTTTTGCCAAAATTTTGCTCAAGCCAGTTGAAATCATTTTCTCATTCGTGTAAAAATTGTCGCCACCGTGCAATTGAAACGAAACAAAAAAGAAAAATTAGTTTCAACATCGGTTTGATTTGAAGTTTTGTTTCACACAGCTTTTATACTACTTCTAGCTCGCTTCAGTCTTGAATAAAAAAAACTTTTATTTGAATCGCTTGTCATCAAACACGCCGCAAGATGGAGACAAAGACGTTTGTATATAGTCAAGTGTTTTATGATGCATTTAAAATAAAAATATTAGAAATATGTTTCAAATCTGGGTTATACTGCTTTAATTTCAAATCGCTTAAAACATATCACTAGCATTTTGATAGTTGAATATAAATGAAACGTTGTACTGCACAAGCAATAAAATTTATTTATTTTATTGTGTCTTGTATTGGAAACAGCCGCCAAGATTTAACCAAAGGTTATTGCTTTTTAAACTGTTCATGTAATATCAATAATGACTTAAACATCAACGATACAGAAAAAAATATAAAGTAACATTGCATTCGAAGTCTAGCATAATCCAATTTTAATTGTACTCTTAAAATCAATAACGATTCTATCAAATAAAATAACAATGGTTTTCGCAAGATGTTTTCTCAAAGCTGCTTTCTGGTAGTAAGTATCACGTGAACGAAAACACAATTTTATCTAAAGTAAATCAATTTCCAAAACCAACGCTAGCTCAAGTTGTTTGTATTGTGCCTTTCGTCAAGAAACTATTTGACAATTTTAAGGCAATAGGTTTACTAAAAATTTTGTCCTTTATTGAACAAGTAAACTGGTGCTGTGTTGCAGCAAACTAAAATTCTATCTGTGTTACGACAAAAGTAGATGAAGGTAATCGCTTAACTGTTTTTAGTTTGATGGTTTAATCATGCAGTGTCAGCGAAAAGGTAATTAGTATCACGCAATATGCAATGCAGTTTAATAAAAAATGGAAGATACAGGGTGTTTCAAAAAATTTGACATCATTTTGCAATCTAATAACTTTGGCAGTTACTGTTTAAATAACTTTAAATTTACACAGCATGTGTAGAACAGACCAAAGTTTTGTGCTTAATATTTGATATGTTTATCTTTTCAGGTGTAGAAATTTTTAATTGGTAAATTATTCGTACTGCGTTCAAACCTGTGTGTTTAAATGGTGTTCACTAGCAGAGAAAAGGCGTTTTGTGTTTGAGTAAGCTCGAACAAACTCAAACAAGACTGTGCAGCGTGCGTTTGTGAGAAAGTTCTCTAAGAAATCACCAACAGCAAAGCAGATTAGGAGCTGGAAAAAGAAATTCGAAGACGAAGGCTGTCTGTGCAGAGCAAAAAGATCTGGACGACCAGCAACAGCAGAAGGAAAGGTCGAGTGGATTCGTCAAACACTCTTGCGAAGCTGCAGTTTGTAGGGTTTCATTACCAAATGTTTCCTTACTACCCGCCAAACTGTTGTTGGAAGTATCAGGGTCTCCATGCTTGTTCTTCTTATGGACTTTTTGGGGCTTCGCAAGAGTGTTTGACGAATCCACTCGACCTTTCCTTATGCTGTTGCTGGTCGTCCAGATCTTTTTGCTCTGCACAGACAGCCTTTGTCTTCGAATTTCTTTTTCCAGCTCCTAATCTGCTTTGCTGTTGGTGATTTCTTAGAGAACTTTCTCACAAACGCACGCTACACAGTCTTGTTTGAGTTTGTTCAAGCATACTCCGACACACAAAACGCTTTTTCTCTGCTAGTGAGTACCATTTAAACACACAGGTTTGAACGCAGTATGAATAATTTATCAATTAAAAATTTCTACACCTGAAAAGATAAACATATCAAATATTAAGCACAAAACTTTGGTCTGTTTCTACACGTGCTGTGTAAATTTAAAGTTATTTAAACAGTAACTGCCAAAGTTATTAGATTGCAAAATGATGTCAAATTTTTTTGAAACACCCTGTATTTTGGGTTTGTTTTCTTAATTTCTGTAATTTGAGAAGTCCTTTTCTGAAAAATTTTGTTTCACCTAAAATGAGATTCGATTTTGGTTAAACCTGTTGCTGCGGATCCAAAACATTTTATTTTTTTAAATCCAGAGTATTAGAGTTATTGTGAATTTATTTGAGTAACACCCGCTTTTAAACGACTTCTAAAACAATTAGTTTTTTTTTTAATGTGCATTATTAATAAATGAGCTGTGATGCTTCAAACATGAGTTGGGGCCGTTTATGGGTCCTTGAGAGCGACCTAGTACCCTCGATTCCCTTTTTTCGGGTTTTTACAAACCGCACATTTGATTTTTTTCCCGTGAATAGCAGTTTGTTGATTAAATAATTTTTTGTTGTATACAGAAAATTATAAGATGGCTAATAGTATTGACGGAATTATTTTAACTCTTTAGATTTTACATAGTTTTAAAAAAACACTGTTTTCTTTGGTCATTAATGTCAATATCTAATTGGTATCGAAATATAAAACTTACGCATCTTACAAAATTTAAGAATTCCTGATTTGATTTAATTAATTTTTCTTGGAACATCAAGCATGACTGTTGTTAAAAATTCAAAAGTTTTCAATATTTAATAATCTCCACTTAGAAGGAAAATTAAAACGTCTAAAAACTGTTTTCTCCATACCGACAAATAAAATGACGTTGTTTTTAGTATTGCTAAATCGTTGCTTAGTGTTTTTTTGTTGTCTAGAGAGCACAAAAATAAATAAATTTTCGCTGTAAAAGTTTTAGGATGTCGTAAAACAGTTATTTTATTTCCACGGTTGATTAAATGTAGGCTATTTATACTAGTGAAGATGAAAACTAGTACGAAATTAAGTATATCTAAACAAGAAACAAGCTTCAATGATTATACAAGAAGTACTGTATATCAGGTTAATTTCTTTACAATTTAAAGTTTTTTGTCATTTTAACAGATCAGTTTACAGTTTTATGCAGCATCATTATACAGCAAATTTTCGTTTTCTACTTTATTATTTATCATGAAAGAATAATCCTTGTAGTGAGTTCCTTTTGGCACCCAAGTTAACAAAGCAGAAATGGTTTATTGCAAAGATGAGTTTCATAAAATAAATTGCAGCAGAATAGTAATCACGACACGAGAAGCACAAAATGGGAGATTCTCAAGTTTGTATGGTTCATTCTGACGGTCTCTGGTAGTTTGCCCCAAACCGCAAAGTCAGGGGTTTTTAAACTTTTTGAGACCTGGTCCTTTTTTCACGCAAGCAAAACTCGCACCTTCCCCTTTGACGACAGCAACAAAACAAAACCCAAGCCCTATCACCATATTCTCACCAAAATCAAAGTGAAAAGGCTAAATAAAAAGTGTCTTCACTTACCATCAGCGTCAAAAATCTTTATTTTTGTCCCAAATTCAATAAAAAGACTAAAAAAAAGAAAAAAAATAAGATTTTCACTTTTGCATCAGCGGCCGAAATCTCCATATTTTCCCAAATTCATTGCGAAGACAAAAAATTGCAATTGCAACTATCAATTCAGTTTGCCGCCAGTTTCTCGCGCCTTCCTGATAAATCTTTCGCGCCCCTTAATTTAAGAACCTGGGATCTAAGCCTTATTTTCGTTCTCTCTCTCTCTCTCTCTCTCTTTGTCTCTCTCTTTCTCTGGCTGATCACGACCGAGTTATGGCATTCAAACGAGGAATTTAATTATCATTTTCTATGGTGACGATTATTTTTCATAGGAAAATCACGAGATTTCATAAAGCTTGCAAATTTCAATGTAAAACTTACAATAATTTTAGATATTACTAAGTTTTTACAAATTAACCCTGGGAAAAACAACAATTTACGATAAAAGATCTGAGAAACCAAGTCTTATGATTATTCGCGAACTAAGCACGAAATACGCAATGCAGCGAGCGAGTGTAACTTTGTATTATATTTTGCATAATAAACACGATTGAATACTTTAAGGATCGCTTGTTGAAGATGAGTTCACTACAACCTTTTCAAATTAGTTTGTAAGAAATCTCTTTCGCAATTCTATGTCTCCTGTTTCAGCTGGTTGAATAGAGTGACATTTTTTACCAAGCAAGTCATGCGTAATTTCCTTTTGTTTAAAGCAAGGTTTCTAAATTCGTTGGGACACGTGAACCCCCAGGACTAATTTTGCAAAATTCTGTGAACCCCAAGTCAAAATCTTTTCCAAACACGAAGTAAAAACCGAAAAAATGTCGTGGCCTGAACTTTAATTGATATTTTTCGCTTTCATTTAAATTTCGGAAAAATTTTTGAGATTTTTTGGGTATTGCGCTTATCATTGGCAAGTCTTTACGATCTTAAAATTGCAGTTGAATGAAGTGGTGTATATATATCAAACTGTTATTTTATAAAAGAAAATCCTGTGGACCTCCTGGATAAGGTTACTACGGAACCCCAACTTAGAAACCCTGGTTTAAACACTTTTCCTATGCATAATGTCGCCAAACTGTAGAAGTGTGACATTTCCTAATGTTATTTAACCCTTATTTTAACAGGGAAAATGACAAATTTATGAACATTTCTTGCCGTTTCCTGAAATTTTTTTATGCATTCTTAAGTTTTTAAAATGATGAATCTTTTTTAGCTTCACAAACAGCAACACGTTTGTGTAGGTATTTCAAATTTTTTAGACATTTTTAAAAATTATATTTTTTTGCAATTTGAAAAATAATTTGCTTTTTATATTTAATGATTTATGGGAAATATATTTATTGCATTCGCAGACGTGAAAAGTTATTACATTATGATGTAAATATTTGACTAATTAAACAGATATATCAAAATTATTGCTAAAGTATAGGCTAATTGGTAAAACTACAACGCTTTTCAAAAAGTCGCTGTTCGTATTGTAGATTGCACATAAAATAAACACCTTGAAAAAGATTTGAAAAAAAGTCTTGAAAATATATTGAAATTAAGTTAGAGTTTGAAAAAAATGCTGCAATCACTCTGAAAATTTTGTTTTTATAATTCTTATACGTATAAATTGTTTTTGTTCTTTTGAGTTATACGTGTTGAAATTGTAGTTAATTTGAGATTTCTCCAGGTTTAAGAGTCTAATAAAAACTCAGTTATAAATAGTTTAATAATAATAACTTGTTGTGAACCGGTACTGTGTTTAATATCGTCCATATTTGAAGAGGGGCTTTAATGCACTTTACGACGAACCATATGTTTAATATTTATGGCTTGTTCTCTTGCACTTTTTGCTGATGAATAGAGCGCATGACGTCATAAAATGTGTCTATTTCATTCAGTTACTTAAAGCAGCGTTTCTCAAACCATGGGTTGCCAAGACCATGCAGATGGGTCGCGAAGGCTTGTAAATTACCGCGCGTAAAAGAAAAAGATCTGCGCGCACAAGATTTTAGAAGTGGAATCAGATTCAAGATGAAGACTTTTTTTTTTAGAGAACACTAGATTTTGGAGATGAAAATCAAGTAATCAGAAACAGATTCAAAGTGAAGACCTTTTTTCTTTTTTTTTAGAGATCACTACGGTTTCACTACGCTCAGTCAAATTTATTTGGGTTGCAGTGGTCTTTGCAAATCGTTGTTTTTAGCGATTTTGGGTCGCAGAGAAAAAGGCTTGAGAAACGCTGACTTAAAGTGTTAGTTGATTTTCTTGACTATTGGCTCTAGTCTTTTTTTCAAGCTACTTTCTTAGGCTATATAATCATAGTTTGAAGAAACAGTTATCTTTTGAATGTTTTAATGCCTGATGTTTATTTTTCTTGTTTCTTAAGGATTTTCTTATTGTTTAAGATCGGGTAATTCTAATTGCGATTATAAAAATAAAATCTAAGTGAACGGTTAAAATTACTGACAAACAAATGTATCCGGATGAATAAAAGTTTTATGCATTGGGCATCTCTTGTCTAGCTTTGTAGCGGAATTTGTATCGGAAGAGGTATGCAGTCACTGTTCTTTTCGGTAAAGAAATTCTCTGAATCAAAAGTAAAAAGTCTGTTTTGTAAAAGATACAAAAGTTAATTTTGTATTCGCTTTTAAATGAAAAGTTATTTTTCTTTAGAATCCTCTTGAAATACTGATTTCCGTAATATCAATTTTTATTTATTATTATTATTTTTGCACAAGTATAATTGTTGCTGTGATTGTGCGTAAAAACAATTTGTATTTAATTACACTGTCTTTCGCTCTGGAAAATAGGAAAGTGTTTTACGGATTCTACTGAGTTTTAATCCAATCAGGAAAAATTTCTGATGAAGCGGATCCGGGAAAAGTTTTCAAAAAAGGTTTTTTTCTTTTCTTGTTTTTATATGTGGTTAAATTGTAATGTTTGCAGCAATATTATCTGACAAAAAGACAAAACAAAAAATGTTAATAGGTCTAGTGAAAATCTGCAACTTTGCACGCCAAGACGAGCCGTTTCTTTGTTTATGCCAGTTGATGCTAAACGGAAGCTATGATCAATGTTAAATTTTTTTATTATAACTCACGCTTTCCTTTAAAAATGCCTTTTCTATAGCAATAAGCAATTTTCCAAATTAACAAATCTTTACATTTGGTTTGACAAGAAAAAACCTTTTTCAGAATAAAACTGACAATAACTTAAAACGGGGCGAACAATTTGATTAATTTGGTCAAAAATATACCAGAGTCTACAAGATCAAGAAAAGCTTGTCAAAACTCTGCAATATCAATGTATTTTTCCTAATACTGCTCAGCAAATTAAGATGGCTTTTGAAACTTTATTCTTCCATTGAATGTTTTTTGGTTTTTAGAATAACGAAAACACAAATACAATTTCAATCAGCAGTGAACGTGAGAGCGCTTTTTGTTCACGACATGGTTCATCAAAAAGCAACGAAATACTGCGTATTCAAGGCAGTGACAGGTAATATATTGTAAAAAATAAGAATGAAAAAAAGAAAAAATAATTAAAAAGAAAATGAAACAGACTAAGCATTAATAGCAAATAGTTGTAACATTTTTTGATCGAAAATTTCTTTTGAATAACATTGCATCAATTATGATCAATCTTTAAAAAGTACTTTTTAGGCCCAATATAACAGGGGACGATTTAAAGCGGGATCAGATGTAATTCCGTCCGAGTATAGATTTCGATTTCGCGTTTTAATGCATTTTCTATGCAGCGAAAGGTATCAATCAAAATTTTTGTCAGCCGCTTTAATTTCGTTCTATTTAACTGTGTGAGAGTGTGATTCAATTTATTATTAAGTGCGTCACACACTGATGTACACCTTGTATCTAGCTACGAAAGATTTTACCAACCATTTCTGATCATAGAAAGATTGAAAGTACATTGTACATGTACGTAAAGTAATATTTATGTATAAAAATATTATTCAAGAGAATGTACTTTTCAAATTTTTGAAACCCCGGCTTCAATTTCATTGTGAAGAGATCTTTCCTCATGTATTAACACCTTCCTCATGTCCTCATCTTTCCTCATGTATTAACATCCACGTATTTTGTGGTTGACCTCAGCATTAAAAAAATTGGCCAGAAGGAGATATTTGTTATAAAGCGGACTCGTATAATTTTGGGATCCCCATGCCGCGTTATATGACCTTCTTCAGGGCTGCGAAATTGAACGAATTAAAAAAAACTCGGTGTTTTTTGCAGAACTCGAACTTTATGAATAAGACTTTCTGAGTTCAAAAAAAAGTCGATCGTGTAAAAAAGTTTCATTTTTTGGTCTTCATGGTATTGATAGGAAATTTTCGAATTAATTTAAACCAGTGAATTCGAAACTTGAAATTGAACAAGCAAATTTTGGTGAACTCGAACTCAAACTCAAACTCGGCTAAAAATGCATCAAGTTTGGAGCCTTGGTCGTGTTACGGTATCATGTTTTACTACTAATTTTTAAACATTTAAAGAATAGTTTAAAAAAATACTTTATTTCTTTTGTAACAAAAAAATGCATTTGAAATTTCAAAGATATTTTACGCTATTATTCAGAATTACATTATTCAAAATAGAGCGCAAAAGAATGTTAAAGCAGGCCTATTAAAAATATCACGATAAGCTGTAGTAAGCCAATCATAAACCCAGTCCGTTTAAAACCACCCCGCGGTCAATAAAAACAAAAAGAAAAGGTTAAACTAGAATATTTTGTTATCTCTTCTAAAATTATTACAAAATGGACTAGAAAACATTTTGAAAAAGAATAATTGGGCCATAAAGTTACATATTGTTGCTGAGTTCACGGTTTCCCAAGCACAATTCCCAAGGTGATGTTTCGGAGTCTTTGAAAAGACAAACATTGTTTTAGGTCGCACAACAAAAAATTGTAAAGAACACCACGGCATATATTACTTGTAAAAATTGTAAAAAACAATGTACAAAAAATTTTAATCAAAAAAATTGGCTTGAGGGGCTTTGTATTTATCTCGCAAAGCCCTATTGTTTTTCGAACGAAAACATGGGAAACTTATAACCTGGCTCATTTTGCTCGAAATGAAGTTTTACCAATTTTTCTTTTTCATTTTGTTTTGATACAGTATAAGCTTACATTTATTAAACTCATTTATAAGCTATGTCAATAACAAAGTGTGGTAAATCTTCAAAGTGTGATAAATTTTATTTTTTATTCTTTAAAATATAGTGAAAATTGATCTAAATTTCATCATTTTAAGAGCAAAATATTTACTTAAAAGATCAATGCAAAAGCATCTTTAACGTTCGTTTCCACTACAAGCGTTCAGGAATATCCTTTGTTTGTTTATTTATTTTTTTACTTCTCTTAAGGCCTAAGCGTAAAAAATCAATAAATAAACAACAAATAATTCAGCCAATGCTCGTAATGGAAACAGGCCTTACGATTGCCATAAAGCAGTTTGAATTTTTTTTGCATTTCAAAATAAAATGATTAATAAGATAATTAGTTTTTTGGTCTCGTGTTCAGCAATTGAAGAAAAACTAAATAAAAGTTTACAATGCATGATGCTCCCAAAAAACATTCAAGCTCGTACAATTTAATGAATAATAATTAAATAAAAAACTTGTTTAACTTGCAGTCGCATTCAAAAAGCTTTGTTTGACAAACCGCGTAAAACCCCCTCAACTTTCAAGCAATTGATCAGATGTGTGGGGAGTGGATGGCGATCAAGCAGCGAGCACTTAATACGGGAAGAAAACCAACAAATATTTGAAAGTGGTCTGCGAGAACAATTGAAAAACAGCAAAAACAAATACAAGAACTTCAAAGATTCAAAGCGGATATGACTCAGCAATTCAGAGAGCAAACTCCTCGACATAATAGAGAGACCACCGAAATTCTAATCGCTGAACTTAAATCACTTCGTAGCGATTTTGATTGCTTTATCCGGAAATTTTCGACGCATTTTCTTCAAACTGATCAAAACGATGATTTTCATCTGTCAAGTCCATCAACCAAAAATAATACTGGAGAAGAAGGTAACTGTTTTAAAAGATTAAATCTTATCACACTTTGCAAAAAAATTGAGAATCACACCCTTTAATCGAGTTGACGTCAGACTTTTAACTAAAAAAAATTGGAGCGTAAATATCCTATTGTGCCTTTCTTTACTCAGTCATAGTTTACTGCGATTAGAAAAAGCAAGACTTGATTAAACCTTAAAACCTAAGTCAACAGCTGGCATAGAAAATGTTTTGAGCGAAAACTTTTTGTTCCCAACGCAGGCAATACTTTGTTCTTCAATTTTTATTGCATAAATTTAAGGAACAATAGTTGGAACGGCTGCCTTTAACCTTAAGTATCACGCTTCTGACATTTTCTTCCTGTTAGAATGACAAATACATAAATGAAAAACTAAATAAAAATGAAAAGTAAAATTTATTAAGTTATTTTGAAAAATTTTAAAATGCTTATTTCTATGCATTGGTATATTCCATTGACGGTTGCTCAGATGGTAGGTGCTTTTACGCAGCCTGGGCCGTGAGTAAGTCTGTTCATTAATTTAAAATGACAGGCCGAAACCGAACCTACCAAAACGGAAGGGTATCCACCCATTCCGATGTTCAGTGTGGGTCTGCTAATCGGCAAATGTCCTTTTCAGGACGGGGCAATGCTAGGATAAAACTGCCCTTTTCAGGGCACATTGCCAACAAGTTCCGAAGACCCACTATTCTTCAGCTGAACATCGAAGGCCTCACTGCAAGCAAGATGAACGTTCTTCATCACCTCGCTATGCAGTCTGAGGCACTCGTCATCCTACTGCAGGAGACCCACTGCACTGATGCAGAGAAGTTGGTACTACCAAACTACCAACTAGCTGGGTCTTCTTTAAGCAGGAAGCATGGCCTTGCCACGTTTGTCCACGAGCGACTGAGATACACGCTTTTGGACCAATCTCCACCAACATCGGAGATTGAGTGGTTGTGTGTGGACGTTGATGGCTATAAAATAGTCAACGTCTACAAACCACCGCCAACGCGATTGCGAACCCTGGATCTCCCAGTGTTTCCTCACCCCTGTCTGTACGCTGGCGATTTTAACTGTCGTCATGCTGACTGGGGTTACGACGACAACAGTCCGGACGGTGAGTGCTTGGCTGGATGGGCAAGTATCAATTGTCTTGCCCTCTTATATAATGCCAAGGACGCTGCCAGTTTTTATTCCGGCCGCTGGAACACTGGCACCAATCCGGATCTAGCTTTCGCTAGCGTAGTCCAAACAGTCGCTTACCGGATAGACGTGTCCTTGACAAGTTCCCCAGGTCACAATATCGACCTTCGCTTATTACACCACCAAGGTTTGCTATGGCAGTGCCGAGCATGCCTGTTAAGCGATGGAACTTCCGCAAGGCCAAATGAAGTCACTACATTGCTTTGACGAATAAATTCGCAAAGACTTTGTTGCCGCCTGATACACTTGATGTGGATGCGGCTTACCAGGACTTCTGTAACACCATTAAGAAAGCAGCCAAAAAGACTATCCCACGCGGGTATCGAAATAACTATATTCCGTGTTGGGATGCAGAGTGTGAATCCCTCTATAAAACCTTTCTGTAGTCTCCTCAGGGAGACGACTCAAGTTTGGCTGCTACAGCTCTGCTTGCCAAGCTTGACAGAAAGCGGAGGGATCGATGGTCCGAGGCAGTTCGGAGCATTGACTTCTCACACTCTAGTCGAAAAGCGTGGAGTATTTTGAACAACCTTACTGGTAGGTCACGACACTCTCCTCGTCACTGTCCGTTTCAGCCGATGCTATTGCATCTCAGCTGGTTAGAAATGGGAAATACGAGGCTGTTGATCGCAAGTCATCTCGACTTGTCTTTCAAGAAGTGTCTGACCTTTGGAGGGCCACAACACCAGACGCAGTAAATATCTCTGACAGTTTTTTACAGAGAGAATTTGCTGCTGCCCTTGAACACTTAAAACCAGGTAAAGCTCCGGGACCTGATTCCATCTGCCCCGAGCTTATACTCCATGCCGGAGCTGCTTTGAAGTCCTGGTTATGTGACTTCCTTTCTTCCTGTTTGCGCCGACTCAAAATTCCCAAGATCTGGAGAAGAGCGCTTGTGGTCGCGATCCCAAAACCAGGAAAGCCCGTGGGGGACCCAAAGAGTTATCGACCGATATCTCTGCTCTGTGTCCCCTACAAGATCCTCGAGAGGCTTATCTACGCCCGCGTTGAACTATTAATCGATCCACTGCTCCCTAAAGAGGAGGCTGGGTTCCGACGTGGGAAGTCAACCGTAGATCAAGTTGTTCTGCTAACCCAGAACATTGAGGTTTCTTTCGAGGCTAAAAAGAAGCCAGGTGCCGTATTTATCGATCTGACAGCTGCTTATGACACTGTCTGGCACCGTGACCTTACCTGCAAGCTGCTGAGACTACTTTCGGATAAGCACATGGTCAAAATGATCATGGAGCTTGTCCGAAATCGAAGTTTCACCCTTACCACCGGTGACAGCAAGCAAAGCAGGCTACGCCGTCTTAAAAACGGCGTTCCTCAGGGATCGGTCTTAGCTCCCCTCCTATTTAACATCTATACGTACGATCTTCCTTCCACGATTTCCAGAAAGTTTGCTTATGCTGATGATCTAGCATTGTTGCATTCTTCTGGAAACTGGAAGGACTTGGAGGGGACTCTAAGTCAAGACATGTCCACACTGTCAGCGTATCTCCAGACTTGGAGGTTGAAGCTCAGTCACACTAAGACGGTGACGGCAGCCTTTCACTTAAATAACCGAGAGGCCAAACGTGAGGTAAAGGCCTACAACAACGGTAGACTTTTACCGTTCTGTCCAACCCCTACTTATCTTGGGGTAAAACTGGACAGATCGCTCACGTTTCGTCACCATTTAGTGGCATTGCGCAAAAAACTATCCTCGCGTGTCACACTGCTGAGGCGACTCGTGAGCTCGGGATGGGGTGCTGGTGCTAAAACACTACGCATAGCCACCTTGTCTCTAGTCTACTCAACAGCTGAGTACTGTGCGCCAGTCTGGTGTCGCAGTGCTCACACTCGTCTCATCAACAGTGTCTTGAATGACGCCTTGCGCATAGTCACTGGATGCCTGCGTCCCACTCCAACGGATCACCTACCTGTACTCTCAGGCATCCAGCCAGCTGAGCTTCGCCGACTGGGAGCGAAACTCTCCTTGGCTTACCGTGGATCTCTGGAGCCCGATCATATTTTGCATGGTCTTTTAAGTGGGTCCTCAGATACTGGCCAAGTAAGACTAAGGTTTAGACGCCCGTTTGTGCCAGGTGCGCGGAATCTCTTGGACAATCTTGCCAAACTTGACATCCGCGCCTCTGAATGGACAAATCACAAATGGAACGCGGAGTACTGTGAAAATGCTTCCAGGCTCCGTGCTTTTGTTCCCGAGACCGGTGCCAGGCCTGTTGGGATGGGCTTACCTCGAGCAGGTTGGGTTAAGCTCAACCGCCTGCGGACTGGTGTTGGGCGATTCCATTCGTCCATGCACAAATGGGGTCTCGCTCCTTCACCGAATTGCGAGTGCGGCGCCTTTGAGCAAACCGCAGACCATGTACTAACAGCGTGCCCTATACATCGGGCACCACATGGAGCACGAGGTCTGACGGTTTTGGATGACGAAACTCGATGCTGGCTTAATGACATCACTGCCAGCATCTGATTCAGGCAGTTCAGCAGTCTGGGGTAGTAAAAGGATAAACCCTCGGCCCCAGTCCTGTTTGTGTCTGACCTAGAGTGGATGCCCTTCAAACGACGACGACGACGACGACGACGACGGTTGCCAATATTAGTTTCCATTTCATGTTGTCCAGGTTTCAAAATTTGCTGTTTTTATGAAAAAAACTTGTAGCAGTATTGAATTGTGTTAGAGTGAGTAGAAATGGTACCAATTAAAAGACAACTAAATGTTTACTATTAATCTTTTCTTCGAGTTCTTTTTGTTTTTTGTTCTGATGTTAACAACTAATCTAAAATAGACTTGTTCGCATTTAACATAGCAATAAATACCAAGTTGACTTGTATAAACTGTTTTCAAACACAATTTTTATAATGCTTTCATGACGATTTAAATTTAAATTATTATTATTTTGATCACAAAAATAAGATGTACTTGTTCTTTTATAACTTTACTTTTTAGATCAGCTTCCAGAAAACAATAACATACTAACAAGACAAAGTATAAAAAATCCTAGTCAAACAAGATACAGCAATCCTTCAAAACCACGGGCTGATTGCTTACCTAAAGAACGCAATCAGTCAACTAACTCTTCAACGTCTCACGGAAGCACTTTATTCTCACCTTCTCCAGAATTAATTTTTCAAGATCGAATTGGAAACAATGATTCGCAAAAGAGCGACAGTACTTGCGAAACCAACATTTCCAACTGCAGTATCTCTCAGATAGGCGATTCCTCGGATAGGATTCAATACCACAACTGCACTATTTACAACGCCCCAAGCCACTGTCCTCGGTGTTTTTATCCTTTTAACAGTCTCGAAGGTAATTGACAAGTAAAAATACTTTTCTTAGCTACTGGTTATTAATAGAAAAACTAGAATAGAATAGAATAGAATAATAGAAAAGCAAATTTATATTTAGCATTATCCATGGATCTCTTATAAGTGTGGCTTCATCTTTTTGGCTACGTTTTGTGAGAGTGTTTTTGTTGTCAAATCTAAGAAATCCGAGTATCATTTTGAACCAATCACGAGACATAGCTGCACGATCAAGAGATGAAGCATCAACTTTCCACATATCATCCAGATTCGCCTAGGTTTGTATGTGTACATCTGAAGCAATCAGAATGCTAAAAAGTGCGAGCAGTTCAGCATCAGTAAATGGATAAAATATTTTTAATGGTGGTCGTTTAGAGCCGTGGTGAAAACTCTTTAACAGCTAATTGTTGAAAGCTTAGCAAATTTTTTGCATTCGATTTATTTCTCGTAATATGATGTTACAAATGTGCTGCCACTGTTGTAAACTGACTTTGCAGCAGTTACAGTTATTTAACAAAAAAATTATAAGACTGTGCAGCAAAAATTGAATGGATTAGTTCTAACTGCCGTAAAGACAAATAGCTATACAATTGGTTAACTAGGTTAGGCTGAAAGGCTAACAGGTCTATTCAGAAAGAAAACAATTACTGCGTAGCTAATCAAGGCTTGATTTCTGATTTCAAATTTTTACATATCTTCTGACTGATGATAAAATAGCTCAATGGTTTTCTACTGTTGTGCCGAAGAGATGCTCTTTGGTCATAAAAAATTTTGTTTGACTTCCAAGTGCAAAGCAAGCATGATTCTGGGAAAAAATCGAGATATTATGGATAGAATTTAAGTGAAGATCTTTTTTATTCTTTTTTTTAGAGATCATCATGATTTTGGGACGAAAATTGAGGAATCATTGACAAATTTTAAGTGAAGACCTTTTTATTACTAACCAACATAATGGGTGTGCCGCGAAAATTTACAAAGCTATGATAGTATAAAAAATAATCGTGTGAAATAGCTAAATAATCCAAATGCATAGCGTGTTTTTCAAATACAATCTCAGCGTTAGAATTTAATCGGCATGTATTATGACGTCATAATGCGTTTTTATTGATGCCGTGCTTGATCATGTCTCATCGGCTTGAAACGCTAACTGATTAAATCAGCGGTGGTCAAACAGCGGCCTGCATTTCAAATCCAGCCCGCTACACCATTTCACCCGGTCCGTCAAACATTCAATGTGAACGGTGTAACAAATCAAAGTGAAGACCTTCTTTTTTTCGGTTTTCAAGTAAGTTCGAGGCACGAATTCACTTTGTAAATACTAGTGCGGCCCTTGATCAAAATCGGCTTCTGAATCGGTAGCACGAGCTAAAAACTTAGCAAGTCAACCTAAAATGTTTTTTAAAATTATAGCAAGGTGGACAAATTTTCTTTTAAATATGTTTGGGCACAATTTACCTTGGCCTCCGATTGACTGTAAAAAATTATGCCGCTGGACAAAGATTAAAGTTATTAATGGTCCTACAAAAATTTCTGTCCTAAAAGGTCTTATAAAATTTGAATAAAGTTAAACCTACATAATTATTTAATCAGGAAAGAACAGATAAATTGTTTTTAACAGAGCATTTTGCAGACGTTAACAAAAATAATGGGAAAAGTACTAACTATATTTAACTGACTTAAAGGTGATTATAAATGTGATTTCTTTTAACTCAAATATAATTTTATTCCCAAACATATTTCATTGATTTTTCTAAAAGAAACAAAAACTGGTTTATTTAAACAATTTTTGACGGTTGAATAACCATCAAAATAACGGCTCTACGTGCCCGCCCATGCTGCCAAGAATTTTCAACCTTATTGCACTCGCGGGCCTTATCCGAAAATTAAAAATTTGGTGCGGGCCGCAAGAAATTTCGGGGAGAATATAGTTTTTCCCAAAAAAGTTATAGACGTTTTCCTGAATTATGATCTTCGTGCATTTCACGGATAAGAGAAAAAATTGTCTCCTAAAGTTATTGTGAAAAGCAAAAAAAAAAAAAAACGAAAGCAATCACTTTGAATCTGTCTCTGATTTCTCGATTTTTCGTCATGAAAAACTACTACTGGCTTTACTTTTACTTACAACCACACTCGGGTCGCATTGAAAATTTTGCGGGCGGCAGGTTCCCACACTGTGTGAAAACTTTTCATCATCACAACAACGTGAATAAGATTGATAATTAATTTGTTTAAATTCAGAAAGCGGAAGAACTTCCGGTTACAACACCTACCCTCTAGCACATGGCAAAAAATCTCGGAGCAACAATGATGAGAGCCAAGAACCGAAGACGTTGCCACGATGATTTTAAACATTTTTTTTTCTAATGTAAACTGTGACCCTACAGGTGTATTATAGATATTTTAATCAAACCAAATGATGTCCTCAGAACATTTGCTAAAGTTTAATTTATCGTAAGTTTGAAGAAAAGAACTTATTAAACAGAGCTTAACCAATGCAAAAGTGTCATTCATTGTCGTTTCATTGGTCATAATCACTTCAGTGATGGCTTTATTACGGAGCGAACGGAGCGGGCACACCTATTTCCCCCCTAAAAAACGTTAAAAGTGACCCCTTAAGTACAATATTGCTCTATTTATAGTAGCACCATAACGGTGCCTCCCCTGTCTCCACCTTAACTTTAGTACGAAAGTAAAAATCAATTACTCGATTTAAAGTGAGAAAAACAAAATTGTGCGCTGAGGTTGACTATTTTTAATTGGGGCACAAGCTTTCGTGGGCTACTGCTCACTTTGTCAGGGAATTGCAATTAAAACAAAATTTACACCAACGGCATTAAACGAAATAAAGGGACATATATGACGTAATGAAATATAAAAATATTGGATAGAAAAGACTTAAGTTTGAGACAATATGGCAGTACGGTAAATTACAGTAATTCAAACAAAAGCTAAAATGTGAGAAAATAGCATGCAAGTATAGAACGATGCAAAATGGAGAAAAAAGTGAAAAACATAAATGACCCTCACGTTTATAAAAATAAATATTACATGTAATTAGACGTGAACAAATAATCTCTACTTAAACCTTGGTTAACGCAATCGAATTTGAAAATTTTTTGTTCTTCTTCCCGTTGTTGTTTTGTTTTACCTTTAACTTTTTTAATCACAGCTAATCTGAGATTTTCCAAAGTGTGGTCAGGTGTATTAAAATGTTTGGCTACCGGTTTGTTTCTGTTGTGTTTGATGTCGCTCCTGTGTATATTCATCTGTTGTCTGATTGAGTTGCTTGTTTCTCTGATATAGATGGCTTCTAGGCAGAGATTATATGAAATTGCATATATGACATTAGATGAATTACAGCTAAAATTTCCAGAGATTTTAGGACTCCGTTGGGACCAGTTATTGTAGGATTAGTATTTTTGTTGGGGCAGAAGTGGCATTTAGGAGATTTGCAGAAAAAGGTGCCCGTGATGAAACTTTCATTTGGTAAGGAAGCAGATTTAAGTAAAAGTTTGAGGTTAGGAGGTTGTAAGTAAAAGTTTTGGCAAACGCATAATAAGGATTATTACAAATAGTCCTTTTTTGTCACATACAAATCCTCTTTTTGAAAAATTGAATTTATTAAAACTAAAAGATATTGTTAAACTTGAAATTGCAAAAACAATGTTTTGCTTTAATAAAAGTTCAGCAAAGAATAAGCCCCAAACTATTATAAGTATTACCCAAAAACAACATTATAAACAAGACTGGCGGTAAAATAAAATTATTTTCAACCTAGAAAGAGAACAGAATTAGGTGAAAAGACATTTTCTTACATTGGACCTAAAATATGGCAAGAAGTACCTTTCGAATTAAAGTCACTTTCTTATAATTAATTTAAAAAGAAATTTAAACTTTTTTTAACTAGTCAATATTAGATAAGATGCCACAACAATTTGATGAAATCGGCTGGCACGCGGAAAGTTATTTAATAACAACTAATATTGCTAATAATTTGTTTTTGTAAGTATACTGTTGTATTTTTCTGATAAAAAATTTTTTTTCTGTCCCACTATTCAGAGGGGGGCAGTTGACTAGAAGACCGTTATGGTCATTTCGCTGCCTTCCTGTGCTTTCGAAAATTTTTTGTCACATATATTGGGGTATTTTTTGTTTTGAAGCACAAAACAAATAAATCGAACTGAACTGAACTGAACTTTTTTCAGAATTAGGCCTAAATCTGTTTAAAATTACTAAATCCTGAACTATTCTTTCCATGATTTAAGTTCATAGTACTTAGCTGAATATTGCATGTCATGTCGACATTTTGGGTGATAGCATTTTTGAAAATAATTTCGTTTTCTTTTTTTACAATACCTGAATGTTTTTTTGTTTTTTTACTTTGTGCCTGTTATATTTATAACTTACGTTACAGTTTAATTTAAAAAAGTACCGAAGTTTTTTTGTAAGAGAAATCATGTTCAATTAGTTTTTTTAATCAGTAGCAAAATATTTCAAAAAAGTCGGATTTTTCGTGTTAGCATACATCTGCGATTGAAACAGCAAACAGCTTTGATCTAATGTCGCAATTTCTATTGTGAAATGAAGGTCAACGTTTGACAGCACGGCTACCAGACCCTCAAAATATTTCTTTATGGTGCAATCGATCGATATCTGGATATAGATCTTAAATGTCGCACTATCTGTACGTTATTACGAAATCGAGACGCCATTGATTTAAACTGATTGTGTTAAAAGAGAAAAAACTGCTGAAAATATGAATTAACATTTTTTAATGATATTAAGTTGTTGTTTTTTAATCTTTTTTTATGTATAAATAGTGTTTCATCTTGACTTTTCCGCCAACTTAAAAAAAGCGACAAAAATCTTAAAATAATTTCACAAACGAAAACTATTTTTCTCTTTCTTCTAATTTTTCTACTCGAGCTTATACTAAAGTTTTATTTTTTACATTCATTTAACATTAATTTTTCAATGTTTAACAATATTTTACTTTTTTTGCAATATTTAGACTTTGATCTAAAAACTTATGAGTTTTATACAGTTTTTTGCTGCTTTCATTAATAATATATTTAAATCATGATCTTTATTTAAAACTAACTTAACAAGACTTGCTTTGAAAGGGACTTAAAGTTGATTCAAGTTTTTGCATTTCATTAAAAAAGTTTTGATAAATGATACATGGTTTACAAACATATAGTAAGAATGGTCAAGTCAATCAACAAGCAAGTGCCGACAGACCTGTTTCGTCCTTATTTTATTTTATTTTATTTTATTTATTTAATTTTTTTTATAATTTTAGTTATAAAACACGCATATCAAAAGCACAAACACAAAACAAACGAATTAAAAACAGATGTTTATATTTTGTTATTATGGTGGGCGGTTCTTTGATAGTAGAAAAAGGATAGAAAACATTTTTCAAAAAAAAATATGGCATTCACACATATGTATGTACAATTTAGACACGACTGTGAAAACGGCTTATTTTTTGAAGCTTTTAGTCTTTTAAATTTCATTTGTTTGAGGCCCTTTCTTTAAAATTTTGCCCTCTTGTTCAATAGTGTGTCCACCCGTGCGAGGTTGTGTGTCGGCACAAGCAGCTTCATCTAGTGCGGTTTTTGATTTCAGAAATGTTGACACGGTCGGTTGAATAAAGACTTTTATGTGCAAACGTGCTTTGACACAATAGAAAATTTTCGAAGAGCGCGGTCATGGCGAACGAGCAAGGATACGGTTGAGTAACTTTCAACTTGTGTTTATTTTGAGCTGCAACTAGAACAAACTGCAAGAATAGGGCTGAATTAGTGAAAACTTTTGTTTGTTTTGGAGAGCTGCAACGAAAATCTGTTCCTTTGTTTAATAGCTTATCATAATCCATCATAATATCATAATCATAATCAGTTTTGCTGCTTCTTCCTTTTTCTATCTTGCTCTGCTCTTATTTAAATACAGTATTTTGTATTTTTCAAATTTTCTCGTGACCTAATAAAAATACAGTAGAACGAAAAATGAAACAAATGAGATGCGTAATGGTTTTATAAGGTGAAAAAACCAGACACTTGATTTTGTTTGATTTAAAAAAGACTCGTTTAAAATCTAATTTTTAAAATCTTATGTTAATATTAAATGTAATTTAACATTTTCTAGGGAGTATGTAAGCCAAACGATATTTTTAAAACTGAACGGTTTAGATTCGAACAATTAATAAGATTTTCAACAAATCACTGTTGACAGGTTTGTTTCTTCCTTATTCTTTTTATAAAAAAACCTTTGGAAAATTATTTTCATTACAAACATTTGGGCTTTTTTATTTTTTTTAGTAAATAAAAAAATCAATAATACATGCGTTTTAAACAAATTGCTTATATTAAAAATAAGTATAAAAAAGAATAAGAAAAGTTTACGATTAAATATCAAATACAATAACCATGAATATAAAAATATTGGGGATAGCAAAATAAATATCACAGACCACAGTTTACGACGGACACAAAAAAACTAAGTATGTACATGCTCTGTTTTATTAATAAAAATCACCCAAGTAAAAAATATAAAAAAAGAGAAAAAAACTAATAAATTAAGGTTTTAGTATGAAATTTCAAAA
Source organism: Diplosoma virens (assembly GCA_963680785.1). Lineage (NCBI taxonomy): Eukaryota > Metazoa > Chordata > Ascidiacea > Aplousobranchia > Didemnidae > Diplosoma > Diplosoma virens. The sequence goes on from OY796883.1 coordinate 21,492,359, forward strand.
GAAAGATTTAAATTTAGTTTTTGTTTTGAAGTTTCTTTTGCGAGGGAATGAGGAGGAGATAGGAGCATTATAGGATTTGTTTTCGGATTGGAAGAAGGGCAATTCGTATGGGTAGGGGTTTTTAATTTAGCTTTTGTTGAATACTGCAATGAAAGCGAATATTTAGGTAGTAATCACAATTTTTTAAAGTAACGTACTCATTTGTTTAAAAAAGTTTATCAATTATTGTACAATTTGCATTCAATAAAATTTAAAATTTTTTAAATTCCACTTTATAAAGAAATTGGTAATGGTATGCATATATTAAGCAAGATCACAATCACACGGGAAAACAAAATTTGTCTCAGATTTCATTAAATGAGTTCGCAACTTAAGATGCTTTTCTCGTGTTTAAATGTTTTTGGAAAATTCTGTGTCCTACCTTCAGGACTGCCAACTTGATGCATTTTTAACCGAGTTTAAATTCACCACTTTCAATTTATCGAATTTGAATGATCATGAAGACCAAAAAAGTCTTCTCACTCAATCAACTTTTTTTCGAGTCAAAATTCTGGTTCAAATTTGAGAAATCTTATTTATCGAGTTCGATTTCGAAAAAAAAACGATTCCTTCGAGTTTGCGTTTGCAGTTCTCCTTATGTTTCAGCAAACGTCTCCAAGTAAATTTAGATTTATGTCCTCGTTCACGTTTGGTAACCGACGTACTATACATTTTTTTAAAAAGCACTGGCATGGGTGTTATAGTGTACTCAAAATAGCCACCAAACAATTGTTTTCTTTTGCAAAATCACCAAGTTAAATCAAAGTCAAGTGGTATTAGTTTCAGATAATTTTTTTTTGGAAAAAATTATAACAAAAGCAACTTCACGTAAAGAGATGCAAGACACGAATACCGTATGTGAAATTAAGTTCATTTTATTGCAATATAGAATTGCAAACAAACCTTGTTGAAATAATTCATTACACTGGTGATACAACCAACCATAAAACCGAAAGAAAGAAACTTGTTCAAAAGCACTGTGGCAAACACAAACAACATTCCTGTTGCAAAAAATATCAAAATACATTTTACATTCGTTACAACAATGGTTTTGTATCCTAATCGTAAAAAATCTATACGGTGACAAATACAATTTTGCCGTGATAAAAAGTAAAAAAAAACAAAAATTAATACATTGCTATAAATATGAGAGATAAAAACATTAACGAGCGACAAAAGTAATAAAAAGTTAGATGAAAAACAAGATATGTGTGGATTAAGTTATATGTTCTATTTTTGTAAATGTACTTTCGGTGAGTGATAGAACATATAACATCGATATACCGTAGATTAGCGGTTCTCAAACTTTCATGGCCCGTCGCGCCTTTTCAAAAACTCTCAACACTTGTGGCCCCCTTGCTTAGAATATTATCCCAAAAAACTAGTAAAACCATAAAGAAAAAGGTCATGATTTTAAGACTGTTTCTGATTTCTTTATTTTTGTCCCAAAAGTCAAATATTTTTCAGTCAAATGTGTAAACAATAACTATTTTCTAAATTGAATTTTTACCAAAAAAGGGTCGATTACGAAAAAACCAAAATGAAGACCAAAAAGAAAAACAATAATAGTGAATAAAAGGTCATCACTTTGAAACTGTCTCTGATTTTTTCATTTTCGTCTCAAAAGACTGGTGAAGACTAGAAAAGGCTTCTGCTTGTGGCGCCTTTGAGAAACCCTGATAGAGACTAAAAGAATGACATGTTGGCTTTTTTTCCCTCATTTTTATTTCTTATATTTAGCATTCGCTCAAAAATTCTATTTACGGAATTCATAGAGATGCCAGTAGCAGTGTTGCCAACTTGCCAAGTTAGCCCAAAAGATACTAAGTTTATCCCTTTTTTTCTGGTTTTCAACCCTAAAAATTTTGATATTTAGCAGCCCTAGCCCTTTCTTTAGCCCTTTAAAAAGAATTTTAGCCTATTTTTATTTCTTCTTATAAAACATTGTTAACCCCTTAGAAACCGATATAAGGGAGACTGGGTCTGGTTGTCACACTCAATTTTTGAGTATTTCGCAAACTTGTGCAATAATCATTTCAATGTTAAATCACGTGTCCTTATCTCTTTGTTTGCCTAATGTAGTTTGACTTTGGTTGAGTAAGCACAGTTTGAATAAAGTTTAAAATACTAAATTTTGCTACAAGTTCCAAATTTTTTGTTTTTGTTCAAGAAAGGATAGAAGTAATTAGGGTAGACGTATTATGAACGTCGATATGTCGTTGGAGGCGTAAAAGCATTAGCACTTTTGTAAAACAATTCTTTATTTAGCTGGTAGTACAATTTTTGAAATAGGTTTAGTCGAATTCAAGATGGCAGATCTGTACGGGTTGTCACAAAAAAATTAATGAAGGTTGTCACACTGTAACAACCAACTCCATGCTAAACAAATTGTTTAATTGCCTTGTTTTGGTGTGTTTTTAAGAACATAGCTCATCACGTTATGTCGAAATGTTAAATTTATATAAGCCTAATATGCCAAACAGCTGTTTTATTCATGTAAAGATTAAAAACAGAAATTAGACACCGATTTATTACGATAAGTGTAGGCTTATTTTGAAATTCCCATTTTTTAACGTTGGCAACAAAAAACTGTTAAATTCTTGCGCTCCGTCTTTGCTATTAAAATAGTGTTTGTTTCATTGAAAAACATTAAAGCATATTTATAGCTTGGGAGATTTGAGACATCAAATTAAGACTTGTCCAAAAATAAATAATTTTTCTTGCTAGCTTGTTTTAAAGATATAGGCCAACCAAAAGTAACTCCAAAATTTAACACGCACGAAACCGATAATTGTAAAAATATTTTTAATTTCCAGTGAGAATATCATGTTTTCTTTTTACTGTTTAGAAAAGTTATAACCAGGCGTTGTCCCGTCTTCAAAAGGACGTTTGCCGATTAGCAGACCCTCGCTGAACATCCGAATGGGTGGATACCTTTCCGTTTTCGCATGTTTGGTTTCGGTCTGTCTTGTTTAAGAGCAATAACAGACCTAGTCACATTTCAGGCTACGAGAAAGCTCCTATAATCTGGGACAGATAATCTGGGCCTGACGGTTTTGGATGACGAAACTCAATGCTGGCTTAACAAAATCACTGCCAGCATTTGATCCGGGCACTACAGCAGCCTGGGGTAGTAAAAGGATAAACCCTCGGCCCCAGTTCTGTTTGTGTCCGACCTGGAGTGGATGCCCTTCCAAACGACGACGACGACAAGGAAAGTTAATATATATTTATATTTATTTATTAAACATTACACTTTATTAATTGAAACCACAACAGTCTGTTTCATCTTATCGAATCGTCAGGTGTTACTAGAAAAGAAAAATATATAGTTATTTGTGGTAAAAGAAAATAAAATATAAAAATATACAGTATAGTACCACAAATAACTATATATTTTTATTTTCTACCTGACGATTCGATAAGATGAAACAGACTGTTGTGGTTTCAATTAATAAAGTGTAGTGTTTAATAAATATAATATACTTGCTCTAACCGTATGTTATTGAGCACTGTACCGGCAAAGTGAAACATTACTGGATTATATTTATACATAGGCGTACCAGCCCAAAAAATTTTGGGGGGCAATGAAGTTTTTTCCGAATCTTGTGACGTTTGCCCAAATCATGATTTTCTAGTACTTTATGAATAGGACAAAAAAATTGTCTGAGATTTTCTGACGGAAAAGAAATTTTGTCCTGAAATCATGGTGATCTCTAAAACAAAAAAAAAAAGTCTTCACTTGGATTCAGTCACATATTTTTCAATTTTCGTCCCAAAATCAAGGTGTTCTTTAAAAAAAAAAAGTCTTCACCCAAATTTGGTAACTAATTTTTGCAGTTGATCAATGTCAATGCCTTAAAACTCCTGACTTTGCCCAAATGCTGAATCTTGACTTTGCCCAAATCAATGCCCTAAAACTCCTGATTTTGCCCAAATGCCAAATGCTCAAACTTTGCCCAAATATTTTCTTGTCACTGCCCGAAAATTTTGAATTTTGCCCAAATCTTGGAAACTTGGGAGGCAATTGCCCCCCCTGCCTTTCCGGCAGGTACGGCTATGTATTTATATTCATTTAAACACTACACTTTATTAGTTAAAACCACAACAGTCTGTTTCACCACAACAGTTGAATCGATTCGATAAGATGAAACAGACTGTAGTGGTTTTAACTAATAAAGTGTAGTGTTTAAATAAATATAAATATATTTGCTCTAACCATATGTTATTGAGCACTGTACCGGCAAGGTGAAACATTACTGGATTATAAATATATGTACAGTAATTATTATAATGCCGCGTAATTATACAAGGAAAAGTGAACAAGGCAACGCTATGCCAGATAAAATGTGAGTGCAGTTCGACACATTAAAAGTACCGGAGAGAGTATTCGAAAAACTGCTGAGAGTTTTGGTATCAATCACAAAAAACTTTCACGTTATATAAAAAATTTTCTGACGAAGAAATTAAAGAAGATTTATTTTCTAACAACAACTGTGGGGTACAAAGAAACAGGCAAGTGTTTACAGATGCACAAGAAAAAATTATCATCGAGTACCTTTTAAAACCACCGGTTATTTATTTTGAATTGTCACCAAAGGAATGCCGAAAACTTGCTTACAGGTTTGCTAAAGCTAATTGTATAGAAATACCAAAACGTTGGTATGATAAACAGCAAGCTGATCCTGATTGGCTTACATCTTTTTCAAAAGACACCCCCAATTGTCACTCCGCACTCCAGAAAGTACAAGTTTAGCTAGGGAAAGTAGCTTTAACAAAAACAATGTTAATTTTTTTCCAAAATTTGGAATTAGTTTTAAATAAGCATAACTTTCAGCCTTGGGACATTTGGACATTGGACGAAACAGGCGTAATTACTGTACGTAAGCCAGATAGAATTATTGGAAGCCGTGGAACGAAGCAAATAGGTGCTATAACATCAGCTAAGATGAGGCACATTTATTACCATAGTAGGCATCATACCAGCAAGTGGATATCCTATTCCTCCTTACTTTGTTTTCTTTCGAGTAAAATTTCAAAGGCATTTCCTTAATGGAGCCCACCTGGAAGCAAAGGAGGTGCATAACATAAAAACAATACCAAAATTTAATATTTTTTTATTGTTTTTTTATCAATAAATTGTTTGTTTGATCTTGGCGTATAGCAAAATTTAGAAGCAATTGACTGTGACATCTTACCCCAATGCTTGTGACAACCAGGACAGATTTGCCCATCACCTTCACTATTTTCGCTGTTAGAATGAAAAATACTCAAATTCTAATTCATCGATTTGTTCTTAACTTTCTTATAAATAGTTTGATATATCGTCCAATTCACTATCACTAAGTTTACGTTTAGTCATTATAATAAAAGAAGGAAAAAAGAGAAAAAACCTTTAAAAGAATGCAACTGCAAACTGACGAATAAGAAAACTCAGCATTTTACTAACAAATGCTGAACATCTCTGCCAAAAGGCCCGTTTCTACTACGAACGTGGAAAAAAGCATTCTTTGTTTGTTTTATTGCTTTTTTTGCGCTCGCTTCAATTTTAACCGCTCGCTTCAATCGAAGATCAATAAAAGAGACAAAGAATGCTCTTTTCCACGCTCGTAGTGGAAACGGGCCTTAATGCTTAAAGGCCCGTTTCCACTACGAGCGTGGAAAAAAGCATTTTTTGTTTGTTTTATTGCTTTTTTTTTGCGCTCGCTTCAATTTTAACCGCTCGCTTCAATCGAAGATCAATAAAAGAGACAAAGAATGCTCTTTTCCACGCTCGTAGTGGAAACGGGCCTTAAGCTATAAAATTGGGCTTGCGGTACTGAGAGAAAAAACTATGTAAAGATGCGTCATTATTTTGGTTTACTGATCTTTGGTGCATGCTGTGGGCTTGCCAATATATTGGCGGCCGGACATAGATGGGTTAAGCTAAGTATAACTATTTTTTTTCTTAGTCTTATGGAAATTTTTTACTGTAAATTATTAAAAGAATCTGTTGCAGTTAAAATGAATATCATGTTATTTATTATTGATAAAGCGTCTTTATCAGATGCTTGAATAAAAAAGCGATTTTAAGAAATATGGCAGCTCCAAGGTTATGATTACATTACTCTAAAGTTTTGGGTTGAAGTCGTCAGCAAGATATTCAGCTGACGAGAACTCATTTGAAGATTTTGTGAATTTGCTGTAACAATTTTCTCTAATGCTGATGTAGAGAGAGAGAGAGAGAGAGAGAGAGAGCATTCAGTAAGTGTACACAATTAAAAATAAAGAAAGAGAATAAAGCATCTATTTAGCAAAGGCATGGAAAATTTTTTCACGATTATTTTTATTTTATCTCTAAATTCATCCTTCTGACTCACAAGTGTCGGAGGCGCTGTACATAGGGCAAGCAATTACCCCAACCTGCTCCGGGAGATGCCGGTCGGCTAGTAATTTAGAAGAGATATTACTGTAATTTTTGCTGAAATTTTTGCTGAGAGCATTTTGCTGAAATCTTGAAGCAGAGGTAAGTGCCCTAAAGTGTTTTTCCCAAGGATCCGACAGAATGGTGCAAGTAGGTTTTCAACCCCAGCCGTTTCGATTACGTTCGTCATCAATCACGGCGCACTTAAAAACTCGAACACGTTGCCGATTATGGCATTCTATTAAATGCAATTAGAAAAATTGGAACTTTTGCGTGTTACAAGTTTGAATAAGAAAAAGATGCTGACGAAGAGATTAAGAATAAATGTCGAAAAGTTTAATAAAAGTGAGTTTTAAAATATTTTTTAACTGATAAAGTTGAAACGACATTTTTAACATTCGAGCACCCTCTGCAAAAATTAGGTCTTTTCGAGTCTTTTTTTTTGCTTTGATTTAGTCCTATTTTATTTTTATGCGTTAGCAACCCTGTCTTGTAGTCACAATGCAATTAAAAATAACCGTGATGTTGTGGCCTTCGGAGAAGACAACTGTACAACCAATCAAAACACTTATTAAAAATTAAACTTTAGATTATTGATAAGCGGTATTAAATACTTAAAACAAAATAAAGACTGAAATATTAATTCTTATTTCAGAAAATACAAATTTAAATTGTCTCTGGATCAAATTGACAATAAACATAAAGTTGCTTCTTTTGTTCGCTGCCTTAATATCTTTCTAGTGTATGCCAACATTCATCAATACAAATTTCTTTTGTCTGTTCTCTTTTCCAAATCACTGTTTCTAATACTTCTTATCAAGCAATCAACAGCGGAGATTGTTTTGAACGAAAAATTATTTATTGAATTGAGCATCAAGGTTTGTCGCGGGTTCGATTCATGTCAATTCCTCTAAAATACGAGTATATGAGGGCCCGATCAGTGAAGAAAATTATTCATAAAAAAATTTAATTGGCAAGTGTTGAAATCCTGATCGGTTGATAGGCACACTAAAAATAGTTTTGTTTTGATAATTCTATTGTGTAAGTTAACTTGGCTTGATTCGAGTTGGACCGAAAGAACTATTAACTAGCTAAAAGTCATGTATATTGTTATCTTTGCGAAAACAAACAAGCAAACAAAAAATATTTCCTCATAATTCAAAGTGGTAATCTGTTTGTAGTTACAATATAATTACTAGGATGGGAAAGAGCAGTAGTTTGTGGCCACAGTAAAGTGAAAAAACATCAATCGGTAAAACTTACCATTTATTATTCTAACAAGCTAGACATAAAAAGAGAAGTAGGCTATACTACAGTGGCGTGCGGTCAGGGCATGCAAGTCATGCGTTGCATGACCAAATTTTTAGGAATTGCATGACAAACTTTTATACGTGATGAGGTGGATATTGTTGAATTGGATGAGAAATATTACTTGTTTTGGATGAAATGTGAGGCCGATCCGAGACGGAGACCTATTTTTTTGGTGTTATTTTAGAGAATTTAGGGTAAAAAGTAAGAAATTGGAGACTGGTTAGAAGCGATAACCTTTTTTTTTTTTTTTTTTTTTTTTAGAGAACACTTTGATTTTGGGAGAAAAATATGCAAGCCCAGATCAGACCTCTTTTTTTTCTCAGACTACATCAATTTTTGAAAATTCTTACCTCGGGCCCCTAAATTGGAATATCCACCACTGTTTTTAAGTAATGACTTTTTTTTAGAGATCGCCTTGAATCTAGGACGAAAATTGGTCTTGAATAAACCCAATTTTATGACCCGGTTTTGGCATGCTAATTGCATCACTAGTCTCAAAGTTCACCGCACGCCACTGCTATACTATCACAAATTGCCCAGTCATAAAAAAGTAATAAAATTACTATTGAAGTGGTTATAATATGTGAGCGACAGTAGTTTGTGGCTATGGCTATAATACGGCAGGTTTATTGAAATTTACTAGATCAGTGCTAAGCAGCTAAAAAAACAATAGCGTGAAGTTAGACCAAAATTTGAAAATTGCTTTGTTAGAACAATTAGGTAATATTTTATTTCAGCAGTTTGTATACTTAGGCTTCTATTGCATTTGACTAAATCATAACTGAAACGCTAAAAACATTTAAATTAGCTGTTGATACGATTTTGACTCGGAATACTGACGATGAATGTCAAGACAAAGAAGAGCCATCAACAGCAGCTGAAGAAATAGTTGAGATTTCTGACGAAGCAGCATTATTGAGTGACAGCAGCAACACCAATAGTGAAGACTCAGCAATGATGAATGCAACTTTACGATTACAAATCAATCAAAAATTGCACCTGCGTGTTCTGAAATGGGAAAACACAATACAAAGTGGATAGAATTGCCATTTTCAAATGCTGCAAGAGCTGAAGGACAAAACGTTTTTACTGGTTCTGCAAGACTTCCACGACTTCTAGCTAATGCAATTATAACTCCTTATGATGCGTGGAAACAACTGATTCACGAAGCTATTTTGAGAACAATTACAAAATGTTTAAATGAGGAAGGTGCGAGGTGCGGGGAAGAGGATTTTGGTTTCAATCTTCAAGAACTCGAAATTTTATCGCAGTCCAGTACGCACGTGGTGTTTATCAAAAAATCATCCAGTGCACTTTTTGTGGAATAAAATACATAGCATCCCTGTTTTTCACACAATTTTGCCTCGAAATCGTTTTATTAAGATATTAAAGTATCTAAGATTTGATGATAAACCCAGTAGATTAATAACAGGACCTAACGCCGGCAGATTTGCTCCCATACGGAAAGTGTTTAAAATTTTTGTGTCTTTGTGCCAAAAAAAGTATGTCTGCAATTTTTCTCTTACAATTAACGAACAACTGATGCACTGAAATCCAAATGCTTTTTTATTATTTTCATGGCTAAACGCTGGACGAATATGGGATTAAGTTTTGGGTTTATGCCGATGTACAAAGAAAATATGTTGTAAATATTATTTCGTATCCTGTTGCACTAGAAAAAAAAAATGGGGAGACTTTGGCGCAATCAGTAATCATGTCTTTAGTACAATGTGTCAGAAACAAAGTTAACAGCATAGTCTGTGACACCTTTTGTACTTCTCTGACTGTGGCAAAAAAACTTGATGAGGAAAAAGTATCAATTGTGTGAACAATTAGAAAAAACAGGCGAGATTTGTCGAAAGATATAACTGAGTCTTCAGAAGAAAGGCTATATTCAAGCAGATTTTTATGAAATCACAATTCCCTGCATTGTTCGTGAAATATCAGTCAATACACAAAAAAATATTTACCTGTTATCTACTCTTCATCGTTCAGCCAATGTTGATAACAGCACTGAAAAAAAGAAACCAGAAGCTATTTTGTTTTACATGTACAATAAAAATAAACTGGTGTCGACTGTTTTGACCAAATGGCTCGTCTTTATTCGACAAGATCGGCATCTCGAAGGTGGCCATTTAGTGTCTGGGGAAGTAGGCTTGACATTGCAGCAATTAATGTTTGGATGCTCTACAGAAAACCCACTAATAAAGGCGTAACAGGAAAAAACTTTTTACTGGAACTGAATGATGCACTCAGACACAAACAAATAAAATGTAGTTCAGAAGTACCTGCCGCTGCTTGCAATCAGCTACCAAGCAGAAAGCGTAAAAAATGCAGAGGATCGGATGGTTGTGCGAATGCTACAGTTTTGCTCTGCATTATTTGCAGGAAACCAATTTTTGAAAATTGTGCTGTGCCTGATTACTTGCACGTAAAGTGTAAAAAGTTCGAGATGCTTCATTTGTAATTGCTGCTCCACTTACTTGATTACAAAGTTGCGCCAACTATTTGTATAATCAGTGGCGTACGCAGAAAGTTTCCGAGGGGGGCCAAAATTTCGTCAGAATCGTGTGACGTCACAAATCAACTTGGAGAGTGCCAAAGGCACGATCATTATAGGGTGGTCTGGGGGGATGCCCCGAAAAATTTGAAAAATTACACCTAAAAATACGCATTTTCGTGCATTCTGGAAGCAAGTTTTAGTATAATGCTTTTACGAGATTAATTAGAAGAATGAAATCGTAAAATGAAAATCAAGCAAAAAACAAAATCAATTTTTTTAAAATTAAGGCGACGGTTCCCTTTCGCAAATTAGTCAATCACTTGACTATAATAAAATTTAATGTCCTTTATATACAAAAGAGCCAATGCATTGAGCCAATTTTCTTGCATGCTCGTACGTAAGTACGTTTTGTCCAGCTTTAGGAGCCTAAATGAACGTTCGCCCGTTGCTGTTGTAACTGGCAACGTCGCGAAAATTTGCAGCAATGTTTCAGTGATCAAATACGTCTCAAGTTGTCTCGCAACTTTAAGAGCGTTAAGGACATTTCCTGCACGGCAATCTGACGGCTTTCGAGCCCAGTAAGCTTTCCATCGCATCAGCTCGGCTTCGAAGCACTCGGCACCTTCCGAGAGAAAGCATTCGTACGTCTCAGCTGCGGCTCTCAAGTTGCTTATATCAGCGTCGATGACGTAGCCGGTAGCAAGCTGCTTAGTTCATAAACAGTTGCAGGGCGCACAATGAACTTCTGGCGTAGTTGCTCAAAACAAACGTTCAAGTATGGAAAGTACATCGACCGTCGGTAATACTCTTCAGCGCTATCAGCTGGATGGTCGTCGTCGTCGTCGTCATCGTCGTTTGAAGGGCATCCACTCCAGGTCGGACACAAACAGGACTGGGGCCGAGGGTTTATCCTTTTACTACCCCAGACTGCTGCACTACCTGGATCAGATGCTGGCAGTGATGTCATTAAGCCAGCATCGAGTTTCGTCATCCAAAACCGTCAGACCTCGTGCTCCATGTGGTGCCCGATGTATAGGGCACGCTGTTAGTACATGGTATGCGATTTGCTCTGAGGCGCCAGACTTGCAAGTTGGTGAAGAAGCGAGACCCCATTTGTGCATGGACGAATGGAATCGCACCACCAGTCCGCAGGCGGTTGAGCTTAACCCAAGCTGCTGGGGGTAAGCCCATCCCAACAGGCCTGGCACCGGTCTCGGGCACAAAAGCACGGAGCCTGGAAGCATTTTCACAAAACTCCGTGTTCCATTTGTGATTTGTCCAGTCAGAAGCGCGGATAACAAGTCTGGCAAGGTTGTCCAAAAGATTCCGCGCACCTGGCACAAACGGGCGTCTGGATCTTAGTCTCACTTGGCGATTATCTGAGGTCCCACTTAAAAGACCATGCAAGATATGATCGGGGTCCAGAGATCCACGGTAAGCCAAGGAGAGTGTCGCTCCCATTCGGCGAAGCTCAGCTGGCTGGATGCCTGAGAGTACAGGTAGATGGTTTGGTTTTCAGCGTTGATTCTTGGCATCTCGACGGTTGCACCATCCTGTTGCTCAGCATTTTTAAAGATTTCTTAAAATATTTATCAGTACGCATTCGCCGCAGTGTAGTAATGCAGTCATGAACGCTCTCACTCACGTTGTGAATGTCCTGAGTTGCTCCTTGTAATCGCACAGATAGGGGTTTCATGACTTCCAAAACCGACACGAAAACTTTGCTTTTGCTAAAACTGCTTGGTTTTGCTGTACAGTTTTTCATTTTTAGGGTCTGAGGGGGGGACCATAGCACAGTGGCCTTCCCCCTCGGTACGCTAGAGCGTATAATAAATTATATTGCTGTAAAACAGTTTTGCTTTTAAACTAAAAAAAATTTTGGTTTCTTTTTCTATTTTTATTTTTACTGCTTTAAACAATATAGCCATATTTTGCTTGAAAAAAGAAAAAAATTTTGAGGGACCGCAGTATTATGTGCATCTGAGTACCATTAGTTGTTCCAGGTAAATGTTAAGTAAATATATTATTTATCAATTTAAATCAAACCCGATATTGTCGATATACATTTTAGTTTTTATGGACTAGATTTTAAATATTTTTTCTTTAAAATATTCAAATATACTTTCCCTTTTAAAATATTTTATGATCAAAATCTAAGAGAAGACCAAAAAAAAGTCATCACGAAAGTTAGATGGCAAATCTCGATTCATTTCCCTTTTAAAATATTTTATGATCAAAATCTAAGAGAAGACCAAAAAAAAGTCATCACAAAAGTTAGATGGCAAATCTCGATTCATTTTGTTATTTTTTTTCTGTAACCCTTTGAGGGCTATAAGAATTTGATTGTAAAATAAAATAACAATGGTTCAATAATGATGTCACAAATATCTAAAAATTAGAATTATAATGTTTTCACAAAAGTGCTTTTGTTACGTTGCAATCACAATCACAATCATGGTGCACATATGTACCACTATCCTTAAAGGGTTAAAATGCAAGTGCAGACATAAAAACTAAGAAAAAAGGTGTTCACCTAAAATTAAATGGCAAATCTGGGTTCATTATATTTTGTCCCTAAGTTGCGCCCCCATGTTGAAATGTATAACTGAGCCCCTTGATCGAAATGATATTTTAAGTAACAATTACGACATAACTTGAGAGGGGAGCTAAATACTAACAAACTTGCAGCGTTTTTTACGTAAAACTAAAAAAGTGTCGAAATCGACACAACAATAAAAGTAGGTGCACAAAAAAGCGGGTAAAGCTAGTGTTAAAAATAATTTAAAATTTATTTGTTAATGTTACTGAAAGCGTAAAATAGAGTTATTTTAATGCAAAACAAGTGTATATAACGCAGTTTCACTTTAAACCCGCCTCTTATGTAATTCTTATCAAGAATATAGTTTTGTCTTGCCAAATTTTTTTGGTTTCAGGAAAATAGCTTTACAAGTTTACATCGTCAAGCCATTAACCGATTATGTTCTGTTACTTTTAACAAACTCTTTAGTTAGCAGCACAGATTTGGTTTGGTGATTAAGTTAAATGTAATATGTGAGACTGCGGTGTTAAAACTTGTTTACGTTTTTCGTAAGAAGACTTTAATGCAATGGTTCTCAACTTTTTTTGGCTTTCGGCACCCTGCAGCCGCCAAAAAAGTTTTGCGGCAGCTCAGTCTAACCTATGAGCTTCTGATTCAAATAGAATGAATTTTAAGGATAAAGTTTGAATCAAAGTAGTACATTGAAAGCAATTTTGATAAATAAAGGCTACACAAAATGCTAAATATATCGTAAAATTGGTTTATTTACGTTTATTTTATTTAAAAAAGTCAGTGCCACGTGAAAGCGATTTTGCCTCGGTCTGTAGCAAAAGATTTTCATAATTTGTTTCCATTTCTTTGCAAATCTTGGCAAATAATCGTGATTTAAGTGGTCTAGCCTTGATGTAGTTTACCATTTCTATAACTTTTTTAATACTTGCTTTAAATCCGATTTTAACTTTTTTCTAATAAACACGTTACGATGAAGAAAACAGTGGGTCGATATAATTGCACTATTAACCTTTTTTTACATATGAGAGAAACAGAAAATTGTGCACTAAAGTTGACTATTTTTTATTTGGGCACAAGCTTTCGTGGGCTACTGCTCACTTCATCAGGTGCAATGGAATAAAAATGCAATCAAAACAAGTTTCACACAACGGCATTAAACGTAACAAACAGATATATGTGACGTAATGAGATACAAAAATATCGGATAAAAAAGACGAAGTTTGAGAAAATATAGCAGTGCGGTGAATTACAGCAATTTAAACCAAAAACATATGCGAGAAAATAAAACGATGCGAAATGGATAAAAAAGTGAAAAACATAAATGACGCTCACGTATACAAAAATAAATATTACACGTAGTTAGACATAAACGAATAATTTTTATTTAAACCTTGGTTAACGCAATCGAGTTTTAAACTAATTTTTTGCTCTTCCACTTCCCGTTGTTGCTTTGTTTTACCTTTAACTTCCTTGATTACTGTTAATTTGAGATTGTCCAAGGTGTGGTCAGTTTTATTGAAATGCTCGGCTGCCAGTTTGTTTCTGTTGTGCTTGATGTCGCTCCTGTGTCCGTTCATTCGTTGTCTGATAGAGTTGCTTGTTTCTCCAATATAGATAGCTTTAGGGCAGAGATTGCATAAAATTGCGTATATAATATTAGATGAATTACAGCTGAAGTTTCCGGGGATTTTTATTGGGACTCCATTAGGACCAGTTATTGTAGGGTTAGTGTTTATGTTGGGGCAGAGATGGCATTTAAAAGATTTGCACGGAAAGGTGCCCGTGATGAAATGTTCATTTGATAAGGAGGCAGATGTGAGTAAAAGTTTGAGGTTAGGAAGTTGACGATATGATATAAGTGGTGGTGTAGAGAAGATTTGGTTAAGATGTGGGTCTTTGTTTAGTAAAGGTTGCACATACCTTCTACCCAAAATCCACAAACCTAACAATCCTGGCCGACCCATCATTTCTAACAAAACACTCTTACTGAACACTTATCAGACTTCGTAGAGACCCTACTCAAACCCTATGCACAACCAAATTTGTTTTTCACTTTTTTATCCATTTCGCATCGTTCCATTTTCTCGCATATGTTTTTGGTTTAAATTGCTGTAATTCACCGAAGTTTGAGAAAATATAACAGTGCTGTAATTCACCGCACTGCTATATTTTCTCAAACTTCGTCTTTTTTATCCGATATTTTTGTATCTCATTACGTCACATATATCTGTTTGTTACGTTTAATGCCGTTGTGTGAAACTTGTTTTGATTGCATTTTTATTCCATTGCACCTGATGAAGTGAGCAGTAGCCCACGAAAGCTTGTGCCCAAATAAAAAATAGTCAACTTTAGTGCACAATTTTTTGTTTCTCTCATTTGATTTGAAAAGTTGACACGGCTCCCCAATTCTATTCCTTTTTTTACAAGTGACACAAATCCTTTGATTAACCCAACCATGGAAGGAGTTCCATCCGTACAAATTCCTACATATTCTTTCCATGTTAATCCATTTTCTTCCAAATACTTACTTAAACTATCACAAATATTTTGACCAATCGTTCTTTTTTTAAGTTCCTTACAACAGAAAATCTGTTCAGATATCTTTCAATTATTGACAAACCGGACAAAAGCTATTAGTCTAGCTTTCCCAATGATGTCAGTTTATTTGTCAACTTGTATCGTAAACATTTAGCTTTGATGTACTAAAAAAATTGCAGTAACTTGTATATCCTCTAACATATCACAAATATGTCTGCAAATGGTATCATTTGACAAAGGAATCTGTTTTATTTTTCCCCAGCTTCTGCCCCAAACCTTGTTTTCATTATTGCACTACAAGTAGAAAAAATAACTTTCTCCTCTGCTGTGTGAGGCTTTGAATTTTTAGCTATTATCTCAGCTACCAAACAGATGGCTTGTTGACATTTCGTAGAAACTTGAAAAGACTGGGTAAATATCTGATTTTGTTGTTTTCGCTCATCCGAAAGTCTTTTAAAACAACTTATCGGTTTGTCAGAAAGGTGTCGGTGCTTCTTTAAAAAGTTTCTACTCAATTTACTTGCAGCATAACTTCATTTGACAATTTCGCATGACAGATAAGACAATCTGGTACAGGTTATACTTCGTCATCACAACCAGTAAAGCCAAATTTTTCAATAACTATCGCAGTATAGGCGATTTTGCTTCTTTTTTTCCAATGTGCCGTTACTAGTACTTTCAGTTTCAGCAACTGCAATTGCGCTTTGATCATTATTGCTTAACTTTCTTTTTTTCGTGGTAAATTTCTCCATTAAATTAATGCAAAAAATTAACTTAAACACTACGTTTTGTCTCTTTTCTTATCAAACTATTTGTTCTCTTTAAAGCACAATTAATCTTTCTTAAATGACCTTATTTGATATGAGCTGAAGTAAGGAAGAGATAATACAAAACGTCACAATGGGCCTAATTGTAAAGTCTTAGCATGTTCTCTTTACAGCACAATTAATCTTTTTTTTAATGAACTTATGTGATAGAAGAAAAAGATGGTGCGAAACGTCCCAATGGGCCTCCATTATAAAGTCTCATGCAAGAACAGCACTCAAATATGTACCTGAAATCAGAATTATGGCACCCTCAATCTTTTTCATACAAAAAAATAATTCGCACAATGTATGTAGTACCATTAAAGTTTATAATTCAAAACAATATCACAACACTCAACCTATTTTCTGAACTAGTAAATAATGCGCAATAGCTTGCGGCACTCAAGCGAAACACAAATGGCACCCCGGTTGAGAACCACTGCTTTAATGCCTTTAAAATGCCCGAATGATTTTTTTTCTTTCATTAAGAAGTCTTTAAGTCTTTTACTTGTTGTGTTTCTATAATAAGGTGTTCCGAACTCGCTTCTACAAACCATTTTTAAAAATTGTTTTAACTTTCGCAATAAATCTAAAATTTTTTCGGTAAAAATCTAAAAAGTAGTGTTTTTGCCATCGAATGTCAAGTGAAAAGAAAAAGATTTCGAAGGGTAAGAGCACTAGAAACTTTATTTTGGAACTGACTTGCTTAAATGTTTAGCATTCAATAAAGATATTCACTTTAAATTTCATTCATTCATTCATTCATTCATGTGTTTTTATTCTCGATCATTATTAAACAGTTTACTGGCCAAAATATGTTCCTTAAACATTTAAAGTTTTATTCAAAGCCCAATTCAAGCTTCAGATTGTTCGACTGTCCTTCCTGCTCTTTCTTCTCTCTTATCTAACTTTAAAATAGAGCCTTAGAAAATCAAGTCACAAACATGTGTATGAACGTTGCTAATTAAGAGCAAACATATTCAGGCTGACCCGGAAAAATGGGCCCCGTTTCTTAATTTTTTGTCAAAAAGAAGGTCTACAGCTAACTATTTTATTTAATTTAAAAAATCGTACTAAAGAATGATGTTTATTGGCTTCTTTTTTATTTTAGAGTATGTGCTGGAAATAACTACCATTCAACTTTGTGCATTACTCGGGGCGTAGCGTAAAGTTGCTAAAGACACCCTTACAAACAAATCTAAGAATAACTCGTATCTCCTCCTTGATTGCTTCTTTCCGCTTGTTGATGGTTCTGGTCTCCCTGCAAACACTCTCTTCTTATGTAGCCCCCAAAAAATCTGGGGTCTAAGGTCGAAGCTGTGAGATGCCCACTCAAAGTCAGTATTAAGATTTATCACACTGCTACCAAAGTTCTCTTTCAGCTAGTCCTGGGAAACCTTGGAGTCGTGAAAACTTTCTTCATCTTGCTTGGAGCAGAACTTTTTGATAAGCTACGGATCGAGGATTTACAGCTCACAAAAGCAATGAGGACATCTGCTTATCTTTATTTAGTTTCTGTCATTATCATGCCCGATTATTTAAAGTATAGAGTATTTCTGATTAATGATTCCTATGGCTGAGACTCCGGTCCGTAATCTACACTTAAAATATTGTTAAAGCATGGTGGTCAGTTTGTTGAGCCTGAGAGTTTTTCAGAAAATATTTGTCTTGGAGTTAACCGTTTCTTCAAGATGAAAGTGGACTTTATATGAGATTTAAAAGAGCTTAAAACATTTTTTTTTTCTTCTATGTCTCTAGCAATTTGACTACCACAACCTTTTTCTGCTCTTTTTTGGAGGCTGTTTTTGCCTCGCCTGTATTCTGTATTGGTAAGTCTTTATGTTGTTATGTATTGCTCTCCTGCATGTCCGGCCCAAGAGAATGACTTTGCTTGCGCACAGTGCATTTCGGAGTCTGTTGAGCTGACTTTCTTATTCTTTCTACCACTTAGCTGTACGGTTCCTGGGACGTCCTAAATGGTTTGGAAAATTTTCACCAGCTGAATGGAGGTTCACCCCATTACCGCACTTCTCAAAGTGGTCCACTTATCAGTCAGTCAATTTATTTTTGTACAATTCAAATGATAACAATTATACAACAAAAATACAGCATAATAAATGAACGGTCAGATAAATTGCAACAGGAAGCTGCGAAGGACCTCTCGGTCAACGAGTCAAGCAGCCACCATTT
The DNA here is from genome assembly GCA_963680785.1 of Diplosoma virens. Classification (NCBI taxonomy): domain Eukaryota; kingdom Metazoa; phylum Chordata; class Ascidiacea; order Aplousobranchia; family Didemnidae; genus Diplosoma; species Diplosoma virens. The sequence goes on from OY796883.1 coordinate 21,510,700, forward strand.
TGGCTATTTGCATAAGCTACTGGACAATTTTAGCAATCCTTTTATTTATTTATTTATTTTTTATTTGCAGTTTTTGACTAATTTTTAAAAAATTCAATTGTACGTATTTTGACAATAAATATGTTTTATACTTCATTTTAAATTGATTAAACGACAATGTTTTTAGCTCGTGTGGTATTAAATTCCAAATTTTAGCTCCTTGATGTTTAAAATTGCTTTGTAATTTTTGTGTTCTATATCTTGGTATATATATGTTAAAATCAGATGAGGCGAGGCGCATTATTCGTGAGTGTATCTTACTGACGGGAGTAAAACAAGATAGTAAACGGTGAGATAGTTTTTGTTGTGTATACTTATGCATTAATTTAGCAACCTCATATGTATACAAGTCTTTTAGTTTTAAAATGTGTAGCTGTTCATAGAATGGAGAAACCCGATCTCGCCACTGTCCTCCTGCGACTATTTTAACGGCTTTATTCTGTAGTAAAATCAATCTTTTCAGATGCTTGTCATACATATTACCCCAAATTGCAATGCCGTAAAGTAATTGTGAATGAACCATTGAGTAGTACAAGTTTCGTAATGCTGTGGTAGGTAAAATGTGTCGAAGTTTTGACAAAATACCTACAGATCTAGATATTTTTTTGTCAAAATATCAATATGTTTGTTAAAGTTAAGTCTTGCATCAATTGTAATCCCCAAATATCTCACAGATTCATGGATAGAAACTAAGACATTATTAAAAAACACCTCGATATCTGGTATCGGGTCGGTAATTTTGGGAGGAATTATTAAGACAGAGAATTTTTGAGGATCAACGGTTATTTTGTTTGCTTTAGTCCACTCGAACACATTAAGCAATTCATAATTTATTTTTTTACGCAAAGTCGATGGCTTAGAAGCGTGAACTACCAGGCATGTATCGTCTGCAAACAATCTAGGCGTAGAGCATGAGGCATGTAAAATATCATTAATGTATATTAAGAATAGGACTGGTCCTAAATTGCTGCCCTGGGGTACTTCAAAAGAATTAATAATTGTTTCGGAACGTTATGTTTGATATGCAACGTATTGCTGTCTGTCAGATAAAAAGGAGCAAATAAGTTTATGGGCGACACCACGAATTCCGTAATGCTCGAGTTTACTTAATAATGTTTTGTGACAAACAGTGTCAAAGGCTTTTTTAAAGTCTAATAATATTAATCCAATGTAATTATTATCGTTAATTTGGTCATAGGCGGTAGTCAGGACGTCCAAAACAGCATGGGTTGTGGACATATTATTTTGAAAGCCTTATTGAGAATCAATCAAAACAAGGTTCTTTTTGAAAAAATTTGTCATACGTTGATGAATTAATTTTTCAAAGATTTTGGAAAAACAAGTTAAAATCGAAGTTGGTCGATAGTTGGTTAAATTATTACTATTTCCTGATTTGAACAAAGGGGTAACTTTAGCAATTTTGCAACTCTTCGGAAATATACCCAAACGAAAAGCATTTTCAATATAATAACATAAAGCTGGTGCAAGAATGTTAGAAGCTACCCGCAAAAAATAAGGCGAAATATTATCATGACCCACCGACTTACGTAAATTTAACGAATTAATTAGATTTATGACTTCATTCACTCGTGGTGGTTCCATATACATCGACGATTTTACTCGGTTTCGAAGAAATTTTTTAAATGAGTTTTCCTCTGTGGTGTGGAAGTTGTTAGCTAAGGTTACTCCGGCCTTGGAAAAAAATTTGTTAAATTCATGTAATATTGTTTGTTGATCGGTAATTTTGTTGCCATTGATATTAACAGTGATAGGTAAACCGGATGGCTTTGTCGATTTTCCTGGAAGCAGAGAACGCAGAATTTCCCAAGTTTTTCGTTGATTGCTTTTATTTTTTTCTAATTCGTCAGTGAAATATTGAATTTTTGCTATGGATTTAATTTTAGTTAATTTATTTAAATACTTCTTGTATTCACGTTTCATGGCTTCATCACCTAAAATGTAACGAGATTTGTGCATCTTATTTTTACGACAAATAGATGTACATTATAAATGTCTTTAGTAATCCAAGGTTTATTTTGTAGTTGTGGTTGTTTACGCGATTGCCGCTTGAGCGGGGGATGGTTCTCAATTACCGTTTGGATTAATGACACAACGATTAAACGTTTCGACACAATTAAAGTTACGATTACGACACAACGACACAAAGTTTCAAACGTACTATTAAAGTTAATATCATTCAGTTCATTTATATTAGTTATAAAATTATATACTGATTCATGCATTTCATTGCAGTATACTTCTTTGTTCAATTTGGACTTGTCGCGAACAGTGTAAAAAGTTTTGTTTAGCGGTTTCGTAGGGTAATTGTTTATAGTACAGAATATAGCATAGTGATCAGAAAGTTTACTATCGCATCGGATTACCCCTGGATTTATAATATGTGAAATATCATTGGTTATAATATGATCAATGATAGTGGAGGAGGTTTTAGTTACACGGGTTGGAATAGTAATAATAGGAAGAAAATAGCAGCTAATTAAATGGTCGAGGAATAATAAGCTACTCGGTGTTCTTTTGTTAATTGTTATATCAATATTAAAATCGCCAAGAAGATAAAACGTACCTTTACGTTTATTTATTTTACTAATAGTATTAACAAGGGCTCCTGTAAAATTTTCGATATAATTGCTATTGTTGTTTGGATGCCGATATACAGCTCCAATTGTAATATGCTTAGAGGGAATTATACCCGTTTTTAAATTAAGCCATAATTCTTCACAACCGTTTACTTTCATGTCAAGTTCTGGATCTAATTCAAAGTTGTAATTTGAAGAGATGTATATGGCCACACCGCCCGCGTTTGTAATAGAGTCAGCGTAAACAAAGTTGTAGTTTGGTATTGTAATATTAGTTAATGAATCACCTCTTAACCTCGTTTCCGATATACATATGACATCGGGAGAAAAAGATAGCGAGATCAGAAATTCATAAAGTGCTTCAAAATTTTGGTGCTTATTTAATGACCTCATATTTACGTGAAGAAAGGATAATGTATTTTTACAATTATTAGATGAATGAGGGAGATTGATAAACGGTATGTCAAAATAACAACATTCATTGATATTGCTAATCAAGGAATTAAAAAACAATTCACTTAATTCACTATTTTTCATTTCATGGTCAGGTTTCAGCTGACTCGTGCCGAGAAGCTCAAGCAGCCCTCTGTTGTTCACAATCAGACCATTACCTGCAGCCATTACTGTTTAATTCAGTACAACTTAGCGGCAGGCAAATTCTATCCGCAGACGAGCAAGCAGTAAAAATACAAACACACAATCAGTAGAGATTTAACAGTTGCGCTTAGTTTGTTTAAGTTGGAAGTAACAGAAATTTTAGCAGAAAAAAAATAAAGAAATAAAAAAAGAAAATAAATAAAAAGAAAAAAAATTGCCTTCATCAATATGAAATACAGATATTTACATATAAAACATTACGCATAGAATAAAGTAAAATTTAAGCGAAATTGAGCTTAAAAAATTAAGCAATTTAAATTTACTTTCATTAATATGAAATACAGACACAATATATAAACATTGCGCATAGAATAAAATTTAAGCCAAACTGAGCTTAAAAAATTAACTAAATTAAATTTACTTACATCAATATAAAACAAAGACACTAATATGTAAACGTCATGCATTGAGTATAATAAACTTTGAGCCAATTAGTTACCTGTTAGGTTCGTCAAGCATTGTCGGGTGGCAGAATACGTTTATTATCAATATACAAACAGTATTTACCATCATAAGCACCCCATCGTACGTCTGTTTTTCTGTCACGTTTAGCCGCTTGGAACTATAGAATTAGCAACTTCTTGTGATTTTAAAATATTTTGGGTAGATGCTCAGTAATAAAAATCGGATTTGCTCTGTTTTTGTTATAAGGTTTCAATTTGGAAGTATTTTCATACAGCTTATCTTTGTCGTAAGTTGATAACAATTTAATTATAATTGGTCAAATTACCTTTTTATCTGCTTTCTTGACCGCGCGCTGAGGTAAACGGTGCAAGTCAATTGTTTTGATAGAATCGTGTTCAAGATTAAGCGCTTCCTTCAGAAAGGCCTCAAAAATTATTTTACTTTGCTGTTTGCTTTCACGTTCAGTTTCTTTTAACCCATGGATTAATACATTTAAGCGTTTGTCATATGACTCACGCATTATCCTGTCTCTCTCAAGTTTTGCAACTCTCTGTTTTAGTGCGTCATATTTCTCTGCTTCTACTAATTTTTTTTCATCCAGTTTTTCAAATTTAGCATTAAAATCAGTTTCAATTTTTGTTGATATGCATTCTATATGAGTAACATTCAAATTTTATGCACTAATTTCCGCTTTTAATTCTGAACATTTTTCTGAGTACTTATCATCAATATTTTATTTATTCGACTATTCAAATATTGAAAATTTATTTTCTAACCTGGTTATTTTTCCACTCAGTTTATTAATAGCTTTTAGCACATCATTCAATTTTTCTTCCAGTGTAATTTTTTGCGTATCTTTAACACTAGCCATTTTACGCAACTTAAATTTTAATCAAGAAAACTGTTTGCCAAAACTGCAGCACAAAAGCCTGTTCGATTACTCAAATAACACGTCCGTTTGCCAGATTAACAAATAACTTAGTTTTAAACTCTGTTTTTTGGAAAAGAGTATTCTCGCATTTAAATTGATGCATAAAAATTTCCTGAGTTTTCTTGAACCAGCTTATGGCATCATTTTACATGGTATGTTCTTTGCTCGGGTTTCCGTTCAGGCCTTGTTGCGTTGGCAGGCTGTTTCTACCATGTCTTGAAAAATAAGGGTGGTCAATGAAAGGAAGTAGGAAATCTTAGAAAAAAAATGTTTTTTTGGGTCACTCTAATTGTTGAAACGTAGCACATGATTTAATTTTAAAATATTGATTTTTAACAATACAAATTCGATCTTGACTCTTTATTCTGTTCTTCGTTTAGCTTTCAAGTTATGGCTTGAACTAATTTTACTTTTCCTACATGAATTATCACATTTTGCTCTGGGTTTGATAACCGGTTCTGCCATATTTAAAATATTAATTGCAACGACTGCAGAAATGCGACTGCCGGACCGAAATGCAATTTTTTAAAGTTAACCAATTCAAAAAAATACATCATCATATGTAACGAAAGTATTTTTTTTGTAAAACCATTTTTTTTAGAAAATTGCAGATTGAATTTAAATCAAGAGTTTTAAAACATATTTTAATTTATTTTTAAATAAACTTTGTCACATACTACGTTTATGTTTCTATTTACTAAGTAAAAAAGCAGTTTAGGATTTGAAATAATCAAACTTGATTTTCGAACTTCATTGTTCTTTCGTTTTTGATTTGGTTCAAAATCAACAAATTGTAAATATTCGCGCACTCGGTCTGCTTGCTTCAATCTTGGTCGCATTTTCTTAACTTCCTTTTTCTTTACAAACTCGTTTAAAACGCGCATTCTTCTTGCGTCGATAACTTGAAGATAAATTGTTTATAGATTACCGTTATAGTCTCACTGGGATACGCAGCTGCAATTTTAAAAGCATTTTTTTAGGTCAGATAGTGATTTTGGTCTGAGTGATAACTTTTTGTACTTTCAGAACTGTTAGTTGTTTTAATTTGTTCTACATGTAATCTAAATTTGGGTTGCGTTGAAAACAATTTTCGTAAGTTGGTTAATTTTAACTTCATATAATCGTGTTTTTCACGTTTTGTGCCTTTGTTTACAATTACGGAAATAACGCTTCAATATATTTCAAACCGAACTTCGATTGAGCGTTCTCGTCAATTCGACAACATAGCGTAGTCATTAAAAAGAAAATAGATTAGATGAAATCAGTTTTAAAATGTTAATAATTAAAATTGATTTTCAAAAGAACACTGATGTTTGTTGGAAAAAAATTGTTAAAGCCAACTATAACCAGGTGGTAATATTTCAATTTTTTTAGAAACTCTTTTGTTCGTCTGCAAATGCAAACAATTTATGCCTGTAAATTATTAATTTTTTCTAAAGCTTGCACCAATGGAATCTTTATATCATTACCATATATAGTCCGTTAAGCGTTCAAAAGTACCTGTTGGTTGGTTATGCAAAAGGTTTTTGTTATAGGATTGTAATGTTTGATTAGTCAACCTTAAATTCATGTAATAAAGATCTATTTATATCTATTTTAATGATGTGAATCGTGTTCGAATCAATATCATTTGAAGTAAAACTTCACGTAAAAATCTGAAACTTACACTGCACTAAAACAAAAGCTCAAATAGCAATGATTGGATATTTTGTTGTTTTAGTTATTTTTCTGAAGTTTTCAAAATCTTTTTGCGATTCAGTGTTGATGAAAAAGCAGAAAGCAGTAAAAGCTGAAATATCGTATAGATATGGTTAGATCAGTGGTTCCCAACCGCTACACTAGTGTGCCGCAACAAGTACATCTAATATTAATAATTATTAGGGGGAGGTGTGGCGAAACGAGACATAGCGGTAATCAAAAAGTTTTACCTTTAATTTCTAGAATTTAGTTTTTTAGGTAGCTTATTACATGTTAAAACATTAGCAATTCTGTGCTTTTTGCTAGTTTGAGTAGTTCAAATGCATTAAAAAAATTGGTTAAAGGTGGACTTTGTATATGAATGTTTAAATTTTTTTATAATTATTAGGTAAATAATACGCCTTGAATGGCTGTAGTCGCTACTAACCCGACTTGCGATTGTGTCCAGTAGGGCGAATTCTTAACTTGCATTGTTCAAGTTACTATGTCATTAGTAAGAGAGATTGGTAATTGTCTTAAAGTTTATTAAATCTACAAACTTATATTAATCATTTTAATAATTAGATTATTGCTACTTAGACTTATGTGTTAATTAAGCTGTATTTACAAATTGTATTTCAATATTGTCAGAAACTAGAAAAAAATCTGAACGTTTAAAATAGTTTGAAGCCAATTTTAAACTTGCAATTGCAGAAAAAATCGTTCTAAAAAGTGTCCAGGAATGTTTAATTATATTTTTTTTAGCTTTTTACTCATGGTCCCTCCGTTGGAGTGGGTGTGACCTCACCAAAAAGAGCTAAAACGCAAGCGGTTTTCTCTAATCCAGTGTCCCTGCATGTAGTGCGTGTGTTAAGAGAAGTCAGGTGGTAAACACTATTATTATTAATCAATATGATGGATGTGCCGCAAAAATTTAAATAGCTTAAGTGTGCCGCCATATAAAAAAAGGTTGAGGACAATTGGATTAGATCAAGAGATGAATTATTTCCAAAAACCTCAAGTCTGACAATTGGTATTTTGTTGAAAGATTTCGAATACTTTCGAGAGAGTTTCAATCTTAAAAAACGTCAGTGCAAATCCCAGTTAGGATTTACTCGCAAAGCAATTAGATTTATACTCAAAGGCAGAATCGTATCTGGATGTCACGGTGCACCGAAAAAAACATATTTCGGGCATTTTGTAACTAATGAGTCCGACAAAAATGAATGTTATAATTTTTTGGTGAGTCTAGATGGGTTGCCAACAGTTTGCTCTTTCGCAGCTTATTATGATTAATTAATAAAGAATTAATCAGTCAAACCGAGTATAAATTTTGCGGAGATTTTTCTGTGGATTATATTCTATTTAATTGCAAATTTCTGACAAAACAATTTATCTATTTCTTAATTAAGTTCTGATAAAAATGTAGGTCACAGTAAATTTAGGCATAAAACTTGTGGTACCTTCAGTAAGATTTCTTATAGAACAAGGACATTTGTTGACAGGGATTAGCTTGTTTACAATTTCTGGATCATTAAAGCGCTATTTTTAATGACGTAATCGATGACTTAACAACACAGGTGAAATAAATCTTGTAAAGAATTTAAACCTCTTGGCAATTTTAACTGAACAGTTAAAGGCTTATCCAAAAAATCACGTTGCCAACGCGTAAAATATTAATTGACATTGTTCTATTTTTTTTTTACAAAATCTGAAACAATGTCATTAAAATCGCGAGTTTCATTTAGATGGAATTCAAGGGAAACCATTGTCAAAGCTTTTAGTCTTGCTTGATCTTTTGCAGATCGTGGATGCATTTTCAATTTTTATAAGCCTTATTTTGAAAAAAACCGTAACTTACATATATTTGTTCCAAGTTGTGTTATATTAGTTCTCAGTGAAGTAGCCACGTTCGGAAACACAGCATCCAAGTTTTGTTATTTAATGCACTGGTAATACTAATAAGATCTTGACTTAAGCTTCTTATTTATTAACTATTGAAATTAGATTATCTCTACCTTTTTAATAAATTCTGGTTCTAAACCAATAAAATACTGCATTTGTTTTGAAAGTTCAACATGTTGTAATGTAATTAATTTATATTTACTGTAACAATTGGCAATCGGTCAAAAACTTAAATATAGCAAACTACTCAAAAAATCGTTGTTTAAAACAGGGTAGTCCAACTTCTGCACTCTTGTGGGCCACTTTTCAAAATTATTCAAGTTTGCGGGCCTCAGCCGGCTAAAAACGCCTATTTTTGTCCCAAAATCAGAGTTCTCTAAAAAAAAAAAAAGTCTTCACTTGGAATCGGTATGTAAAATTCCTATTTTCGTCCTAAAATCAGGGTGTTCTCTAAAAAAAAAAAGGTCTTCAACTGGAATCGATCTCTAAAATTCTTATTTTCGTCCCAAAATCAGGGTGTTCTCTAAAAAAAAAGGTCTTCAATTGGAATCGATCTACGAAATTCCTTTTTCGTCCCAAAATCATAGCGTTCTTCAAAAAAAAAAGTTGCCGCTGCTTGTAATCGACAAGACTTGTGCAAAATTGTTTTGCGGGCCGCATAAATTCCATCCTACGCACAAATTCCATAACTACGCTGGTTTAAAACATAATTGCTCAATAAAACAAAAAATACTTTCGTTAAAAATCAATCTCTAAGTGATGAAAAAATAGCATTCATGCTTGATTATTAAAAACATGCTTTAGTATTTTGAAGTCTTATATAGTTGATGAGAAAGGATTTGGTAAAACAGACTTTACTTGGATTACATGCATGATAAATGGACTTCTTTGGCTGGCTGATTTATAGTGAAAGAGTAGAAGTAAAAAACAATCCATCGATAAATTGTATTAATATTTTCGCACAGTTTACTAAAATAGTTCTCTATAACTTTTTGGGATGTGCCCCCCCAAAAAAAAATGATTCTCCGACTGGCGCTCTATTAAAAAAAAAGTTCTTTTTATGGCCTGTTTCATACTACAATTGATGTAGTAAATCAGCCGAATAAAATAAAACCAATTAAAATTTAAAGGTATTGAACAGTATAGCTATATAATGCAGTATACTGTAATCTGAGTAAAGCTAAAGATAACAATATAGAGATGCCTTGAAAAGTAGTTTTCCGTCTTTAGTATTCAGTAACCAATAATAAGACAAATCTTTCTTTTTGTTTGAAAGAAAAGTACGAAGATTGGTTATTGAAACTCTTTTGATATACTCAAAAACAGAAAAAGCAAGTAAAAAGCCAAGCTCTTGCGATAAAAAAATGAACAAAAGATAAAAATAAGTTTGGAATGTTTAAAAACATGTTGCAGGTTGCTTATGTGGCTTCGGGTGCTGAAAATTTTCATTAGGCTCAAACTCTATCCTTGGATTTTGTCAGCTGCTGGTGCAAATAATTAAGCTTTTTATGTAAAACAAAATTTAAATTTATTCAAAATGTTTGCTTTTTTGCCATAGCAAATATTTAATTTAATATAGGCTATATTAGACAAAAAATAAAGAGTTGCATTACAACCTTTAAGTTTATTTTGCTTTTTTGCTCTGAAAAACATTTTAATTTTAGGTGAATTTTTTGCTACTATTCTCGATTAGAAATGACGAATAAAGAATACAAAACAAAAATTTTAACTTCAACAAGAGATACTGTTATGGATGAAAACCAAAAACGAAATGGTGCAAGAGTTACAATACAAGCTTTCGTTTTACAAATGCAAAAAAAAGAGCAAATAAGAATTCAAAGGCAACAGATAGAAAACTCACAGCAATATGAACTTATTGAAGAAATAAAACGGCAACAGTCAAACCAACAAAAGCAGTTAGTAAAACTACATAGAGATAATTTAGAACTGGAGAAAAAGCTCATTCAACAGCAAGCAAAGCTGAAAAAAATAAATGAAATTGAACAAGAAAATGCCGAATTAAAACGAGAAATGGAAGAAATGAGATTTAAAATGGTAAATCTTCAAGAATCGCTAAAACCTTTTTCTGGATCAAATCCAAGGAGCTTTAACAAATTATCTTCGTCTAACAAACAAGGTAAACCAAATTTTATAATGTAATCTGCAGAACTTTTGTTTATGCACCGTATTTTTTTAAAACTACACTATTTTTGAACATCTTTTGTCAATTTTAAGCTTCATTTAGTTGAAAAAGAACGGCAAAATAATTTATTTCTTTGAGTAATTAAGCCAGAACACCAAAAAATTGTTCAAGCGCAACACCGTTTTCTTATCTTGATTTCTCAAAACATTTGAAATTGACCTAGAAAATAGTTTTTTGTCATTTTTCAAATTAACAGTGATCTAAAAAGATAAAAAAATGGCAATTTTTTGAAAAAAGTATTGCGGATAAAGAAAATGCTGTAGCAAACCGACATGAATCACATTACGACAAACTCACTTTTTTTGGTCACAGTGTGATTAATGTTTAATCATTTTTAGAAGAAAGTTTTTTGGGACTTGATTTCACTGATAGTAAAGACATAAAAAGTGTATGGAGACCACTTCCAGGTGACTTTGAGAAATCCGATCCAAGTTCGCTCACTCAGGATGAGCCACAAGCAAGGGAGACCAATTCAACTTCTGAAAGCAGTCAAGGACTTGAAGAAAGCATTCAGAGTAGGCGAATTTATTGTCAAAGTGGAAAATTTCTCGTTACACAAAACATTTTTTAGATGAAGAAGACAATTTTTTAGATGACGAAGAAAAAGGAAGCAATAGTAGTCAAGAACACTTTTGCAATCAGTCTTCTAGAAACAACGCAATTTCACAAAGTCGAATTTCCAGACTTGGTGACTCTCATGACAAATTTACTAGGTACAGCTACTGTACTTTTACTTCTGGTCCTGCATATTGTCCGAAATGCTTTTTCCCTCTTGATAACCAAGGTATGAGGTTTAATTTTTGATAAATATTTTAATTTATTTATTATCTTAAATGATTCACAGTAATTTTATGGCATGGTAATTACATTGCATACATTTTCACTGCAGCCTAATTACATTGCATCGTCAGTAATTTCTTCGTTGTCATTTTTCATTGTTAATGATTTTTTTTTAAGTAGGCTAATTGCTTTTTTGCATGATTTTTTTCTTTTAAAAGTAAAAATAAAAAAGAATAAAAAAGCAAGATCCATTTATTTACTCGTACAAACAAAAATAAAGAATGTCGTGTTAACCCTAGCTTTAGCTCTAACGCTAACTCTAAACTCAAACAAAAAATGTGTTCATTTAGCCTACGGTAAAAGAAACCAAACGAAGAAATTCCTGACGATCTGATATATCGCGTCGTAATTACACTGCAATGAAAATGTATGCGGGAACTAACTCAAATGCTTTACAACAACATTTGGAAAAGCAAATTTAAGTTTACAGACACCCATGTAACGGCTAATCTTGTCCCTTTCCTTTTTATAAACGTATAAACTTCCCGGATGCAGACAGGCTTCTGCGCGTGTAAAAACTAGCTCATTTGATTTTTGAGAAATGATCGTGATCCGATGTAATTAAGGTGAATTGTCATACCATTTAATTTATTTTTTATTTATTTTTCCATTTAATTTATTTCAGATAATCTTTTTTCTTAAATCGTGTTTAAGTGTTTAACATGGCCTTAAACCTGTAACGTGATCTTGCTGCTGGATTTCAAAAATACTTTTGCGGATCATCTGGTTGGTGTACCTAGAGTGAACTTGTTCAGTTACTATATAAGACACGCATTTAAGCCAAACTGGTCTCTTGTTCAAATAGTCTATATGAGTTGCTGGCTTGCGCCTATACCCAAAACAAATATTTGCTAAAAATGTTTAATGAAACGTTGTACAAAGTTGTCTTTAAAAAAAATTTATTAGTGCTAATTTTGCGTTGTCTAGCATGTGTGAATTTAAAAAACATAAGCTCTTAGATTTTTTACTAGATTAGGATTTCAAGGCAATTTTAGCACACGTAAAATAGGATCTGACCTAGAATCAAGAAACGGGAGTTTAGAGGAGTTTTAAAATTTCCGTATTTTTATAATTTACCCACTCGGAGATATGGACAATTATTCTGAATAATTTATTTTACTATTTTTAGGTTAACAGGCAGAAATTTGCTCCTATTTTTTACCTTTCTTGTTCGTTTGAAAATTTAACCTGCTGATTGTATTGCACTCATAGGCGTACGCAAGGGGGGGTTTCAGGGGTCAAACCCCCCCCCTTGAAAAATGGTGTTCAGCCATATATAAGCCTATTACCATGTATTGACATGGTAATAAATAGGCTTTAATAATAGGATTTTGGTTTCTATTGTTTACCGCAGTTTTTAAACTTAATTACTGCTTGCGCATCAATTTTTGCTATCATTTAAATTGTTTCAAAGTTAGCTAATGTACAATTGCCACTGTGAAGAAGACTTTCAAACTCGTAAAATATTGAAAGTTAAGCATGGAAATGGAAATAAACTGCGTGGGAACAATAGCTTCAGTTCAAAATTTTTTTAATGCACCGAAACGTCTTCATTAACAAGATTTCGTCAACAACAAAAGCTTAAAAACTTGTTCAAATTTGTGTCACCAGATGGGTCGATCGACACGAGAGTGTTAGTACTTTTTCAAATTTACAATTTACCGTTGTAGAAGCTTTGGCAGAAATTTGAGCATGGCCAGACAGAGAAATTACATCACGAGCTCTGCAGTTGCTATCGACAATTACGCAAAGTAAATTTTGCACTGCTCTCTTAGTTTTAAAATACGTTTTTGGATAGAGTGTTGTTTTGTCTAAAGTTAAGCAAAAAAAGTTGATAAACCTTCTTGAGGCCGTCAATATTGCACAGTATATTGCAAATGAATTGAAGTGTCTTAGAGAAAAAACCGAATATGAATTTTACCAGCTCTATATTTCTGCGCTAGAAACGGCCAAAGCCGAAGATTTTATTTTGAAAATACCACGCCTTACTTTAAGACAGACCAATCGATGCAATATTGCTGCTGCAACAGATGAAGAATATTTTAGAGTAGGGATTTTTAGTCTATTTCTTGATAACTTTATTGTCACTCTCGAAGCAAGATTTACAGCCCACAAATCGATTATTGGTGAATTTCAGTGTTTAATTTCTGCTGATCCAACTAGTGCACCAACTCCTCAACAAATTAAAAGTATTCAAGTTTTGGGAAAATTTTACGAAAATGATTCAACGAAATTCTGGGGAGAATTAGTGCCTGAACTGATATTATGTTACAGGAAACTTTTTCGGTTGAACGCAGCAGAAAGACCAACTGATGCGTTCAGCAGCATCAAGGAATGTACTTTTGATGCTTTTCCGAACATATTTACATTGATGACCATTTTGTTAACTCTTCCAATGACAACATGCACTAGTGAACAATCGTAAAGTTTTCCACATTACGCAGACTAAAAGCGTGCTTACGAAACACAAGTGGTACCACTCGAATGAATGGATCTGCATTACTAAACATTTACAGGAGCCACACGCCTTGCCCTGATGATGTAATTAACAGATTACGTGAAAAAAATTACGTTATAAGCCTTTAAAAAAACTTTAAATATTTGTTAAATAATTAGGTTATTTTTTTGTTTGTTTGATTTTTCACCTATTGTTCTCATCATTTACACGAGTTGCTTTTAATTTGGAAAATTTTTTGTCATGATTGAATTACACGCACTTGCCTTTTCAATAGTTAGTTTGACAGTTTGGTAAAAAGAAATTCATGCTACCACAAGATGTTCTTAAAACCAAAACACTTTATTTTTGAATGTAGGCCTAATTTTGGAAATTTTTGCCCATTACCAAGACTACTGAGAGCAATCGTATTTTCGGCTCCAAACCCTCCCCTTCACAAATTTCTGCGTACGCCAGTGATTGCACTTGTCCGGATGGTTTACACACGGTCGTTCACAATGCGATTTTCTGCCGGCCGCTAAACAACTTTAAACATAATTCTTCATTTCGGCAATTTGAATTTTTTAGTGATCAAAAAGTACGTCGTCAGACGTTGTCAGACAATATGGCAAGTAATGAACTATTTTTTGGTCAACCTGCTGACGTATTCAGTCGATATAGATACTTTTCTTTTCTATGAATGAAGAACTTTTTTAGTTATTTAGATGTTATTCAGATATAGATGTAGCCAAAACGCATTTTTTGACGATTGATTGCCGGTAAGACTTTTTTTAATTATCGTTGATCTAGTTTCTGCGTCCCACAAATTTTTCCAGTTTTAAAAAGAGTCTGCACGAGTGAAGGACCTGGTTCCCCTATTGTATATATTGGGCAGTTTTTAGCAGCGCAGTACATTAAGGATCAAACATCCTTCCGTCGATTAGAATCAGAAACCCAATCTTAGTTGGTCAGATATTTTTCATTGTAATTATTTTGCTTTGCCAGATAGTTTAAAAAATAATAACTACTGGAATCCTTATGCTGCAGTATTTCTTTACCGCAGATAAAGAAATTCGCCTACTGATTCCTTTTGCTTTGCAAAACGAATCCAATTTACGAGGCAATGCATATGCCAAGTGTTGCCAAATTAAATTTATTAAAATTTCAACAAAAACAAGTTAAAGTTAAAGCAAGCTCACAACCAACTTGTGTTGCCGTTTGAAGTAAACCCGGAGCACTGGACTATTTCTTAATTTTTCAAGCGCTTTAAATTGTATTTTCAGGTCTCCAAAGCGGACGCCGTTACAACACCTACCCTCAAGATCGAAACTCAACCAGCTACCGAAGACTTGGAGGGAACAAATAGTAATGACGTAATGACTCTCATTGAGTGATATTAATTGAACACGTTAAAACTTTTGTTACTAAAGCTGTGCAACCACAGATCAATAAAAAAAAAAGAAATTACCTTCTTAAACAAATTTTATAGATTCAAGTTAAAGAGAAGCCTTTCATATCAACGTCAAAAAATGTTGGTTTAAACTTTTAATATGACATTGTTGAAAAGTTTTGTTGGTACTTAATTCTTGCTATTAATAGTCCACAATTCTCAAAGTTTTGCCACTGCTGTCAAAAAAGCAATCCAGTTAATTTTCCTCCACATTTTAGAAAACTTTGCTCACTTTTTTGTAATTTTCTTTGATATCACAGTTTTTTAAATTATTTTATGTATTTATTATTGAAGAGAATAGCATGTATGATCTATTTGTAAAACAGAAATTACAAAACTATTTTGAAGTTATAATATCACCCTGTTTTGCTTTTAATGTTTATATTTTTGTTATTTGATGTCAAATTCGAAACTCTAAAATAATATTTACGAAAGCAAAAAAAATTTTCTTGTTGTTACTTTGTTTTAGTGTAAAAAATAGTTGCTTTAATTAATAATAGCTGATTAAGTACGAAAAAGCTTTCTGCGGAAAGACAATTTTAAAGGTGTTTACTTTTTTGTTTTAACCCTTTCACTGCGGTACTAAAATATGAAAAAATCCTATACCATGCCCTTTGAAAAGAAAATATGATTTTCTAAAAAATAGAAGAATATATATATATTTTTTTATTGAGTGATGTATACTCTTTCAGAATCAAATAAATTTATTTATGAAGCTAGGAAAACTGAAGAGTTATATCCGCTTTTGGGATTTAACTGACTTTAGGAAAAAGCGGATGGTGCCGTGAAATCACTGCGATTGATTCTACTTTACGTAATTCTTACTAACCAATTTGTTTCCTTATTCGAACAGAAAACCAAAATATTTGTTTTACCAAAATTATTCTTATTAACAAATTATTTCTTTATTTTAAGTTGAAGTTGAAATACCTTATTTAAATAGAAAAATAAAAAAATTAAACTGTCGAATTAAAAACAAACTGAAACTCACAAAATTAAAGCAAATTAAACTCTACAATTGCTCGCGCTTAAGCCAAAAGCAGAGAAAATCAAAGCAACCTAAATTCAAACGATTGTTACGGGATTGAGTCACATATTACGTGTTGAGTCACAGCACAGATTAAAGACTCTTGTCCTTTTAAACTTTTTCCTCGCCAACGAGGTAAGCGCAGCAAACTGATAATAAATCACATTACCAGCGGATATATCCGGTTTGGGCAGTGAAAGGGTTAAATTATTTTTTGTATTATTTGAGTAAAAAGTGTTGTTTTCATGTTTTCTTTGTAATTCGACTTGAAGTAGAATTAAAATTTCAATTTGATGTTAAAAAAGTTTGTTATTTTGCTTCACTTCCGCCATTGTGACGGCAATTAATACAAAATATAGGTCTACCGATAGTTTTTAATATATTGCTAAGTAAGTTTTTCATTTTAAAAATTTTAATGTTGCATAAAATACTCCTACTACATAAATTTTTATTTTTGTTTTTTAACTTTACTGTTTAAAAAATAGCTTGATGTACAACAAGATTTTTAAATTTCAAACCTTAAGTGCAATAGATCTATGTCAGGCTATGGCAAAAAAAAGCTACCTTTTGTGAAGTTTAATTCGTTTATCTGTTTTTGCTTTATTTTCATTTCTGTATAACTAGATAAAAAACTTTTTTCTGAAGAACGGCAAATTCATAATTTGCCTGCAACATCAAATCCAATAGTTTTAGTTCATGTATCAGCTTTTTAAAGCGTTGTAAACAAATAGTGGCCCTTGCATCTAACCTATGACATACTGAGAGGAAAATAATCTTTTATACATAAAATTCAGCATCATTATGCTCTCTTTGTCGATTAATTTTTTCTAATAATGACCATATTGACCCTTCTTTCATTTTTAAGAATTTTAACCAACAAGAAGTAAAAAGGACTTTATTTATTTCCCATAACTGCTTACTCATAAACTACTAATGGTGCCATTTCAAAAAACTTCTAATCACTTGATTTCGCTTTAAACTTTTTTTTTTTAGGAATTCGGCGAAACGGCATGAAGCTTGTCTCATCATTGCAAAATTTAAAAAAAGTTTAGCTTTTAATTATCAATTTTTTTTCTTGTCTTTCAAGTCAATTACAAAAACAGCACTCACCGAAAAACAAACAAAGAAATTAATTGAACAGTGTAAAAATGCAATTGAATTTTTGCTTTTTAGAATTTTTTTGCTACAAGTAGAACATTGCTGCAAGCTATTTGCAAGTGGCAAGTTATTTTAACTTACCAGTACGCTGAAAAAGACTCTTAAAAATTTTTGAAGCGTCTCATTTTTTAATCAAGACTTTTATGAACTAAAAGAGTTTGTTTTGAAAATGCAGTAATTTGCGTTGGTCATTTGAAAAAGGTTGCATAGAAAATTAACATTTTAACAATGTCCTAGTAATGTTTGAAAATGGGAGGTCATTCAAAAATAGTTTTCAAGAACATCAATATTCATTAGAAAGAAAATTTAAATTGCTGGGGAAAATGTTATTTCGTATAAGATGATAAAGATTTTGAAAGTTGCCAATCAATATTGTAGCCTACTAATATTTAAACACAAAAAAATTTCTATTTTTGATAATCTTACATAAGTACTTGTAAAATGAGCAATTTTAAAAACGCTTATAAACTCTATTACAATGGAGATCAAGTTTTTGCAGAAGGCGGAAAAATAAGTTGCATAAAAAAGATGATCTTTTCGATCAATATTAACCAGAACAATCTTGCTTCCCTTTTCTAATTTCTCTAAAACAGCTTCAAGCTTATAGACAGTGTTTTGAACATTTTTTAAAATTTGCCAGCCGGTTTTAAAGACATTTTTATGAATATATTACTATAATATATTGCAATCTAACAAAAGACGATATCGGCTTGTTATGTATTTAACTATTTAATAGTATTAGTTTTTAAATAATGTAAGTGGAATACTGCTTGAATTTTTGATTCTCGTTTCTTGATAAAAAATGTAACATCTTTATCTGCGTTATGGCTCATGGCAACACTTCACCGTTAACAAAAGTTTCTGACTTGCTTTTCGTTTCCGTTGTAAAAAGTTTAAAGCTTCTTAACCTTTGGGTTGCCATTCAATTTGATTGGGATTGCCGACGACTGTAGTTGTGTAAAAGTTAAATCACCATTTTTTACGAAAGAAATTGGAGAAATCCGAAACAGGTTTAAGTCAAGACCGTATTTTAGAGATCATCACGGTTCCAATGCTTGTAATAAAATCTGTAAAAAGATTGGGTCACCAAAGTTTTCTTATCTATTTTCGGCTAAAATTTGGGTCACCACAAAAAAAGGTTAAAAAGCATTGGCTAAAAGTAATGTTTTGATTTGTACTTGCAGTTTTTTAAAACTTATTTAAAAATGACAACTAATGTTAAAACATTAATGTCTATAAGAGGGAGGATTGTGTTTAAAAAAATGATAACAAATTGAAAAAGAGCTGCCAATTTTTGCCGAATTCCCAAATCTTCTCTATGGTTAATTAAAATTTAAAAAATAAAAACTTTTTAGGAATTTACGCTTTTTTTCTTTTTTTGTTCTTGTTTTCAATTCTTTGAAAGTCAATGGAAAAAAATTGTAGTTCAAGACGCCAAATTTGTTCTAAATTATATTTTACTTTGTGATTGTCGTAAAAATATCTTAATAAATTATTTTGTCCTAACGTTTGATAGCATAAGCAACTTAAAAGCAAAAAAAAAAAAATCAAAATTCTAATACAGCAAAAATGATTAAAAGTATCTCATAATTAAAGCTGAAATGGATTTAAAGCTTTTTTTAAAAGTACCATTCAGCTAAATGTTATGTTTTTTAATAATTCATTTAGATAGTGAGTAAAAAAAAAACGTAAAGAATGTCAAAATTTTTTGCCTTGTAACTGATTAAACGAAATTTTAATCAAGTTAATTAACATCAAGTTTTAAATCGATTTCCTATTAAAAACTAGCAGGCCGATTACTAAAAAAGACAAAAGTTCTAAAAAGCTTTAATTCTCTAAACTCCACTTCAAGAAACTTATCGTTAACACGAGGTACGAAATCATCACAACTGGTTAATCATGTCTTTATAAAGCTACAACCGATACAAACTATCACGCTTTTGCTTGTTACACTGAAATGACCAACTTTAAAACGAATTTTTCACATTTTACAGATTATAGAATTTATCGCGAAATTAGGCTTCTCTGTTTTTGTGTACAATGTATTTTAAATTTATTGGAAATGAAAAATCGTTGATGCAAGATACTTAAAAGCTGGCAACACTGTCAAAAATTGCATTTTAAGATTATACTTCTGGATTAAGGTTAAAACTTTATAAGGGCAGTTTTTAAAGCAAAGACTGATTTTTTGATGATAAAGAAAAATTGTGATAGATGCAATTAGATATACGATTTTATTCAAGTTCATAGAATAGTTTATTTATTAAAGTTCATAAAATAAATTCATTTTTTTGTTATTATCACTTTTTAATTTCAAATTTACAGTGTTCTACATTAGAAAAAATGAACACATGCTAAATGCTATAGATACAAGGCTATCAAAAACTAAACTGCAAATAGAATTTTCATAAAAAATTTTTGTTTAAAGTCATAAACTGTTGAAAATTTGTTTTGAACAACACCAATATAATATTTTTCAAGCAATTATAAACCAAATTTAAAGATTTAAATAGAGGCTACAACAGTTTAGTTTAATTCAATTTATCAAGAATTAAAAAATAAATCGACTGCAGATGTCAACTTTTTTAGCATGATTTTTTTTCTGAAATCTTTTCTTTTAATGGCAATCATGATAACTTGTAGTATAAGCAAAACGTTTGGCTAAAATCCATTCTTACTTTTAAAACGCAAGACCTGACTTTGTAAATTAATTTCTACGCAACCTGTTCACATTGTCTGAGCACTTCAGCTATTAAACGTCAAATAGCGTTTAATTTTTAAATAATTTTACGTAATGTCATCACTAGGCTTATGCAACTAATTTCAAAGCCCTGAACGGGCCATTAGTTCATAAGGCTTAAAATAAAAACGTACTCATTAAAGGCACAACGTTTTTCTCACGAAACCTGGAAGTTCGAGATTGTTTTGTTTGCAGTCAAGCATATTTCTACTTAAAAGGCCTATGCAAAGTTCTGATGACAGATCAAATAAAATAATTTCAACGTTAACTAATTTCGCATGTAAGTTGTTAAGACAAAGTTTTAAACCCGTTTCTAACTCTCCTAACTATCCATTTGAAAACAGTTTGTTAAAGCCATAGATTTATATAAATGTATATATAAGTGAAAAATGCCAGTTGCATTTCAAGTGCTGATTCCCATTATTCATAAAAGAGTCTTCTGATAAAAACGACCAGTAAAATTTATTATTATATACACAGAATTGCCCACAAAAATAGAACTAAGAAATTTTTGAGAAAATCTGCTAACGTTTAGATAACAGTAAAAGAAGTTAAATGGTAAACTTGAGATTAGCAATAATTCGAGCAAGAAGAAACAACCCCATCACATTTAGGTTTTTACTGTGTTTGTCTTAAGGAAATAATATCTGTAACAAAACAGTCATCAAAAACTTGACAAACTGAAATCTCGATTGCATCAAAAATCACGAAAATCCCCAAAGAAAAACATTTTTTTTGTAATTTTCAATTTTGAACTTGGCTTTGAAGCTCGTTTGGTGAACATTTTTAAAAACCATTAATGGTAATCTTGTTCAATAAGACTGCTACAAGAGAAATGTCGGAAAACGATCATACCCTGAATGCAGTTTAAGCGCAGTAAATCGCGGTAAATTTTTTAGACCTATTAATAAAAGTAATAAAAATAAGTAAAGTTTTAAAATTTCTGTTTTTTGTCTCCTGTGTATTATTGGTCTTGATTTTATAGATCCTTGTTTTGTAGCTTACTTCGTAAAGACACTGTCATATAGGCTGATGTATATTTCTAGCCATTGCAAAATCAATAAAAAACTGATTGTATTTTTCCAGAATATAAGTAAGTTTAAAGAAACCTGCTTAATTCTTAATTGGAATCAATTTATTAATTATAAATTGTTGCTTTTAATAACAAAAACCGATGATTATCAAAACTATTATTTTGACGTTGACCCTGACAACTATGGCTAAGGGTCAGAATGCAACATGCCGGCAGTGGCAGCAAATAGGAAAAGAAAAGGAATTTTTTTCCGGAAGTAAATGCGGTTTGACTTTTTTTGTGAACCGTCGGACTTTCGTTTGCAGGAGTAACTCTACCTTACTTCGAACCCAAAGAAAAATCCTTCCATTGTCTTCTGAAAAGAACTTGACCTGCAATGACGACGTCGATTTCGGAGAATGCGACGGCGATTGCGTGTCGAAAGACGCGAATGTCTCTTTTTCGTGTTGGTCTTCTTCTATCAGAGTCAACTGTACTTTTTTGTATAAAAATAAAAACTGTCACAAAACATCCTGGGGGCCTTGGGAGAAAGTTTCTTCCTGCTCTGGTTTCTCCTCAAAGACAAAGTATGTCCGGAAGTGCTTTGATTGTCAACGGAAGGTGATAGATCCAAAACATTGCAGTGGTCTCCGTTTCAAAGAAGAGCAATGTTTGGCATCCTGGGGTAATTGGGGAACTTGGAGCGCATGCGAGAGGAGAAATTTGTTTTCGGGGGAGATGACTCAAACCCGAACTCGACCGTGTTTGTACGAAAATGGGCGTAAAGCTGGGGACACTTTTGCGTGTTCCGTAAACAAACTTGCGGGCGAAGAAAAAATAAAATGTAAACCATTGCAAATATTACCTAAAAAAACCAACAAAACACCACAAAAGAATAAAGAGTTTTTGAAAAACTTTTCAATTCAAATTATAAAAGAGTCTAACGTCACTGATATTGTTTTGTTATTTGGAGTTTCTTTTTCGGTGCTTATTGTATTTGCGCTGTTAATAACATCTATAAAAATAATAATAGAAAGTAAAGATTTTCTTTTCCTACCTCGACCCAAAAATACTACTAAAGAAAATAAACCCAAAACCGTTCGTGGTCCTCTTAATGGAGACCTTTACGCAACAGTTTTAAAAATGTCTCCGGAAAAAAAAAGTAGTGGCACCATTCCGGCGAATACATGTATTCTTCAAATTTAAATAATAGAAAAGCAAATTTATAAAAGAAACACCGGTGATAAAAGTTATTTGGTGTCAAAGATAAAATTGCTTATTTTTCTATTAACTTCAATTAAACACTAAATGAAAGGTATAGTGGTGCAGTAATTTATTTGTGAATTTTTTTATACATGTAAGATTTTGTTAAATTATCACAAACGATGCTTTGCTGTCAAAAAATTTACAACAGAAACCGCTAATGAACGCATTAACGAAACATTCTGTAAGTCAATTTGTAAACTAAATTGTCATCATTCGAGAGCACGGATTTCTAGAAATCCAAAAACAATTAAACCTTTTTGGACAGTTTTGATGTGCTAATGACAATATGCATTTACAATGATGATAAAGCATGTAAGTATATGTGAAAAAATAATTTTTTCTGTGTTTTCTTCCGACGTTTTTGGTGCTTTTTCTACTTTGACAATTAAACTTATTCAAGTGATCCTTGATATACTTCAAATTATATGAAAGTACTGTAGAATTGGATGCATAGTTGCAAAAGGTTAAAAATTTTCTAATAAAAGTAGTTTCTTGAAAAATTGCACAATCATTTTAAAGCTTTCTAAGCAGCTAGGCAACTCGTTATTCGTGAGTAAACTCATCATGTGATATTCTAGGGAGGTGGTCAAGATTTTTTGACGAGAGAAGGTTTAAATTGAACAAACCCAGAGATAATCGCGTTGAGATCCAACAAAGAAGTCAACGAAGTTTTTTTAGCTTACAGTATGACTGGCAGTGCATGGGTTTTTTAGCTGTTGAAAATCCTGACGCTTACTTGTTTTCTTTGCTTGAGTCCTTGCACTCATGGTTTTCAAAGAACAAATCAAGTACAGGTATTTACGAAATAGTAACATGAAATTTTATAAGTTTTCTTTAGAAAAATGTCTTTTTGCATTGGCTTTCATATGCGATCTTTGAAAATTTAAAAGTAACTCTTGTTTTCACGTGACAACCGACGTCATATCAAGTGCATATTGTTGCTTATAATTTAATCAAATTGCCACGCCTACTTGCTATGCACGAATTGAAAAACGAGGTAAATTGGCAGCGGGCCTAACATGGTTGACATTATTGTTTATTCGTAAAGCAAATGAGCTTTGCACATGATACTAAAAAAAACAATTAACTGAATGCTATTTAACCGGTTTTAAACGACGCGATAAACGAGGTTTAAACAGAATGTGTTTTTATAAAAAGGTCGACAACTTGTCATTTTTACTCAGAATACCCCTCATGTAAGAAAAAATTTTTGTCAACTTTTTTTCCAATTAAACGATCACGCAAAAATGCTATTTTGTAAGTAGGCCTGAGCAGTAGACACATTTTGATATAATTATAATTGACTAAGTGTGAAAAAGTCTATAGCAACTAATACTCAAAAAATTACCGTTCAAATCCCTTATCATAGGTGGTATAATCAATCTTATGCTAAAATATTAACGATAAAAATGGTCTTTGTTAAAAACGAACATAATTTATTCGAAATCAAAACGTACTTAATTTATACTAAACAAAAAGCTTTAAAAAATCTGTAAAAACTCAGATTAAAGTTAAATTTTAGTTTTCCAAATAGGACGTTAAAAAAATTGGAATTTACTGGATTGAAGGCTCGTTTCCTCTACGAGCGTGGAATGGAGCATTTTTTGTTTATTCTATTAGTTTTTTTATTTCTTTCAGCGCTTAAGGACGAAGCGAAACAAAAAAATGAATAAAAGTAGCGAGTGGAAAGGGATCGCAGGGAAATAAAGCCTTTATGAGAGGGGAGAGAGAGACATTATCACGACATCAGCATAAAAAGATTCTGTTTAAAATATTAGTGGAAACAGTTTGGTCCAAACTTGTTTTCAAGTCTCATAATTACCATTAAAAACTAAGTTTATGATAAAGACTCAAAATGTAATTTTTTGCCCTTGCTAACTTACACTAGTTTTGAATTTTAGATTAACACAAGATTATGGTGGCAGCAAACTCTCGTTTTGTTCGTTCGCTGGACTGAAGAAAACAGAACACCAGAGGTTAAGTTAAAAATTTAACTCGTAAATTTTCACTTCATGAACCTTTAACAAAAGTTGTTTGTTTCCTAGAACTAACGTATAATTTATCATTATTTCGCTCATAGTTTACAAAATAAAAGAATTGATGTTTTATCTTTCTGCCACCTTTTACAAAAATCTGAAAAAAAACATAATTTTTATCTTAAAGTACTCACTGCTACTGCCACTTTCTTCCTTCGCTTTCTTCTGTCCAAGTCAAAATTTTTCAATAAATCTAACAGCGTTTTTTTGATATGATCAAAAATATTTTCTATTTTATAAGTATTTTTGTTAGAATGTAGACTTAAATTTTTATTTAATTGATTGTTATTGAAATCACTCACTTGACCGGCAACTTGTATGAACCATCATTTATAAAACTGCATTAATCTTGCTCCATTCTGTTGTGTCCTACAGTCTACAGTCATATCCAGTGATGGGATTCAAAATTTTAAGAACAGGTTCTTTTTTGTATCGAACTCGTTAATTAGGGTGTTCTCCAAAAAAAAAAAAAAATGGTCTTCATTTCGATTTCATCTCTAATTTCCCTATTTTTCTCTTAAAATTAGGGTATTCTCTAAAAAAAAAAAAAAAAAGGTCTTCACTCAGAATCGTTCTTTACACTCTGAACAAACATCTGCAGCAGATTGAAACTGTTACATTAAACACAGAGATATTCAAATACATAGATTACGTAAAGTTAAAACCGGGTTCGCTAAACGTGCTGAAATTCCAAGAACGGGTTCGCTAAACGTGCCAAAATTCCAAGAACGGGTTCGCGCGAACCCGTGCGAACCCCCTGAATCCCATCACTGGTCATATCTCTATTAAATTACAAGCGGACAGCAATATCTTGGCATCTCCGGAAGCAGGTCGGGGTAATTGCTTACCCTATGTATTAGCGCCTCCGTCGCTTTCCTGCGAGTCAGGAGGATAAATATAGAGATAAAAAAAAATAAATAAATAAATAAGAAAAATCTAGGTCAGAGTTGGCAAACTTTTTAGCTCTAAGACAGGATTCAGAAGATGATTTTGATTAAAGCCGCAATAGTTTTAACAACCTGCCTCAAACTTACTCGAAAACCAAAAAAAGTCTTAACTTTGTTTTGTAAGTTGAAAACCAAAAAAGTTTTTACTTCGCTTTTTTTCATCGTTTACACGCTCGCCGGACCATAGTTTACCCACCACTGATCCAGGCTATTGCTGTTATTTAAGCAGTCTATAACTGTGATTGCATGCAATTGAAAAAAGATTGCTTCAAAATGAATTCCCGATGCAATTACAGATTTTGTATTAATCGTTTTTTTGCGTAAATTACACCCAGTGCATAAGGGTTTTTAAAAGGGGGGCTGTTGTGACAAAGAAAATGGTTGTTTTTTTAAAAATACAGTAGTTTGCAAAAAACAGTTCAAATAGAGTAAAGAATTTTTTGCTTTATTTAATGCATTATTATTCTTTTGAGTGGGATGGTTAGATTTAAACGGATATTGGTTGCCATGATATTTTCTGTTTGATTCAATGCTGCAACAATTAATCAGGGTACAATGCAACTAAAGACCAAAAAATTTTTCACTTTATGTAAACAACTTTTTTGAACTGACGTGGTGCAAGGCCTACTTAGGAGAGCCAATTTTTGCTTATGAGGGGCACTTCTACGACGTTTTTCAGGGGCCGCCTGGAGCAGCCGCTCAGTTTGCTTCTTACGAAAGCCATAATTGGTGAAAGTTTGGCGTGGTGAAATTTTTTCACGATTAGTTACGATATTACACTTTAATAAATTTTTTTTGCACAGGTCATAAAACATAAATTTAAGAAATTTTTTACGCCTTTTTTTACTTTGACTAACAAAGTAATCACATTTAAAAAATGATTTTGATGTCAGTCAAGATGTAGGCAATGTTGGTCGATTCATGATATTTATAATTTTGTTTAATTTGACTGTCTCAGATTATCTTTTTCTGGCCTGATCGAAAAGATTTTACATAAAAGTTTTAATTCTATTCACGTTTTGTTCAATCATTTATTTTTTTCCTAAGAAAATTCGCGAAATTCTTGTTTCCTGCGGCAAGAGACACTAGACAACAACTTTTTTATTTTGTATTTAGCAAAAAACTTTCGCCGCTTTTCCGATTGGGGCTTGTTATAACAACAATAAAACCTTGCGCGGAGCCGCCGTTAATCTGGTCCAGAAATAATCAATCAATATTGTTTGATAAATTATGTGAAAAAAAGCAAATTTATTTTGTAAATTTTCAAAACTGGTGAAAAAATAATTTAAAGTAAAAAACTGACCATATTTTATTTATTGCTTTTTGCCGAACAAAAAATCCAATTAAAATTGGAGAGATTTTGAAAAAAAAATAAAACAGACTTGTTCATCAAAGCCTAGCTAGTTATTTTAAATAAGGACAAATCGTAGAAATGAATACGGAATAAAAACTTTTTCTTCGGTAGTTGTGCTTTGCTTTGAATGGGCTACAAGAAATTGCCATTTATAATATGGCTTGCAGCGTGGCAAAACATGACTGGTTAAAGTTTTTAATCTTTTTAAACAACATGATTTTTAGTGTTTAAAATCAGATCATATCACTGAAGTAAAAATTGAGCGTTTACAAACGATTTTTCGGTAGAAGTAATCTGCGAACTATTGATCAGACTAAAGTTACTCTCAGCAAAGAAACCACCTAACAAAGTAAAGCTTTGATGTTACTTATGTTAACCTATAATAAGTTGCTATCATTATTTCACATAAAATGGCTTTCTTAAAAACCAACTCCAAATATCTATTTTATTGATGCAAAATTGCACTGCAGCTCTAGGTGGAGCACAGCTCTTGGCGCGAAAGACAGTGAAAAAAGCAAGCACACAACATTGTCGTAAAAATCTCCATAAATACAACATAGCAAACATTTCACGAGGTAATTACTTTTTCCCTTGATTTTGGCGCAAATACAAAGTCAATACTAAAAACTGCGACGAAGAACAGACGTTTAATCACGTGTTTAATTGCGTTAAAAGTTAAATATAACTGTCAGAGAAATATCGCAGATAACAAAAAAATTGCAATGTTATTCTTTACTTCAAACTAAAATCTTTATAACAAACATTTCGTTCAAAACTAGAAAAAATACGACGTATTCAACATATTCAAAAGTCATATACTTTCTTTCAAAACTCGAAAAATATCACGACTGTTTCTTTCGAGTTTTAGGGTAAGTGTTCGATGTTAGGGATTTTTTTACGCGACCAGCTTTTGTTCAGAAACATGTTAATATTTGAAACAAATACGTGAACTCACGTTGATTACACCAAGTAAATCGCCAACTTAAAAAACAGTTTTAAGAATAAAAAGTTGTTATTCTACAGAGAAACGTTAATACAGTGTGACAAAAGAATCTTTTCGTTTACATCAAGTTTGAGAGACTTGATGTTGATAGCGACTTTATATGTTGATCGAATATTACAGATTTACCTCACATCAAGTAAACCAACAATTAACGAAATATCTCCAACTACGGATGAAATAATATGTCTTAAAAAAACTTTATTTAGTCTTGAATAACTATTCATTATTGAAACAAGGAAATCTATAGGTAACATTACGAGGCCCACAGTGAGTTAATGGACACGAACCCCATGTTAAAACAACTCAATATGGCGGCGGATCAGCTAATGTAATATATGTGACTATAAACTCCAACGTGGAAGGTTCTGAGTTCGATTGCAGGGCAAAATTAGATAGAGTTACCAAGGGCTTGCTCAGCATTGCAAATAAAGGCGGTGACTTTTGATACAGCTTTGCCGAGATTCGAACCACAGGTTTGTTAAACACTTCGGTGTAAGGATAAACAGTATGGTATTAGTTGTAACATCGCTTTCAGAATATTGAAACTTGAACGGCAAGATATTAATCTGAGCCGAACATTACATAGCTTACAATAAAATTAAGAGTGAAGATATAACAACGCCTACATTAGCACGTACGTGTTTCAACTTAAAGCAAAAATATTAAAACGAAAAGTTATTTCGATAAAATCGGAGATTTTAAACAAGGTTTTACAAAAGGTTTATGTCTCGAAAAAAAATTAGATGGAAAACTCTAGGAAAATAACATCTGCAATTTTGAATCTTTTTCGCACTAGAAAATAATTTCTTAGATTAGGTAGTTTTCGAAACCACAGCAAATCAACTAAATCGAATGAAAAACTGGAATGCGCCATGCGGCAACACGATCGTGAAATGCTAAACATTTATTGAAGCACGTTTTCAAAACCGTATTGCAGCTTCCACTCCGAAGAAAAGCGTCCTTGACTGTGAGTGAAATTAGATTGTAAAGTCAATGAACAACAGGCGAACGGAGTTTAAGCATTTTGAATCACTTTTGGTCCAGCAACGAAACAGCGGAACTAGCAAATTCTGGACAAAGCCGACCATTTGATATTCCATATCAAATTAAAATATTGCTATTTGATGTATTGCTATGTGAAAACGCAAAGATTGAATAATAGGAAAGCTGATTTTTGCATTTTAGAAAAATCAACACATAACGTAATAAGACAGTGAAAATTTTGTTTTTTTCTAAATGGTTTTCGATTTTTAAAGTGCACGTAGAACTGTTGGGCAACATTTAACTTTACATTAAACGAAGAAGAAATAATGGACATTCGTAAACTAGATGTATATTTAATTTTTAAATAATTATCATCTCCTTCCAAGCAATAAAGTGGAAGATAGACATATGCTGTATTTCCACATCTAAATAAAGAAGTTTTCAAACGAAAGCAATATTTTCAGGTAATACCATTTCGTCTAAATTCAGAGAACACACAGACAAGCACCAAAGAGCGAACGATACAACGGTGTTCCCTGCAACGAGACCAGTCGGAAAACTGCGGCATTTCGCATGGAAAAGAAATTGCACCAACAACCGGCAGAAAATTGAAAAGGCAGGAAACTCCAATGCAATCGCGTGCCCTGATCTATTTCGATAGCTTGAAGGAAGTTAAAAAAATAGGAACCACGAGCTTACAAAACGTCGTTTCGGACAGTGACTAACTACTGGACACCCGGGTAAATTTAACTGGCCAATCACTAGAATTTTTACTGAATCGAAATAAAACATTATCATCGAGCTGAAAACTACTAACAGCAGATCAGCGAAATAATTTTGCTACAAAAAAGTAAGGAGTATGAAAGCTCTAGCAATTTTCAAGTGAGTTTAGAGAACAACCGTTTTGCGAAAGCACGTTACTGATGAATAAAGAGGAAAACGTAAACGGTAGTATTACAACGAGAAACAAACCATTGTTTGAACAGGAAGTATTGAGTTTATTGTTTTTGCGGGGGCAGAAGTTTTGTTTACGTTAAACATTTTGCTACAGAAATGCACCGATTAGTAAAAATTGCTTTAGTATAAGAATAAGAACTTTAAACATCGAAGCGCGACAAACCTTGCTTAAAATCGCTAATCTTTCGGAAACAAGTGAAGATCGAAGTGAGTGACACTGACGTTGCTCTCTTCGTCTGTATCGTCGGTCGGCGCCGAGTCGTCTCTAAAGTCTGCGTCGTTACTGTTCGGTTCGCGAACGTCGACGAGTTCGGTGTTCGTCGCTTCAACTATGCATGGTGTTGACGTGTTTTCGGGTTCAAGAGAATCGTTTTCCGTTTGCGACACATTCTCGTTCGTGTCATTGGAATTTGTTTCTAAAGTGACAATCGAGTTTTTTTGCGTAGACGAGGGTGGGGGAGGGGAATCGCTTTCGTCTGTGACGTCACGCTCAACTTCCGTTTTGGAACTTGAACCTTCTGGAGACTCGAAAGATGTAACGTGTTCTTTTGCATGTTCGTTCGCATCGAAAGTCGTGTTTTTCGATTGTGTGTCAGAGTCCGAGTTATTTTGTCCTTCATCTCCGCAACTCTGTGGCTGTGAAGGTGTTTTCGAGTTCGAATCACCCGACACACTGTTCGTCCTCAAGTCGCCGCAACTTTGCGCATCGGATCCGGCTTTCGGTCGAGTGTCGTCTTCCATCGGCGTCGTTATCGTCGTCGCATCGCCGACGTCGTCTTGTTGATCGGATTCGGATTGGAGATTATCGGATGAGTCTGAGTGCAGCTTGGCGAGAGCAGCTCGCTTCTGCATTTCGCTGCTGCTGAACATAACCGGAGACACCTGAAAGTTGGGATGCTGTCAACGATGCTGGATCACTAGGTCACAGGTTTGATTCTCATCCATAAACCGGAATAAATCAACCAAATAGAAAACTTGAGCGTTTCCAAGTTTAATTTGTAAAGAAATTTCGACAACTGATTTCGATTAGGTTTAGATCAGTGGTTTTCAACCGGTGGGGCATGGCGCTGTTCTCAGGGAGCCACAGAGCATGAGCTCAGCACCTGCCCCCGGTTCCTACGGCTTTGTCCCGGTTGGTTTGCCAGAAATGCAAAGTGGAAAACCTCCTTTTTATTAGAGAATACTTTTTAGGGAGGAAGATTATGAATCCGAAACTGATTCGAAGTGAAGACCTTTTTCTTTTTTAGAGATCACTATGTTTTTGGGACGAAGATTAAATTTTGTTCATCAAAGTGGCTCGCTAAAGCTCGGGTTAAAAAGTGGGCCACGGTATGAAAACGGTTGAAAACAACTGGTTTAGAACAACTAGAAGAATGATCAAGCGATTACGCATTCTTACATTCAGAGACGCCGTGATATTGCTGCTGCGTTAAAAGTTTTTTTTACATTTTTAGTTGTTATGAGGTCGTTTAATGCTATTTCAAATGGTTAAAATTGCAAGCAATTCAAGTGAGATAATGTGCTTTTTTCAAAGTTAAAACTATAATGTCATATTATTACAAACAAAGCATTAATTCATAACACAAACGTACAGAGCAACACGAACGCCATCTTAACTCAAGGTGTAATTTAAAGCGAATTAACGCAAACTAAACGTTTTCGTTAAAACGCGTGAAAATAAGTTTTTTATGAACAATAATTACGTCATTGACCTCGAGTTTAAAATCTGTTGGATTTCTTATACTTTTCATTTTATTCGTCTGAAATCTTATAAAAATCAAAAACTTGACGCTGCGTGTTGATTTATTTTAAATTACGCATCTAGTTATGAATGTTTTGGTGTTGCTCAGACGATTCAATTATAGAGAAAGTATACTCTCACTGGATTATAAAAGCATTAAACCTTAACGAAACTGAACGAAACTTTACTTATGACTTCAAAAAAAAAAAAAAAAAAAGGAAGACTTGACGGGCAACCTACTTGATGATAAGAAACACTGTTCGTCGGGAGGAACTCCGGGGAGTTGATTGGACTGTCGTCGACCACCGATGAATGGGGTAAGACGCGTTGGATTTGTGACGTAGCCAGCTTGTTATTGCTATTGTTCTGGCTCGTAGAAGCGCCTGCGTTCACAACTGCTGAACTGGTCATGTCCATGTATCTGCAGAACGACAGCTATGCTGAGGAAGTGATCAAGAAGCAATTGTTTTAATCAATCATTTTATTTTTATCCCTAGATCACTAATAAACAAATAAGTCGCATAAAAAATACTAAATATTAAATAAAGACCAAAAAATTACATACATTACAGCTACCTACAATGATAGCGTTAGAAAAAAAGGGGGCCGATACAAGAAAAGTTAGGGGGATCACTATTCAGTGCACTAAAAAAGGTAGCCGCAGTCATTTTTAGTGTATGAAAACAAAGTGATCACTAAAAAAAGTCTTCAATTCAGGAGGGCACTATTGGGTGATCCAAAGCATGGCGAGCCACTTTTTACTGTTTCAAGACAAAGTGATCTCTAAAAAAAATCTTTGCTTTAACGAGCGCAATTGACAACAACCTAACGAGCAGAAGTCGAGCATGCTGCTGATTCAAAAAAATTTTTTTCTTTTCTTTTTGACATGCCATCGACGTCCTTGGTACTACTATGAAGAAATAGAGCAATTTCTTGTTAAGGGGGGGACACTTTTTGATGTATTTTAAGGATAGCTCGGTGCGGCGCACCGTTCGCACCCTATTAAAACCATCACTGGCTACCGACTAGGTTTTAACGACGATTAAGTTCTAGTAATGAGAAAAATTTATATTTTAAGTTAAAAATAATGCCTTTTATAGCCATCACTGTATTTCCTAAACTGTGGTTGTTTTTGCCTTTAAAAAATCGCTCTCGTATTTGACTTTTGAGAAAGTTCGCATGACGTCATAAACGAAAGGTTGAGATATTCATTGATCTTATAAATATAACTGGTTGTTTTTAACGGCAGGAAGCATTGATTTTGAAACAAACCAAATGAACATATAAGTAAGCCGAATTTTAATTCTAAGACCACCGACTGCAAAACAGACGCGCCAGCAATAAAATTGCCTGACGCGGTAACATGCAAAAAAATAAAACTGAAGTGTTACGTGGCACCCTCGCTTTGATCTGCAGCTAGTCACGTCATCGAATAATCGTCGATGGTTTTTTTACGCAAAGTGTCAAGCTATTAATTGAATGAAAATGATTTGCCAGTTTCGAAGCAAGCTCGTTGAAACAGTGGACAACGGCCAAGTTTGGATATTATCACTGATTCCAAACTCGCGCTCGGCCTGGCATCTCCTGATCGTAATTGTGACGTGGTGAAAATTTAGGTGTTCGAGCCGTTTAATTCAAAAGCAATTTAAGTCAGTAATAAGCGTTAATCAATGCAATGGACGCTCAACTTCCTGTAGCAACGTATTGCTTGAGATGTTGAGTTTAAATACATCAACAGAAAAACAAACAAATCAATAAACGCAGCAAGATGCGTCGCATGTTGCAAATCAATTTGGTAATATTTAAAGCAAGAGTCCGAAGGCCAGTATAAAAGTACTTGACAAAACTCATCGCGTAAAGACAACTTGAAATATTTTTTGTCACGGTTTTTTTTACCGGTGGCTAACAGACACAACATCGAAGTGATAAAATCTAGGAAGGATATTTAATTTAAAGACGATCGAAAGTAAAATTGAAGAGCAAATTTTAATAAACAAGTTACTTGAATAAACCATTATAAAAAATGGATTGAATCAGTGGGGTTAAAACAATTTGTAAAACTATTATTAATTAAACCACTTGTTTAAAACAAACTGCTGAACAATTGACTAATAATAAACAAAACTTTGCCATCGTTATGAACTGACAAACAAATGATAGCCTGCTGCATTTTGGGGTCATTAAACCAGTGAATCAGGACTTTTCAAGCCTTAAAATCAAATCAACGTGGGATTGAAAATGATGACATTTTCTTGTCTTCAGTCAACTTTCACATAGCTGTCTACTTGTACTATTAGCTGGAACTCGGTAATTTTCGACGAGAATTTGTAAAAATACTTTAGTAGCCTTAATTTCGGCGTTTGTTTGTTATAATCGAAGATTAAAAGCGACACCGAGACAGCGGATTCGCGCAACGAGTTCAGACCGAGACAACAAGACTTCAGTACCACGAAGTTCACTTCCAGCCAATCTTCGCCGTTACAAAGGTTTACGTATTGTGCTGAAGCGCTTGAAAAACAACCTTCGTGTTGTTTTCTAGCGTAATTACTGAAAGTCAGCACCGAAAACTGAAGAAAGTCGAAACGTACCTCAGCCCGGGATTGGCATCTCCTGCTTCTTCTTCGCTTTGTTTCTTCTTCTCCTGCTGACTCGTGACGCGTAATATCGCCTGCTCCTTATTGCGATTCGAATATTCTTGAATGTTCTTCAGCATTGTTTCTTGCTTTTCCACCAGTTCTTTCAACTTAATAAGAACATAATTAAAGTGAAATAAAAATGATAAACGAACTCTTACACGAGCAAACAAACATATAAAAATTTTTAAAGTTTCACTTGGAAAATTATTTTCGTAGCTGATTTTTAAAATTGTCACAAGTTTGTTTTTATTCAAATTTTTAACATTGAAAAATACTTTCTCCCCAAATATCAATTAGCAACAAAAAAAGAAATATTTTCGAATAATCAATAAATTATTTGAACGATCGAGTTAATTAATTAAATGCAGTGGAAAGTTGTGTAAGGTGACAAAATCAACTAATTGTTCGTAGAAATTGCTAAGTTCAGTTTTTAAAACGTCAAATCAAATAACATCTCACCGCTGAACCACGCGATTTTACGTCATTGACGTGATGCAGACGCATAAACTACGTCTATTCAATCGATCGATAAAGCTACGTGACCTACTTCGCTCGACAATAACACTATAATAGGCACGAAAATGAAGCCCAGATAGATTGAATAAAGTTAATGTAAGGGGGAGAAAGCGAATTTCTTCCTTTTTAAAAGAAAAATACCAAGAAATTTATCATATAGCGCTCGGTCCATTGACTGTATATTCCAACGATAACTGATTAACTCCACGCGCTGTTAACGAATTCATTAGTTAATCTTTGTAGTTTGGACTTCGACGAAAATCAGAGCGAATAAATGCACGAGTCAGGAAAGGTTTTTTCCTCGAAGATGCACGAACCAAATGACTTCACTTATTGTTTTAAAAACTTCGATTTTAGATTCTTTTTATTGAAAATTTGTGTACATCCGCGTGTAAGTTATTAAATAACAATGACGTCAGAGCCAATTAACGTCACGTTTA
This sequence comes from Diplosoma virens, assembly GCA_963680785.1. NCBI lineage: Eukaryota > Metazoa > Chordata > Ascidiacea > Aplousobranchia > Didemnidae > Diplosoma > Diplosoma virens. Next base: position 21,545,655 of record OY796883.1, read on the forward strand.
GCGATTTTTTATCATTGTAGCGGATGACTTAACATGTTTTGTCAAAAAGCATGTTTCAAAAGTTTCAAAACTTTATATAAAATTGCAGATGGGCAAAGATAAAAAAAAAATTAAAATAATTTTTTTCTGATTCAAACAAAAATTTACAGTTTTTACTAAGCATTCAAAAAAGTTTTATAGAATCAGCACTAAATTCCAACCGAATTCATTTCTTATGTTCAACTCGTTTTCTTTTAGGCTAATTTGTAAGAAATAAACTTGACACAACCTTAAAGTTTAAAAGAATAAATATTAAAACTTTTGTCTAATGGATTTGACCATTTAATTTGAAACATTAATTTTTCTTGCAGAGCCTTACGATAAAACGTATATAAGACCAAAAACAACAAAGAATCCATTTTTAAACCACTCAAAACATATTGTTATGCCAAAACAAACAAAACGGTAATGGCTAATTACACTGGTCAACACCAAATTTTACATAAAGATTCTAGTGGGCGTCTCTAGGAATATTTTTGATCTTGATTCCAAAAATATTTTTACTTTTTCTCTTGCACATCACGTTTTTGAGATATTTTTGTTTTTTATAATTTTTTGTTGATATAGAAAAAAAAAGCTATTTTTTGTTGACCAGTGTTATTGTAATAAAAGCAAGATGCAAAACTTCGAGCGTTCATTGATGCAAATTATTTCAATCGTAAAATTAAAAATGAAAGTAAGTTTCACGTAAAGGAAAAATAAATCGATTTTACGCGAGCGCAAAAGAGTTTAGTAGATATAATTTTATTTTCATTATTTATTTTATCTCTATATTTATCCTCCTGACTCGCAGGAATGCGACGGAGGCGCTAATACATAAGGCAAACAATTACCCCGACCTGCTTCCGGAGATGCCTAGATATTGCTGTTTGGTTAAAACTTTTTATTAAGATTTTGGTTTTTTTAGTTTTATAGCGATATCACTGAAATTTAGAACTACTTTCCATGACCGCCAAGCAGGGGAAAGTCTTACAGTTTACTGCACAAAGTCCAAAACCTACTCGCGCTATTCTGCTGTGCCTTGGGAAATTTTTTTGATTTCCAAAGGCATTCCTTGAAAAACCTTTCCCAAGGCACAGCAGAATGGCGCGAGTAGGTTTTGAACCCAGACCACGCCCATTACAATCCCAGCACTCCAGCCGCTCTGCCGACCTTCTTCATCAAATATAACGAGCTTTATTCAGTTTTATGAAAAACCTACATGTTCGATTAATAGAAATGAAAACAACGAGGAATTTTGGTTTAGTGTGAAATTGTGATTAATATAAAACCGGTTTTTGCAAGATCTTTCGTCCAAAGCAACCGCGCATACGATCCATCAAACAAGGAAGGTTAAAGGTATCTGCCGTAAAAGCTATGTTAGATGATGAGACAAATGTCAGATCATGTAAGATGATAAGAAAAAAGCTCCACCACTTACTGTATTTTTCGACGTGGGCCGGTCAATATCCAGTCGAAGGAGGGAGTAATTGATCTTAAACGCGAGGCTAAGAGCCATCAAACCCCCAAACTTGATTTCATTGTTACGCAAGTCCAACCTGATGATGCGAGACGATTCCGCGAGGTATTCGGCGAGAGCGATCGCCCCTAAAACGAAAATTAATTTCGATAAAGTGAGATATTAGCGGCAGATTCAATCCAAGTCAGAACGTTCCGTTTGCAGCTAGATTATTTTAAAGCCGGGATGTCAAAACACCGTCCAATTTAACAATGTTTTGTGGCCTAATCTTGATAAATATTCCTTATTTCCATTTTTTAATTTAAAATTTTATAACTACACATTTTGCTTTATAAGAATGTATTTTAAAAACGTCATATTTTTTCTTGTTAAAGAGACGCATTCAGAAGTAATTTCGGAGAACAGATTGAAGCTGAGAAGGATTTTTTGCAGTCAAAAGGCAATTTTTGGCAACTGTAACTTAATTTATCTAATAAAGCTAGGCTAGACTCCCACATTTGGATGACCTTCAATTCTTGCGAAGGGTCATTTCGTAGACTGGTAGTGCGGCGTTGTTAGTACTCGGTTGCGGTTACAAAAGGTCATTAGTGTCGTGTGTTAAAGTCAGAGTTCATTGTATGCCGGTTAACTTTGCAAAGTGGTGATTGGTTGGTTTTGAGCTGTGCCAGTTTTGTACGCATTGCCTTTTTTCTTTCTTGTGCGGATAAATTGAAAATACAGTCAAAATTTTAAACACGAATTCAGAAGTTAAATAAAAGAGGTTTAAAGTTGATATAAACTCTGGCATCAAGCAGTCATGGTCAGTTAATACTAAACGCGCATCGAACGTACAACTATTCGCTGACTAGAAATTAGTTCTATCATGGTGGCCAAAAAGGATTATGTTTGGCTTCACATGCTGGAAGCTATTAAAAAAACAACAGCCACGTCCTAAATTACCCACTTAACATGAATTAGTGCTTGCCAGCCGGTGGTCCGTGCAAAAATGTTCGTGGTTTGCAGAAGAAATCAGAGTTACAACAAGTCCACTAGTTGAAAAATTCAAAATTTGAATCAATTTGTATCCAATAACCTTCGAGTTACATCCATTATATTCAAGACAATTTTGAAAGCTTTTTTAGTCTTTTCATAATTTTTGAACAATTTCTACACATCGGACATGAAAAATAGGAATTTTAAAAGTGAAATCCTGTTTTAGTCTTTGGATCCTTCAACGAATTGCGAGTGAGGCGCCCTTGAACAAACGGCAGACCACGCCCCAATAGCAGGCCCCATATATTGGGCACGACATGGAGGATACGAGTTCCGACGGTTTTGGATGATGAAACCCGATGCTGGCTCAACATTATCACTGCCAGCATCTGATCCGGGCAATAGAGCAGCCTGGGGTAGTAAAAGGATAAACCCTCGGCCCCAGTCCTGTTTCTATCTGCCCCAGGTTTAATCCCCTTCCAAACGACGACGACGAGTCTTCAGAAAAATTTATTTTCTAAATTCGTACCGAGGTTCTCCAAATAACAAATCATTCATTTAGTGGTCCATGAAGTTCAAAATGTTGGCAAGCACTGTTTTAAATTACCCGCTAAAATGACCCTGCGTCAAACAAAGCCAAATAACAGGATGATAAAACAAGACACCGACCTATAATCGAATAGTGTATAAAACTTATGCTAAACACCACAAAAATAATTTCAAATAGTACTTTGTGTGGTAGAGAGATAGATCTGTTGAGTGTGATGTGCATTAATTTTGAAAAAATAGCACTAAAAACACAGAATGGATTAACAAAAATTAAGTGTTTGTGATTATGACAACATGAGAAGACGAATAAGTTGACATTAAGTTTATTAAGACTGTAAGAAGTGCCACGGATAAAAATAATCTAATGAAGTTCTTTGGTAAAAGAAAAGAATATAGGATTGAGATAACAAAACAAAGCGTGCAAACACTTCATCTGTTATAACCGGCACAATTCTATTGACTAGAAACAGAGTTTCATAAGAAAAAGGTATTCTAATAATGACGTCACAACTCGGTCCGATATAAAAATCATAAATCGGATTTAAAAGAAAATTGAAGTTGACGAGTTTAATCGAGTTGTCACAATGTTTGATAAACTATTTCAATGGAAACAAAAAATCACATGATAAACTAAACATTTTAATGTAGTTGTAAGCAAAAAAAAGGCAAAAATACCTTCACAGGTCAATTTCGTTCCAACCATACCGAGTCGCAAAAGCGAGCGATTTTTGAGTAAACCTTCTTTAAGTTTTGAAGCTCCATCATCGCCCAAGACATTTTGGCCCAAATTCAATGTGGACAAGCTCGTTGTCGCTTTCTATCGAAACATAGTTGAAGCAAATAAAAAGCTGAACACAAATTAGCTAAAAAATAACGTGATACAGGGATCGCCACGCTTGGCAAGGGCAATAGTTAAAACGTTTTTTTCAAACTGTAATCGCCAAGTTGAAAGGTTCGAAAACCGTCCAAAATCTTTCACTTTGTGCTTTGATAAAAAGTTTCTGGAATGCATTTTTGGCTTGAATGTTTAAGCAATGCTTTTTAATGATGTCCGTAAGGAGTTTCTAGATTTTAAGATGGGGTAATCTGACAGTTCTGAATCATCGCGAAAAAACACGGGTTTTTAACCCGTGGGTAATTCCACACTAGTGGGAATGACAAGGTTTCACGTGAGGAATTAGTCATCAACTGGTTTTCAATTATAGTTTATTGAATCATCAACTAATTTTTACACCAATTTTAACAATTGTGCTTTTAAATCCCATATATCGGAATAATGCAGTGCTTATAAACTTAGAAAAAAACTTAAAGAGATTTAAAAATGCAGTAGTGAATTTAAAATATAGATCGCGAAACTTTGTTTACAAAATATGTCAAGGCTGAAGGCTCTAAATAGATCATCAGCTGCATTTATCTAACTCATCAATTCTGCAAAACGATTGCATTTAATGTCTTAAGTCGTTTAATTTTTTGAAAGTAAACAAAAAAGAACTTAAAACGGATGTTTCCGATATGCAGTTTTAAGAAGAGATTAGCAGTCCTTGCAGATGTATTTTGTGATTTAACAATCTGAACTGCTAATCGCAGCGACTCGAACATGCTGCGACAAAGCGACAAGATTGCTGCATTCACGACAAAGCTTTTAACTCTGAAAATAAAAATGCGAAACCGATCGGATTGAAGCGGCCTTCTCAATATTAATTCGGTCTAATAAGCGAAGAGGCGGCCTTTACGATGTTATTCAAAACAAGACCTTCAACCACTTTAATAAGCTCATTGGCAAATTTCTCCGCTTCTTTTCTTGATTTGGAACATGGCAACCCTGTGATTGGCATTCAAAAAAATCCGTTTGAATTTATCTTAAATATTTTTCCCGAAAATGAAGAAAATCTCCGAAAATAGATTATGGAATTGATGCATTCTTCATCTGCCGGAGATTATTTTAAAGGTAACACCCTACACGAATTCGCAGCAATAATTGTAAAATGCATATCTCAAAGTTACTAACGAAGTTTTCAGCATCGCTTACTGGTTTTCTCTGCTTACCCTGGTGAAAATATATTTTGAAGCATTTTTTTTGTAAAGTTGTTAAGAGAATTATATTCGTAAAAGAAAAATTCGTAAGAGAAAACTAAATTGTTTGATTTGGAGGCAGATTTGTGACGTACAATTGAAAAATCAAGTCTGATAATGCCTCGTTTGTTGCCAAAATTAAGAAAAAAATCACACGAACAATAATGTAGCCTAAAATTTTTTGTTTTTTATCTTTCTTTAAATTTTTTATATTTTATTAAATTTCAACTCTGTTATGATAGAATTTGATTCGATCCCATTTAGTTTAGAAAGTTTAGGAAGTGGGTAATAAAGATGTCCTGGAAAATTGAAGAAACCCTGCTATATAACGAATATAAGTTTTTGATGTTCAGACTAATTTTATAATTAAACCAGAAACTAACGATTTTACCTTATTTTAGGCTTAATAAAACATGAAATAATCCAAGCTTGTCAAACCAGTTAAAAAAACAGCTTTAAATATTTTCAATCTTTTTGGTTTCTTACAATACATTACTGATTTTTTCAGTCATCACTGACATAATCAGATAGCTTATTTCAGATTGATCCTTTTAAGTTTACACACGATTAAATCTGGCATTTTTTAAAAATTTTTACTTTTTTCAAAAGCGGCATGCATGTCTAAAAACATGGTTTCATCCTGGCTTATAATCTCTTCATCGTATTAAATTAAAATTTCAAGGTCAATTATTATTTTGAAAGCTGCTTAAGAGTAAGACAATAAAAAAAGCTGGAAAGTATTGCTCAATGAAAAAAGGCACATCATTGAAGCTGGATGTTCGGCAATGCATATTCAATATAACGTAAAAAATTAAAAAAAGCATGGTTATTATTAGTAGGCAACTGCCTTTAATGAGAGTTTCGTAAGCATGGTCGTTGAGTGAGCTCAAAGAGAAAATGCACGACGCACAATGCAACTTGCTCGCTTTTCTCCGAAAGACATAGTGCTATGTCGCTATGATAATACAAGTGGATGTAACTTGGGTTATAACATCTAGCACTGCTAAATTAAGAATTTACGCGAAAAGCTGACTCATAAAGAAACTCACTTCAAGATTAAATACGGAAACAAATAAAGAAACGTAATGCTTCGAATCAAATACAAATGATCGTGAGAATTCTTATCATTATCATCTTTGCAACAGTTACTTGCATATCAGCACGGAACCGCAGATCCTGACACCATTTCGGCTCCAAAGCATTTGTTCCTGCCTTGTGTCAATGGCAGATTTTCCCAGCTGATGCCACGGCAGAGTTTTATTAATACAATTTACCTCGAAAATAGCCGGTTTTAAAGGAAATGTGCGTTGCTTATAACAACCGATTACAATTCGGTCGCGAGAAATTTGTGTGCACCATTAATTGTCTAAATCGGGGGTTCTCAAAGAGGCCTCGGGGCATGTACCTCAAGCAGAATCCTTTCTATGGAGTTGAATTGACTTTTGCAACAAAAATAAAGAAATCAGAGACAGTTTCAACGTGATAACCTTTTTTTTTGTCTTTACTGGACTTTTGGCACGAAAATGAAGAAATCAGAGACAGTTTCAAAATAATAAATTTTTTTTGAAAATTCATTTAAACTTTTTTGGAAAGCTTCCGATTGGCAATCGTACTTCGTAGATAAAGAAAAGACTAAAATGCTTTTAGGCTACTTTTCTTTTTTGTCGTCTGCTTTCATTTAACTCTTCATTCAGCTGGATGAGTCTGTTGATATTTTCTCCGTCTCTCAACTCAAGCACATGTCTGAAGAAAGAATTACTCTTCAGCAGAGCCTCGAACACCAGTACAACGGCAATTGTTGTAATAAAAAAGTCAATTACTTTGTAATTAGTATGGTATTGCTTGGAAAATGTTGTGTGATGTGTGCACCAATGATGTCCTAGCCGTGATTAGATCCAAAAGTGAATTTCGGGCACTTACGCAAAGTAAGGCGCCCAATTTTATGTTCAATCATTGCTTTAAGGCTCGTTTCTACTACGAGCGTGGAATCGAGTATTCCTTGTTTCTTTAATTGATTTTTTGCCCAGTAAATCTGCCTTTTTAAGGCTCTTACATATGAAGCCCCAAAGCACCCGTCCTCACGGGAGCGCGATATTTGCTGAGCTCTAGCTTTGACATAGGCGAGAATTTCGAATTTGCAGCCAGAAGTGAATCTCATTGAAATAAATTGTTAGAAGCTATTTTGTGCTGTATTTGAATAGCATAGTGAAAAATGTTGTTTGTGCTGATAGAGTACAGAAAACAAAATTTTTTTCAGACTTTGTTGAACATGAAGAGCCACAACAGATGTTTGACAAACATTAGGGCCACAGGTCAAAAGAATTTGAAAACCGCAGGTCTAAACCAAATCTTATTGTATACATTTTCGGCCTGGGTACACCTACAAGAACTTGCTCTACGGTTTAAACAAAACCAAATGGGATCCGCCGTAAAGCATAATAGTCTTAAAGCAAACAAGGGATTTCATTCAGTGCCAATATGATCGCACACAGACATAGTTGCTTTCAGTTCAACGACGGCACGTCAGATAAAGATTCGTGCAAACATTCTATACAAAAGCGAAAACTGCAATATTTACTTACCAAAGCCATGGATAGCTTCGCCATACTTTGATGAGAGATTTGATTGTTCCATAAAACAAGGGTCTGCAAGCCACCAACCCCTGGGGTGCGGGGCTGCCCCGCAAGACCAACGCACAAATGACATAGACCAGCATCCTAAAGTAGCACGCGTTTGACAAAATCTTGAAGCTGAAATTGCTGAATCAGAGATTATGCCTGATCACTAGCAAAAACTTATAATCGATCAAACTTTTCTGTATTTTACGCAACTAACTCATAAACTTTTCTTTGTAATTTAAATTAATATTTTTTAATAATGTAACTCATGTGTAGTAGCGCAAGCAAAGTTTGTTTTGTTGAACAAATAAAGAATTTGGACATTTTTCAACAAATTATTTATAGCTTCACTCTTTAAATTCGATGACAAAAGCCAGATATTTCTTGGCCAAGCTTATTTTTAGCGCAAGAAAAATTTAAAAAACTTAAGAAATTTTAACCAAAAAAAGCAAAAGCGCAACGGCTTAAAAAAAACTGTTGCCAAGTCATTCATTGGCAACGAAGTTTCGGTCGTAAATTGTTCAGCTAAAAAATAAAACCTATCGTAAGTTTGAAACCTTTAATTGTCGCAACCGAATTCTCACTCACTTGGATTAGGTTGTTTCGTAGGTCGAGCAAGTTGAGCGTCGAGTTGCACTTGAGGAGGTTGGCGATCTGCAAAGCATCAGTCGAAGCCAGATGGTTGTCCGCCAGAAACAGCTCGCGCAGGGTCACGTTCATCCGAAGAGCCGCAACTGAAATCCGAGCATCGATATGAAGCGGAAAATACGGTTTCGAGTGAACACAAAAAACACAGTTAACGGTAAAACTAATTTTATAGACCAAACGACAATCATATCTGTTTTTGACGTAAACATAAAAAATATTGAAACAGTGCTAAGAATAGCCAAAGATATTTCAATTAAAACGTTTAAAAAATGTATACAAGGAATATGCGATCATTAATTATGTATAGGAGCTAGTTATTCTGCAACAGTTTATCTTCTAAATTTAAACTGCATAAGAATTAAACAAATTGTTTTTAACGAAAAATCTAAAGAAAAACCGTTAACGCGAGAGGAAGAAAAAGCTAAATATAGCTTAACAATTTGGTAAATAATTAATAAGTTTTCGATTATTTAAAAACGAAAAAAGCAAACAGGTACATTGATGACGCAGTGTCCGCATCATATGATTAAAAACGTACCAATCAGAAGAATCGGTCGACCACTTAGAGATGCGGATTCAAGATGTAAGGTCACCAGAGTATTGCTCAAACGAAGTGCTCTACCAACGAAAGGAACGGCTTGTTCAGTAAGGGGGACGCTGTGGCCGTCAAATAACAGCAGACACGACATCTACAACGCAGGCGAAATGCTTCGTAAAAGGAAAACAAGTTGGTTCACGACCATTAACTGGAAAATTTGCCCAAATTAACAATTTCAAGTGTATACAGAAAACTAATACGGTCCATGACTACTTAAAGGCAATAAACAGATTTTTTGTTGAAAATGATTTACGGTTTGTGGTTCTTGATTTACTTCTATTAAAACTACCTATGCCAAAAAGGTATGCAGGTAAAAGGCAAAATTTAGTTTACAAGAAAACTTGAAACATACACCGGTGGGGCTTATTAGCTGTGGTAGGCCAACGCCCTAGAAGAAAGGAAAATAAATATGGAAGTTTTTTTTCAGTAATTTAAACTGCAGCTCCTGTAGAAAAAAAAGCAACAAAAACCAACCCTTTAAACCGATACATTGCCGCTTTTCTTCTGTGGCATTGTGCATCATGCAGGAAGAGGTGACCAGCTGCACAATGCCCGCTGATAACACTCTTTTAAGGGTGTAGTCTTTCTCGTTCCTTGCTCACATAAGCAATTTATTTGTTTGCATATGTACTTTTCATGGTTTTAAGCAAGTGGCGATAAATTCTGTTTAGCTATTTTTATAAGTTGAAAAACTTAATAGTTTTAGAAGTGTACTTTTCAAGTCCTGAGTCGCTGTCTAATTTGCTTGGGTGGCAACGTTTCTAGTTCACCAAGTTTTGTGATACTATGGCAGGAGTGCCCGACTCATAGCTTTCCGGCGACCTGGGGCAAGCTTTTGTTTTCAAAGTGCTGTGGTCTCTTTTTGAAAAACAATTTTAAAAATAAGGCCGCTAAGTTTTAAAAATAAAGTTTAAGTTTATTGTTTGGGACATCAAAAAAATAGTTGAAAAGCCCTGTTTTAAAGCATAATATTGCGTAAACAAAGATTTTCCTAACATATAAGTATATGTGTTCAGAATATATTACGAAAGTTTATTTGATTTTAGGTAAAGTAGAAGAACGTTTTCAGTTAGTTTCGAAAAAAAAAAGTCGAATGAGTTTTAAGACAATAGACATCGAGCAAGATAACAAAAACATTTAAAGATCTTTTGAATTGTTACAACCTAAAATCATGATATAGCTATTACAAAAACATTATGTTCAGAGTGTAATTATCTCAAGCTACTTGTTTTCTACGAAAGAAACTACGACAGGAATGCTCGAATTAACAAAGCAACTGAGAGCGAAAACAAAAAGCTTCAGAAAACTCAGTGGACATCTAATGCCGCGCCGATTGTACAAAAATACATCTAAGATTAGTAAATTTATTACTGGACATAGAAAAGTTCTTGGATTAAAACGGTAAATAAAGTAGAAAAAATAATAATATACGTCTATGACAAAAAAAATTCATGATTGATTAAATTCAGCAAAACGTCGTCAAAGATGCATGCTTTCGACGCTTGAAGGTAACGAGAAAAAATTAGTTCAAACATACAAAAATTTAAAAAAATCATTATACATTTAAATGAAAGTTATTTCTATACCAGGTTGTAAATAATATGCTTAACAACAAAAATATTCAGTTCTAATCGTTTCGGCTTTTATCTAAAAATATTCAAACTAATCTTTTTCGTTGTTCAGTATATCGCTTATACGCGCATTACACAAGAATTAAAAAATTCACTTCTCTATCCAAGCTACATAAAACTACACTACATGAAAACCTACTAATTAACAGCCATTGAAAACTAGCAAGCTATTTCGTTTGCACCCTCACCTTCCTCATCATGTGTGCAGCAGCCTGCCAGCCTCTAGTGCCGAGGTTCTTGTTGAATCCTACCAAGACATTCACAGCCGATTCGTAATATTCAATCATGTCGAACAATGCGGCGGCAGCCTGGTGAATTTTATGTGTTATAACAAGTCAGGCTATGGCACTCCCATAAAACGATGCAAATAACAGGCTGATGTGCAGAACAAACGTTTGACGTTTGCAGTAGTACTTCAATAAAAAAAAGCATTGCAATTTACAGGCAAACATGTATAAGTAGTTTAAAATGCAAAAACTGCTGTATATTTAGTGGTGTATTGGAAAGTTATCATGATCGATATTAATATTTGGCAACTTACAAAAGCAATTTGCAAAATTTAATCCATTCTTGCAGTCTTGTAAAACAGCCAACTTTTAAAAAAAGTCTTCGCATCTAATCAAAGGTAAACTTTTTCACCGAGTCTGCCTCTTAAAAGTCAACCAAGACAAAAGGCGTCCGATTTAAATTAGTATTTTTTCACGTTAAAGCGTCTGGCCTCGTGCACCTTCACGGCCTCTGGGAAGAAACCCAGCCGCCCTTTATTTTACACTTGCACCCTTCCTGCGTAAAGGAAATAATTCAAAAGCGGTAGCAACTACTTGATTCTCGAAAGCGATTTAAAGCAAAAAATTTAGAAAATGTTGAAGACTTTGCCATGTAATTTAAAGATCGAAGCCAATGACCAATGGCCAATGACCAAGTTCGAGGTCATTGGCCTCGATCTTTAAATTACATGGCAAAGTTTCTTAACATTTTATTTTATTCATCTGAAGAGGGCTAATGTAAGCCGAAAACGTTTATGGATATAGTATCTTTTTGTTTTATTTTAGTATGAATATGTGTGTTGCGGCATATAATTGTGATATGGTTGAAAACGGTATATTCTCTTCCTAAGTTGAAGATAAGATTTCCAAAAACTCGAGCAAATATTCGATTTTAATTAAGGTTTTTACGACTAAAAAGTTACATATTACATACTTACATCTTCATCTAAGCTGGTCGCTTCAACATCAACCAGCACAAACTGGACTCGTTTAAAAACAGCCTCCAACGTTTCAACAACTTTGGTGTCTAATTTTTCTCCTATTGCATTATACAGTATTAGATAATTGTTAATTCCATTGCTATAAAAACATACACAACTAGATCTTACAGCAGCTCACTGGTTGACCTCTGCCTAGTAAAAACAAATGCCTTGATAAAAAATCAATTTGGAGTATTTCAGCGTTTCTGGAATGAATTGATTTTATTCTGGTCGAGTATTCGTTCTTGGATGCTAAAGGTTAGTAAAAAAGTAATTTTTCGAGAATTATGAAATATCACGAGCACCTCGTCATTTGTACCGATGAAACTGTATGTCACGCCTACGTCACGCGATCAATTTGAAACTCTCCTCCGAAAAAACAGTAGATTAGGTCATTGACCGGCGTTGACACGATGATTAAACTTACGAGAGACCGTTACGTCATATAAAGACTGCTAAGTTTAAGCTTGCAACACTGCTAAAGGCAGACAAATACATCGGCATCAAAAGCAAATTTAAAAATAATTGCAGGCTCAAAGAAAAAAAATTTTAAAACAAAAATAAGTCCTTCAGTACAATTTTCTAAAAAAATATAAGCTTATATTTACTTTGGATGTGAACATATAATCAACTTTTCGAAGTTTTAAGTTATTTCATCAGAAACCTGACGAATTTTAAAACAAATAAGTCAAGAGCCTAATACCATCGAACAATTTTGAAAGTTGGTTTTGACGGCATCCCAGCATAAGATCAAATAATATATCAATCAATTAAAATTGACTAACCTTTGAGTGTTAGTGAGTTAGCGCGGACAGAAAAATCTTTGATTTCCTGAATACAAATTTATGTAGTAGTTTTTTTAAAAAAATAAATCGTTTATATAAACCCGATACACAGTATTGAAAATCAAACCCTTTTGATTAAATCCATCCAAGGTAGAGTTTTTAAACTCCTTTAAACATGTGGACCACTAGGATAATTTGATTGAAACTCTGTGAATCCCAAAGGAAACTTTTTCACCAAATCTTTAGTTTTTTTCCAAAAATCGAGGAAAACAAAAATAAAAATTCTATTTTCACTTTTAATTTAAGAAAAATTTATACCCGAACTTTAATTGATGACCTTTTTGTTTGGTCTACACTTGACTTTCGGAAAGAAATTTCATGCTTCAACGTCAAGTAAAGACTTTTTTTGGTGATACGCTTATCACTAACAAGCTCATAGAATCTTAGGAATTATTTTTGATTAAGTGAAATTTAAATCACAAAGTAATAATTCATAGAAAAACCCTGTGGACACTCTCGATAGGTTGCTATGGATCCTTTCGAATTCCATAGACCCCGATTTAGAAACCATACCCGAAAGATTATACAAATTAAAATCACTTTTTTATGAATTCATAATCTTGTTTTTTTTTTTTTCTTAACTATTTATCCCTCTGAATCGTAGGACACATCGGAGGCCTCGAACATAAAGAAACTGTCAAGCAATTATCTCAACCTGCTTCCAAAAATATTATAGTATTGCTGTCCGATTGAACGCCATTTTGGTTCTTATATAGTAACACCACTGTATTTAAAATTGCTGCCGAGCAGACAAAAGTGTCGTAAAGTATCTTTTTCAAAAGCAAAAGAAGTTCAACCGAACGAGATCAAGTAAATGCTGGTCGCCATTAAACCAGCATTTCCATCTACTCCATCATGCGGTCGTCACCTAATTAAAATCAATTTCTCTAATTACAAATATCTATTTTATGCAGAGGTTGACTTAATGCCGCACAAAAGATTAAAAAATGCATCGAGATTATAACCTGAACAAGAAATCGATTATTTTTTTTACAAAGAAATTAGTTTGGCCGAATGTTTTCAATCAGGGACGTCCGATCCGTGGCCCGCGCGGTATTTTCCGAAATGACGTAAACAAAATAGGCCAGCGTTTCTCAAACTATGCCCTATTTTCATCTTTTTTTCAAGATCACTACGTTTTTGGGACGAAAATCGGGACCAAAAAAAAATCTTAACTCATAAAATTTGGCCGCGGTATTTTATTCATTGGCCCACGAATATTTTTCACAAGTTAAAATGGCCTTTGACTCAAAAAGATTGGACGCCCGTTATAGATTACGTCAAACTCATGTCAAACTCGCAGCCTGGAAAACTATCAGATTTCTATGAGTTTTTATCTTTCGAAATTTGCAAATACAAGGTTTCTTGAGAACAGCGGGTGTGTCAATTCAGAATCTTTATATGAGATTAAGAAACATATCAATGTTATTTGAATTCTCTCAGTTATTTGAAGTTTATTATTTTTTTTTTTATTGGATTGAAGACCAATTCCCTTTGCTTGTAATGCCGCCTAAGCTAATGAAAGTAATCAAATGGTGATCAAACTAAAAGTAAAATATAATAAAGTTCGAATACCCAAATTTTATTTTTATCTGCAAAAAATCGAGATTGCAATAACATTCGCGAATTTGAATTTGAAAATCACGACGTTGTATGGGTCAAATTATGTGTAAATAACTATTTCTAATCAAAATCGTTACAACTTGTCAGAGAACTAGGCTGACTGCTACTCCTTAATTTTTGCTGGTTAAAGTTGGGATTTCAAATACTTTTTAACCGAGCATTAAAAAACTAGTCAGCAAAAACGATATCAAGCATAGAGAAAGGTCAATTGTGCATATTTAAATGTTAAATATCGAATTAACATTATTATCTGTGAGATTGGATTTCGATTCAAAACCATTTTAACTTTTGAAATATTTCACCAGCTTATTTTGATTTTCAAAAAATTATGATTGCAAAGGAGTGTAACTTTCGTTAATCTAGTTTAGAAGCTAACGTAAACATTTCACATTTTATAACACCAAACGTCCAAAAAAAGATTTAGCGTTCCTGGACGTCCCTTGGCCACCACATTTTCGCCATGAAAATGGTTGACATAAGCTCACGAGTTTGGCATGTCTGCTCGTGATAAAAGCCATAACTACGCTAAATGCAAAAACAATATTACAATCAAATCTTTTAAAAATTGCGAAACGAAATTATATGAAATGGCTAATAAGCAATCAGCTTGGAAATGTTTAGGCAAATAATTTAAGAAAAATACCTGAAGCTGCAACAATAACTTAATTATTGGCTTGACTCCTTGTTGTTGACAAGATTGAGTGTAGGCTTGAATCAGCTCTTCAGTTGATGTTGTTTTAGCTGAAACATTCTCGGTTGGAATATATTAAACAAACGATGCTTATGCAAATTTACAAACTAATGTATCCGTAAAGATTGGTATTCAATAAAACAAAATTACACAAAACATTGTCGTAGTTAAATAAAAAAACTTTTTGGCATTGTTCACACCAATATTTTATCGTATTTAAATGGAATTGAACAGCGCAATTGCTCATCAAAATATGTGCTATCACAACTTATTAATAAATATTTTTGGATTTTCACTTATAGTTTTTAATAGAGCGGCCGGAGTTGTTGTTTTAACCGTTTTTCTTTTTTTTTAACTTTTTCTTTTTCACTTTTTTCTTTTTTAACTTTTTTTTTAACTTTTTCTTTTTCAACCGTTTTCTTTTAACCGTTTTTCTTTTCTTTCAATCGCTGATATTTCTGTTTAAATAAATGCATTCCAATCTTAATTAATTTTCAGCGTTTATTTTGGTTGTTTTACAATAAGCATAGCCGGGGATAGAAAGCGATTACCTTTAATGTTTAGAAGTTTTTCGTCACTGTAAAGCAACTTTTCTAAATGGAAATTTTACTGCTGCATAGCTGAATTGAATGTTGAAGGCAAACATTTTAAAATAATGGTCTTATAGAGTGCCAAATTCTACAATTAATATCATAATACAAATTAATAACATAAACCAACACAAACATAAAATGAATTATTAAAGAATGATTTTTCTTTATTTGGTAAAACATCATTTTGACCACTTGTCAAAACTTTAGATATATTAATAGATTCATGGCGGTTGGCGGGTCGCGAAAATTCGGCGAACAAAAATTCGGAGCGCGAGAATTTCGTGCCTGATATTTCGCTATTACTCTGTCAAATAAACAATTCGTTCTTCTTTGCTAGTTTGCAAGACGACTGAAATTAAAGACTTACAACTTGATATTTTTTATAAGACGAAAAATTAGGACAAAATTCAAAAACAAAATACCTTAAAAATGATTTACTTAAAACTTGTTTTGTTGAATAAATCGTTCATACGTTTCTTTTCCTTTTTACATGGCCAATAGAATGAGCTAAGAATTATAGCCAGGGTATACGCCAATTACTAGCTAACCAAAACAAAATCGTCAAGCAATCAATAGCTAATCTTAATTGCGTCATTGGTGAACCTTTCGTACCAAAAAAACGAACAAAAAATTTACATCTGTCTTATAAATCGAAGGCCAAGCGACAAATTTTCGTAAACCGGATCCGGCGCTGGCAATTCTAGGACCAATATAGTTAATACCTTGAGCCCAAGGATTGCGTGGTTCCCCATATCCACTAATAATTTTGTCATCTTCTGGAAAACTCACACGTCGACATTCAGATTTATGCTTTTCTTTTGGTAGAACACTGCTGTGAGAAGCCTCTGTGAATTTGGGGCTGACAGTCAAACGTCCTAATGTATCTAAAATTTAAAAAGCAATAAACAAGATCTTCATCAATATAAAAAATTTATAAAAATAAAACAAACAGGTCAAATACTTTTTAATACAGTGTAAGTACACAACTTGCGTCATCTTTTGTAGATGTACTTTAAGAAAATTATCTAAACATTTCTGATAAGCAATTCTAGTCAACTGGACATTTTTATGTTCACACAGCATTCTATGGGAGTTGTGCTTTAAATCGCAAATAAAAAACGGCTAAATTTTGAAAGCAAACCAAAAGTGAAAAACTATTTTTGTAAGAAATTATTTGGCTATAAAAATTAAAATATTAAAGAGCAATTTTTAGCTTGGCTGGTTAAAGTTTATTTTACAAATAAGTCAAACAATACTCAGAAAGATTGCAAGCAAAGCACTAATCCTTATAATCATTTTCTACTGATGTCTTTTGTTGCCTTTAGATACAAATTAGCCCTATCTTTAACCTAATTCAAGCAGTTCACTAAACCTTAATCTAGTCTGTAAAAAAAGTTTGGTATTTTCCTGTTATCGCCCCACCATCTATTGCTTCCTGTTATTTTCAATACATTTCTCTTGATTTCTTCTTTACTTCACCCTAGTGCTGAAAGGGGTATTTCGGGTTAGTTTCACCCAAAAAAATGCTTATTTGATTTCTTAATGAGACCCCAAAAGTCTTGGGTTTTCATTCAGTATTTGCTGATGGCAGGGCAATAACAGAAAAGTACCAAAAGTTTTTCTGAAGGCAATCATTACTGTGAAAAAATTTATTTTAAATAAATTCAACATATATTCTGCACTTATCTGTCCAATGCTCCAAACAATGTGTCATGACAATGCTGTAATTATATATGGCAATAACAATAGTAGAAACATTAAAGCTGGAAACCAAGTCTTTTTTCAAAACCTTTAATTTTCAAAATTCAAGATTCAATGCCACTTTGGTTAATACAAAATTTTAAATTTGCTAACTTCAAAAACATCAAGTAATTCTTCAATTTTCTTAAACATTCTTCATTAAAAAAGCCAAAATAATTAGATACTTTCTAATGACATTACTTGGGTGATAATGAATGCAATGTGCAAATACCTTTATCGTGTGAATCAAATGGAGAAGATTCTTTGTCCAAGACCTCAGGAGAATTTAGGTCCATAATATTAGATGAATTTACACTTGCTCCTTGCTCCATATATCAATTTTAGACTTCAACGTTATAGTGTTACAGTTAACATTTAGATAAATGTTTTATGCCTTACTATGCATATAATCTAAAATTGTGATAAAAATTAAATTAAGTGTTTTCAATTCAGTAAAGAATGTTATAAAACCTTAATTAAATAATCTTTTCCAAACTAAGTCAACAAGATAGCTGAAGGTGATAATAAAATAGTTTCTGAGTAGAGTGACATAAGTTTAATGCTAAGTTAACCGGAATAATTTTTCACAACAAAGGGGTCATGGTGATTACCTACAACAGTAGTTAACACAATAAGAAACAGAAAGCAGCAATCAGGCCAATGCATTGATACAGATATACAAAGAATAACATTGTAATTAAAAATACAAAATTAATTTAATTTATGATATTACAAACTAATTTACACATAATAAAACAAAGAAAAAATACAAATAAAAATTCAACAAAAATTTTAAGGGCCTCTTATTGAAATTACCATAAGTGATTTTTGTTCATGTAATCAACCAGAATCCTTGTCTCACTACTACTGCTTCTTTAAAAGATCTTTTTACTCTTTGTTTCTTTTTAATTCATCCTAGTGCTATAGAGGGGATTCCAGGTTAGTTTCACCCTAAATAATTACTTAATATGACATTTTATAAAGACCCAATATTAATGCACTTAAGAATTAACATAAACTGAATTGAACATTACATAAAAACAAAAGTAGTTTTGTACTAATAGTGCAAAACACAATTTTTAAAATGCAATTAAAATAGAAAAGCAATGAAAAGCCTTTTTTGTTTGATCAACATTTAAACTCCTAAACAATACTCAAGAATTTTTGCAAAGAAATACTGAAATCTCATGGCATTAAGAGTTAAAAATAATCTATCGATTTACTGCATAACAAAACAAAGATTTTTCACTTTTTTATAAAGTGCATACTTTGGCAGTGATTTAATGACAATTATCTGATTATCAGAATCATGTTTAAAAGTAAGTGTTTATTTATTTTAATTTAACTATTAATTTACTTATTTAACTAAAAAAACTTTACTGAGAAGCAAAGTATTAAAAGCATAGTAGTGTTATATAATACTATATTGTACTAACATGAAAACATTTTTTAATTCCTAAAACTTTGATTACTTATCTAAATACTTGTAATTCAAGCAAAAAATATTAATGAATTCATAGATATAAATTTATTCACATGCTAACAAATATACTGCTGTAGCTATAACATATACAAAAAATTCTAACCAAAAATTAAAGATTTAGTATTATTCAAGTGCAATTACTAATACAAAAATTAAAGGTAAACCTAAGGCACCTAAACAAAAGTATCAGATCTCATCTAGAATAATAAACTCAATAACTATGTTACTATACATAAAAAATAAGCCCCGCTTTTTATCATGAAAGAAATAGCTTTTGAAGAAGGTAACTAAGGTATACAACTTGAACAATTTCACCAGAGGACCAATTATATAAAAGAAAAATTTTACATTTAGAAGTTGTTATTATTATGATTTAACTAAATAAACAGTAGACCCAAATGAAGATGATTTTTATGATATGACCCAATATATATCATAACATGCCCCAAATAAACAAATGAATGCTTGGGCCAATTGGCTTTTGAAGGTGCCGGGCTGGATATTGTTACCTTGCTACAAAATTTTTTTGTTTCTGCCTATTAGAGCTGCTTGCAAAGATTGTAAAATAAAAAAAGTTGCGTACATTGTCTTCCCCAAAAACACCAAAAAAAATGACAAAAGTAGGTTTTCTGATCCCATCTTTAAGCAACTGACAAACCTTTTGACATTCTGTTGTATTTTCATCATGTAACAAAACAGACATAAAAGAAGTCTGAACTGAATGGCCACTGTGAATGTTCATCGCGTTTTCCATCAAAACGGCGCTCTTCCCGAATTGGCGGCGCTACTGACTTTTCAAGTCCACGTCATTAAAATATTTTAGTGATAACAAAACTACGAAAAATTTGATTTTTTTACTCTAACTAAAAAAAAACTTTAATCCAAGTTAAGGCATAGGATAAGCGCCCGAGCCACCAGTTTTTTTGTTTCGATTAGACTCCTAATAATCCAACAGGGGACAAACTTTTTTTGATTTAATTAAGGTTTATGCCTCAATTTCAGGTGCGTCTTTTTACTTTGATCACGTTTACTTTAGTTTTCCATTTTATTTTAGAATAATAAGCATTGATTAAAATTTTTATTAATGTTGAGATATTTAAAATTTTAGACCGTATGTTAGTTGTTGTATTAATAAAATAAAAATAAAAAAGTATCTTTTTATTGTTGTACCGGTTGTAGCCTATTTATTCATCTTTCAACTTATGAGGAACTGTATCTATAATTACAAAAGCTGAAAAAGCAAATTCATGCACCACAAAATTGGTGGCTTTAAGAATAAATTGTAAGCCTGCACACAATTCTCAAAATTTTTTTTAGTTTTAATTTCTACAGCAAAAAACTTTTTTTAAAATCTTAATATAGAAAAAACTTTGGTAGGTTTTTTTGACCATCAAAATTTGAAAAAGATTTCCTGTGACGTTAGTTAAGTTAATGAGTAACAGTTAATCCAAATTATAGCCTAGTTCAAATCTTGTAGGCTGATACGTCTCCAGATGTTGTAATCATAGGCGTACGCAAGGGGGGGTTTCAGGGGTCAAAACCCCCCCATTGAAGAATGGTGTTTAGCCATATATGTGTACATGATAATAAGTAGGCTTCGATAAGATGATTTTGGTTTCTATTGTTTACCGCGTTTTTTAAACTTAATTACTGCTTCCCATCAATTTTTGCTATAGCTTAAATTGCTTCAAAGATAGCTAATGTCAGCTGCCACTGTGAAGAAAACTTTCAAACTTGTAAAATATTGAAAGTTAAGCATGGAAATGGGAATAAACTGCGTGGGAACAATAGCTTCAGTCCAAAATTTTTTTAATGCTCCAAAACGTCGAAACATTTTACGCGACTTCGTCAATAACAAAAGCTAAAAAACTTGTTCAAATTTGTGCCACTAGATGGGTCGATCGACGGGAGAGTGTTAGTACTTTTTCAAATTTACAGTTTACCGTTGTAGAAGCTTTGGCAGAAATTTTAGCAAGGCCAGACAGAGAAATTTTATCACGAGCTCTGCAGTTGCTATCGACAATTAGGCAAAGTGAATTTTGCATTGCTCTCTTAGTTTTAAAATACGTTTTTAGATATAATGTCGTTTTGTGCGAAGTTAAGCAAAAAAAGTCGATATACCTTCTTAAAGCCGTCAACATTGCACAGGATATTGCGAATGAATTGAAGTGTCTTATAGAAAAAGCCAAATATGAATTTCATCAGCTCTATATTTTTGCGCAAGAAGAGGCCAAAGCCGAAGATTTATTTTGAAAACACCACGCCTTACTTCAAAACAGACCAATCGATGCAACATTGCTGCTGCAACAGATGAAGAATATTTTAGACTAGGGATTTTTAGTCCATTTCTTGATAACTTTATTGTCACTCTCGAAGCAAGATTTACAGCCCACAAATCGATTATTGGTGAATTTCAGTGTTTAATTTCTGCTGATCCAATTAGTGGACCAACTTCTCAACAAATTAAAAGTATTCAAGTTTTGTAAAATTTTACGAAAATGATTTAACGAAATCCTGGGGAAAATTAGTGCCTGAACTGATATTATGGAACAGGAAACTTTTTCGGTTGAACGCAGCAGAAAGACCAACTGATGCGTGGAGCAGGTTCAAGGAATGAAGTTCCGATGCTTTTCCGAAATATTTGCATTGATGACCATTTTGTTAACTCTTCCAGTGACAACATGCACTAGTGAAAAATTGTTTTCCACATTACGCAGACTAAAAACGTGCTTACGAAACACAACTGGTACCACTCGAATGAATGGACTTGCATAAACATTTATAGGAGCCACCCGCCTTGCCCTGGTGACGTAATTAACGGATTAAGTGAAAAAACAGTCGTTTCAATATAAGCCTGTAAAAAACTTAGAATATTTGTTAAGTAAGATTTTTTTTGTTTGTTTGATTTTTCACCTGTTGTTTTCTTCATTTACAGAAGTTGCTTTTAATTGTCGGTTGCTTTGTCGGCAGCGTGGTCGAGTGGTTAAAGCGCCGGGCTTGTGATCAACACGGTCTCGGTTTAAAACCCACTCGCGCCATTCTGTAGTGTCCTTGGGAAAGACACTTTAAGGCGAATTCCCCTGCTTGGTGATCCTGGAAAGCAGTTATAAATTACAGTCATATCTCTATTAAATTACAAGCGGACAGCAATATCTTGGTATCTCCGAAAGCAGATTGGGGTAATTGCCTACCCTATGTATTAGCGCCTCCGTCGCTTTCCTGCGAGTCAGGAGGATAAATATAGAGATAAAATAAAATAAAAAAAAATAATAATTTGGAAAGTTTCTTGTCATAATTCAATTACACGCACATGCCTTTTCAATAGTTTTACGGTTTGGTAAAAAGAAATACATGCTACTGCAAGATATTCTTAAAACTAAAATACTTTCTTTTGGAATGTAGACCTAATTTTGGAAGTTTTTGCCCATTACCAGGTACGACTACTCAGAGCAATCGTGTCTTCGGCTCCAAAACCCCCCCTTTACAAATTTCTGCGTACGCCACTGGTTGCAATTATATATACCGGTAGCAAAATATACCGGTTATATACCGGTAGCTTTTGAGATGAATCGAACCCGCAACGAAATGTTCAATGCAATTAATAACTTCCACGTTCAAAACAATGGCAGCTGTTGATTGCTTGTATTAGAAACAGTGATTTGGAAGAGAGAACAGACAAGAGAAAACTTGTATTGATAAACTTTGGCATACACTTTAGAAGATATTACAGCAACGAACAAAAAAAACAACTTTACATTTATTGGTCGACTGGATCAGGAAACAATTTTAATTTATAATTACTGTATTAGAATGACAAGAATTTTTTATATTTGGTGTTTAATTTGTTTTAATTAAGCCTATTAAATATAATTTATCAATAATAGAAAAGTGAACTTTTAATAAAAAGTTTTGATAGGTTGCAACGTTTTTTTTGAAGTCCACACGGGTGACTCCGACATGATAATGCGGTTTCTAAAACTTCTTGTCAAGCAATCAACAGCTGCGATTGTTTTAAACGTAAAAATTATTAATTTTAATTAATATAAACACTGTTACCAGGGATATTACTTATTTTAAAATTCATTGTTCTTCTGGTAAAATCAGAGGCAAGTAAAACTTCAACAAATACAAAAGGCGTAATATTTATTAAAGAAGAACTCAACGACGCTTCGTCCGTTGCATCGGGCGGACTTCTTCAGGTAAAAGCAGAACACAACGCGCACCGTATTTAAAAACCAAGAAGTTAAAAACACAAACCAACAAACACAAGGTGAGAAGCGAACATACATAACGATTTCATAATTACTTAGTGCAAAAGAAACAAATTTAATAGGTTGAAAACCCACATTAGTTGAGATTTTTTATATTGCTATATATTTTTGGAAAAACATTACGATCTTTATCATTTATTAAATTTTTTGTATTATTAATATATAATGATTCTAAAAATTTGCGTTTATCATAGTCAATGTTATAATCCAATATTTCAAAATTACCAAAATCAATCCTATGTTCACAATTAAAACAATGCTTAACCAATGCAGTCTTTTTATTCAAATCGTCTTCTTTTAGTTTAGCCAAATTAATCGGTTTCAAATCACGTTTATGTTCCGATAAGCGAGTATTAAAACATCTGCCCGTTTCACCAACATATACATTTGAACAATCTTTACACGGAATTTTATAAATTGCACCACGCTTATATATATCATCAACAGAGTCTTTTATTTTTGGTAAAATATTTCCAATTGTTTTATAAGGGTAAGTATACACATTAATATTAAATTTTCTCAAAATTCTAGACAATTCATCACTCAAACCTTTAATATATGGTAAACCGACATAGGTAGATATTTTTTCACTCATGCAAACAATTTTATTAACTTTTTTATGTTTAATTTCTTTTTTCATTTTATTTAATAACCAATCTGGATAATCATTATCACGTAAAGCATTAAAAACAAATTTAACTTCATTAATTTTATCTCGATAATTTAAAAATGAGTGGATTTGAGCATTGATATTTTCATAAAAAAATGAGTGGATTTGAGCGTCAATAAAACAAACCAAGATTGCGCTGAAAGAAAAAAGTACTGTAAACGGCTGTAAACGCGCCTTAAATTATATGTGAGCAGTTTTAATGGTCCGGTACAGCTTATAAGGAAAGAGTTTTAACGAGTCCTACATTTGAAGAATTCTAGTCAAACGTAATCCAACAACCTGGAAAGAGGTGAAAATCAAGTCTTGTTTGAGATACTCGAGTCAAGTCCGAGAAAAAGCTTTATTTCTTGCGATTCCAAGGAAACAAAATTTCGAGTCGTGTTTAGCAACCTATAGCCTACTACAAGCATTGATATTTTATATAATTTTAAAAGTGAAAACTTATTTATTTTATTTATTTTATCTCTATATTTATTCTCCTGACTAGCAGGAAAGCAACGGAGGCGCTAATACATAGGGTAGGCAATTACCCCAATCTACTTTCGGAGATACCAAGATATTGCTGTCCGCTTGTAATTTAATAGAGATATGACTTTAATTTAGAACTGCTTGCCAACACCACCAAGCAGGGGAATGTGCCGTAAAGTGTCTTTCCCAAGAACACAACAGAATGGCTCAAGAACTTTTTTTTTGTCTTTGTCTTTTCATGAAACTTTTTTGTCTTTGCTTAATTTTGAACACCTTTTTGAAACTCTAACGCGATGTATCAAAAATTTTAATGTCGGTTTATAGCTTAATACAAATCTGAACTGTAAGCATAACAGGCATTGGTGGACAAGTTAGCCTACTACAACGGTAAAAATAGCTAGTAACAAGTTACAATTGTTGGGCCAAAAATATTGTATATTAGTTTAACAGGTTACGATTACTTTTTTAAGAAGACTTTTTCTTGGGCATTGTTTTTATTTTATCTGCATGATAATTAGATTTGAGAGAGATCTGTTTATTTGCATCAAACGTTTTCAATAAATTACCGCTTAAAACACAAAAAAACAATGATTTTAAGCCATATATATCTGTTGCGTTCCTAAAAATCGCCCAAATTATGTAGATTCACAATCTCATAAAAAATCTCTTTGATTTCGCGTTGGTCCGGCTCAAATAGCCGAAGAAATAACAGTTTTATGAGCAATTTAAATAATTTATTTTTTATTTACAAGAAAAAATGGCAACACTGCTTAATTTCACGAAATTTAAAGTAATTTCCACAACTATCCGATTGACCTGCTTTGATTATGACGTAATAGTTGTTTGCTTTGGAGAATGTCAGAACATTCGAGTAATCTTACTGAATGGTATAAATACGATTCGCTGAAAAGCAGTATTATTAATTGGATGTTTCGTTGTGGTAGCTTAGAATTGGAAAATTGTTAACTGTGTGAAGTCATAGTTTTTTGGCCGCAAGTCTTTGGTGATCTACGTGATTGTGAAGAATTAAGCTATTGAGCTTTAACCTGTTGCTTTGATTTATACTATTCGGGCTCCTAAGTGGATTGGAGCATATTTCTTAATAAAGAAGATATTGTGGTAGTCTGAGCTGTGATTTAGCTAGACTATATTTTTGCTGTCGCTGGTTCGAAGGTCAGATCCAGCAAGAAGATTAAGAATTATCGTTTAGTAGACACCGAGATTGTGTTATTGGCGAGGCCTTCTTAGCAGGCGCCAAAAAAGGTAGACGATTAAACAACGTACTAAGTTACCAAATAAATTCTACAAAATTTCAAAAAACTTTTTAACATCGGAATAAAATTTAAAAAACTTTCCAAAATTTAGAAAACTAAAATTTGTGGAAGTAACAATATCAAATCAAAGAGCACTATTAAGATGTGATGCAGGGGTAGGAAGGGACAAAAGTCATTTAATCACTACACCCAGCTTATTTAAAAGTTTCATTACAAGCAATTTAATAAATTAATTAAGTTTTTGGTATGTAAAATTGATTATTAACTTAGAAAAAGATTAGCATAAGACATTTTACATCATAAATTAAAAATCACCTTATAAACATGATAAAAACAACACAAACAACAATAACAAAAACGAAGGCCGCATACATGTAGATAAAATTAAACGACAGAAAATAACTCGGCATAAATTAGATTTAAAATAAAGGCAAATAGTGTAAAAAACGACAGCACAACAACGATGGAAAAAAAAAAACCATCAAACAGGCAATAAAAGGACAAAAAAAAACAAAAAAAAACAAAAGCTTATAAGATTAAATTAAACAAAGAAATAGGTCTTGCCATAAATTAAATTGAAAATAAAGGTAGTAGCATAAAACAAACAAAATAATAGATTTTAGAGTAGATACAAATAGCACAAATTTTACAGCACAATAATGAAAAGGAGCATAAAAAAAAACAAAGAAAAAGTACAAAAACAAAACAAAGGCCAATAAGATTAAATCAAACAAACTTGAAAATTATTTTAATTAGTTACGTTGTACATTTACAAGTGGTGGATATTCAAAATTAGGGGCCTGAGGCAAAAATCTAATTAGGGGCTTCCAACAAATGACGTCACAAAAATTTGATTACCACTTTAGCAATGCCATTTAAAAATAGACTACCAAATATTCTTTATCATCATTTTCAGGGAAAATATTGAATAAGTTCAATGTATTTCCCTTTGCTCGCTTGTCTTTTTGGAGTTGCGGGGGCAGCAGCTCGAGTTGGGATCTCCAAGCATCTCAATCTCCTGCAACAAGCAGCAATTTTGCTGATGGAATTCTAAAACGTGACCAGGCCAGGTCTTCAACATAATTCCGCCAGCGAGTTCTGGACCGCTCTCTTGGCCTTTTGCCACGTGGAAGAGCATCCATTAGTTGCTTAGCTGTTCGCTCGTGGGACATTCGTGTTACATGGCCATACCAGCGCAGTTTCGATCGTTCTATGCGGAGCAGCAGCGGTTCGATGGCGAGAGTGTCAGTGCTTTTAACCTTATCAAGTAAGGATAAACTTCTGACTTTTCGCAAGAAACCCATTTCGGCCGCCTGTACACGGGATCTCAATCTTTCGGTCATTACCCAACATTCATTACCATAGATGAGGATAAGAACAAAAACTGATCTCAAAACAAAAAGCTTTGCTTTTGTACACAGCTCTCGTTTCAATACAACTGTTCGGTAAAGCTGGCGCATTACTGCACTTGCTTCTCCAATACCTGTGTCCAGTTCATTGTCCTGTCTACCATCACTCAATAATGTGACTCTAAGATACTTAAACTTCTCCATCTGCTAAAAAGTTACTCCATTTGTTTGGAACACTGGACAGGGTGCCTTGACAGAGACATAATCTCAGTTTTAGCCGTACTAATTTTCATCACAGCATCCAAGCATGCTTCAGAAAACGATCAAGTGCATATTGGAAATCACTTTGTTTGAGCTTAACAAACCAAAGTCATCTGCAAACAGCAAACGCCGAACATTACACTCCTCAAATATGACGGCACTACTGGAGGAACTGTCTCCGTCTATCTTGTCCATGTATATAATGAACAGAAGAGAAGAAAGAACACAGCCCTGTCGTAGTCCAACACTGAAACTGAAAGGTTTTGTTTTTATGCCATTGACACGAACACAGACTTCTGACTCTTTGCACCACGATTTGACAGCAACTAATAGCTGACCTCTCACGTCATACTCCAACAGTACTGCCAACAGCTTGTCTCTTGGGATACGGTCATGCGCCTTTTCAAAATCTACAAAGCATGCATACACCTCTTTGGCATATTCCAACGATTTCTCAAAAACTTGCTGAAGGACAAAAATCTGGTCTATGGTGGATTTGCCAGGACAAAATCCGCATTGTGCATATCCTGAAGTTGAGGTTCAACTATTTTATGACATCTCTTTTTGAGGCACTTTGCATAGACCTTTCCAGAAAGACTATAAAGAAACGCCACTGTAGTTACTACGGTAGTTAGTGCATTTCTTCTTGTGTCCTTTTTTGTGAATAGGTATCAACACACTGGTCTGCCACTGCTTCGGTACCTCACCAGTTTTCCAAGCTACTTGGCAGACACGAATCAGCCAACGAACCTCAAAATTATTCATGACCTTTAACATTTCGGGTCGAATATCATCTACACGAAGGGCCTTGTCAGCTTTCAAACATTTGATTGCTGTGCTCACCTCTGCTTTGGTTAGATGAATTTTTTCACCATTTGTTCCTCGGATGTTTCCAAATGTTGGATATAGCTACTGGATTTAAGAGCTTGCAAAAGTATTTTTTACAACGATTTAGAATGCCCTTTTGATGCTTTAGAAGCACACCATTTGTATCTTCGATGAAGGTAGCAACTGGTGTTTGTTTACCGCGTAAACAACGTATGGTTTGCCAAAATACTTTCTTTGCTGATTTGTAGTCTGTATCCAACTTTTTTTCAAATTTTTTCCATGACTTTTCTTTACTTTGTTTTACAATAGTGGCGTCAGTCTTACGTGCTGCGGAGTACCGCAATCGAAGCTGCTCAGATGACTTGTTTATTAACCAAACTCTAAATGCAGTTTTCTTTGCGTGGATAGCTTCTTTAGTTTCTTGATTTCACCAATTAGTTTTTTTCTCTCTACCCATTTGACCTCCCATACGTTTGCATTAAAAAAAGAATTGATGATGATAAGAAACTTGCATTAACTCACTTCAGTGGTGGACGCAGAAATTTATCATGGGGGAGTTTGCAAGAAGAAAGCACAATTGACATAACAGTTTAAGTAAAAAGAAAACTTTTTTGTCTGCAATGTTTTTCTTGATCTATTGGCTTTTGATTCCTCCATGTGTATGCCTATGACTCAAATTCTTTTTTTTTACTTAAAAAAGTCTTAAACAGGTTTGAAACCGATTTGAGTCTTTTTAAAAAAGAATAAAAACTTAACTCAATTAGGCCTGCTTAAATCAACCATTGTTGACTTAAAGTTGTTTTTAATGTACGCTTAGCAGGCTATATATGCAATGCATGGAAACAACTGGGCAAACGGGTTAGTAAATTCAAATTTTGTGGACATAAATTGGAATTTTTATGGAATTGTTGGCTACTAAAAAGACGTAATTTTTTAGAAATTTGGAATAGGTTTGAGCTTCTTGACAAGAAACTTTAAAATCAATTCAAATTTGAAGTTGTAAATTGTTGGATTGTTGTGAGCCTAAACACAATCTGTCAGAGGTATATTAAAAATTTGTCACTGTGTCACAACAGACATTTGATCCAAAGTCTTGATAATCTCAAAAATACTGATTAAAACAGTAAATTTATTAGTATATTTTTCAATGTAACTGAAAATTCGACTGACTTAATGGTAGGCTACTATTAAAGACAAAAAATTTGATCTCTTTAAATAGCAAAAACAAACTTGCACAAATTATATAACAACAAAAAAACAAAAACAATTTTTATTGTAGGACATATAAAACAATAGCACTAAATGATTAATAACACAATTAACCCAGCCAAGCAAAATGAAGTTAAATCTCAAGAATTATGCTCACTCTACAATGATACAATTTCTATGATAAGAAATACAAAACTTAAGATTTAGCAGCAACAATTGTACTCGTAAAAATATGCTTAACAAACACAGAAATTCTGATTTAAATTTGTATTTTTTAATTGATAAAAACACTACTTGAAAATAGTAGTATGAGTACAATATTAATTATTTTCAGCAATTGCAACAAAGTAATGACATACTAAACTAAAAAAATTATAAACAGTTGTAATAAAAAGAATATACCTTTTTCTTACATTAGCAAATGTTTCATCTACAATAGAAACCATTAGAACACTAAATCCAGTCTATGTATGTTTCACCAAAAACCAAATTAATTTGGAACTTTTCAGTTTTGAATTCCATTTTTTCAGTTTTATCTTCAAATGCAAATTGTTCAATTACTTGAGTAATAAGATTGTTGGTTGCAGCTTTTTTGCAATTGGTTTAGCAATTTTTAAAATGGAGATTTTGACAACTGGTTCACAAGGTGAGCTGGTAAAAACAACTGCTCATCTAAAGTTGAAATTTTATATATTTTCATTCTGAAAAAAATTAAATTAAAACTATTTAGGCTAAGTAATTTAATTTTAAATGACAATTTTAAAAGGTAGCCTAACACGGAATAAGCTAAATGGCTTCCCAAATTCAATTTAAATAAGACTACAATGATGGTCTATTTTACACAAATAATCATATCATAAAAATTTTTCAAAAATACTTTACAACACTGTTGTTTTCTTTACAATTTTAGTTTAAAACTAGCATTATTACATGTTTACATATACATACTTTTATTTTTTAACCAAGAATCTTAAAAAGATTTGATACAGCAACCTAAGCTGAAAATATCAAATACTTGGTTGTTTTATAATAAATTAATACATCAGCAATTGTTTTTTTGGTTAATATTTTAGAATCATTTGCCTAAATGCAGACAATTTTTTTTTACAAACTACAGCCTACTAACTTTTAAATGTATTTTTAATTTTTTTTTTTTTATAAATATTAAGGTATTTATATTTTACAAAGACCCATATTACAAGCATTTCTTTATCTTTTTTGTGTTAACAAAGACCCAAACTAAAACTTCTTTTTCTGATAATATTTTAGGCCTTAATCTTTTTTGAACAACTTTTATGATAATTTAACTATTAAAAATAGTTCTTATTACAAAGTTGATGTGCAATATTTAAAAAAGTGTCGGCAGTGTGGTCGAGTGGTTAAAGCGCCGGGCTCGTGACCAACACGGTTTCGGTTCAAAACCCACTCACGCCATTCTGTTGTGTCCTTGGGAAAGACACTTTACGGAACATTCCCCTGCTTGGTGATCCCTGGCAAGTAGTTCTAAATTACAGTCATATCTCTATTAAATTACAAGCGGACAGCAATATCTTGGCATCTCTGGAAGCAGGTCGGGGTAATTGCCTACCCTATGTATTAGCGCCTCCGTCGCTTTCCTACAAGTCAGGAGGATAAATATAGAGATAAAATAAAATAAAAATAAAAAAAAATTGAATAGATTTTATGCATTATTGTTTCAAACTAAGTGTTCTGCCCATATTACTCTATGTGGCATATTATATAACATACATTTCCTTTATGTGCTGAAAACTCAACTTTTTGAGTTTCTGAGGTTCAAGGACCCATGTAAAATGCCACAAAATAATTTTTAAAAGGGGGCCCCTTGGTAACTGTAAAAAAAAGTGGGGGCTAGAGGTGACTGCTTCACTCGCCTCACCCAATATCCACCACTGACAGTTACAATTACTAAAAAAGCAAAGGAGGGTATTTTTTTCTTTCTTTAGGAAAGGGCAGCGCAGCTTTCGCAATGTGTGTTTTAGATCATGAAAAGCCAGAGCAATAAACGGAATGTATTTTTATCTTGGGAATTATGTAAAGCGCAGCGCAACTTGCTTAATATGATTTTCAAATCATGTAAAGCGCAATGCGCTTTTAAAATTAATGCAAAGCACATAGCAACATAACTCAACTAATTTGTTTAATTTTTCATTCATAGCGCAGTAACGTTCAAGTAATCTTTTTATTTCTCGGTACGCAGCGCAATCTAGCGCTACGTATATTTCTCT
Organism: Diplosoma virens; assembly: GCA_963680785.1. Lineage (NCBI taxonomy): Eukaryota > Metazoa > Chordata > Ascidiacea > Aplousobranchia > Didemnidae > Diplosoma > Diplosoma virens. The sequence continues at coordinate 21,577,039 of OY796883.1, forward strand.
AACAGAGAGGGCAGCGCAAAGTGCAAAACGCTTCAATATGAAAGCGCAGCGTAAATTCCGCAATTGCTCATGTTGCGGAAGTTGTGCTTTGCGTTTCAAGTTGGGCTCTGCCTAAAGGCCCGTTTCCACTACGAGCGTGGAAAAGAGCATTCTTTCTCTCTTTTATTGATCTTCGATTGAAGCGAGCGGTTAAAATTGAAGCGAGCGCAAAAAAAAGCAAAAAAACAAACAAAGAATGCTTTTTTCCACGCTTGTAGAGGAAACGGGCCTTAACTCTGCAAAAAAGAAACTAATACAGCCAAACTCTGGTAGCAGATTTTGTTTTCAATTGCAAGGGTCACCAAACTTTTTTCAATCGAGCTTAAGGACTCGAGTAGGCCTAAGTCTGATAGAGTCGTATTTAGTGGAGGCTTGAGTCGAGTTCACGTCTTTTGTAGTAACGATCAATCGAGTCCGAGTCCTATAAAAATTTTCCAAATCCGTAATGGAGTCGTAACAAGTCTGGTTTAAGGTCAGTTCAAATTGAAAACGGAGGGGAAAAAGCACAAATTTTAAAAAGGTAGCGGAAACTTGTTCTTGACTCTTGTTTTTTTCCACCATTATAAACCGCTTTTGGTATGAGCCAAGCTAAAAAGTTGAAGTAGGCCTGTGACCCGACAGTTGATCGAAACGACAATCAATGGAATCGTGACAAAAAATTTTCAACAAAATATTGCAAAGCCATTATGATTTCTTTAACAAGAAAGTTAAAAAAAACTTTTGACAAGTTTTTGCTTCCATTGTATCAAGTAATTTGATTATAAAAATTTTTTCTTTAACAATAATTATACTCAAACGTTATGAGCAATGATGGCTTTAATAGGATGCGAACGGAGCGGCCGCACCGGGCCCCCCTAAAATACGTCAAAAAGTGGACCCCCTACGCAACATATTGCTCTATTTCTTCACAGCAGCACCAGGACGGTGGGATGTCTAAAATAAAGATCATTTTTTTAGAGACTGCTTTATTTTAATGCACTTAAAAGTGGCCCCTCTTAAACAATAAATTTTTGAGATCACACTATTTTTGTATCCCTAACAGTGGCCCTCCCTAAACTGAAGACCCTTTTATAGAGATAATTTTGTTTTAAAACACTAAAGTAAAAAAGTGACCCCTCCTAAAACAATGACTTTTTTAAAGATTGCTTTTCCTTGAAACACTAAATAGTGCCCCCCCTTATTTTTCTTGCACAGGGGCCCCTTTTTGTAAGGCCATTACTGGTCATAAGGTCATATTGATATGGTCATAAGGTCATGTTGACGACGAATGTGATCGACACGATCGCGCCTTAAAACCTACTCGCGATATTCAACTTTGTCCTTGGGAAAGAAACTTTACCGTAGTCTTAAAATTTCAACCAGATTGCAAAATCTTATGGCGTCTTTTAATTAAAAGCAGGCCGGAGTAGTTTGGTTGGCGCCCTCCGACGTTTTTCTGCAAGTCTGGATAATAAATGGGAATGATAATAAAAACAATAGCGTCCGCATCGTGGTGGAATGGTTAGAGCGCCGTGATTGTAATCGACATGGTTTTGTTTCGAAATCTATTTGCGTCATTCTGTTGTGTCGTTGGGAAAGACACTTTACGGCTTTTTCTCCTGCTTGGTGATCTTGGCAAGCAATTCTAAATTTCAGTTATTTCCTTTAAGATAAAAAATAAAAAATTTCAACCAAACAGCAAAATCTTGGCTTCTCCGGAAGCAGGTCGAGGTAATTGCTTGCTCTATGTATTAGTATCTCCGTCACTTTTCTGTGAGTAAGGAAGATAAAAATAGAAATAAAAAAATTTTAAAAATTATATATATATATATATTCTTACGACGACGAATCAAACGTTTGAGAAATTAGCCACAAATTTAGAAGAATGCCATCAGCGTTTTTCAAGACTGCACAGGACAAACCATCATAAAGTCATAAGCGCTGGTTGAGCAGAGCGGTTTTATAAAACAAGAATTGCTAGAAACGGTTTTTCAAAATCAGAAACTCAGTTTCAACTTAAAATACTGTATAAGAATTGCTATCGAAAATGAAGAAATTAGGATTGAAGTGAAAAACACCGTTACTTGGAGCAGCATTACAACTTAACTGAAAAACAAGCTTATTCCAAAAAATATGAGAATACAGGTTTTTTTAAAAGTGATGCAAAATATTGCTGCCCTTTAGTTGCTCTGTTTTAGCGTAGCCGAGGCGAAGGATCGCCGTATTGATGGCGAATGCGATCGACACGGTCACAGTTCAAAACCCATTCACTTTATTTGCGGGGCAGGCGTAACCGAGACGCAGTTTAAAACAGAATTTGGTGTCTTAGAAACTAAGTAAAAGCAAAAAAAGGGTCTTCAAAAGCTTAAATTTTTTCTTTGTACAGTACGAAAACTTTTTTGGTTTTTACCTACAGATTTTTGACGTTAATTCCAGGTTTTGGGTTAAAAATCCAAAAGACAAAAAAGTTTTTATTCATCATCAAAGTCCATTTATCCTGCAACAACTTTTTTGGTGCTTACTTGTAAATTTTGCGTTAGTTGAAAATAGCTTTTCAAATCAGACAAGTACTTTTTTCGACGAGCTCTTCGCCAAGGGCGGGTTCCCTTATAAGAGCTTTTAAAAGGTGTTTACGCCGACCTTGTTCTATTGTGTTCTAGATAAAGTACGGCATTTTCATCTGCTTGGTGACCTCTGCAAACCTTTTTAAATATCAGTTATATTCCAAAACTAAAAAATTAATAAAAAATTTCAATTAGATGGTAATATTTTGGCATCTCCAAAAGCAGGTTGAGATAATCGCTTAACTGTTGTCCTAAGCAAGCTATAACGCTTCCAATATTTTTCTCTGAGTCAGAGGACAATTAGAGATAAAACGATAAAAAACAAGAAATCAAACGACAGCCATTAATCTTTTTTTGTTAACTTTAAGATTTAGCAATTTTTTAAGATAAAGGCTCTATCATTTCTTTTCACAAAAGACCCAAAAACTGTTATGCACAAAAAACAAAAGAAAATCTAAAATATATATTTTTTGTAAAATTAATATAAGAAACATTTCATATAAATAAATCCACAGTAAAAATGAACACAAAAAAAGCAAAATCTAGCAACATCTTTAATTAATAATTTTGAGGCAGTTTAAATGCAGTTTCGTTACAGTCGATAAAATTTTTCGTCAAAACTTCAAATCAGCTCAAGCCTATATACGATTGACACCTTTTAATCATCTCTCAGCACTTTTCAATAGGCTAACTCCAAACCATATTCAAATCTCATTGATTTTTGCTCAATTTGAATACTTTATAGTTGACTAAACAACAAAATGTTTCTGATTTGGTGAAGAATATGAAACTGATTTTTGGTCGCAAAAAGTTGTATTCTTACTGACTGTTGATCAATTAATTGCTTTTCGACTACAGCAATATAATCTTTTACTGTTACGGTTTTGAGCATTTTTTCCCAACAAAACATTAATCTATATTTTTCTCCATTTCCTGCATTAGATCTACAATAGAACAAATGAATCTAAAACGCTAAAAACGTAACAAATTTTTAAGAAAATTAAAGGTTAAAAATAGACGTACACTCGATCGTTATAATAAGGCAGTGTCGTATGAAGAAATTTGTCGTAAGGGGGTTGCGAGCCAAAAACAGGATTACTAACCGTAAAAATAAAACGGAGATGTTTTTGTTCTTTACTTTTGTTCATATCCTAATTCTTTTTGGAGGCTCTTCAAATATTCTTCGCGGTAGAGTTTTGACCCCCCAACACATGCGTGCGTCGCCTATGTAATAAGGATTTCACTAAGCCTGCTGTAGCTTTGTTTTAAACAACGGATAATTTTTCTTTTTTTTATATATGAAACAACACAACTTATATTTAAGATAATCGTAGAAACTGGAGAACAACTTTCGGAAAGCAGCTCTCATGTCAGACAAGTGAAAGGCGTAAATGATTGGATTCATCAAGGAGTTGGCGTGCGACAAAAGAATAGCGAAATCGACAAACCAAACGTCGACGACTTTGCCGCTGAAGAGGTGGTATGTGTTGTAAATATGAAGCGGAAGCCAACAGATCGCAAAGACTCCGATGACCATGAAAAGGCTTCGGGCGGCACGGAACTCTTTCTTTAAATACTTCGAGCGTCTTTTTAGTTTGTTCTGTCGATTTACGAGCGAATCGTTCCCGTCCAAAGAAACAGTTGTCGCCGACGATATTGTGTTCATGGAAATGCTTAGGGCGTTTTTACCCATGGACCCGTCAGCAATATCATTTGATTTAACGTGGTCGTTTTTAATAGAATTTAGCGATAACGAGGAACTTTTTAACGTGTTTGTTGAGTTGAGTTTTGATTGTTTTGCTGTCATTAAGTTTAACGAAGACTCTGACTTTGAATAGTTCGGACGCGGGGAATCTTTGAAAGAATTCTCCTGTAAACAATTATAAGTAAGTTATTACTACTGCCATTGATAACTGAAAGTTGCATTTAGTCAAACTGTAACATATATAATTCAATTTTTGTCTGTAAGATAAAAAAAATTTTCATAGATTAATTTTTTACAAAAAGTATTGTTGCTTCAATTGAAAATTATTAAAAAAAAACAATTTCGAAAAGTGTGCAAGACTTAAATATTCAAACAAATCTTTAGATCAAGTCGAAAATCTGCGTTGGTTAACGTACCAAGCGATTTCTCAGACAACAGCAACATAAACATGATCAACTTTTTCAAGCAACAACAAACCGGATCAAAACAAGCTTATCAAGAAATAGGGTTCCAGTAAATGGCAGGCATTTCTGCATTAGGAGTGATAACGCTCCTGCAACATGCTTTACCAAACAAACTTTTTAAAATGAATTTCACAATCGGAGTTCAACGGACATGTTAAAACAAAAAAACTAATAAAAAAAACTAAAAAAAGGAACACGTTAAAACAAAAAAAAAATTGGAAAAAAAGTGATAACGAATAAGTATGCTGACATTGCATTTTGTTCCAAAAAAATTTGCTAGATAGTAGGGTGAGCTAGCGATATGATTTCGGTTCAACACGAAAAATTGCAGTGCCCCAGAAAATGCACTTTACGTCACATTTTCTTGCTTGGCAGTCTTTTCAAGCTGCTTGAAAGCATTATCGCATTCATGACTCATCAATAAATTATTTGTTTGAAATTAATGAAAAGAACAAAGTTAAACATTTTCATCTAATTCAAGCTTGATTTAAAACAGGGGCCAGAAACTTGATAATGATCGTAGGCAGCATAAAATTTAAAGGATTACCAATGGGGCACAATAAATTTTTGTTAAAATAAACTTGTGTGTACGTTGTTGTTTTTTTTGAAGAACGAGCTCAACGAATAAAATGGGTTCAAAATTAAAAATAAAAGCAATGAATAGAAGTCATCACTTCAATTTAATGCAATTACAAATCATTTTCCCATCAGTATTCGGGCTGTAATGAATGACTCAACCCCAGATTCGACTGGAAACTAGGCCAATTGTTAATTTATGTTCTTACTATATGTAGAGATGCTGAATTCTCTTTAGAGACTAAAAGTTTTGCACAGTTTTGTTGTGACAGCAATTCCTTTTTTCTTTGTGCTTGAGATTGCTTTTTGATTTTGAAGAAGTCCTTTAGTGAGGTGAGAGACAATTTTGTTTTTTCATTCAGAAACCAAACATCTGAATAGATTTTTCGAAGTTGCCGTTTTGCGGACTGAAAAAAGATTATTTATGTATTTATAACTTGGTATGATTACAATAAACGTATCAATTTAATTCAATTCACTTATGGCTTATCATAGAAAACTATTGTTTTTTTTTTCAATCGGCAGGATCAACCATCTTTAGAAACCGAGTTAATCGTCATTGATTTTATTAAATTTGAATATCTTTTTCATGTGAAAAATTGCCAAGAAAATATCTTCTACTTTAACGACACGAAGTTTGGAGGTGTTGACAAAATCATGTTACATCAGATGAGCTGGAGAATCGAACCCAGTTTTTACGCAAGATCAAACTCAATCAGTAATAATAACGGTTTTATAAGAACACATAGAAATTCTACAAAATAATATAACGAGTAACTACAGTACAAACATATTACCTACGTTAAATATAAATGAATTTCATTTCAATTTAACTTGCAGGCCTATTTACACTAAGTAAAGAATAGAGGTTTTTTCAAACTTTTAAAACGATATAGCGCCTTCGAAATCTACTAAAATATTATGGTAATCGTATACGGTTTAATAGAGGCCATTGGTTTTTGTTTGCACGCCTAATCAGTGTAGCAAAACATGATGCAGTGGCCAGTACGGTATTTCGTGGCGTAGACGACAAGCCAACTTTAAAGATTAAACTTTAAGTCGTGGGTCGGTAGATCGCGCTGCATAACAGGCCTAAAATAAATTTTCCAGCTAAACTTATCACAAGTGCAATACTTACTTTAAATATGAAGTAATAAAGAACAAACATAACAGCCAATGGTAGTAAAGTAAACGTGAAGAAGTTCAGGTACACCATGTATTGAGAGGATACTTGCTTTTCAAACTCGCAAACCAATCTGTGGAAAACAAAACACTTTTTTTAAAAACTTTAAAAGAATTTTAAATTTTTGAAACACTTTGCTATTATTGTTTTTCTCAACATACTTAATAAATTGCCAAGAAAAAATGTTGTAACTTTAATAGAATCTTTACTGTTCAGTTTATCATACTCACTCTTGATTGTTTGTTGGATAAGATTCCTCGTACCAAATTATATGAGGAATAGATCCTATCGTGGCTCCTAAAATCCACGTTATTGCAATGATAATGCGTAGTCGAAGAGTCGTCATAATAGCTTTATATCTGCAATACCACAATTTTGTAAGTCAAAAACCAGATTTTGTTTGGATATTTCAACCGCTAAGCTTTTTATAGTCTCCGTACTAGATCAAGTTAATTAACTACGTAGAAAAGAATTTTTAATAGTAACAGTATTATTTTTTTGCTGCTGATACTTGAGTTTAGCAATAAAAAGTGAAAGTGTTTAGTTCTGACTTTTATCTTGTTGGAGAACGAGCAGGAAATAGCTTCAAAATTGGGATTCATTGAAGTTGTACATTTATTTGCTTAAGTTGATTTTGCTATTATTATGCAAAAATTTTCCTTGGATAAAGCTATTTAACATAACTTGGTAAAAAACAATAGGACTATGGGCTTTAAGCATAAAAATTAATTTATATCATGTATTTTAAAATTTTAAAGTTTAGTGACGTAAATTCATCAAATGATAATTATTTCGAGAACCTATATCATGGTAGGAAGAACTTTAAAGTCAGATTTTTTTCAATCTCAGGATTAGTAACCCTTATCACTAATAAACTTGAAGCACAAAATTTGATTATTGATTATCAGTTGGTGGCGAAAGTAAGCCTGAAAAGCTTTGGTAAAAATCCTCTAAGACTTATTTATGCATGAAGAAAATTGAACAAAGAAAATTTTAATTCAATCCACGAAACAATTCAATCGTAAACAACTTAAAACAATGATTCGACGATTTCTTTCGTTGAGAAGTGTTGAATTGATATAAATGGTTGAAACTAAACTAAATTGCCCAAACTTGTGCGACCCAAATTAAATTGCCCAAACTTGCCCAAACTTGCCCAAATTGCCCAAATTGCCCAAACTTGCCCAAATTGCCCAAATTGCCCAAACTTGCCCAAACTTGCCCAAATTGCCCAAACTAAAATGCCCAAACTTGTGCGACCCAAATTAAAGCGAAGATCTTTTTGGTCTTTTGTTTTCATTTACCGGACAGACATATTTTTTGACCAAAAACTTGAAATTAAGGCTTATTTGATGCTGATATTCGCGAATAATCGGGATATTTTATTTTAGTAAGAAAATTAGTTTACTTGAGAGACTGATATCAACTAGATGTAAGTACGCAATTGCTGTAATAATAAAAAGATTTTTAAGAGTGTTTTTGTGTGAATTTAAACAGAGAGAGTTAACAAATTAAAATAAAGGCTGTGATCAAGGTTGTAGATTAGGTAAATATTTACTCTGGATTCGGAAACAAACGAAAACAAGACTGCGACAAGTGGATTTTACCTGTGGCACTTTACGCATTGTAAGTATCAAATATCGACTATAGCGTTCAACAAGTGTAAAACAATATGTGGGGTGAATGGGGAGAGTTTTTTTTGTGTTTTTAAACATATCACTGCAGGTAAACAAAGAATTGCACAAAAATTCAAAAAAACAGAAAGTAAACCCAACTAAAAGTTTATATCAACACAGTTTGATACTTGATAGTTTCATGTCGAGCAAAGCATTACGGTAAGAAATTGCAACTTGGTCAATAAGTAGGTTAGAGTAGCTGGTAATTTTGAAAAAAGAATCGAAAACATTTTCAAAGCAGACGTTAAAAATCGAAATCATAATATATGTAAAACATTTAAAATAATTGAAAATAGCAGCCATAATGGATTCAGCATTTATGGACTATAATGGAATCAGCATTTTCAGCATTTATTAAATAAACATTAAAAATTATTATTTAAAAAAAAAACGAACGTTTTCGGCTTACTTCAGCCCTCATCAGGTTTCTACAATTAGTAATATTAATTAACTTTAAATTTACACATACACATAAAAAAAAATTAAAAATTAACAACAGCAAAAAAAAATGTATATTTTTTAAAAAAAACAGCAAAAAACAATGTATATTTTTTAAAAAAATATACATTTTTTTTTGCTGTTGTTAATTTTTAATTTTTTTTATGTGTATGTGCAAATTTAAAGTTAATTAATATTACTAATTGTAGAAACCTGATGAGGGCTGAAGTAAGCCGAAAACGTTCGTTTCTTTTTTAAATAATAATTTTTAATGTTTATTTAATAAATGCTGAAAATGCTGAATCCATTATAGTCCATAAATGCTGAATCCATTATGGCTGCTATTTTCAATTGTTGTCTGGTTGAAAAAAACAACCTCTTTGCCGAAACTTTAATTTAAAATAATGGTTACAAAAATAAAAAAAGTTGTAGACTTTTTTTATAATTTAACAAAAACAAGACGTTTTCACGTAACGTTTCAAAATTTTTTTCATTAAATTTACCTGAGTGAATAATAAATGGCAATGAATCTATCTACTGCGATAGCCAATAGGTTGAAGATGGAAACTTGAGTGAAAATTAAAACGGAAAGAACAAAAAAAGAACAACCACATTGAGTCAGTCCTGACGTTAAGTTGCTACTGACGTAATCAGAGGAGATTTTCAAACCTGTGAAAAAATACTTCTTTAACTGATTTCTGTGATATGACAAGATTGAAAGAGGTATATTTATCATTGGAGTGCATTGTACCATGAAAGTTAAAAATTCAATTTTTTGATTAGTGTTTACGAAAATGTGCTTTTTGTAACAATGAAAAACGTGTCAGCGGGAAACAAACACAAGAATATACTGTAGGGCAACTTTCACATCGCAATAAATTGGGATGAGCTTTGTCGGAACCGAGTGCTGCGATGCAAAATAGAATAATCAATACAAGTACATCATCTACAGCTAATTGTCATTTGAGCAGTTCTGATAAAACAAAAGCTAAAACCATAATAAGAAAATCTGCCCTATCCTTTATTTAATTTATTTAATTGAATCAACAAATTTTTCTAAAAACCAGCAAAGGTTTTTTTTTGTGAATTAAATGAAAAGCTTTGCAGCATTTACCCTTTTTCAGCGATTCACCCAGGTCAAGCAAATTTTTTCTGTGCGATTTGTTGCAATCTGCAATTAGCCTGCATGCCGTTTGAAATTCAAGAACGTGAAGAAGTCTAAAGTTCAAAAACTTTGTTTAATATGCAATCGCCAGGCTTTAAGTTAGGCACTCGCTGTTTGTCCTTGATAAAAGAACACCTGGCAATTTTCTCGGCTTTACAAGATTTAGGACTTTCTTAAAACACAAAAAGAATTTGATTGAACAAAACTAGTATCGCCTATGCGTAATGAATTGAGGCAAACTCGAGTTTTGTTTTTACAAATATTCTCTTTTGCTTAAGCTGAAAAGGTAGCCGAAAATGCCAAAGACAACAGAATGAAACCAACAAAAACGATTTTGTAACCCTTATTGTTATCAGAAGCTAAAATTTTGTTTGGATTTTAACATTTTTTTATTAAATTATTTATAAAAGAAAAACTGTTAGAATCTCGCTTTATAAAGATAAATTATTTTTTTAAGATGAAAAAGAAAAAATGAAAGTTAATTAAAAATAAAAACCTGACAGAAATTTTGATTGAATCAACAAAAATTGTTTAATAGTTATCCAAAAAAATAAATTTTTCTCGCTATAAACATAAATAATTCATTTAAAATAAGACACGTTATAGATTTTTATCAAGATTAAAACCGTAAAATTTGAGAAAATGCGTCGGGTAGTTTTTTTAAATCATAAATTACTCGGCAAGAACATCAAATAAATAATAAATACATTTGTATTTATCTAGCTTAAAAAAAGATGCAGTTATGAAAAATCAATCAAGTTTTATGTAAACAACGTAATTTTGCTCTTTAAGGTTCTTAAAATATTAAAAATTAATCATTTTAGCTCGATGTGTATGTGCATGTTGGTAAAGGTTAAGCTGCGTCAAAATTTTTCTTTTATATTGTCAACAATTTTCTATGTGTTTATGCAGAGTTTTTTTAAGTTTTCTTCTTTTTCGTATGGGTATTTGATAATAATTTGACTGCAAACATTTTTGTTTCACACTGAGACCTTGTATAAGAATATGACGTGATGTACCTTTCCCAAAGGCATAAAACAAATTATTCGGCGAGATTTAGCATTTAAATCTTGTTTTTTTGCTCGCAAGTTAGATTAATAGCATATGGCAATATTATAATCAGCTTAAGGCACAAAGAACTTTTACTTTTTCATTGATCATTCTTTGCGGTAAGATATTATTTTCAGCTGGAATTAAAGCAAAATGAGATGAATAAAAAACAAAAAAAGTTATTTTTCGCAGACCGAACAAAATTGATGGGATCATCAAGTATGTCACGAGTTTGGATTCTCATTTCCAGACCTTTGTGCCGCCGAAACAGAGTCATTTACTCGTCGTAATCAGGCGTTCACAACACTGGGGCAATTTTAGCTAGATCAGGAACCAATCAGTCCTACACAAAAGACGCTTAGCAAGTGAAAAGTGATAAACATTGACGTTTTTATTCAATCCATTTCGAAGATTGTACGAAAATGTGCTTATAATCAAAGTCTTTTGCTTTAAAATTAATTGTACTGCACTTCTTTTATTTCTAATATTTTTGCCCTTTACTTTTAAATTTAAGTGGTATTTTCAAGGGTTCCCTTACTTGAACTGGGTTTGGCTCAAAATGAGCTGAAAATCTAAAAGCCAAAGTAAAAAAGAATTGGTTGAAATAAATCTATTACTCAATTTTATCACGTCTTGGAGGTAAGCCACAAAGCAGTCTAAAAGTTCAAGATTAGGTATGTCAACGTCATTTATTTATAAATTTGGCAAAACGTTAAACATCAATCGCTAGGAGGACTATTAATTTGAATGCAAGAAATTCGTTTTTGTGTAGTAAGAAAACTAAAAACAACTACTTAAAAGCTTCGACGTTAGCAATTTTTTAAAGATGACGAAACTACTAATTTAAGGTCATGAAATGTTTTTTGTATTTCTTACAGATTACAGTTTCAGAACAGAAATTTTCTCTGACGTCACCAAAGTCAGTTTTTCTTCTCAGGTGACGTAAGTACAAAAAAATAAAATTTCCACTTTCACCCAAAAAGTTTATCCAATCAAGATTAGTTTCTCAATTAAGGCACACTTCTTTGACTAAAAAAGCAATATCATCTCTGGGTAAGACGTACCAGCAATCAGTGGCGTTTGCAAAATTCCAAAAAGTTTCGGAAGAAAAAATATAACTTCTGGTTTTAATTTTGAATTTTGAAAATTATTTTGATTTTTTGAATTTTGAAAATTTAATTTTGAAAATTATCTGGTTTTAATTTTGAAAGAAAAAATATAACTTCTGGTTTTAATTTAATTTAATTTTGAAAAATTTCTAACTTCTGGTTTTATATTTCTTTGAGCAACTGACAGAAAATAACGAAAAACTATGCAAAAGTTATTTTTTGTTAAGGTCAAACAAGAATTATTTCAAGCTGGGAAGTAACATCTTCTGGATTCATGCGTTTTAAAACTTGCGAAAAGCCAGTTATGAAAATCGATTTTGAAACATTTTGTTGATCTTTGAAAATCGCATACATTTGGTAGGGTCAAAAAAAAGAACTCATTTTAAATGGAAACTCAAAATTAGTAAAAGTTTTGATCAAAAATTAGATGGAAATTTTGAAACATTTTGTTGACCTTTAAAGATCGCATACATTTGCTGGGGTGAAAAAAACCAACTCATTTTTAATGGAAACTCAAAATTAGATGAATATTTTATTGCAAATCTGTTATATACAAATAGATTACATGTCTATTTCACTAAACACAAGCTTTTTCCAAAAAAATCGATTTGACAGTGTTTTTACATTTAAAAACATACAATCGCCGTCCAGTGACTTTGTACGATCTAAACCAGTGGTTCCTAACCGGGGGCCCACAGAGTGATTTTTGGGAAACCATGAGCTTTGTATGCACAAGATAAAAGTAATAAGTTATAGCAAAAGAAAAAGAACCATCCATATGGTCTAACTTGCAAAAGTGATTAGTCTGCTTAACGCCAGTAACCAAGCTATTCCGTGCAGTCCAACACAAAATCAAGATCGGATGAACGAACAACGAACAGTTTGTTTACTTCAAAACCGAATTAAAACGTTCATTTAATCAAATTCATTTTTTTTTATTTTATTTTTTTTTTATTTTTATTTTTTAATCTCTATATTTATCCTCCTGACTCGCAGGAAAGCGACGGAGGCGCTATACATAGGGTAGGCAATTACCCCGACCTGCTTCCGGAGATACCAAGATATTGCTGTCCGCTTGTAATTTAGTAGAGATATTACTGTAATTTAGAACTGCTTGTCAAGACCACCAAGCAGGGGAAAGTGCCGTAAAGTGTTTTTCCCAAGAACACAACAGAATGGCGCAAGTGGGTTTTGAACCGAGACCGTGTTGATCATCAGTCCGGTGCGTTAACCACTCGACCACGCTGCCGACAAAGCGATATTTTAACATTGTTTGTTTTTGACTAGCTTGTCTATTCGTGGAAAAATTTCTGACGGAACGCATCTTATTTCATTCTCCAATTCAAGACGGTTTCTTTGCGTAATTTCGATTAAAAAATTTGTTGAAGGCCGAACTAGGTATTGATGAGTATTGTTTGAAAGGAAGAAAGCAACTATTTTATATTTATCTTCCTTACTCGCAGAAAAATTTTGGCTATTTTTAATGCTTGAAACCAAGTGTACCATAAACTTTTGTTTCACTCTTACCTTTTCTAAGGACAATTCCACTTGGATTCGAAATCAAAGCAACCGCAATATCAGCAGATGCCAAGCTTCCAATCAACGTGTACGTTTTCGTTCGAAGGTTTTTGAACTTGTAGATTGCGATCAATATCAATGTGTTGTTGAAAAAAGCAAAAAAAGAGATCACGATCTCAATAATGATGTAAACCAACACTTCACCTCCGGTGTCCTGTATCAACAACAAAAACTTTAAGCCGTAAATAACGATGATGACTAAATCTGTTGCAAATTTTTAAGTGACGCATGTAACGCAAAAGGTGCAAACATTGCTTTTCAGTTACTGCTGGCACCTAAAATGAGGTTTTAAGCAAGTTATTTGATTTTATTAAAGGGTAACAAAAAGCTTTATTTAAAGTAAGAACAGACCCGTTGTTCATTTATCAAGTAATTATTACGAACAGGGTTGCCATATTGACCTTTTTAAGGCAAAACCTAAAAATTTGACCTTTTTTGAAAAATGTTTGGTTTCCAAATTTAACGTTTGGCATTTTGGTCTTTTTTTGGCCTTTTTTATGATACAAAATCTTAATCTTAAAAATTTGAATTTTTGAAGTTTGTTAGCAAAAGTATTAGAATTTTCATTATTGACTAAATCTTTAATCGTCCTCAATCTAAATTTGGGACATAAATAAAGAGTTTGGACACTGGTTGAATGTGATGAACTTTTTTTTTATTTTTTAATCTTCACCTTACATTTTGAAAGAAAATAGAAATTTTGGACGCTGATAGAAAGTGACTTTTTTTTTGCCTTCACCTTAACTTTGGGACGTTAATAGAGAAAAAAAATTGCTTATCTTTTTACGTTTAGCTTCTTTTGACAATCTATTTGGCCTTTTTTGAAAAACTGGCATGGCAATCCTGATTACGAAATCAAAGTATTTTGGACATCCTAAATTTCATTGAATTTTTTTGTTTATGTATTTGAAAGTTCGACTTACAAATGAGGCATTGTTTTATACAGATAAAGCATTGTTTGTCAAAAAACTATACAGTAGGTTATAGTTTTATATGTACCTTCGTGATGTTTTATGTCTAAAATAATTACTTTGCAGCAAAAAATGTACAAGGCTCTCATATAAAATTAAATAAAAAAGTTGGAAATAATTATGAAATGTAAAACTTAAAAGTGAACAATTCTAAAGCAGCATAAAAAATTGCAAGACTTTTTTTCATCACCCACTTGCCTAGAACTAATTTAGAAATACAGAATTTTTTTACTGCACTAATTGTCGACAGCGTGGTGAATGGTTAAAGCACCGGGCTCGTGACCAACACAGTCTCGGTTTAAATTTTACTCGCGCCATTCTGTTGTGTCCTTGGGAAAGACACTTCACCGCACATTCCCCTGTTTGGTGGTCCTTGCAAGTAGTTCTAAATTACAGTCATATCTCTATTAAATTACAAGCGGACAGCAATATCTTGGCATCTCCGGAAGCAGGTCGGGGTAATTGCCTACCCTATGTATTAGCGCCTCCGTCGCTTTCCTGCTAGTCAGGAGGATAAATATAGAGATAAAATAAATAAAATTAAATAAATAAGTTAATGTATTTTTCAGGCAATGTTGATGACAAAAAAAGTGGATCAAAAAAAATTCTGGCGTAAATAAAACAAATTCCAACTGCCATAGTTCAATATTTTATCTGTTTGAATTTTTAAAAAACTCTTGAAGTTTTTTGTGTTGCCAATTAATAAATAGATATTTGTATGCGAGGTAAGCAAATGGAGCAGTGATTTTTAACTCGTAGTTGCGTTAAAACAGTTTCTACGAACCACTGAGATTATTCTTCTGTCTAAGCAATAAGAAGTGTAATAATGGTTTATTTAATTTGTTGCATTACGACCGAATGGTAATTCAGCGAAGCAAAACAGTTCTAAATGACTAGAGAACAGTTTTAAATAACCTTTAATTAACATTTTGCGGCCAGCACTTATTTACTGCAAACAAACGTGATTTGGCAGTTGATGTTCATGAGCTCTGGCACGGAACATGGCCAGGCAAGTTTTATCGCCATTTTAAACTATAATTTTGCTGCAGACCAGAAATATTTTTGATATCACCCAAAAGTTATTTCAAGAAAAATTAAATTATCTCGCTATCATTTTACAACGGAAACCTAGTATAGCCACTGTGAACGGAGATTCGAATGATATACACCAGTTTTCCAATCTTTGCGGAAAACAAAGTACAATAATATTCATTGAAAGAATTTTATTTCTAAAACGTTTCATGCTTCTTTAAAGCACTTAAAAAAAAGAACTATTAAGCTTGATAAAAAAAGTACAACAATGCGCCCGAACAAATTATATATGAATGATTTTGTTATTGTGACATTACAGTAAAATCTGCAGGCTTGTCCATGGGACATATTTTTCTGTTCCATCCCATCCCATCCCATGGCAATTTATGCTTGTCCCATCCCATCCCACGGGATTCCCATTATAATATTAATATGGAATACAGCTCAATTAAAATTATTAAATTCATAAAAGTCACAAAAATAAAATAGGAAATAGACTATGACGTTACTGCTACGAATGCGCATCAAGTTAAAACCGCGCCACTTTTTCATAAATTACCGACAAGAGGTGAAGACATAATGTTAACTTTGGTGACGCACCAAAACGTAATCTTACATAAAAAAAAGGCTATGTGTATTTATTTATTTATCCGGTTTCCACCACAAAATAAATAATAGATACAAGTATATAAAGAAAAAACGAGAGTAAAATGCTCTTAAAAGGTAAAAAGTATAAAAACTAAGGGTAGCTCTGACGTAATCAAGTTGCTACGACATAGCTACTGTCTCATGAGAAATGCAAATGTGTGCTGTCCAATCCCATCCCGTCCCATGGGAATGAAATTCCTATGGACAGGCATGGTAATCTGTTAAAATTTATACTACAATTTAATTGTTATTAATCTAAAAATGTACAGTATACACTTTTAATTATAAGGCATTAAAGCAGAAAATGAATCGCAAAAATTTGGCAATGTAAACTGGGGTTAAGCTTCTGACTAACACTTTTTTATTGTTTTAAATTAATTCAAATTAAATTTAGTTGAAGAAAAAATAACAAGACAAATTACATGTAAATAAGCAAAAAAATTTTAAACAAAATACTAATGCAATGGTCTATAAGAAGGTTATGGTTTTTATAATCTGTCCTTTACCAAATTTGTGATTTGTTAGAGAATTTTTTTTGCTGACCCTACTTGCACGATCAAAAATCGACTTTAAGCATTAACTTCAAGCTAAATTTTGAACATTTCTGAACTGTATTTTTTCGTTTTTTTTTTTTGAACAAAAAACCGAAAATACAGCTGGGTTTATGGTCATTTTGCTGAAAGCAAAATTTTTTTGCGCCAGTTCGTTTTCCAATAATTAAATGCGGATGTGAAAAATGTTTTCAATATTACTTGTAAACCTTTTTTGAACATGACCTAAATCAACGTAGTTCAAACTGCGCCCCCCTCCAAATAATTTTAAACGCTCTTAATTTTGTCTACTTTAACTTTTTGCTACCGATTACCTCATACGGGTCAATAAAAGTAGTCAAAACGTAATATAAAGCCATTGATTTGAAGGGAAGATTTTTTATATTTTTAGTTGTCTTTTGGGGCATAGATGTAGTAGCACCTTGGACCATCCATTTAAAGAATTATTTTAATCATCGCTAACCTAATCTGACAGTTTCAGACCAAATGTGACCCAGGAGGTTATTAATTTTTGAAACGTGGTCCGCAGGCGTGAAAGACTGAGACTCGATGAGTTAAAGGTTGAAAACAAAACGCAGAATAACAAATCGATCATGTGGATCGATATTAACTTGATACTTACTTATAACAAGAAACTTAATTAAGCAAATTTGGTTTTTTTTAAACATTTTTTAAATACCAAATACATTGCGATAAGTTGCTAATATTTAAACAAAAAAGAGTATTTGAAAAAATAAAAAAAACTTTTATTTAAAGGCTCTAACATTTAGCCAGAAAAAAATTTCTGCGTGTGTTTTGAATATAAAACAAATATAAAATAATCTCAAAATTAATAGCCATTAGATCCTTCGAATTTGAGAAAATGCCAAAACTTTGTGGGATGGTTTAATTTCTTAATTTAAGAATTAAAGAGCTTTTCGAGCCATCTTTGTCGTTTGAGACGATAATTATAGTTAGAATCGATACATAAGATTGAATAATTTAAAAACCTGACAGTTTCAATTTGCATACTGAAAAGATTTTAATTCTGATGATTTAAATTTCATTTCCTCGGCACAGTTCTTAACAAGCAAAGTCAAGAATAATGATTAATATACAATAGTATAGAACCAGCCTGCCCAACGTGCAATACGCAAAGAAATATTTATATTAGTTGTTCAATTAACTTTATTTGTTGCAGTGCTTTTCAAGATTTTTGCCTTATTTAAAAAAAAACACGTAGAAGTAAAGTGAAGACCAAAAAAAGCCTTCATACCCTGACGGTGCTGCTCTGAAAAATGTATATTTTTTAACCTTTATTTTAATTCTACGTGACCGCGATAAACTTGATAAAAAAATTGGCCTGCAATGAGTAAAAGATTGGGCAGGTTGTGTTATAAAGTACGTCATCAACATCTCGATCTTTCTTCCTGATTTGTAAGACAAGGCCTAAAGCATTAAACTGAGCAATCCATGTGAGTCTGCCCCAATCCGACAAAATATTGCTCTTCAGCAAAAGTTTTTTTATTGAAAACTTATTTTTCAATTCGGTATTCACATAGTGATATAACTGAAACTTTGATTTGATCGTTAAGACCGCAATAGAAAATGGCGCAAAGTTTTTTCACAAGAACATTGATAGCTTGCGAAAGCGTGACAAAAAATATTTTTTAACTTATTCAATGGAAATAACACTAAATTTTTTTTGACCAGCTATACAGAAAAAAAATTCAAAAACGGCGTGCATCCAGCCATTGAACAAACAAGTTTCAATCAGTTTTTACAGCACAATCTAAGGTTGCGATGGAAGTTAAATATACTAAGAACTAAATCGTACAATTGTTATTTAAAAAAAGGAAAAAAATTTTTAAAAATCTTTTCGGGTCATTACAAGCAGTTCCTTTATTCGAGATAGTATTTTACCCGTTTTCGACTGAGTCGTGAGCACAAAAGCTAAAATGTACAAAAAGGATCTTTGTGTTGGGTGAACTCAAGCTGCAACAATTAATAAACTCAAGCTGCAGCAATTAATAACAATTTGTGCATTTAGTTACAATCATTAAACACGAAAACCTTTTTTTTTTGGCATTGTGTAAGTTGATTTAGAACAAAGGCTGCCAACTGTTTGCAATTGACCAATCGATCATAACATTTCGACTCGTCGATCGCTTTTGATTTTTGGTTATTGTCTTGCCGGATGCCGTAATCTTTCGGCAATTTTTTATCTTGTATCATTATTAGGCCGGCACCCAATCATCCCTATGATTCACGATGAGCATGTTGTAGAAGAAAGCGAAATAACATTCTGTGCTTACAAACTGTCACTTGGGCGCTGCTTAAAGTGATCATTATCGGGATACACGACTGATTATGATAAAACATCTCACTGATCATTATGATAAAATTTATAATTTTATAAATACCTCATGTTATTTATAAAATCATAAAATTCTTTCTTCGCTCGCCAAGCTCTAGGAGTCAGCGTGATGCTTAACGCTTGTCGGGTAAGTCCCGGTCATGAGGTGCGGCCTTGGTCTTACCACACAGTGGATTCTGTGTATTCCTTGCGCGGCAAAGCCGGGAATCATTTCCAGCTGCTTGTGATCGAGTTATTGTCGGGCTCGCGTGGTCTAGTGGTGTTGTCTCCTGCGTGAAAGACCACATGTAGCGAGTTCGATTCGCAGTGAGATATGCAATGCATCACTGACGAGCTCTAATAAGAGCGAAACTCGAGTCTGGTGCTTCTCATTTTTAAGCAGTTTGGTTTCAAGTATAAAATTTATAAAAAGTAAATTAAGGGAGTCAATTTTTATATTTCATTTCAATGAAGTTTTTATCTGATTCTTGAAATTTTTTATCTACCACAAAATTTTTGTGGCTGTCGAATGCGAGTTTCCAAAAATTTGAAATTTTATATCACGTGACGACAAGTAGGCCACCTATGATTTAGTATATTGACTTGTTGACCGTGAGCATCATTGCAAGTGGTAGAACTCACATTACATGATTTTGTTAAACATTTAAAAAGAACTTATAGCAGTTGATTGTGAAAATATTAAACAGAAAAGCATAAATAAAAAGACTCTACTTTGCCCAAAGTAATTCTTCTCGTACGAGATTTTGTAGAAATCTGAATTTAATTAAACCCTACTTTACAATTAACTAATTGGGTTCATTATCAGTAATTAGGTTCTACGCAGATGAAGAACTATAAACTGCTAAAAAAGGAAATTAATATTTTTTAATTCGTCATGACAATGCAAATATACAATGGAAATATGAGGCACGAAAAAGTAAATTACAAAATGAAAAAAAACTTTCCTCTCAAACGTGATCTACAAAATGTTTGTTATTAAAGGTTACACTTCAAAACAGGTAGGCTTAAAGATAGGGAATACAGGTCAAAACTTTTTTCAGTCGGCACTAATTCATTACGTCCACATGCGTCTCTTTTTGATAATGTCGCAACTTTAAAATAAAGGTCTCGACCAACACATCCTTTCTGACCGGAAGGCTGAATAGAAATTGATAATATAACCAGCACTTGCACTTAGATAAGTGCATAATGCAATCACTGATTTATGATGTTATTTCTATGAGTAACGATTTTACTAAATTGTCACGCATGCACGTAACACAAGCATGCAATTCTTTTTTATTACGTGGACGATTTCGATTAAGTCGAAATATCATTTTTTTCCAAAAAGTAAACTTGATTTAATAAATTATGGGTATGTTTTATCCCAATTGAACTTTGGTTTCTACTCATGCAATTTTTATTCAAAGTAGTAAAAAAGTGTAAAACCCTATGTCATCATTGTACTAACAGTGGGTAAATGCGAAATCGAAAGCTATTGATAAGTTTTATTAAACCAAATCCAACTCCGATTAGCTCGTAATGCTCTTTTACAATGTGTTGATTTTTTTTTGAGCATTAAATTTTGAGCAAAGATTTTTTTTGATCTTTAGTTCAGCTTTAAGAGAATGATGCAATCGAAAGATACAATAAGACTCTCGATTTATAGTAAAGTTTTATAATAAATTTCATTTGGTCGAAAATATTTTTTAACCTCTAAATTATTAACTTTTTGATTAAATTTCAGTAACATCCTATTTTACTACAACAATAATATATAGCACTAGTATTACCAATTGTTTTTGGAAAAAAATTGAAAATATGTATCTATGAGTGGATATGCATAAAATACTGTACAAAAAAATTTTTGCGCTTCTTAACCTCAATCATGTCAGCTTCCGCTTTATAAGTTTAAAAAGCAAATTTGAATAAATTAAAGCAATTTCCTTAATCTTTTCTACCTTGTATGTTTAAGTAAGCAACGTTAATTAGCTTTATCTCGTTCAAACAGATGGTAAATTGCCACACATTTTCTCAAAAAAGATTTCGAACAACAAAAAATTCATCTGTCAATGTTTTTGCGGACGAATCAAAAGATCAGTCAATATTGCGAAATGGAAAATCACTTGTCTAGATATTCATTCTATTGTTAAATCACAAAGAAAATTTAGGAAAAACTCTGTTGCGTCAGGCAGCGCCGCCTAATGTTACGATACCGTTTCCTTGGCAACCATTTTAACTTCTTTCTTCGACACTTTGTTGTGCTTGCGGAAAAGCTTTTTATTTGCTGCATATTCCCCTGTTTGGCTGTCGTAGCAAGCCCTTTAAATTATTGTGATTCATAAAAACTTGAAAGCTTATTCTACAAAAGAATCGAACCGCATAGCATTATTTTGGCATCTTTCAAAGTCGAGTTACTGTTTCAGAATGTTTCTATGAGTTTGGAGCCTAGTCGTTGCGGTACAAGTGATCAAAATAAGAATATGAACTTAGTTATTAAATACTTATGCGACTAAACAACCAAATTCGTTTAAAAACGAGTTTATTGACTTACTGTAAAATTTTGCACGGGCGTATCAGAATTGCTCAGTAGTCAGTCTCTGCAACAGCCTTAATTAAAACTTAACGTTATCATTCAATCCACTGCCAGCATCGACTTCAAAGTATTATACGAAAAACAGTCCGCAATTTAAAGGTTTTTTATTGAGTTCTGCTGTCCAGCCAACTGATGCACTTGATCGTTACTTTATTGTAACGATCTTATAATGTAAAGTTATGATCATCACTATTTTAGCCGGTAGGACTTCATCCATGACGAGATGATTAATAGCGACATAAAGATGACAACAAATTAATAAATGAAATCTTACCTGTTCATGCGAGCGGCTTTCGTTGCCACTAGAATGTTCCATGTTATTTACACTACTTAAGTTTCATGTTAGAAAATTCACAGTCACTGTAAGTATCAATAAATTAAAATTGGAAATGGTTAGATTTTAAGATTTTCACAGGTAAATTATAATAGATTTTAAATGTACACAACATTGTACGAGTGTGTATTCGAAGCAGAGAGGAACTTCTTCTCCGAAGAGAAATTTCGTGAGTACAGAAGGAAAATTAAGCGGATTTTGCAATGAGCTAAAACTTGAAATTTGTTTATGTTTACATTTATTTGAATTTTTTTTGTTTTACTAATGAAAAGGAAGAAAAAAGTTAAAAATGAGCGGTAAAAAAAGTCACAAAATAATGCCATTTAAATATTATTACTATCAAGCTTAAAAAATGCTTTGAATTGCATTAAATAAAATTTTAATTCTTAACCGAATATTCACATCGAATCAGGTTTAAAAATGAAAACAGACCAAATAAAAGCAAAAAATGAAAAAAATATGGTCCAATTTATGTAGCATTATAATTTTAACTAAGAATTAAAACATTTTTTTTCTATTAAAAGTCAGAGAATTAATACGAATGTTGCCACTCGAAAACAAAATTATCACAAAAAATTATGCCAAAATAAAAATAGCAAACACAATAGAAAATTTTCTTTTCAAAAACATAAAACGGAATTCATTAGCATTCATTCATTCATTCATTTATTTATTAGCATTCAATGGTAGCTATTTATTAAAAAAGCATTTTTTTGAAATTTTAACAGGCAGTTTTTAATACACGGAGAGAAAAACTCGCATTCGTTCCTTATCAAACTATATTGGCGTAAAATAAATGTTAAAACATAAAAAACCTTTTGCAACACAAATTTAATGCAACTTAATTTTCTCAGAAAATAAAGCAAATTGTATGTAGTGTCAACTATTATAAAAATTTTTTTGACTTAAATTTTATAACTTAATTCGTTTATCATAAAATACTGTATTTTTGCAGCTAAAAGCTAATCTTTTTAAAATATAGGCTATAGACCTAAACTTTTTAAAATCCGATTTTTTATTTTGTCAATTAAACTATTTCTTTCTACCACCCGGTAACACAGAAGTAGCCATGTAATATCATATTCACGACTAAAACAGCGGTTATAAAGCAATATTTGCAAGAAGGTTTGGAAAAGTCGTTCATATCAGTCTTGGCTGCAATGTCACCATGTACAGTAATACCTTCAAAATCAAAATTAGTCATACCAGTGGTGTTACTCAAGTTTATAACATAACCAATCAAATATCGATAAATAAAGTTCAACGTTGCTACACAAGCACAGTTGTATTAAATGTCATATATAAATATTTAGCAAGTTTTAGTGACACAAAATGAATCAGGGCTTCGAGACGATAGAATTATACAGGTTATAAATAGTTGGAAATTATCTTTTGAAATTCGTTTCGGTAGCAATTGTTTTCCACAGTTAATTACGCCTAATTGTTCAGAAATGGTTTTTATGACGATGCCAATTGCATGTTTAAATCGTTTAATTAATAAACATTTAATGTGCTTAATAAAGCAGCATTAACAATCGATTAAACTACTGCTCATTTTCTTTTAATGACACTTATTACACTTTAGAGTTATTCAAATCACAAAGCAGGTTATTCGGCTAAATATAGCCGCCATCAAGACACAATAAACTGCAATGCATAACCCTAAAAAAATACCAGGATGTCTAAGGTTAATTGTTAAGACGTCAATTGCTATACACTTCCTTAAGTAAGCTTTTCTTTAACTTCTGCTTTGGAAATTACTTTTAGTGTTCAATACATTTAACTGATCGAGAAAACGCATACATAAAGTTGATTAAACTACCGTAACAGTTAATTTTCAACTACCAGGATTGTTTATCTGACGGTCGTAAAATTATTGCGTAAAATCCAAACAATTATCTACATAAATTAGAAAAAAACTGATCATATTTGTCAAAACCGAAATGTTATGAGGGATCAAGTTAAATAAAAAAATCAAGTGCAAACAGAATTGACTACATTTTTATTGTATTGTATTGTATTGTATTGTATGTATTGTATTTATTGTGTGAAACGAAACTCGATACAACTCAAGCATCGACTCGCACGACCAGAACAAACTTGATTACGTTCGATATGGTGACTGCATCACAATCACAACAAGCTTCAGTTATTGCAGTACACATTTACAAACTTTTGCACTTTAAACATAACCTAAATATAAACTGCAGCAAAATAATCGTTGATGACTTGATGCTTATTACACGAGTACAATATTAAGATTTCGAATTTCAAAGTAACTTTTTACTTTTAACGGGGTATTGAAAAATACAGTTAATTGCAAGATCGCTAAGAAGATAAATTTCAATAAGGTATATAGTTTAACAGGTTTTGATTTTTAGCAACGATTATTTTTATTCTCGTTAAAATACTGGGAGACGTAAAGCATACCGAAAACTTACTAAATGATTTTATTTGAAAATGAAGACTAACCCGAAGTAAAACAAATCTGTAAGTGAGACTACATTTCTATTCAACTAAAATTATAAGTTTCTTTTTCAAACAATATAAAATAATAGTTGCTTATTTTAGCTTTATCAACAATTTTCCAATATTATTTTATTCCTCACAAAAAGCACGGGACCCAGACATAAACATGTAAACAATAGTGAATTAGGTAAAAACTTCTTGATTGATTTTTTCAGGAAATGAACAATTTGCCAACCACGGTAGTCTCTATTGCTGATAAAAAAATAATAGTTGAAAAGTAATTTAAACTTTATTCAATTTTGGAAAGTACTGTATAAAGTTTTGAAACTCTAGTCAACCAAAAAAAATTTAGTGTTTTCCAGTAAGTAAACAAAAACAACAACTTCTAAGCAAAGCAATTTATCTTAAATCTCTTGTTTTAATTTTTTAAACATAGCCTTATCTAAGGTTCTCCAAACTGGAGCTGCGCAGACTTATTTACATAGCACTTATCTAACAAAAAATAATTAGTAATCATTCTGTTTCAAACATAGATGTTGATTTTGTAACGACTTCGCCTAACTACGTTAATCGTGTTTCTCTATTCAACTGTATCGCAAAATACATTCTAATCGTATACGAGAATAACAATTTGTTTTATATTTTTTGAAGCAAAAATTGAATTTACGTTTTGGAATGAATTTTCTTCGCAATATGATTTCTCATTTTACGTTTACCATTCGTGTATTAATAGAAATTAATCTAGCTAATACGATGATACATCAAGAAACTTGTTTTTCGTCTTTTTCTACCAAATTAACACTAGACTTTGTTACCTACACTTTGTCAAGCGTAACAAAACAATTTCTTTCAGGTGAGAATAACAGATTTAACTTACACTCTGACTGCTTCTGAATATAAACTGAGCGCCGCGTCACTACGCTAACTGACACGAGCTGCTTTTTTCTATCAGATCGGGAATGATGTATTTATGCGTAGTTGCAGACTTTTGCCGACCAGTTGCTGATTTGTGTTGATTCAACCAAAAGTTCAACAAACCTCCGGTTTCTAATGTTTTACGACGTAATGAAGCTGCGTGTTGTTAGCAGCAAGGTCGAGTGGTTAAGAGGGCCGTGATTGTGATCGATATGACCTGAGTTCAAAACCCACTCGCGTCATTTTGTTGTGTTCTTTTGAAAAACACATTACGGCACCGTCTCGTGCTTGGCGGTCTTGGCAAGCAGTTCCAAATTTCAGTCATACCTTTATAAAATTAAAAAAAAAATTAAAAAAAATTCAATCGGACAGCAATATCTGGCATCTCCGGAAGCAGATCGGGGTAATTGCTTTACCTATGTGTAGCGCCTCCGACACTTTTCCTGCGACTTAGAAGGAGAAATACAGAGATGAAATGAAAAAATAAAAATGAAAGCCTAACATAGATGTCAAAAGGTGAAATGAAAAATAAAATTGAAAGCCTAGCATAGATGTCAAAAGAGTCCGGAACCTCAACACTGTGGTTTCTAAACAACGCGACTGCCAGTCAAACGTTATTTTCATAGAAATAATCTTTTTTATTTTTAAAAAGCAATAATCAGGCTCGACGGTAAAAAACACGTTTTTACCCTCTTCTCCTCAACTTTTTCTAAGCTATTGACTCCTCAACGTGGACTTCAGAAGTAGTGATGGCCTTACAAAAAGGGGGAGCCGGGTGCAAGAAAAGTAAGGGGGGCCACTATTTAATGTTCCAAAGCAGAGCAATCTCTAAAAGCAGATCATTATCATACGCGGAGCTATTTTTAGTGTATGAAAACAAAGTGATCTTTAAAAAAAAAAGAAAAAAAAGAAACGAAAATTTTATTTTAGACATGCCATCAACTTCCTTGTTCTATTATAAAGAATGTTCGTAGGGCAATATCTTGCGTAGAGGGTGACACTTTTTGATGTATTTTAAGGGGGGGCTTGGTGCGGCCGCACTGTTCGCACCTTATTAAAGCCATCACTGTTCAGAAGCCCACCAAAGTTTGACGATTCATAACTCAAAAATTACTTAAGCTGTTGTTTTAAAATTTAAACAGAGTAAAAATCATTTATCTAATTTTTGTTTGGAAAAAAGGTTTTTAAAAATTTATCAAAAGAAGTATATAAAATTAGAATTCAGCAAGGCCACTTCAGTTTTTACGCTTAGACACTCATTTAACAAGCGCAAAATGCGATAGTAATGGATTCGCTGTTTTAACAGTCGTAAACTTAATTAAAATTTGGACGTAAAGAGTGACGTCAATGCGCACGACAATTATAAACAATAAAGAAGCCAAGGGAAGCTTGCTCTATAGCCTGATTAATCAAATTATTAAAAATGGATTGAGAATAGATTTGTAAAATAGATGATGATGATGATGATATTTTATTCTTGCTTAGTAACATTATTAAGTTTATGCAACGTACATTAAGCAAAGCATGAAAAGGAATCAAAAATCAATCAAAAGCAAACATTTGATCATTTAGTTTGTAAAGTTTTATTTAAAAGCAAAAAAGCTGAACGTCTTCGTCTTTTGTAAGTCCTTATCAAAGCATCTAAAAATTAACATAATTTAGCAATAAACCATAAAACGGCAATTAATATATACAACAGTTTTCTCAAGTTCATGCTCACTGTGGTACTACTATTTTAATTCAAAAGCAGTAATAATTCAGTAATTATTACAACAAGAAGCTTTTTTGTGTTATACAAAACTTTGCAAATTAAATGATAAAATGTTGGCGTCTGATTGCTATTACGTATTTGCAAATCGGTCTTAAAAATTTCCTCTCTTGCTAAATTATTGAAAATATTTTAGACCAGCTTCAATTACTTGGTGTACAATTAGTGTAAAAATTTTTTCGAATGACAAAAAAATCAGAATGTATGTCTTTACAAAAAAATGAAAGCGTTTTGAATAAACGATGTACCGATGTTTATCCCTGTGACACAAGTTATTACAAACTTAAAATACTAACTTGCTTACAGTGTACAATCAAAAACCTTTACCCTTCTTACATATCGTTTCTTTGTTTTTTTATTCATTTCACAATGTACTTTAGCTGAGAGTTTTTGCCTACTGTGTATAAATACAACGCCATTAAATTATTTTATTTTATAAGGACACTTGGGAAAAACAAAATTTTTAAAAAACAAGTTATGATATTATGTCATGGAAACATATTTCTAAGTACCGTTCAGAGCATAATGCACAAATTCGAAGGCAGAGTTGCAAATATGCTGTTTGAACCGTTTGTTTGTTATTAATTTTGTGGTTTGCTCATATTCTTTTTTTGCAATTTTTGGCTCTGATCAACTTTACTTTTAAAGCAGAGGTGGCAAAACTTCCTTAAGTTAAACTTTGCAGCTCAATTTTCCAGAATAAATGTTGAAGCATTATAAAGAAGACACTTGCACGAAAATGTTTATTAAGAGATATTCAGTTTTTTGTTGAAATGGTTTGCTGTAAAGCTTTTTTTTAACATTAGTTCAAACAGGGCAATTCTATACCGAAATTGTTGTAGATATATAAAGGTATCCACTGCCAATAAAACACTTACATAGGACTTGCCCCTTGGCTTAGTTTTTTTACTACTTCAAATTGCTATGTATTCCCTGGATCAGATGCTGTCAGCAATGTACCAAGCCAGCAACTTTTTTTTTCTATTATCCAACTGTCTCCGACCTCGTGCTCCACGTAATTTGCAATGCATGTCACATTTCAATACAACGTAATCTCGGGTTTGTGCAATACTGCCGCATTAGCAATGGGACGAAGGAACAACACTCCATTTGTCTATACCCGCTTAAGCATAACCTAAGCAGTTCTGGGCTCGTTGTTTCGAACGAGCCGGGTACGGGCAAGTTGCTAATAATAAAAGAACGGAACCAGGATGTACTCTCAGAGTACTGTCACATGTACTCTCACAGTACTTGATCTTTAATTCACCTACGGGCAGCACGGATGTCTAATTCCGTAAGGTTGTTCAGAAGGTTTTGCGCAGCTGGCACAAACAAAACGTTTAGACCTTAGTCTTTTTCACAGGCTTTTGATACTCGATGAATAAACAATAGTAAAGATCTAGAGCTGTGCTCTGCCATCCGTGTGACGCTGAAAAATGACAAACATACTCTTTGCAATGGAAAAAAAGTTATGCGTCTTTAACGTAGCAACCAATAAACTTAAAAAATTCATTGTACACCTCATTGCGTAATGTCAAGACCTTTTTATAGTCTTTACTAAATTTTAAACGCTTTTTTTCACATGAAGCTTTATTTAGTGAGCAAAAAAGCCTACCGATTTCAATCTAACTTTTTACAAACGATTGAATGACTTTTTTTGATCAGCTGTCTTCCTCGCTCGATTTGTACACAATATGCGCAAATTAATAACTTCAGATGAAAGAAAAAAGTAATCACTTTATTTTTAGGCTTTTTATGACAGCCAAATGAAACTTTAGGTTAAGGAAAGCGTTCAAAGTTAGCTCTTCACCCTGGCACAAATGTGCCACAGGTGCGACAAGGTAGGGGAGAATTAATTCAAAGCACCCAAAAAGAGTGTTGCTCTAAGTTGTCAAAGCTTAGACTGATGGATGTTTGTAAAAACTAGTAAGTGTTCCTCTGGGGAGTAAAAGGGGTATCCAGTAACTTTCCGCAAAGTGTCATCAAGACACTATTCATAAAGCAAGTATGAACATTGCGACAAAACAAACGAAATGCAGTAATCCGCTGTCGAATAGATTACAATAAAGACAACTTTATGTGGTGTTTTGGCACCAGCACCCGCCCTGAGCCACAAGTCGCCTCAGCAGCTGGACCAGGGAAGAAAGATTTTTGCGCAATGCCAGTGGTGACAGAAAGTGAGTGATCCGTCTAGTTTTACCTCGAGATAAATCGGAACTGGACAGAATGGTAAAAGTTGATTGTTGTAAATGTTTAGCTCACATTTCATAATTGTGGAATGTAGATTATATGTATAGATATTAAAAAGGAATCAGTCTTAATATATTTCAAAGTAACACGATTTTTCTGAGACCCGAAACCGTCTTGCTGGGTCTAGTTTCCAACCTGAAGCGACTACTGGCCGCAATTCAACTAGCCATGTTTAGACTGCCCGCACCCTAACTGGCCGTAGAATTATCTATGAAAAGATAGAATAAAAAAATTCTTTATGTATCTTGTAACAAGAATAAATGACAAATTTATTTTTTTCAGTAAATAAGCTTTTTAATAATATTTACCTTTTATATATTTTTCTTTGAAAAGTTCTTTTTACAAATTCATCTTTATTACTTTTTGTATATATATTGATATTTTAAATATGCTAGTGGCAAGATGGCTGCGGCGAGTTGTCCTTTTCTATGACTCTGTGGCCAATTAGGCTGCGGCCAGTTGGCTGTGGCCAGTTGTCCCATTTCTTGTTTTGCTTACTGTCTCCGTTAGTAAGTGTGAAGCTTCTGTTCCAAAAAAGTTGCGTAATTATTCGAACCATGTACTGTACTGTACTTATCTAAAAACTTTAGCAATCAAAGCCAAGTTTGTATGTACTAGCAGTGTCATATGCAGCGGTCAGATTAACCAATATAGCACCGGTCCTCTTGTTCTTAGCCTCGATAATATCCTCCATGTTTTGCATTAACAGAACGACTTGATCTAAGGTTGACTTTTTGCTTCTGTTTTCTGGCAAGCTATAGATCAATTGGCTTGATGCAGACGTAGGCAAACATCTTGAATTCTTTGTGGGGGACATACAGAAAGTTGATTTACTTGTCAATAGCTTTTTCGGTTTTCTACAGCCTGCTTTGTTTTTTGGATCGCGATTACAAGCGCTCTTCCGTAGATTTTTGAAATTTGGAGTTGACCCATACAGGAAGAAAGAAAGTTGTGTAATCAAAACTTCAAAGCAGCTAACATAAATTAAAAGATTTTTGCAGATAAATTTAGAGACCAGAGCTTCATTTGATTTTACGTGGAAAAAATATTGCAAACAGCCCGGGTTATCCGTAAGCATTGATGACTTTACAAAAAAGGGGGCCCAGTGCAAGTAAAACAGGAAGAGCCACTCTTTTGTTTCTGAAACAAAGTAATTCCTAAAAAAAAAGTTTTCGGTTTAAAGGGGGCCACTATTTAGTGTTCCAAAACAAAGTAATCTCATAAAAAAAAGTCACAATTTTAGGGAGTGCCTCTTTTTAGCGTTCTAAAACAAAGTGATTTCTAAAAAAATACAAAGAAAGGTCATCACTTTAGGGGTGCCACCGTTATGGTGCTACTATAAAGAAATAGAGCAATATCTTGCTTGGGGGGGCACTTTTTGACGCTTTTTAGGGGGGATTGGTACGGCCGTTTTGTTTGCACTCTACTAAAGCCATCACTATCCGTAAATGAAAGTTCAACTAATGGTCCCAGTAGCATATTTAGGGGGAGCATTGTGCCATGGCTCCCCTCCCATTGGGATTATTAATACGTAGGCTTACCAAACGTAGGACTGTATTTTTAGTGCCATGTCCTCCCTTGGAGATGGCAAATACTTTAGGGCTTTGTCCCACCCATTTGGATAGAAATCCCGCCAGACCTTTTTGTTTTTTTCAAAGTTCGTTAATCTCTAAAGACAAAAATTGTGAAATTAGATACTGATTCAAAGTGAAGACCTTTTTTTTAGAGAAAACTTTTTTTCGGTGCAAAAAATCATGAAATCCGAGACTGATTCAAAGTAAAGACTTTTTTTAGCTACCACTTGAAAAAATTTTTCCACTAAGCATATTTGATTGTGGTCGTATGATCCTCCCTTTCAAAAATCCTCGACACGCCACTGTGTTGGTCATTTTAAAACTACAAAGACGTCGGAATATAATAAAATAAACATATTAGACCAGGTGGCATCAAGTTTTTTCAAAAATGATATTTTGACGTTTAAACGTAAAACTTATTGCGAAAATCAAATGAAGACCAAAAAAAGGTTTTTAGTCGAAATTTAATTAAAATTTCTTTTAGAAGTTCAATTGACTTTCGAAGTAAATTTATTAAACAGTTCGCAATAAGTAAGGACCGTTTTTTTTTTACGCTAGAAATTTTTTCCTACGTAGGAAGACGGTTGCGGTCAAGTTTGACCGCATTTGGTCCAAAACATCTACCCCGACTTTCGACAAGTTGTAACATTTAAATTGTTTATGTCAGTTCCGGGGCGTGTTGGCCGACAAAAACTGTTTGGTGCACGGAACCTAGCATACAGTATAAGCCAACTTTATTTTACTTTGTTGATAGTTAGAGGGCATTAGAAGGAGATTTAGGCCAATAAATGTATATTTCTGAGGCATATAAAGGCTTGTCTTTCATCGTAACCTCAACTTTTGGCATCTCATTTCTTTCCTTCCTTATAGTATTGTTTAAAAAAATTAAATTTTTTTCTATACAGTACATCAAAAAATGTTCGTGCCATAAACTTGTTGCTTATAACTCAGAGAAATAATCTAAAATGTTGAGCTGCGTTTGTAAATATGAAAAAATAAAGTTTTGATTCAAGAGATCTCATTTTGACGCAATAAAGAAAATACCGAAAGAAAAACAATAAACAATCATCACAAATTGTTTACGTACTGTCTAGCACAGTGGTTTTCAACCTTTTTTACAGCGCGACCCATTTTGCAAACCAATAAACTTAACGACCCCCTTTCTTTAAAAAATTCTATTTAAACATATGTAGATTATTTCATGCTTTTGTGAAGGAGCACTAAACAAAAAAATGATGTAAAACAATTCACTTTATTAAATAAAACTCTGTTTTGACATCCACAAAACAACACTGTGATATGACTGTTGCATCTTATTTTGGCGGTTTCTAGCTGCCAGAGTAAATCATAGATCTTGCTCTAAAATTCGTTAGTTCTGGCTCTGTTTTTTCTTGCGAGCAATGCAGAGAAAGAAGTATCACGCAGCCATGTTGACCGAAAAACATCAAACCAAACTTAAGACTCGAGTCTGGTGCTTCTCATTTTTACGCAGTTTGGTTTCTAGTACTATCCAAAATACCTCATGATACTTATTATAAAAACATCAAAATTCGAATGGCTGCGCTTGCAACTCTGGATAACAAAAAAGCAGTGGCTGACCGATATGCAAGAAAGTCTTTTATTTGTATCCGTAGTTGAGTCATCTTTTTGGGCTTTTAACTCGAGTATGGCATCATCTCTGTTGATCATGCTGATCAAATCTATATCGCGCTTTTTATCATTACAAAGCTTCTATCTCCTCAGCCACACTGTCGACATTCATACTAAAGCATGCTGCATTAACTTTTTTGTTTTTTTTAGCCCTACCATTGGGTTTTGTATTTCATTCACCCACAACGCTATTCAATCCAAAAATAGGTCTTCTTTTGATTTTTGAGCAATAGATGCGACTTTTTTTTGGTTTTCACTTGACGTTGTTACTGAAAACAGTTTTAAAACAACTAGTTTATGGCTCGCAAGTTTCAGTGCCTTCTCATTTTAAATAATTATCCTAGCTAAGTTTTCGGTCAGTTCAAATGGTAACTCTGTTTTTGCTTGTTCAACTCTCGTTCACCACTCTTTATTGGTCTATTATAACAAAAAATTTATTTACCCGATTAAGAAACGCTGAACTAAGGTTTAAATGCTAAGCTAACAAGTCTTCAGTTCAATTCAGTTTTCTTTTATTTCTGCTCTGCCACATAGTAAAAGTAAAACTATAATTTAATAACAAACATAATTAAGGCTGCGGATTTAAAAAAAGAAGAAGCAACAAAGCTTGCAAAAATATTAATGAAATATTTAAAGAAGTCGTATTACAGGAAGCAGGGTTGTTTCACCTCAATATGAACTTGCTTTATAAAAAAAAAGGAAAAAACAATAAAGCACAAAACTCTTACATGGATTATAATCGTGTAGGCAAACACGATTGACACGATCAATGGGTTGAACTTCTAGTCTCATTGTTTTTTATGTTGTTGCTATTGTGGATACTATAACGTAATAATGTATCTGAGTCAATGACGGAGATTTGCATTACACATGTTAAAAATGTTATAACTTGAAAATACAGTCGTTAAGAAAGGTGTCAAGCTACAGCAACGTTATTTTTATGTCAGCTAAAGTTTGATGTATAAAAAATTATTTTATACCAATCACTCTTAATAGCTGAGAACTCCCTGGGTTTTGTTAGCTGTAGCAATTCGTGGCTTAGCAACTAGTTTGTGTTTACAGTATAACTTTTTCATTTCTTGTTCTTGCTTGTACATACTTAACAACTTTGCTGCGTCTTTCGACCTTTGCTTTCCCACACTATTCAAAAAAATTGTGCTGAATCTATTCTGCACAATAACGCAATAAATTATTTGTATTTAATTGTAGTGTTCATAATTTTCCTCAAAACAAGTTTATAGTAAGATTTTGTCAAGTTGTCTTTGTTACTATGGCCATAAATTAAATATCGATTAATAATTTTAAGTAAACTTTGAAATAATAATAATGAATATAATTTTTCTTGAATGCTATACTTTTTATATTGTTCATTAAAAGCTCTCACGACTCCCAAAAAAAGTGAAACAATCCACTCAGGGGTCGTGACCCTTGGGTTGAAAACCATTGTCCCAGCATCTCTAGACTGTCTCACACGCTGTTTTGATACTGAAGAGCAGAGCTAGTTCTATGATGAAACTGTTAGGGTCAAATTTGACCGCTCGTCTTTTTAGGTATGCTCTTTAATTGCACTCGTTTGAGAAGTTTAATCAAACTATTTTTTGTTTTGGGGGAACTATGAGAGTATAAAGCTTCTGAAGCATAAGTTTCTGAAGCCCGGCCTTTGAAAAGAATAGGGTTAAGCAATAATAATAACGGCAGACACGGAAAAAACTCTATATTGTGTAAATTCGACAAAAGTTGTTTAGAAAAACTTTTGGGCAAAAATGCAATTTTTTCCCATTAGGACCTGATCTTTTTTGTCTCAGTTGTTCTAGATTCTAGAAGCTTACCCGATGAAATGTCGTTTTTCTTTTCTGGTAGAGATTCAAGTTGACCTGAAAAAAGAACCTTTTACAGATCTTCCTGTGTCACCGCCGTATTTCAGATTTATTATTTTTTGGTCAATTTCCACGGCAACCTAGAAAATAAACTGCTTTGAGACTACAAAGTTTCAATAAATCTTGATCATTCTTTAGAAAAATAAGAAAATCTGTTTCAAAAATTGTAACTTTTTATTTCGAGCAAAATTTCAAAGGTTCACTGAAAAGCATCGAGGATGATTATTATTGAATGTACTTTACTTTATTTATAAGCAATAATGACCTTACAAAAGAGGGGGTGCCGGTGAAAGAAAAAAAGGGGGCCATTTTTTAGTGTGTCAACTTTTTTTTCGTCCCAAAAATATAGTAATTTCTAAAGAAAAGGAGATCACTTTCAATCAAGCACATTATCCCTACTTTCGTTCTAAAGTTTAGGTGCATACTGGGGGGCCACCGTCGTGGTGCTACTATAAAGAAATAGAACAATAATTTACTTAGGGGCGGTAGCTTTTTGACGTCTTTTAGAGGGGGTGGTGTGGTTTGCTCAGTACTAAAGTTTATAACTAAAGTTACCATTTCTTCTCTATTTCTAAGATTTGTGCTTATTTTAATGAATAATGCCTAAAAATTCAAATGTGGTTATTACAGAGCTAAGCGCTTATTTTTGTCTATTTTATTTATGGAAATTAATTTTTATTTTCTCTAAAAATTTTTAGAAACCTGCTTGCTAAAAATTTTTGCCAAAATTCGAGAAAACTGTTTTATTTACCCATTAAATGAAAATCTTTTTATTTGTGGTTTTTACTCGGACACATAAGACAGGAGAAATGGCTCCTTGACATGCAAAAAATTTGGGCACAATCAGATACCTTCGGTGACCGACCATGCACTGCTCGCCCAAAAGGAAGTTAATTAATTTAAAACGATCCAGATCAATGCGCAAAACACAACTAAGATTTTATGCAAAGTCTTTTTTTTGGGTCTTCAAAAGTTTATTTCGGAAAAACGAATCATTTATGTTCTATTTACACCAAAAAAAGTCTGCCCATGAATTTTAGTAATACTTTGAGATCTTTAAGGAATGTTGCCAGATCATGATTCACCCAATCGTCAAAAAATTTCCGGAAAAATTGTTTCGCCACGCCAAAATATTTATTTTGGCATCCATTCGAAATAAAGCGAAAAAAAGTTCTTCACTTCGCAAAAAAACAAAACAATGGTCATTTTTAGCCTTGTTCATTTTGTTAGCCGTGTTAATTTTTCCGTGAGTTTGAATGGTAACCAGGTTTATAACACAAAAAGATATTTTTGTGAGAAAATAAAAAACCAAAAAAGTTGCCGAAAATTTTAATAAATTGAAAATAATTGGACGTGCAATTTGTTAGAAAGTTAAGATTTATTGGTGATATTTTTTTCAATTTTAAAGAGAATAAAGTGAAACTTAATTCTTACAAATATTTTCGAAAAGTATTAAATTAATTTTTTTCAAAAACTGAAAAAATCAAAAGTTTCTATGAAATGTTTGAAATATCAAGCACGAAACGATCAGCTCTACATTTCAGAGCATTTTTTAACTATAATTATTGAGTACTAAAATTTTTTTTAAACGAAATTTTCAACGCTAATTTTCTTGCACAAATTTTTCCGTCTACTCGAATTTAGGCTTTCTGGTCTGAAATATGCAAACATTAATTTTAAAGCGGAAATTATGGCTTTTCCCTTATGACTCAAAGCAAACTATTTTAGCAACAATAAAAAGCAGTAAGCCACAGTTTTGGTTTTTGTTTGTTTTATTAGAGTGTGGTGATCTCAATCAATCGCTGCTTCCTCCTCAGCATGTTAAACAAACACCGTTAATTTTATTACGAAATTCCCGAAAGGCCATAAAAATCAAAATAATTTAACAATTTCGCGGAAATGCTCGACCGTGTAAAGTTAGAAATGATGCAAATAGATCTTGCTACCATATAAATGCGATTATGACGTACTGTACATTAACAATCACAATCTTTATCAGCTTGAGTCATTTTGTACAAATCATTTCACGAAATTACTTAAAACTTCTATCACAATAACTATGAACGTTGCCTATATTGCATTTTGCAAACTAACTTACTGTGTAAGCAAATTAATTTACCGGAAGAGCAAATTTCCATCATATAATTCTGTTTAAAAATTGTTTAACTCATTTCTTTCATCTTGTTCGATTGTCAGGACTACCGCCGGCTCACAAAAATCCTCGTCCTACTGTGTCGCACACAACAATGCATGATTGACGTAGGTGCGTTACGTAACTGAATATTTGTTTAGATCTGCCGATTTTGAAAATTTTGAGTCTTTTCATGTTCGATATGAATGATCAGATCAATCAACCGGAAAAGATAAAGTCAGCATCAAGCTTCATCCTATTGACCTGTTTGCTGCTTTCTGTTTCAGGCGAAGTCACCATTGTACGTAAGCACCGCGACCCCATTGAAGAATTCGTAATAACGTTATTGTCGTTGGCTTCTTTTTAACATTGTCACAAAATTAATTTTCGGCCTAACTTGGTCAATTTACTTTTATTATCACGTCAAATGTTATGACACATTTTGCTGGAGGTTAGACTCTTTGATAACTAGGCTGCAAAAAATTTTGCAACAGTTAATTTTGCACCGATTAGCACAAGAAGCTTATATACCTGTAAGTACTTTTATCAATGCCAACCATGGTTATTTTATTTTGTGAAGTTTGTTTTTCCACATTGTTACGAGTTCTACCTGTTTTTACCTTCTTCTAAGGTTCAACACTTTGTTTTTGCTATTTATTGATAATGGAGCAACTGCGAAATGATTAATTAAATACGCGATTACAAAGTAACCTTAAGTCGATTTCTGCTACTTATTGTCCAAACTTAAACAAAAAAGCAAAAACCCATTCCTAACTCCACCTTTGGACAACATCGATGAACAACTTTCAATGCGGCAAACTCACTCTGCAAATAACTCAACAGTTGCCACAAACACGCGGCCAATACCTTATTGTTGTACTGATGGCGAATTAAGTGGCTCGACACCTTGTTTCCTGTTCTTAAAAAAGTAATTAAGTTTGCAAATAAACTGTGTTCTACCCGGACGGATTTTGCCCTTCCTGCATCAAGCTTTTCGTTGCTCACTAACTTGTTTTTTGTCGTTTTAAAAAAAGTAATTCAAGTAGATTTGTTTGAGTTTTATTTTTTTGTTTATTTTTTGACGCTGCTGTCGTCACGATTAGATTCATGAAAATCTTTCTAGCGTTGCACTTCTGCTACTAAAATCCATCTTTTAATGTCACTTTGCCCTATTCTGTGTTTTAGTTCAGCAACGTCAATAACAGGGACTCTCAACCTTTTGCTTCATTCCAATAATATTTGATGTGCTTCTATAGTAAAACATGTGCGACTTTTTCTTGCAGAAACCAAAAATTTTTTTTTTGGCTCTTCACTTAGATTTCAACGTAATATTTTTGAATTCAGTACGTTGACAACTAGAATTCAGAACTCAAATTGAGTTGAAGACAAAAAAAAGGTTATTATATTAATTTTTAGCCGGAACTGTTTTAGAAATAAAGAGGATGACATTTTTTGGTCTTCAAGTAAATTTGAGGTTCGAATTTTCTTTTATGAAGAGTATTGTTCGGTGGACCAACAAAATAATAACATGGACCCCAATTGAATATTTTTTCGACTCGACTCCTTAAAATTTTTCGTAGACCCCGATTAAAAAGCCTTGGTTTAGTAGGTTGATTATTCAAACCGCAATTATTCTTAATGCACAGCTTTAGATATAAATTAAAATTTTTTTGTACTGCTTGCATTAGGTTAGGATGAAGGTGACTTCTGTACATACACTTGGTTGGGTTTGGCCGATTCTGCACCAAACCCGAAATGTTTGTCAATAAAAACCAAAAATGTTACATCTCATCATGTCTACTTGCAAAACTTCAATAATCTCGATTTCTGATAAGGCAACAAGTTTACTCTAAAACTTCTTATCAAAAGTATTTTAATGCTGTTTATTTCTGCTCAAAGTTATGTTTTCTAATGGCTTTTTAACAGAATTAGTATCGAATTAAAATCAATAAAAATTGCGATTATGCATTACATTATGCTAAAAGCAATCAAAAACAAAGAGCTCCTTTCAAATAACCTTGCATTCGTTTATGACATTTCAAAAAAAGGAAGAACTGTGATGACGTAATATTTTTTGTTTTTTTCCGCTTAATACAGTATGTTGGTAAAATTGCCATATTTATCTATTTGGTTTGAATCATTATCATGATTTAACACTTGCTTTATTCATAAGTTTATTTATTTTTTCTCTTTGTCATATTCCTATGTAACTTGCTGCCTTGCGCGAACTTTTTTAACTTTAAAAAGCACGCTGGTTTTGTTTAATGGATTTTAGCTAATTTATTTTCAAACGCTTAATTCTATTGATATTTGTTATTATTGTTATTATTATTGCTTTCTTTTCAGATATTAGTCATGATTTTGTCAATAAAAGCCTAGTTTACGGTTTACTTTATGACAATCATCAGTGTTTTGTCTTTGAAATAGAACAAATTCTGCAAATGCAAAAATGGATGTAAGTTTTTTGCCACCAAAATTAAATGCTATAAACTGGGGTGTTTTGGCACAAAAGGAACATAATAATGAATGATGTGTCAGCTGAAGTAAGCGTTTTGCCATTAAATGTATTAAATTTAAGACGAAAACATAAAAGTGAAGTTTAGCAGCAGATATCTGCTACTATTTCGGTTGACTAAAAACATAAATTAGTCTCTTTTTATTGTAACAGTTTGTATTCAAATTTTTCAATCAATTCAACAACAACCACATTTTTCATAGCAGAAGAACAGTTTGCTTCAGCCTTACGTGTAATATGACAGTAGTGCGTTGTCACTACTAGGGCTAGTTTGAATATTAATATTTTTTATCATCCGGATAACGGATACGGTTATATCCATGCATTTATATTTCGGCTAAAGAGCAAACCGAATTATAACTGCTGATTGTAAGGCAATCCATTCCACGAGTTTTGTTATAAATGTACACATGTGTTGTGTGATGAAAACTCCAATAAAATAATAGACGTTGCAAAGCATTTCAGTGTTGTTTTGTCCAAGAATGATTGACAAATGTCATGATTAGAACAAGTTTTTATTGCAAAAAAATTGTGAGAAATTTGCATTTGTTTTTAACAAAAGTCGCAGCAAAAAGTTGCATTTAGGTACAGCATTTTAAACGACTGTGATTTACTCAAACGATTTATTCGCTTATAACCGCAAATATTTTCAAACATTATCTCGGAAAAAAACTTTTGCCAGCTGTTTTTGTAGCATGCTAAAACTTTGCTCCAGAGGCATCAAGTTGCTTGACAATTTAACAATTGGCATATGTTCTGGACTAATGTTTGGCCAGGTCATTTCTACAATTGTTTTTAGGTCAATATTCAGTTCACATCGGTAATCCAGATACAATTTACATAATGTAATTCTGTTTTTTAAATCATACCTGTACATACTTGATAAAAGTTGCAATGAAAAGTTGCACGTAAAAAAGAAAAAAATTGCAAAAATTTCCAGCATAATATTCCCGAAAACAGCAACATCGCACTAAATAAATTTTGGAGTATTTAGGAAGCTGTTCAAAGCTGTTAAAAAAAGTTGCAATAGTTGCAAAAACTTGCCTAGTCATGACGCTTAGTGATAATCCCATTGTTGAAATAAAGGATTTCAAAATATCATTATATCCTTTCATAAACCAGTTTCTGGAATAAGTAGATTTAAAGAAGGATTTCGGATTTTCTCGATAGTGAAGATAATATTTTTCATCTTCCGAGACGTTATTTTACCTGTATTCTAATCTTATTGGCCAAGAGAGGTATATACTAAGACGTGAAAAATAAAGACACAAACAATAAATTGATCTTTTTTGTGTTTGTTGTTCCAAAAACAGATTATTTAAATTTTATTAAACTTTGAACGTATAGCAAGATACTAAATCGTTGTTATCATCAACATCTCTCAAAAACGGTTACGTACAGTAAATCTACTTTGCCTAAATATCAAAAAATAACTTCTGAAGTGAAACACAGTTTAGTGAGAGGGACGTTTAATATAACTTTGGTTTCATTAATGATTAAATTGTTGCAATTTTTTTGTTTTTGTAAAGGTTGTTAATTGACCTAGAAGACAGTTACATAGTATAACTCTTCTACTTTTCTTATTGCACATATTAAATACTCATTCGCACATTTTTTAAACGTATTTTATACTATACTGTATAATCGGTAAAAAAATTCAAATATTTAAAATTTTAAAGTAAACAAATTTCTACAAGGTCCATGACTCGTGCATTTGGTTTACAACTAAAAATCAGAAACTATCTTAAT
The DNA here is from genome assembly GCA_963680785.1 of Diplosoma virens. Lineage (NCBI taxonomy): Eukaryota > Metazoa > Chordata > Ascidiacea > Aplousobranchia > Didemnidae > Diplosoma > Diplosoma virens. Next base: position 21,617,930 of record OY796883.1, read on the forward strand.
TTTCTACGAAAAACTCTGAAGTTTTTCTTTTACGCAAAAGGTTTTACACTGTATTGTAAATTAAAATAGGTAAGTCACAGTATTACTACCGAATTTCCAAATTTGTGATAAAAAGACTTGAGTCACGATAAATTATTTTTGATATCTTAAAATGGTTTGGCGTAAAAATCCTTTAAAGTACATATTTGTATTTGTCTTTCATCCTAATAAAGACATGCAGTGATAGCTTTTAATATAGAGCCAACAGAAAGGCTGCACCAGCTCCAGCAAAAAAACGCTGCAATTTTTAAGTGGACCTCTAAAAATTTTCACAATGACAGCTATTTCAATTTGTCGAAGTGTACAAAGTGTGCAACCAGTGGTGGATATTGGGTGAGACAAATAAGGCAGTTGCCTCGGTCCCCCCCTTTTTTTAGGGGTCCGCTCTCGAAAATAGATCATATAATCTCATTTTGCTGTATATGTTTTTTTAGAGGTCATTATGAACGGCGGAAGAAAAGTGGGAAATAGGAGATCGATACAAAGTGATGACCTTTTTTTTTAGAAATCACCATGATTTTGGGAAAAAAATAGGAAAAAAGAGATCAAATCGAAGTGAAGAACTTTTATTTTTTTAGAGATCACCATGATTTTGGGAAAAAAAAGGGAAATACGAGATCAAAGCCATATTTTTTTTTAGAGAACATCAAATTTTTGAAACCTTGCCTCGGGCCCCTAGCTTTGAATATCCACCACTGTGTGCAACCCTCTACAAATTTCCAACTGGCAAGATGTTAAAACAAAATGATGTATCAGAAGACATTAAGATCTTGAGTGACATGTAAAAAAGTTTTTTTGGTCTTCACTTGACGTTGGACGAATGCAAGTAATAATAAAAAAGCTTTTTACTTATTGCTCAAGATATAAATGCCGTCGAGAAAAAGTTTATTTAATGATCGTTTACTGTTCCAGTGACCTTTTTGTTTGTTTCACCAAGCTTTTCTTTTTTAATTAAAGCTATTGCCGGAGACACATAAAACCGAAAGTTTTAATATTAAACCTTATTTTTCCTTTTAAAACTGCGGCCTTTGTTTTCTCAAACCGACATATTGTGACTCCAATACTTTTATCCCAAAGATCTTAAATTACATTATCGTCACTAATAAAATTTATCCAAACTATTAACAATTAAAAAAATGGACAACACATTGGTAGCATTATTTTTTTTATCCAGTCAAGCGACAGAATTATATTCGGATATCAAATAGAAAAAAATTATTCCTATCTCTGTTAATCTACTAACTCAGCGGTTTCCAAACTTTTTTTGTTCACGGCACCCTTCGAAAACTTATCAATACTCGCGGCGCCTTAATGAAACCAAAATTTGCAAATATTAAGTTTTACCAAGAAATTGTATTTAAATCATGTTCATGATGATGATGATGATGATGATGATGATGATGATGATGATGATGATGATATTTTATTCATGCTTAGTAACATTATTAAGTATATGCACTGTACTATGAAGCTTGAAAAGGAAACGCGACACAACGACGAATGTTAAACATGCAGAAAGTATAGAGAAAGTTGAAGAAGAGAAAAAATGAGAAGCACGGCCGCGCTATCTTCAATTCAAACTAAATATTAATATTTAAAAAGACAAAAAAGACAAAAACTGTGCAGTGCAGGAACGGTTATGTAAATCATTGGGAGACACAACTGCTAACTATGAATTTAGCTCAACTGAGCTTGGTGATTATTCAAAATGCACAAGAATGTCAGCATTATTCGCAAAAGATTAAAAAAAATTTAATGTGAGCAGTGAGTTTGTTGCTCTATGCACATTTTATTAAACCGCGGTGCAATGTTTGATATCGCAACAAGCATGTCGCGTTCAATTTCAATCTTATTGCGATACTTCGGCTTCATTACTACCACCGCAGAAAAACCGGCTTCACACAAGTATGACGTTGCAAAAGGCATAAGAACACGGAGAGCTTTATAGCCTACAAATGGAAGCTTAGATCGAGCTTTAACCCAGAATGAAATGAGTAAATTAAGGTTGTATAAGCTTTTCAAAGTGAGGTCAGAAGAAAGATCGATAAATTGTTCAGCTTCCAGAGATGTAAACCCGTGAGAGGCATTTGCATTATCAACAAAAGGATTTCTTATCCAATCGTGCTTCTCCATGTCTTCGGAAAAATATTTCTCAAAATGCGAGATTAGAGCAACCAAATGCGAACACATCACTGTCTTCATATCACACTCATCGGTATTCCGCAGGGAGACATTGCCAGATTACGAGTGTAAATGGGATTTTAAAAGTGGAAAGTTATCACATTGCTCGTTATTTATCAGCAGATCAGTCTGTCACAACTGTAATTTTCTTTTAAAGGCTGTAATTTTGTCATGGAGTTGCAGAAGGTGAGTTTCTTTTCTTTGGAGGAAGATGTTTAATTGATTTAATTAAAAAAAAAATATTGCAGAGATACGCCAACTGAGTCAGAAAAACTTTATCCTCAAAGGTATTAGCAAGTGCATGGTTTTCTTCTTTTAAAATTATGGAGATTTTATTTCTCAATTCGTACACGGTCAGTGTCGGCAGCATGGTCGAGTGTTTAGAGCGCCGGGATTGTGATCGACATGGTCCCGGTTCAAAACCTACTCGCGCCATTCTGTTGTGTCCTTGAGAAAGACACTTAACGGCAGTTTCCCCTGCTTGGTAGTCTTAGCAAGCATTTCTAAATTAAAACCATATCTCTATTAAAATTTCAAGCGGAGAGCAATATCTTGGCATCTCCGGAAGCAGGTAGGGGGAATTGCTTATCCTATGTATTAGCGCCTCCGTCGCTTTCCTGTAAGTCAGGAGGATAAATGTAGAGAAAAAATAAAATAAATAAAATAAAATACACACGCAGAAGAACTTTGCCTTTGGAAAGCGAATTTGCATTACAATAAAACAACAAATTGTTGTGCTCTGCTTCTAATTCATTGCAAAGACGTTGGAAAAGTGAGCTTTAAGCGGCCTTGCTTTAATGAAGTTCACAGTTTTGACAACAGCTTTAAGCACTTTATTAAGGTCACCACTAAGCTGTTGCGAAGCCAGCGCCTCACGTTGTATTAGGCAGTGGGTCCATTTTGCGTTAACTGCAACGCCCTAGACTAACGTTCGCACCCCACCAAAGCGGCCAGACATAGCTCGGGCACCATCAGTGCATAAACCAACGTAATATTTCCACTAGAGATTATTTTCCTGAAAACAATTGTTCAATATTGCAAACAATTCATGCGCTCCAAAATTTGTTAAAATGGGTTTACAGAAAAGCAAATCTTTAACGATATTGTCGTCGTTATCGATAAAGCGTACGTAGCAAATCAAATAAGCATTTTTATTACTGGTACTGATTGTTGCCTCATCTAACTGTAAGCTGAACTCATTTCCATGCAATTTCGCTACAAGCTGATCATTAATATCATCCGAAATTTTATCGATCCTACTACTAATAGCATTGCTTGAGATTAAAACAGCTTTTAGTTTTTGAGCAGCTGATTCTTCAATCATTGTCGAAACTAAGTCAATAGCAGCAGGAAGCACAAGTTCTTCCGCAATGGTATGCAGTTTTTTACATTTCGCGATTCTGTACGCAAATTTAAAAGACGTAAGCTGTGCTTTGGCTGGTGTTTGCAAAAAATTTGAAAATACATCCGACTGCTTATTCATATCTGATAACTTACAAGCAAAAAATTCACGTGGTTTTCTAGATAAGTTATTATAACTAACAACTAACAACCAACAAGCGGTTCCACACAGCTGCTGCTTACCACACACTGTAAAATTGTAAAAAGCTGCTAATAACTTTCACATTGTAATTTTTGTGAGGAAAGCAGTAAATGCAGCAACTTTCACATGTTTTCGCGGCGCCCCTGGCAAGGTTTCGCGGCGCCCAGTTTGGGAACCGCTATATTAACTGATTAACCGCTTTCTTAATTTTTCCATTTAAGCTATTACAGTCCTAATAATCGCTTATCTAGCGGTGATGAAGGTCTCGAGACCAATTTTTTGTGGTCTCGGTCTCGTCTCAGTCTCAGCTTTGTGCTGATGGTCTCGGTCTCGTGTTTTTAAATTGGTCTTGAGACCGGACATTTTTTGATATTTTTGTTAGTTGATGTTATTGCGATCAATTTTGCAATTTACTTTATCCCAGTGGAATAAGACAGATTTGGCCAGCTTTGACGCAATTTCAAGTGGTAAAAAGCTTTGAGCCAAACTTCTTTAATCTTCTTCTTACCTTTATTTCAATAAAGATTTTTATTGTGCTCAGGGCTACCTGTTACAAGCTAATCCGATTACCAAAAAAAGTTTATTTATTTTTATTTTTTTGCAACAAACCGATCTGATCATGCTTTGAATATTTCTACTCATACCATTGCTATTAAAATATTCTCATCAAATTAATCCGAATTAAAAAAATCAAGCAACTTGATTACGCAAATATTTCTTAAAGCTAACTTTTTTTTTCAGTTAGTAGACAAGCTTTAACAGAAGAATGAAGAAAATAATACAAAAAAAAACACATCTACAACAGCAAAATAGATTATGTAGCTTTGATTCAGCCTAAATGCAGTAATAGCCCAGAGACAAAACATGGATTCTTAAATGTTGTTTGTTAAGCCTTCAAGAAGTTGCTTTAAAAAGAAATTAAAATGCTTGTTTCTTACCTTGATTTGAATGGGCAATACATTTTACTAAATTGTGCTTAAAGGCAGATTATCTGAGATAAAAAAAGGACTTTTACGTTTACTGAAATCTAAAAGTTTCAAGATATTCAGTTTAAAAACGTCTTAAAGTAGATTTAAAATTAGACTTCAATAGCAATTACGCTATGCTAACAGTAAAGTTGCCTGGAGATATGACTTAAAGCGTGAAATACAAGAGATTACAATTAGTAACGTGCCATGAAGCTCGTGGTTAATGAGGCACTAATTTTTTAAAGTAATGTTAGTACTAATTTTATTTAATAACAAACAATGCTTTACTTAAATAAAAAAAATCAATTTGAAGCATTTTCTCCGATTTAGCTAACTGTTTTGGAGTTAAAAAAATTATTTTGTTACTGTATCTCCCTGCTGACTCGCAGGAACATGTCGGAGGTGCTATATGTAGGGCAAGCAATTACCCCGAGCTGCTTCCGAAAACGCCAAGGTATTGTCGAGCGGTTGGAATTTGTTTTTTTTGGTTTCTTAGTTTTATAAAAATATGACTACAATTTAAAACTGGTGACCAAGACCACCAAGTAGTTTTTCCCAAGACACCACAAAATGGCGCGAGTAGATTTTGAACCGAGACAATGTTAATCACAAGTACGGCGCTTTCACCACTCGACCACGCTGCCGACGAAAAAAATGTTTGTTCATGAAAAACTTGCAAAATCTTCTTTTCCATTAAAATTGCAAAATTTTTTATTTAGAGACAAATCAGTTTTTTAGGTTTTAAAAGTCTAAAGGAATTTGATTTTGTAGAGAGCCTTCGATTTCGCATGCTTGCTAAAGCTTTTATGATCAAATCCAGGGGGCGAAGGGGCTTAAATCTTTAAGTTTTGAGGCAAATAACCTACTTTTTTGGCACAACCATAACCTCTCTGTAGGAGGTCGCAGAAAAACTTTTGATTGTACGTTGACCTATGACCTCCTAAAGATTCAAAAGTTTTTCGCTGTTTTCTAAAAAATTTTTTTCGGTGAAGTAAAAAACAACATCGTAGTAAAAAAAATTATAATCGTGGAGAGAGGACTAAAAAGTATTTTCTTGAAAGGAAAGACGAGACTTTTAATTTTCATGGGCACTTAATCGGAAACCAATAATATTTTTGAAGTTGATAAAATATATGCATTGTTAAAAATTTGTAATTAAAACTAACCCCTTCAATTTTTTTAACTCCTGCCTCACTTGCCTCCCATGGCGGCACGCCCCTGGTTACAATAGTATTATTTGGACTAGAGTATACAGTTTTGCATTTTTATTCAATTGTCATGTTTATCGTTAATTTTATATGTCCTCAACACTTATTATGTCTGAAGATGGCAGTGGACATCGAGGACTGTATAGTCTTTTCTGCTGTCTCCATTGCATAAGTGCATAAATAATGTGACATAAATTGAATTGAATTGAATCAGTGTTTAGACCTGTGTATAATATGGCACGTGAATGCCCAAAATGTGACAGACGACTAGTTTAATAAGACTTTTGTTTCGAATTTTTTCGAATTTGATACGGCAGGAGTGCAGCTACATAAGATGGTGCAATTTTTAAATTGCTTACATTTAAGATTACATCACGGGTACCCAAAAATCTTTTACACGCGGGGGTTCAAATTTTTTTGCAAGTATCTCTTAGGCCGAAATTGGTACAGAATTACAGTGATAAAACTTTTTTGGATCTTTACTTTGATTTTAATGATTGTTTTGGATAATTGTTCATGATTGGATCGAATGTTCGAGTAATTGATGAACTCCTCCCTCCCAAAAAAGTCATCGCTTTGATCCTACGTATTTTTTTCCGAAATGAAGCAAACAAGTTTTTGTTGGATGAAATTTATGTAAGCAATAATTTAAACACCATATTTATTAAATATAGCCCGCGATTATTTATAAAAGTGAAGAGGTGGTGGCCCTTTGAGTCACAACGATTGCCCACCTCTATAATACTTTTTTATATCTTTATTTCTATATTTATCCTTCTACCTCGAAGAAAACAGTCGGAGGCGCTATACATAGGACAAGTAATTACTCCGACCTTCTTCCAAAGATGTCAAGGTATTGCTGTCTGGTTGAAACTTTTTTATTTTTATTTTTATTTTTTAATTTTTTTAAGGAGATGCGACTGAAATTCAGAACAGCTTTCCAAGACCACCAAGCAAAGAAAAGTGCCATAAAATGTCTTTTCCAAGGACCCAACAGAATGGCGCGATTAAGTTTTGAACCGTTGCCGTTTTGATAACAATCACCACGCTCTAAACACTCGACAGCACTTCCCAGAACCAGTTTAAAAACCGGTTAAAAAGTTGTGATTCATAAATCAATATATGTATGCGCGGAAAAGGAAGGTTTAGGGGTTAAAAGACCTCACGAAGAATGCTGTATAAAGGTTCATAGTATCACTAAGACAGCATAAAAACAGTTAAAATAAAGTGAAAACTTTTTTAAATTAGAAGAGAATAAGGCTAGAAAAAGTGAAAAGCAAACAAAAATCTTTATCTTATTTTATATTCGTCGGGGGCATGTTCGAGTAGTTGAGAGCCGTGATTGATTGCTCACGTGATCGACACCGTCGCGGTTCAAAGCCTAATCTCGCCATTCTGTTGTGTCCTTGGGAAAAACAATTTAGTCAGTTTTCCCTTCTGGGAAGCCTTAGCAAATAGTCCGAAATTTCGATAACATTTTAAAATATAAACTAAAAAACAACATAAAAATTTTCAACCGGATAGCAATCTCTTAGTATCTACGAAAGTATGACAATGTAATAACTTGACGGTTGCTCTATGTATAGCGGCTCCGAACTCTAAAAAAAGATTTACTATAATAAATCAAAGTTTTTAAATGTTTTTCATAAAAAAAATTATAAAGTATTACAGTTAATGTATAAAACGTTGGATTACATTAAAAAATTTTTTTCCTCTGAAAATACAAAATTACCCTTTAGTGGGAAATTCCTCCCGGTTGAGAACCCCTGGGTAAAGCAAAATTGAGGTGGCATATTGTCAGACTAATTTTAGCCTTGTTCGAACTTTAATGCATCTTAAAACAAATGTGTTCAGTAGTCCCTTGTAGTTTCGTGTTTGATAATTTGTGACTCGCGAAAGAAAGCGTCAGATGTGCTATACTAGGCGCAAGCAATTACCCCGACCTGCTTCCGGAGATGCCAAAATATTCTTGTCCTGTTGAAATTTTTTTATTTGATTTTTTAAATTTTTAGATATATGATCAAGATTTAGTACTGCTTACTGTAACCGGAAACCACGAGAAAATGCCGTAAAGTGTTTTTTGCCACTTGCACAACAAAATACCGCAAGTAAGTTTTCAACTTAGACCATGTCGAACACAATCAGAGCGCTCTTAACCACTCGACCACGGAGCCAACATAGCTGTTTGGTGTGCGGCAGAAAATAACGTCCCAGGTCTCAATTTAAACCAGATAAACTAAATCAATATTTAGCTTGCCACTTTTGCTTGTTTTGATAGAAAAGGCCAGGTTTAATGCATCAATATTTTCACTGCATGGTTTTCTTTCGTTATTACGTATATGCTACTCCCTTGTATGTAATTTATTTTAAATATGATTAGCTTGCTTAACCTTGATAAGCTGTCTTGTCTAAGATAATTTTAAGTGATTTTTAGGGTCCTTTATTAACTTTAACACAAATAGAATACGGTTACAAAAAAGCGCCATTAATATGTAAAGTACACACAATAACAAATTAAAAAAAAATGATGTTATTGTTTATTTTTCTCGTTTTAGGTTTGTCCTACTTTTTAATCCAGTTACTATAACTGTAAAGCAAAATTTAGAAGTTGCCGAAATTTTATAAAAAATTATAAAGACCTGGCAGAAAAATATTGAAATCACAAAGTGGTCTCAGATATTATACAAACAACTAGTTATTTGAGAATCAGCCTATCTGCCACAAAGTTATTTAAAGTTGTTCATTCATCCTAATGGCTTCATTATAGTTGCGAATTTCTAAACATTTTAAATACAAAACACGTCACTACTTACGCAAATAAAACAATTAGTGAGTTAAAGTTGTCAACATCATACATCAATAGTTTTGCTCTTGGGAAGATGTTTAATGCCAAGCGTCCCCCCGGATTTTAGACCTTATAGTTGTTTTTGTATTAGTAGTAAAGCTTGTTGCTAATGAACTTCGACTATTTTGCAAGCCTTCCCATTTGAAACATTTTACTTGTTTCCGAAGGTAAACAAATAAAAAATATACAAAAAACTATTAATACCTTTTATGAAAAATTCATTTGTATGCAAAATGTTTCTAACCAGATAAAAAATCTGCCTTTAGATTTAATCTTTAAAAAATTACAGGTTAAGTTAAACATATATAAAACATGTTGCCAACAACAATTTTACGTCATTAAAAATAGGTCATTGTTGCCAGAATGTTTGCCAAGTTTTTTAATACAAGGTTCGACACCGTCAAAGACCTTACTGTTTCTAGAAACCAATTGCGACTCTTTGAAGCGTCAATCCGGTTTAAAGCTCTTTTTTTGAATCATCGTAAAAAATAAGCAGAACTCTTAAAAGATTTGGTTTTAGCACTTCTCGGTTTTGCAGTTTCCTTCTTTTCAAATAAGCAAAATCGATATTGCTTATCCAAAAATAATTGTTCGAGTTGAAAACGTTCGGTCAACGGACAGAATTGTTTTATTTATTTATTGTTTTATCTCTATATTTATCCTCCTGACTCGCAGGAAAGCGACGGAGGCGCTAATACATAAAGTAAGCAATTACCTCGAGCTACGGAGATGTCAAGGTCTTACTGTCCGATTGAAACTTAATAGAGATATGAATGAAGTTAAGAACTGCTTGCCAAGACTACCAACAGGAAAAAGTGCCTTAAACTGTCTTTCCCAAGGACAGAACAGAATGGCACGAGTAAGTTTTGAACCTTATTGTCTAACGAAGCTGCAGACAATATAGAAGAAATTGAAAACCATGCTGCTGACGAAGTGCAATTCGTTTGTCCGAACGAATTAGATACTCCCCTCAGAAGGTCGGAGAGGCGCAATAAGGGCGTACCACCTATGCGTTATGGAGACCCTTTCTCTTTTTAGGAAGGGGAGAATGTCATAATATGTACTAAGTTTTGAACCTTTTTGTTTCTCTGTGTTGTTACTTTGTTAATCGTGTATTTGTGTTCTCTGCCGTTAGCTTGTTAATTATGATTGCTTTGTTGGTCTCGTTCTTTTTAAGCATCTTTAGTTGTTTGGATTTCTTAAAGAATAGTGACCACATTCATAACGTTATTTTGTAACCTTATTTATAATTATTGTGTTTCTTGTGTTTCTTTTATAGATTTATAGCGGCGTTTTTAGTTAATTAAAAGCTATACTTTTATGCTTAATGTTAAATTACGAAAGCCAGTAATAGGCCTATTGGAGTAAGCTTGCCCCATATAGCTTGGGTCAAGCTCAATCTCCTCCGGACTGGTGTTGGGTGATTCTATTTGTCCATGCACAAATGGGATCTCGCCCCTTTACCGAATTCCAAGTGCGACACCTCTGAACAAACCGCAGACCACGTTCTAACAGCGTGCCTTATACATCGGGCACCACATAGAGCACGAGGTCTGACGGTTTTGGATAACGAAACTCGATGCTGGCTTAAATCATCACTGCCAGCATCTGATTCAGACAGTGCAACAGCCTGGAGTAATAAAAAAATAAACCCTCGGCCCCAGTTCTCTTTGTGTCTGAACTGGAGTCGAATTATTTCAAGCGGCGACAACCGCAGCGGCGCTCTAACCACTCGACGGCGCTGTCGACCTCTTTTTTACGTTAAGTTTATGAATTAATCACAAATTCGAGGTTTCCGCTTACAATAAATTTTTACTACTTTAAATATCGTAAAACAAAGCTGCAGCGCATCTGCAGAATTACCAAAGTCGATTTTTTTAAGTTGTTAATCAAGATTCAAAATAAGTTAGAATACTTAAAGAGGGACATCTTGCGGCCAAAAAAGTTTGGTACGCCAAAGCATGTTCCGTCCTCATGATGTATATTTATTTTCTTTAGTTGTTTTCATTTTTACTCGCAATCAACTTGAAATTGCTTATAGTACAAGTAGAAATAAAGATTATGAATAAGGAAGCAGCGACAAAAGAAAATACGTTATTACGTCACAACGTCAGTTGTTCATGATCGCTGTACCTTTGAACAAAGCGGTGTGGTGTTGAGACGAAATGGAAAGTAAAAAGAAATTTAGAAAAAAATACATACATCCGAGCCATAGTTAAAGAATGTGGGACCAAAATGTCTGGACCAAAAAGGGTTAGGCAGCAAAGAAACCCACCAAAAAAAAATCATGCCACGGGTCATAATAAGGAACATTTTAAAAGCACAGATTATTAGCATGGCTCCGCGTATGGAGCAGTGCTATCCTTCAAAACAATGATCTCCATTCGTGTAATTTCCACAGTAGTGGTGTAAGTAACTAACTAACACAGAAAAAATGTTTTAAATAGAATTTGAACATGTACGTTTAGGAAAAAACGGCATCAATTATTAAAATAGCGCTTTTTAAATTTGGCCACGTCGCCAACTAAAAACTCGCACTTAGACATCTAATGCTGGTAATTCACTTCTTGCGTTCTTGAGCATCGAGAGCATTTTTAAAGAAGTACTAGAATGGTGTTGAATATTACTCGTGTCCAGCAGCTCTTTATACCATTGTTCCTCAGCACAAATGGTTTCTTTGGAAAGTGTTTTGGGGAGGTCCGCTGCTTGATTTGTTTTTTTATATTTAATCTTTCTCTTTATTTTTTAAAAATTTGCAAAATCTTGAGAAAAAATCAACTTTTTAACTTTTGAAACAGCTTCTCCTATTAATATATTACGATTTAACGCACAGGGGCAATTTTTTTTCAAAATTCTAGCAGACAGGCCGGATGCGACCCACCACCAATGTTCCGTCTAAGATGCTCAGCTGTGCAATGTGTAGTGCACCAGACTATTTGCGCAGGAAACCTTATTTTGCGCACTAACAATTTACCAATTTTTAGAGGAAAAACTTGTTAACTTTACGCGCTAAAAAGCCAAGAGCATTTTTGTTTTTTTCACCTGTCTTCAAAGCATAGGGAAAAGCGGGGCAAAACGGTTATAGTTATTTTAAATTGGCTTAATGGCTCCGGTACTAGACTACGGAAGAAAATTTTATAATTGTTCAGACAATATACTATTTCACGAATATACTTTAAAACTCGTGACAACAGCATAAAAATTTTATTTTAGAGAAATGCATAATTTTCTTAATGCCCGTTTTGCCCCGGGGTCGGGGCATAGCGGTCATAGTGTACGTTTTGACCCAGAAAAAATTAAAAATCGAATTATCTTTCTTTTAAATTTCATGTAGCCTATTAATATTAGTACTTCTATAAATAGAAACATTTTTTATACAGACATGGTAATGTTAAAAAGATTAAACACGTCAAAAATGACACAAAAAGATTCTTGAGCAGTAGCCTATAATACGACTATCTATCGCTACACCACCGCAAATATTTAGTAGGGTGGTGGCCAGTAATGGTCTTACGAGAAGCGGGGCCCGGTGCAAGAAAAGTAGAAGGGCAACTTTTTAGTGTTCCGAAGCAAAGCGACAAAGCGATCTCCAGAAGAAGTTCATTGTCTTAGGGGGCTACTATTTAGTGTTCCAAAAGTGTGATCTCTAAAAATTTATCGTTTTAGGAGTGGCCACTTTTTGGTGTTTCAAAACAAAGTAATCTCTAAAAAAAAAGAAGTATTAATTTTAGGGTGACACTGTCTTGGTGCTACTATGAAGAAATAGAGCAATATCTTACGTGGGGGCGACATTTTAATGTTTTTAGGGGGGGCGTGCGACCGCTCCGTTCACATCCTACTAAATTTATCCATCAATGGTGGTGGCTCTTCATAAGGTTGTATGCAAAGCAAACAGATATATTTTGCTTCATTGTTTTTATTTGCTTTATTCATTGCTTGAGGTATTTTAATGTAGGCTTATTTTAGTTTTTTCAATGACGTTCCATTTACAGTGATTGATTTTTTAAACCAAAAACTAGTTATATGAGTGGCCTATTTTCCTTTACGCTTTTTATGTGTTAACTTCGCAGTAGGAAGAGAGTATATGAAAAACTCTTTCATCTTCATTATTTTGTTTACAAACACTACAGCTAACTAGTTCATAACACTCATCCACAGTAAAATTTAATTCTTGATTTGAAGTGCCCGTTAATACCTATGACCATAGGTATGATCGTTTGCCCTAAGCATGCTGCTTTTAGCTATCAACATGCAAGATGGATACTTAAAAAAAATTTTAAATCATGAATATCGTTAAAATTTTACTTTGTCACACTACACTTAACATTAAAAAACTTTTAAATTTAATCATCGATTGATCAACAGATCGACTTTACTTTGTATCCAATTTTGCAAATCTCTGCCAAACACGTTTTCATCCGTAAAACACCAGGAACAATTACAAAGTTTCCAATTTTAATTTCATAACTTAAACTAAAATAGGAAAATAAAAGAAGATAAAAAAATAAATTGAAACTTTAAAATTGAAAGAAATCATTTTTTTATTTTATTTTTATCTCTATATTTATCCTCCTGACTCGCAGGAAAGCGACGGAGGCGCTATACATAGGGTAAGCAATTACCCTGACCTGCTTTTGGAGATGCCAAGATATTGCTGTCCGCTAGTAATTTAGTAGAGATATTACTGCAATTTAGAACTGCTTGCCAAGACCACCAAGCAAGGGAAAGTGCCGTAAAGTGTCTTTTCCAAGGATACAACAGAATGGCGCAAGTGTGTTTTGAACCGAGACTATGTTGATCATTAGTCCGGTGCTTTAACCACTCGACCACGCTGCCGACAAATGTCAGATGTCTATTTTGCCCCGCCTTCCCGTAAGTTTTTGCCGCAAACCCAAAATTAAAGTCGAAAACTAATTGTACAAAGAAAATTTTTGTTTCTATTTATTAAGCAAATTTAAAAAGATTCGTTTTTGTATGTTTTAAACTTTGCTGCGTCGTTGATTTATAAAATTTGGGAACTCCTGATTTAGCACTTTGCTGACGCGGCTTTGATTATGTGCAATAAAAAAGATTACGTTGTGTACAGTTTTCACAGAGAAAACATTGCCCCATACGCATTGCGTTTATTATTTTTATAACATCTGATTAACATAAATTGTTTGGTGAACGGAATAATAAGTAAAAAGAGCTAGGTTTGGCCGCCGTAAGTTTCCATCTCGGTTAAAGTCTATGAAACCTACAAGTGTTGATATATTTTTTTAGTATCTCAGGGTCGCGACAAATCACAAGCTTTAAGGTTTAAAAAAAGTTAGGAAACCGCTACTCTAAACAAGCTGTATTCCTGATTTAGCTTTGTTTGGGACTTAAAATACAGCTCTTTGCTTTTTATTGACCATCAACGCAAAAAACCTGTTTAAATTCAAGAAAAATCCAAGATTCTTTATTTAAAACTTTTGGATTGGATCATTTATCGGATCTATCTAGCCATGACCGATTCATGCTTTTCTTTTGTTGGTTAAAAACGTTTTGAAAATTTGTGCTAATTACAAGTTAACTTCAAAAAAAAGATCGTGTTTGTTCAAACGAGAGGTACATTAAATTTTAACTGACTTGTGGCAGTCCTTTACCGGCGCATACAGTGCGAATTATCAACACCTTGCAAACTGTCAATGCAGTAACAAAGAGTAGCCTACCGTAGATTAATGTTGAATTGCTGACAACAAAACTGTTCCATATAGGAAGTAAGATAATCTGATGCAGCTGCTATTATTCCTGTAAACACTATTACAGCATCATGTAGTTGCATTTATCCTGTAAGACACAAATCGAAGTAAACGGTATTTTGTTATTTCATTTGAATAGGAACGATTTAACACTTTTTTCAATAGTTTTGATTGAGTACGATTTCTTTTTAGTCACAACCTTTGCTTGAAATTGAAAATACTTAGCGAATGGGTACAGAATTGAGTTATTTTGACAAAATTACGTTCAGTTTGTGGCTAAACCAATGCACAGAATATGCAAAGGTTTCATTTGATTATTGCTGTAAAGTTTTTCATTACCCACTATGATAACAGCACCATTGTAGCCTTGACCTTTGCTTTTTCCAATGTAAAGACTCAACTTTATTCTCCGTTAAGAGCAGCGCCAATCCTTATCCACTTTAATCAATTGCATGACTGAAACCAAGAAACTTTTCAGCTACTACACTGTATTCTTTGACAGGTCTTACGGGTTGATGCAAAACATAGGTGTTTTTGGTTTCGAAGGGCAATATCAGAAGCCCAACTGGATTTAATAGCTTGTTGAGCTGGTTAGATCAAATCCACAGTAATAACCTAGACTCCTAGAGTACAAAAACTTAGCTTGTCGGCCGCGAGGCCTAATAGGTAAGAGCGCCATATTGATGGCAAAACCGATCGAGGCGGTGGGTTTAAAATCTATTCTCGTTGTGTTCTTGAAAAAAAGTTTTCTGTGCTTGTCCTTCTTATAATTTTTGTCTTATCTTTAAATACAAACTAAAAACCAAATGAAACTTTTGAATCGCACAGCAATACCTTGGCATCTCCAAAATATATATCGAGGCAATGGCTTGGCAGTTGCTTAAGTATAACGCCTCGGTAGCTTTCCTGCGAGTTAGGAGGATGAATAAACTGATACTGATAATAATAATGACACAATGTATTAAATCATAACTAGTTTATAAAAGTTTTGTGGGGGGGGAGCGGGCCTCCTTCCCCCCTAAATCCGCGCTTGAAATACAAGTATTTCCAATCATACTGCAAGGTTTAATAAAATTATCCACCAACATTAGAAACTAATGCACATCATTATCATTCAGTTAAACACTTGATAAAGATGATGATGATAAAAGCAAACAAGCCGATGGATATATCTCGAGAGAAAACAGCGAAAAACTAATGACGCTGTTGACGCCATTGAATCTACAAATCGTAGGCGTGTTTGGTTATTTAAGTTACCCTAATAAGGGTAAGGAGAAAAGCTTGTGATAACAGCATGTCACCATTGTATTAAACTATACCAGATCCATAAAGACTTGACTGCTATTACAGTAGAAATCATACAATGTAATCTAATCTTTATTTCACACGTACATTCATTCGACTGATTTACAAAATTATAAAATTGAAATGCACATCGGCTTTTATTAAAGCGGAACAAAAGCGGTTCTTGGGTAAAAAAAATAATATTCATACTATCTACATCAAAATAACAAGGCAACGATTATTCAATCACGAATGGACTAACTAAGTCAGCTTTGCAATTTTTTTGAGCAAAACACGAACAATAAGCAGTTAATACATTTACGACCTGATCAGCTACTAATTATGATAAAAGATAACTAATTGCTAAGGACAAGACATTAGAATAAGACTAATATTTCATTGATTTAACAGTTTTTTTTCTCAGGTTTATTCTTTTCAGAAACACGATTTCTTAGACGTGCGAGATCTTAGATCATAGTTTCCTACTTGACTATAAAATTTTTATAAATAAACAGGCATGTGTGTACGAGTGCATATATATTCAATTAAGTAGGTCAAGTGTTAAAATCAGTAAAAAAAGCGATTTATAAAAACGTCATTGCGCAGTAGTCGGGAATTGTCGCCGAAATAGTTTGAAGAACCAGTATAAAGCAGTTTTCAAGCAACAACTTAGCGATAAGCAATCAATTAGGCGCTTGGAAACTCGTAAAACGACCACAGCAAATTAATTCAACTAACAGTTCAATCACAGCAAAGCCAAACAACAATTAAGTCCATTCTCTAGTTCACTTACTGTACAGTGACACCTCATCGGGTGAAAATATACAGTTGCAGCAGTTTTTTCCTTTTCAAATCTTGTTCAATCGACTACGGCATTACTCGTACACCACCTTGCGGGCCATACTGTCAACAAAATAAAGAATTTTAAATAAATCTACTACATTTGTATTATGCCTTTTCCCAAAATAAAGCAAAGGCGCTTTAAAAATCTCCAGTGCAGCTAATTTTAGCACAACATGAACGGTGTTATCGTATAACTCAACGGTTCTCAAACTGGGGTCCGTGAAGAATGTTCCGGGAATCCGCAACTGCATTCGGTTTTTGAAATATAGACTCAGGTTGTTCTGAACTATTTAAGTTTTCTTTCACACAAACACACAGCCTTTTAATTTCCAAAATGAAGTTTGTCGAATAGCCTTCCACGTGCATGGGTTCTCTTTCTCTACTTTTGCGAAACTCATTCATTTTCACTAGGACCATCCTCTTTCAAAGCACCGTGCTGTCAATCAGTCCTTGACAACGCGCGGGAAAAAACGCGACGGGCGGTTAACGCTTTCTTTTTCTCCGAAAGGGTTTGATTTAGGGTTGTTTGAAGTTTGCTTATCAAAGGCAATTTGCAGAGCTCTCTAAAGCGTTCCAAAATTACGGATAGTTGTAAACAAGATAAAATCTAGATGCGTGTTTCACTCAGATACATACAGCTAAAAACTGCTAAGAAGCTTACAAAATTACCGTATACCTACATAAAAACTGATTAGCAGCCTTTCTTTTATGCTTCTAATAAAGGTGCCCAGCTAAAAAAAATTAGCCTTCAGTTATTTGGCTGCTTCTAGTTAGAATTGGTGTTATCGTGTCAGTTATAGCTTTAAGCTTCGAGGTTGGCTACTTCTTTGCTTATTTAGGGTACTTTTTTTTGCTTTTTTATTAGATTTTGCTAAGTGTATTAATACAGTATCAAATTTTTTCTATTAACAGCAAATGGCTAAACAGCAAAAATACAATAACAAATATATTAAATTTGGCTTTACTTTAATTAGTGAGAATGGTGTCACTAAGCCTCAATGTGTGTTGTGCAATGCTGTTTTAAGTGTCGAAGCAATGAAACCTAGCAAACTAAAACGTCATCTCAATACGAAACACCCAGAACACGTAGAGAACCTCAGCTTATTCGAAGGCAAAGAATTGATTTTAAAACGGCAGAAACTTGATTCCAAAGGATATTTTCAGCAGCAAAACAAAGCCCTTGTTGAGGCATCCTATGAAGCTGCATTAGCAATCACTAAACAAACTAAACCTAATTCTATCGAAGAAACTTTGGTGAAACCTTGTGCTGTGACTATGGTGAAATTGATATTAGGAGAATCCGCTGCAAAAAAAAATTGAGCAAATATCTTTGTCTGATGATAACTTTAGAAGGATTTCACACATGTCTTTGGATGTTAACAAAGCATCTCCTTTGTTTGCCTTTCAAGTTGACGAAAGTACAGATGTGGCTTTATGCTCACAATTAGTAGTGTTTGTGCGAGATATTCATGAATATGATATCAAAAATGAATTTTTATTTTGCACTTCTTTAAAAACTACTACAAAAAGTGAAGATGTCACGGAAAAAATTTCTACATTTTTTGATACAGAAGGCTTGCAGTGGAATAAACTACACGGGATATGCACAGACAGTGCACAAGCTATGCTTGGTTCAAGGTCGGGATTCCAGACTAAAGTGAAAGCGAAATCTCCCCAGGCAAAAGGTTTTCATTGCATTATACATCGCTCTGCTCTTGCCTGTAAAACCCTACCAATTTCTTTAGAAGTGCTCAACTTAGTGATAAAACTCGTTAATTTTGTGAAGGGAAGCGCATTAAATTCTCGTTTATTTAAAAAGTTTTGCAGAGATATGAACGCCGACCATGAATCACTACTATTTTACTGCGCAGTTCGATGGTTATATATATATAATATCACAGCATCTATATGCGCTTGAAGAGGAATTGAAGCGCTACTTTCCGGATATGCTGGATGAAGAAGAAATTAGTCTGGCCAGAAACCCTTTTGCTTCTTAACTTGGCATCTCAAAGATTTAAGATGATCTTCAGGACGAATTACTGGAAATGAGAAATGATTCCTCTGCATATGATCTCTTCGTGGAAAAACCTCTGTCTCAATTTTGGGTTTCTATGCAACGGTCATATGCAAAGATCAGTATGGCTGCATTATCATTACCCCCTTTGTTTCCACTTACTTATGTGAACGTGGATTTTCTACAATTGTTCAAATTAAAACGAAAGCGAGGAATAAACTTGATGTGCAAGATCACATGAGACTTGCAGTGTCGCGTACACAACCAAGAATAATAAAGCTATGTGCTGAGTTGCAAGCACATCCTTCCCACTAAAAGTAATAGCTAACTTACAGTAAATGTTGTACCGGAATAAGTGTTCTGTATTTGTTTTTTTTATAATATTTTTGTTTTAAAAATTGTTGGGGTCTGCTGTTATTTTGAAGAAGCAAAAGGGGTCCCGCAAGCAAAAAAAGTTTGAGAACCACTGGTATAACTCAGTAGAGTGATCACCAAGGGTAAGAACCGAACCATCAGTCTTGTAATCGCATGCCTAGTAACTAACCGCCACGCCATGAGTAAAGTTATCAACTAAACAAAAATAAGCGGCGGAAACGAATGATTAAAAATTTAGTCATATTTTTACATTCTGCATCATCATAAATCATCAAGATTATCATTCAAATTGACGGAAAAACTAAGCACAGCTACGAGGTGTGTTTGAAAAGTATCGGGACTGTATGCTTTGCACAAACAACACTTGCAACAGTGATAAAAGCTTTGTTTTTTAAGATGGCGCAATGTCTTGTGGTTGTAAAAATGTAGTTTCAGCATTCTGTGACAACCATATGCTTTTTTACAGGCTTTTCTTGAAAGGCGCTTTACTGTAGTTCGTTTTGGGATAATTTATTTAGTAAATATTTTTTTCTTTTTTTTTCTTCTTTTGTTAACAAATAATGAGCATTGAACAAAGAATCAACTTGAAGTTTCTCGTTCGACTTGGAAAAACTCCAACTGAAACATTCAATTTGCTCCAAGAAGTTTACGGAGATGCTACGATGTCAAGAACTCGGATTTTTGAGTGGCACAAGAGGTTCAGAGAGGGAAGAGAGGATGTGGAAGGTGATCCTAAGAGTGGAAGGCCAACAACAAGCAGAACAAACGAAAATGTTGAGCGTGTGAGAGAAAAAGTGCGCAGTGACCGCCGCCTTACTGTTAGAATGATAGCAGATGAGTTGAGCATGAATAGTGAGAGGGTGTGGAGGATCATTACAGAAGATCTGGGGATGAGGAAGGTTTGTGCGAAAATGGTACCAAGGTTGCTGAATGATGGGCAAAAGGAAAATCGTGTGCAAGTGTGTCAAGACATCCTGAAACAACTTGAAATTACACCAGATCTGCTGAGTAGAGTTGTTACCGGTGATGAGTCGTGGATCTTCGAGTACGATCCACTCACCAAACGGCAGAGCCTTGAATGGAAGAGTGCATCCTCACCAAGACCCAAGAAAGCAAGGCTGTTCAAGTCCAAAATTAAGGTGATGCTGATTGTTTTCTTTGATGTTCATGGAATTGTTCATCTAGAATTCTTGCCACAGGGCCAAACCATTAACCAGAATGTTTACAAAGACATCTTGCGACGTTTGATGCGTTCGGTAAGGGAGAAAAGAAGAGAATTGTGGGAGACAAAGTCATGGCTGCTTCATCATGACAATGCTCCTGCTCACAATGCCTTAAGCATACGACAATTTCTTGCAGAAAATAACATTGCCGTGCTGGAGCAACCACCCTACTCGCCAGATCTGGCTCCCTGTGATTTTTTCTTGTTTCCTAAGCTCAAGGGAGTCATTAAAGGAACCCGTTTTCAAGACTCAAAAGCCATAACAACAGCCGTAACGAAGGAACTACGAGCGATCCCAATGGAATCTTTCCAGAAGTGCATAGAAGCATGGCAGCAGAGATTAGAAAAGTGCATTCGAGCTCAAGGAGATTACTTTGAAGACAAGTTGTAATTTTTACGTGGCATTTCAAATAAAATAATTATTTACACAGTCCCGTTACTTTTCAAACAGCCCTCGTAAAACAATGAAACTAGCCTAAAAGCGTCATTTGCTTTGCTTTTTTGCGTAGTAAAGATCTTTTTTAAGTCTTTGCTTGATTTTAATTAACTTTTGCGTCCAATGAAAACCTTTAAAAAATGTCTTCACTTGAGCTTTAATTAAAAAACGACATCGTTTCTTTGGACATAGAATGAAACTTTGTAATTAACGCGTTTTCTAAAAATTTTGTAAAAAAACAAAAGCAACAAAATAAGCACAAATAAACACGTTTTTTAAAAAGAAGCAAATTGAAATTCTCCAAGGCAAAGTTAATAAAAATAAACACGAAATGGTAAATCTGATAAGGTTATTAATTGAACATTTAGAAACACGAATCGAGAGGAACTTAACAAAAATCGAGACGTGACACAAGATCAGGCATCAAACTTGGTGTTGTTAATTAAAATTAACAAAAAACCAAAATCTTTTGTAGAAAGCCCCCGCCAGCGCAATCTGCAGTACTTAAAACGTGGCGGGGGTGTTTTTTTCAAATCTCAGATTTTTGCATTAGTGCCGGGGACTTTCTACAAATGATCCCGCAAACAAAGTAGGTGAGAAAAACACCCCCGCCACGTTTTAAGTACTGCAGATTGCGCTGGCGGGGGCTTTCTACAAAAGATCCAAAAAGAAAATAAAATAAAAAGCACGGTCACCAAACCATGTCTAGGTAAAATGAGCGAAAAGAAAGGTCTAGAAAGAATTAATTATTGTATAACTAAGTCGGCGGCGTAAGTGATTTAAGAGAGCCGCACAAAATCGAAGATGAAATCTGGCTCAAACTAGAACACACATTGTACCACTTCAAGCGGGAAATTAACTATACGATCAATTAGCTTACAAATGCTTTAACCTTTCCTTTTAAAGCAATAAAGTGTTGGCACAAAACGAAGTTGAATCACACGGCGCAAGATCTTGCTACCTGTTTCAGAATGATAACGATTCTATCTCAATAAATAAAAGTTCTTACCGAGCTTCGATAATCGTTTCCACTATCAATGACAGGCATGCTGTAGCGACTCGTGTTTTGATCGCTCCGTTCATCATATCTCCTGGTCCTGCTGCTATAATCACTCGATGCGTCCAGCTCACGACCCAGACTGTATCTTCTTTGTTCTCGCGGCTCCGAGCGCCGACTATAGCTGCTGTATTCACTCGGGGCATCGGCGAGTCGCTCCCGGCTGTATCTGCTGTGCTCTCGCTGGTCTTCCAGGCGTCGCTCTCTCCCGTAATCGCTAGGCGCGTCCAGACGATCGCGACTGTAGCGGCTGTATTCCCCTTGATCGGCCAGGCGTCGGTCACGTGAGTAACGATCGTCTCTGTCTCGATCGGTGCGGCGACTGTAGTCACTCGAGTTATCGACAAGACGTTCGCGACTGTACTTGCTGTATTCCTGCTGGTCTTGAAGTCGTCGGTCGCGGTGATAATCATCGTCGCGTGTATTTCCTTGTCGAGAACGGCTGTAGCCGCTGTACTCGCTCGAGTTGTCCACCAAGCGTTCGCGACTGTACTTGCTGTACTCCTGCTGGTCTTGTAGACGCCGTTCGCGATAATCGTCGCGCGAATCGCCGTATCGTGGTCGACTGTGGCTGCTGTACTCGCTGGGGGCGTCAGCGAGGTGTTCCTTGCTGTGGCGACTGAATTCTCGCTGTTCCTGCAGAGTGCGGCTTTTTTCGTATCCGTCGGACTCCGCGACAGGCTCGACGCGAAGCTTTCCGGCGCTGTAACCGCTGTATTCGCTTCTACGATCGTCGAACTGCTCTTCCATGGGTACGTCGTCGGCATATTGATTTTTTCTGAATAATTATCAAACATTGAAACCAAGTTGGTTTTGAATGCAGCTTCTAAAGAGCTAAAACTTGAAATCATTAACTTTTATTATGACGCTTAGAAAAACAAGAATGCGCTTTAAGATGATACTCTATACTAAAGTACAACAATCATGCCACAATTGCTAGATGCACTTCAAAGCAAAGCGAAAACAATCGTAAGGTAAGTCAGATTAAAATTTCAATCATCAATCATAACAAGTTTATAGTATTTATAAATTACAAACTTCGAAGAAATAAATAAATTGTTTACATCAAAACGTAAATGATACTCAAATACCTTTTTTGAGAAGGCTTAGGACAGCAACCTGAAAGTAAAATTAACAAGGTTACATAGACTCAAACAATGCACAGAATAAAGTTTGTTTGAAGCAAGGGTTCTCCACCTTTTTTAACACCGTGGCTCAAAATACTTAGATATGCGATTGTTGCGGCCCAATGTGTCAAGTCTTACTTTCATTCCAAAGTCAATTTCACGAAGCTGTTTCCAAATTACAAGTGAAGACCCAAAAAAAAAAAAAAAATAATAAAAGTCTTCAGTTACAATCTGTCTCCAATTTCTTGATTATCGTCCCTAAAAAGTAGTGATTTCTAAAAAAAAAGTCTTCACTTTCATTTAACACAGAATTTTACAAATCGTTTCTTGACAAAAAGTAGCCCCAGAACATATAATTTCAACACTTTTTCACACCATCTGCGTGTGGCCCATCGGTTGAGTACCTATGGTTCAAAAAGTTTCTAAAACACACAATGAGAGATTGAAAAAGATAACTGCAGCTTATTAATAGTCTTTTCCATAAACTAATTAAATTAAGTTTTAATTAATCACTATCCTAGTTCTAGAAAAACTTTTAAGCATTTCATTTAAATACTTCAAATAATCTAACTTTGATTCGAGAACATTGGGGGCTTTAAAAAAAAAGTTGCGCAATCAAAATAAAAATAAAACTTTTATGCACATCGATTAAGTTCTCGTTTTATATCGGTAATTAATTATTAACATTCAGGCCAGCACCGTTTTTTTCAACCCCATACAACTTACTGGCACAATATCCTTTCTTGTAAAGACAATACGAGACGACGCAGATAATGACTATAGCGCACACAGCTCCGGCCGCTATGGCGATCAAAAACGTGGCATCTTGTTCCTCTGAAAAAAACTGCGTCATTAAAACATTTTGACAACGATTGCTTTTGATCGGCAAAAGACGTTATAAATCGCTTCAGATCTTTAATTGATGGCAAAACAGCTGTGAAAAGTTAAAGCTATTATTGGCTGTAAATTAATTTCATACTATGTGGAGTCAAAAAGTAATGCAGTTTTTGCTACAGGAAACAGGTTTTTTGATAACTTCTTATGAAATTTAGTAAATTATTATACTCGTGAGATTCAAGTGTTTCCTGTGTTTTTGAATATAAGTAAGCATATACATATCTGTTTGCTTTACTTCGCCGGTACAAAGCTCAATAACCAAATAGTTAGAGCAGTATTTATTAATGAAAGCACTAAAATAGATTAAAAATCAACAATTTAAAATCCACGACAGCGTGTTTCATCCTAAGAATCGGCAGGTGGAAACTTGTTCAAATAGAATTCTATTCTTCTTCATGGATTTTAAATTGTTAATTTTTAATCTATTTTAGTGCTTTCATTAATACATATATATATATATATATATATATATATTAATAAAAGCACTAAAATAGATTAAAAATTAACAATTAAGTTTCCACCTGACGATTCTTAAGGCCCGTTTGCACTACGAGCGTGGAAAAGAGCATTCTTTGCTTGTTTTATTGATTTTTTTGCGCTCGCTTCAATTTTAACCGCTTGCTTTAATCGAAAATCAATAAAAGAAACAAATAATGCTTTTTTTCCACGCTTGTAGTGGAAACGTGCTTTTAGGATGAAACAGGCTGTCGTGGATTTTAATTGTTAATTTTTAATCTATTTTAGTGCTTTTATTAATAAATACTGCTCTAACTATTTGGTTATTGAGCTCTGTACCGGCGAAGTAAAGCAAACAGATATATATATACTGTATATATATAGATAGCTAAGCTTACTGTGAAATGGAAACTCCGTTAGAAGTTCGTATGAAGTAAAGGGGAGTAATTGAATTCCTTGTTGCTAAAGGAGAAACTCCGATTAACATTTACAAGAGATTGCCAACTGTTTACAAAGACGAAACCTTAGAGTAGCAACGTGTGGAGATGGGCCCGACACCTGATTAAGAATTTTGAAAATTTTAAAAAATTGGGAAATGCAATCTTAAGAGACATGCCTCGTTCTAGCAGCCATTAACTTTTGTTAACCCAGCCAAAGAAACAAAAGCGGACACTTTAACCTGAGTTGATTGGCGCATAACCCTTGATGAGTTGGCATCAGAGCTTAGAGTAGGCCATGATAGTGGTCATAAAATTTAGAGAAAGAATCTGACAAGACCCAATTTTGAGATGACTAAACTTTTGTTCAACAGAACAACGTTCGACAACACATGAGCATACTCCCCTGACTTAGCACCTTCAGATTACTATCTCTTTGGTGCAATGAAAGATGCACTGAGAGGTAAGCATTAAGGCAACGATAAAAAAGTGAAAATTGCTGTCCAGAATTGACTTCGTAACCAAGCACTTGAGTTTTCCAAAACTGGAATACATGCCCTCATTCGAAGGTAAAACGCAGCTATGGATCGCGATAGTGACAATGACGAGAAATTGCAGAGTAAACCTTTGACATGCAGCTTAACTTTGATGCATGATTTGTTTCGTAGCGTTTTTTATTTTTAATATAACAAAAAAAAAATTGCATTACTTTTTGAATCATCTTCGTAAGTTTGTTGATTTGTTTTTACAAAATTTTGACGGTTGTAAAATATATGAAACTCTTAAAAAGTGCTTCTCAATGTTTTAGAATAACGAAAGCTTAAGGCAACTAATTCGAGGCACAACAAAGAAAGTTTTTCAGTCTTTTCAAAAACACTAAAAACCTAAACAAAGATCATCAACTTTAACTCTGCGTCTAATTATAAAAAAAACTGACGTTGTGAACCATTGGGGTCTATTAGACCTCATGTAGGTTTGTTGTGATTTATGATGGTCTAGGTTTGCATTTCATGCAGGATAGCTAAATGGCGCAACAAACTAGCATTTCATATTACTTTTGGCATTAGCTTTTGCAAACATAATGCACATTTTTTCAGTTGACAGCTATTAAATCTTTGTATCAATTTCAACCAGTTAAAATTTTTGTTAAGTTGAAATACTGATTTAGCTATCATAATCGCATTTACCAACGAAACAGCGCATAACCATAAATAAACAGCAGCAACAACGAATGAATCAACAATCAAAAAATTAAAAACAGTAACAAATAGCACCTGCCATAATCAATAGTTCAGTGTAATTGCACCTACAGCATTGCTGACAAATTGTATTGGAGTGTTCCCAGCAAACACACTTCTTGCACACAAAGCAAGCAAAACGGCTCGCCCTATTTTTGTTTCTGTCGCAAAGGATACATCGCTATTGTTTCAATTTGGGAGCATTATCAATAGTTTTCACTCTTCTCCCCATATCAGAATTTTACTCTTTTGTATTTTAAAACTCTTGTATAATTTTTTTGCAAGAAAATTTATATTTCGAGAAGCAAACAAATATATTATAAATAATCATTTAACATTCGTGGTTTTTATATTGTTATAGTAAAAAACCTACAAACAGTAGTTTATTCTTGTGTTTTCAATAACGAAATAATGCTGTCAAAACGTTTGTGTCCATGTAACAGCAGGATTTACATTGCAAAGCTGTTGGGGTGTGTCAGACCCCAATAATACACGATGCTACTTTTTTTTTAGGCATATTACAAATTAGTTTTGTGTACTGAGGTTTATGTTGGCTATAGTTCTAAGGTACATGCACAAAGTCACTAAGTTTTAATATGGTACCATTTAAACTAAAAGATTAGTCAAACGGTAAAAGAGCTTTTGGGGTCTATCAGACCCCATGGTAGACGGAGGGTTAAAACAAAAAATTAACTGCTTTATTACCCCGAGCAAAGAAATGAGAAACCAGTGAGAAAAAGAAAAACACTGGTCTAACAGCAGATAGAGCGCCTAGTTTTGAAGTGACAAACTTCTGTTCGTTTCTGAGATGGGTCAAACCAATCAACTGACTTTTCAGTTTCCTGGTTGACATTCAGAATTAAAGAGTGGACAGAATAGTTCAGTACGAAAATACTCAGGCTCGGGAGCATGTTGTGCCTTAGGAAAGGCATATCACAACAATTGACTTTAAGGGTTTAAGGTCTTTAAGGGGTCACGCTGCTGACTCAAATTGGTGACTGCACTTGAAACTCAAAGCAGGAGCTGGCGTAATGAAGAAAAGCATTTAACAGATTGTGTGTTCAAAGTCGGTCGAAACCATTCCAAGCCCTGATTGAAAAAGACGGAAGAATTGATCTAAGGAGGGAAACACCAACGTCAGAAATATGTAAAATAGTAATGGCAGTAATGCTGTCGGTAACCGAGTCGGACAAACCGATGATCATAAAAATCAAATAAAAAATAGTTTTAGAAATGGAAAATTAAAATTATCAAAAAAAATTTTTTTCTACTTGTAGTGATATCTGCTTTGGAACACTGAGTATGATTCACTTCATTCATCGCTCGACAATAATAAGTTCCCGCATCGAATGACGTCACTTTCTAAAATGTCATAAAGTAAATTAGAGAACAACACACCGAAAAATGCTCTCGTACAGAAAATATAATAGCGAAAGAGCTAAGGCAATGACATTACTCGAGATAAAAATTTGACTAATTGTAATAAACATATAAAAAAGGGAAGTATTATTTTAGAATTTTTTTAAATAATCAAACATTCTATTTATATCTAATATAAATAAAGCGAAAGCTCTTGCACGAATACTCTAATTGTTCGCTTTACCAGACGTGACTCTGTGTTCCGACGCCACCTATACTACAAACGACAAAACACTTCAAAATTCTTGGAATCACGCTCGGCCCAAAACTGACATTTTCACAACACATAAACGTCACCATCACTAAAATAAAACGAAAGTTTAACATTCCGAAAGCACTTACTTCTACCAAATGTGGTAAACAAAAGGAACTAATCATCTCTACATTTAAAGCTATTACTTGCCTATTTTAGAATTTGCAAATACGGTATGGAGCCCTATCGTCAAGAAACTGCAAACCAACTAGAACACAGTTTTATGCATTGCCACTGGCTGCACGCGAGACACAAATACTCAACATCTACACGACGAAATCAAGGTCCTCTTAATGGACGAACATCTCAAACTTTATGCTACTCAACTAAACGACTGACTCAAACACAAACATACCCTTTACATAATCTTAATAAATCCTCAGATCCACCCAGAAACATGAAAGCCACAATCTTTCATATTAATGAACATACTAAAATCATAAACTCAAAACTAACACCAGAGGAATACAGAGAAAACCTGAAGCATATTTACACTACCATCACCTAACAATACCTCAGTTCCAGAAAAAACAACCAAGTTACAAACACCACACTCTATGACAGTGATGGCGAACCTATGGCACGCGAGATCATAAATACTGGCACGAGACGCATTCCGAAAAAACGGCGCAAAATGTTTTTTATTATAAACTTACGGCCAAATTTAAACCTATCGTTATTCAAAACCAGCTTCGATTAAAGCCCTTGTGGAATTATATGATATACGGTTATTATCTCACTCGTTTCATTAAATATTTCCACGGATCAGTTGTTCTTGAAAAGATGCCAAGTGAAAAGCAGTTACAATCACATAATAAATCCATTACAACGTATGGACCTGCCAATGACGACACAGTGCCATTTTACCAAGACAATTATAGTTTTTACAGTACAGTGCTCAGGTCGTGTACCACAGTAGCAGTCCTCTAGCCAAGCGGTTTTTAACTTGAAGCAGAGTCGTATTTAATTATATCTGTTAGCTAGCCTAGCATAGTTCAGTTTAACTTATTTAACAGTTAAACAGCTTGAATGTATACTAAAGGCAATACAACTGCTCTGAACATTTTGTTCAGCTACAGCTAGTTCCTGAAAATGTAAGAAGTAGACGAAAGCTCGAACAAAATATTCAGATCAGTTATACGAGTATATTTGAATTTATATTCAGACTGTTTAAAACCGTCAGTTATGTGCCTAAACTAAACATAGCTTTTTCACATGCGATATAAAAGCATTTGAACGAAGGCTGGAAGTTTTTGAAGACATAAAAAGTGGGAAACTTAAATATTTTTCAAATCTTAAAATGCATTTGGAAGACTCGAACTCGACAGTATTTTCGGACGGATCTTCAAGCAAACAAGAAATATTTAAAGAATTTTCAAGCATAATATTAACAACAAAAGAAAATTTCAGTAAACGATTTGCGCAGTTTCGAAAGATGGAAAAAACTCTGTATTTTCTAACCTTTCCAGATAAAACTAACTTTGAAGATCTTGATCTTTCCTGTTTACAACGGCTGGGCTTGGAAAATCTAGAAATGGAGCTTTTAGAATTTAAAGAAAATTATTTGTGGACCTGTAAATTCTGTGACCTGCGTGAAAGACTGGAGAAAATAGAGTGTGAGGGAATGATGAATGAAAACGCCACTAGTAACACTGAAAATGAAATTCTGAAAGTATGGAATTCTCTGCCGATCAGTTTCAAATCTATGAAATCGCTTGGAATAGCTCTTCTTACGTTGTTTGGGTCATCATATTCTTGTGAGCAGCTGTTTTAGACTATAAACTTTATTAAATCCGAGAGAAGAAATAGACTTACAGATGACATGAGTAGTGCGTGTGTCACACTCAAATTCACAAAGTATGAGCCATCAATCAACAAGTTATCTGCAACTTTACAACAACAGAAATCGCATTGATTTCGTAAAATGCAGCTGCTAATAAAAAAGTGTTTCACAAGGATTTTTTTGTTTCGTAAAAACTTTATTATTCGAACCGTAAGACCAGCCTCCGGTGTCGTATAACATTTGGTCTCCCCTTTGTTACGTATGAGTGGTTGTCATGGAAAAGTCCGGAGTAATATCAGCCGAAATGTTATTTTCTTGATTTCACAAGTTTAATGCATTTTAAGTGTTGCTTTGTTATATAAATTAAATCGTATAATTTTGCATTAGCCTACATTTTATATTTAGTTGGATTGCAGGTAGTTAAGATCGCTTAGGCCTACATAACATTACTCAGCAATTGCATCATGAGGGAAGACCGAATTTTGCGGGGGACCAAATTTTATACGACACCGGCTTGTACTCGTCTATTTTTATTTCGACGCAATACCACGGACGACAAAGCAGTCAAGCAGGCGACTGATGATGAGTGCAGTTGTAACTCGAAAGGTTCAGTAATGTTTGTGAACACTGCGGGCGTTTTAGGTTTGTTTTTTTATTCAAGCAATGGCGGCAAAGTAAACTAACATTTAAGATAAGTTTATCGCTGTCGGGCGCTAATTTTTTGCTGTTAAGGAGCTCATTACGACATCACCTGGTGATACACGAGAAAAAAGAAATTAAGGCTAGTTGAACAGGAATTCGCTCAGGCAGTGGGAACGTGATCAAAGCGGTACCTACAAAATATGCAGGTGCATTTGGTGCATTATTACAAGTGCACAGTCTGTATATTTCGTAACCCGGAACAAAGCGATAATAGGCCTATAGTCGATCGTTGGCTACGCGTGATCTATTTATTACAAGTTTTGGCCGCGGTAGTTTGTGTCTAATCTAAACGTTTTTGTTTATTGAAAACTGATGTTTATGAAACGGCTGGCACACCGGGACAGACAAATTCATTTCGGGCTGCAAATGTGGCACGCGGCCTCGAAAAGGTTCGCCATCACTGCTCTATGACATTCATGCATTCATCAGAACGAACATTTAACGTCATGCGCACAAAGCTCAGAGCCAACAAATCACCACTCTCCCAAAGTTATCTACATACAGTAAACCTTGATATTTAATGGCACAATGCCCACTGCTTGACACACACACACGACCCTAATTATTTCTAACTGTAGCCAGGTACTAACACAACACAACAAAACACAACACCAAGCCACTAGTCCGGAGCTGGGGAATTTGCGGCCTTAGTGAGTTTTTTTGTGGGGCCTCCATGACAATATAACTATGTGAAAATGACTACTGCTAATAAAAGAAAACCCGTTTTTATAGAGAACACTACGATTTAGTGACGAAACTCAAGGAAATCCGGAGAAATTCAAAGTGAAAGCCTTTATTTATTTAATTTTTTTTAGAGATTAGTGCCATTTGGCGACGAGATACAAGAAAGCCGAGACGGATTCCGAGTGATTACGCAATTTTTTTAGGGGTTTTTAACTTATGCAACCTCCTTTCTTCCAAATTTATGGCCTCCAATAACAAAAAGGTTCCACACCTCTGCACTAGTCTGTGGAAAAGCATTTGGAAGTAGCAGAGATAATTCAAGAGTTGGAATCTAGATTTGCTTCTTTGAAGAATTAAGGTGTGGCTACTCCAAGCTATCCTTGAAAGAGGGGTAACAGCAACAATAACAACAAAGCGCTTGTAAAGCTACATACAGATTACCGGTAAGATATTTTGGGAGTTTAAAAATCTACGAATAATGTACAGGAATTAAGAGCCAAACTGAACTCAAAAGTCAAAACAAACCCAGAATGTAGATCAAAACAAAACAAGGGTTATAAAATGCTAATTTTAATTTGGCTGTTACCGTAAGAAACCTAGAGACAGTCATATCATTTCGATTTTCAACACGCTTAAGCATCTATAACATGAGTTGCAAACTTTAAGTTAATGCTTGTGGCGCACCCATGAAGCAATAAAAATATTTTAACCCTTCGTCAAAATTTTAAAATTCGATTTAGTGGTTTACATTTCTGCTTCTCGCCTGGGAGGTCTCGGGTTCGATTTTCCGCACCAACCAAATTTGACACAGGGTCGAAAATGGTTTGCCACCGTTGCAGGAGTTTCAATGATTTTCCATCGTCTCCAACATTATCTTGGGAGCAATCTCGCGGTTTGCATCCCCGGGATTGCTCCCAAGGTAATGTTGGAGAGGGGCAGCACGAACTTACTGTATAACACGCTTCAACGCATGAAAAGAGTTTAACAAAAAGTTTGGATTGTATTCGGTTGAACCAGTACCGATGCTGCATTAAGTTTTCTTCGGCGCAGCTAGTCACGGCAAGTAGCGAATTCTTTGACAATCAATGATCAATGACCACAAGAAAAGCACAAACCGAAAATACTAAAGTTCCAGTGTAGGGGTTGTAGGTGAAGCTGGTGTTTTTGTATCGCTGATCAGCACTCCCATCAGTAGGTAGAGGTTCGTTGTTTTTGTACCAGGTATAAGTTGGAGGAGGTATACCTGAAACAATTACCATAAATTTAACACGGCTGCTCGGGTTCAGCCCGACCTGAGTCTTAAAATAAAATTGGCAATTGTTTAATTTGAATTCTTTAAAGTCAAAATTGATTCTACAAAACTCAGGCTCATTCACACATTGACTGCCATGTATATTGTTGACTCGGCAGTGTTTAATGAGGCCGTGTCTGGAATAGTTTCTATTTTATTACTTTGAAACAAAATAAATTCGGGTTAAAACGGGTTAAAGTCAAGTGGAAATAGTTTTTTTGCATATACGAGTACGGAGTATATTTTCAGTATCATACAAATTTAGGAAAATTTTTTTGTGGCCCCACTGAGGTATTTCTAGAAAACCAGCTTGGCAGTCAAAGTGTTAAAAGACAACGGGACGACTAATAAGTTCGGTCTGCCATTGTATACACTTTATAAACATTATATACGATGTCAGACCGTACTTATTAATCGTCGCGTAAATGGTTTATAGAATAAATTTTTATCCTATAAATCACCTATAAATTATAAACCACCTACAGGACAACTAATAAGTACGGTATCCAGTAGCAGTCGTTCTTTTTGCTTAGCTTTTACGTTGAACTTGGGCCACAGAGAAATGGATAGAAAAAATAGCGATTCACAAGTCGAAGCAGACATTTCTTTGGTTGACCTTTATGCTTAGCCCGTGCTTTAGAGAAATAGCCCAGATACTCGTACATCGCAAAAAAGAGATTTACAAGGACGTGTAGACTGTCAAAGCAAACATTTTTCTGTTTAATTTTTATACTCAGCTCGTGCCTCAGAGAAATAGCCATAGGTTCGGACAGAGAAAAAGGAAAAATTCACAAGCGTCGAATGTCGAACCACACACTTCTGCTCAACTCCTAAAGTCGTCAGCGTCGGTCGACTGGTTAGAGTGCCGGATTTGTGATCGACATGGTCTCGGTTCAAAACCCACTCCCGCCATTCTGTTGTATCCTTGGGAAAGACACTTTACGGCACCTTCCCTGCTTGGTGATAATGGCAAGCAGTTCTAAATTTCAGTCATATTGCTATTAAATTTCCACCGGACTGCAATATGTTGGCATCTCCGGAAACAGGTCGGGGTAATTGCTTATCTTATGTATTAGCGCTTCCGTCGCTTTCCTGCAAGTCAGGAGGATAAATATAGCAATAAAAAAAAAAATATGTTCAACTTAGGCTGTAAAGAAATAGCGGAGATTAAGGTCAGAAAAATAGTCTTGCATTGTGACTACTG
Organism: Diplosoma virens; assembly: GCA_963680785.1. Taxonomy (NCBI): domain Eukaryota; kingdom Metazoa; phylum Chordata; class Ascidiacea; order Aplousobranchia; family Didemnidae; genus Diplosoma; species Diplosoma virens. The sequence goes on from OY796883.1 coordinate 21,651,159, forward strand.
TGACGCAACAGCCATTAGTGGTTGTGTAACCGCAGACAGGAAGCCTGAATAAAACTTTGTTTTCTGGTAAAGTATAACAGATGATTAACAATTTATAGTTTTAGCTACCAATATATTTTAAGTTATGACGAAATTTAAGCCACTATCTTTAGCGAACAGTAATAATCTACTGTGTAGTGTGTAGTGTATTTGCAATTTATTGCATCCGTATCAAACACGAACCCGAGTATTGACAAAATTCTGCAGTCGCCCCTGTAATCAACATCAAATTAAAACACGTTTCGTAGTCGTGGTCGAGTGGTTAAAGCGCCGTGTTTATGATCAATACGGTTTCGGTTCAAAACCCACTCGCGCCATTCTGTTGTGTTCTTGGGAAAGATACTTTACTTTACAGCACTTTTCCCTGCTTGGTGGTCTTGGCAAACAGTTCTAAACTACAGTCATATCTCTATTAAATTGCAAGCCGAGGAATGTCTTGGCAGCTCAAGCAGGTTGGGATAATTGCCTATCCTATACATTAGCGGCTCCGTCGCTTCCTGCGAATGAGGAGGATATATATAGTGATGTAGGAGGATAAATTTGCACCTACAGGACGACTAATAAGTACGGTATCCAGTAGCAGTCGTTCTTTTTGGTTAGCTTTTACGTTGAACTTGGGCCACAGAGAAATGGCCCCAGTTACAGGATAGAATAGCGATTTACAAGTCGAAGCAGACATTTCTTTGGCTGACCTTTATGCTCAACTTGTGCTTCAGAGAAAAGTCATAGATACATTGCTTTCCTGCGAGATAGCCATAGATACATACACTATATTGCGAAATAGCCATAGATACATTAGCGCCTCCGTCGCTTTCCTGCGAGTCAGGAGGATAAATATAGAGATAAAATAAACAAAACATCAAAAAGTCTTTACCGTTAGCTGAACTGCATCGAAATTCCTCTCTGAAACCCAAAGTAAGCGACAGGTCATTTGTATATTGACAAACCGCTTGTGACGGAGGAACTACAAAGACAAGTTTTGTTAGTGCGAAATCAAATCGGAATTTTTTTGAATTAATATGCATCACTAGTTTGCAAATTTTTAGTTAATATTTTATTAAGATTAAGTAACGAAAAAGTTAACACCCAAGTTTGAACAAATTTTTTATAAACCATATAGATAAATATTAAAACTTGGTATAATACAAAAATCAAATTTGTGGTACATGTTAAAAATATCAAAGTTTATTTTCTGGCAACAACTACTCACCCAAAATAGTCAAATTGTATACACCTTTTCCTGTATTGGGTGAATCATTCAAGATTAAAACTTTGCATTCATAGAAACCTACATAAATAATCATCAGTGTATGTATGTATGTATGTTTTTTTATTTCTCAGCCGCAACAGCACAAATCAAAGCACAAAAACACAATAAAAGCTGAAAAAAGGAAGCAGTAAAAAACGATATATGTTGTAGGACATGCAAACAATACATTGTATAAATATAACAAAGTCATTATAATTACCATGCTTACTGCACCGTAAATCTAATAGTTGGATAAAAAAACATTGTTTTTTATTATCTTTATTTATTACCTTTGCAAGAAAACGCTGGAGGTCCTAAAAAAATTTTTCAATTTCAATTTGAGTCTAAATTTCTCAATTTTTGTCCAAAATACTAGGTGAGGACTAAAAAAAAATTCTTCATTTTCAATATCAATGTCCAAATTTCTTAATTTTTGTCCAAAATTGTTTGAAAGGAGTAAAAAAGTCTTCACTTTTTAATCAGTGTCCACATTTCTCAGTTTCTCTCCTTAAGTATGGACTGACATAAAGAAAAAGGTCATCACTTTCAAACTGCATTGAATTTCTGGAAATCTAATTGCATCATGTTGCAAATTACTAGCTTAGAATATAAATAGACTTTAATTTTGTACACAAAAAACTAAAGTTTGTTAAATTACTGTCAAAACAGAATGTAACATATGAAATAAAAATATGAAATTTTATACAAGCTTTTATGATGTACTTGCAAACTGTCACGTTCATTGCTCAGTAGAGCTTTTTAAATAAACTCACTAAACACAAATGTTCTACAGAGAACAGTTTGAGAAACGCTGTTATAGGCTATTTAACAGAACAAAGCAGTTACCATAAATAAGTTAATGATAGGATATTAACTATTGAAAATTAATTTTTTACCAACAAGCAGCTCAAAACAATACTTTTTCTGCTAATATAGATGTATATCAATGCAACATAGGCACACTTAAAACATTATTAACATTTTATGAAAAACATTAAGCAAATTTAACATGCATAGATAATACTTTAAAAATTAAAATTTATGTAAAAAATTTTTTCAACACTTACCAGCATCACTAACAACTGTTTTTGATATTTGTAAACTGCTTGGAGGAGTCAGAGAAAACCGATCCCTTCTTTTATTATTAACAATCCCATTTCGAACTATATAATCTTCACCATCACCTGACGCGGTTTTATGATAAATCCAATCAATTCTAAAACAGTAATTGAAGAAATAGCTTTGAGTGGTGCAAGAAAAAAGACTTGCTGACTGCTATCAAATTTTTTTAGTTTACAAAAACAACCAATTTAAGGTATAGACTAAAAATGCAAAAAGCAAAGATTAAATACTTTTTTGAGAGCACATTTGTCAAAAACAGAATTTTGAATAAACTTTCAAGAATACATAATAATCATTGTCTTATCAACTATCAATCTTTTTGGTATGCAAGACAACAACTGTAATGTAAGTCCCTAAACCTGCTTTCAAAAATGTCAAGATATTACTGTCTGATTGAAACTTTAAATTTAATTTTTTAACCAGTTTCTTGCATAGAACAAGAAACTTCATCAAGGTAGTAATTACTCTCTAAATATGCAGAAAGATATTATGTTTTGAGATTGCAGCTGTTTATCACATAAATTTTTCTTTTCAAAGTTAACCCATACAGTTTGCCAAATCAAATAAAAATTTATAATAAAGACACATTTTAATTATACACTAACAAACTATTCAAAAATTTTAGTCTGAAACAACAGGTTAATAATGATAGACTAGTATGAAAGCAAGTTTGAGCTGCTAGTTACAACTGTCAAACCAAAGATAAAGTTGAGGTAAAATCCTGTCAATCACAGTCAGCATAGAAACAGTGCTTTTTCTTTGAACCAACCAAATATCCACAAATGATAAGCAACCAAAATAAAACCACTATTAACAATTTGCCATCAATACAAGTTGGCAGCATGGTCAAGTGGTTAAAGCACTGTGCTCATGATCACTATAATCTTGGTTCAAAACCCACTTGCACCATTCTGTTGTGTCCTTGGGAAAGACACTTTACGGCACCTTCCACTGCTTGGTGGTCTTGGCAAACAGTTTTATATTTCAATCATATCTCTATTAAATTACAAGCAGACAGCAATATCTTGGCATCTCCGGAAGTAGATTGGAGTAATTGCTTACCCTATGTATTAGAGCCTCTATCGCTTTCTAGCAAGTTAGGAGGATAAAAATAGAGATAAAATAAAAATAATTAACAGTATTTTTTAAATTACAAACTAAAGCAGGGCTGAGCAAACTATAGCATGTGGGTCACATGTGGTCCACCACAAAGTTCTGTGCTGTTTGCAAAAACCTCAAGCAGATAACTTATTTATTCAACTTTGAAAACCATGAAATTCAGAAATGATTTAAACTGAAGATCTTTTTTGCCCAAAATTTCAAAGCTGAATGATTTTTAATTTTGGCTAAATTACCAATATACTATAGTTTGGTCCTCAAAACAAAATCAACTTCTGAATGCAGCCCTCAAGGGAAAAAGTTAGCCCACCCCTGAACTAAAGGATTCTACTTATTAAAACTTAGAATATGCAAAAAAATGAAAGAAATTTCAAAATTTTTTTGTTACTTGTTCATGAACTAATTTATCCCTAAATTACAGTAAGCAGTTTAACGAAAATAAATACATTCAACAATGTAACAACAAGCCAAAGGAAGTAATAAAAATAATACTTCCTGTATTATGCAAAGAAAAAGTATCTAATTGAATTAAATTTAAGATAATGTAATGCAGAAAAAAAAAGATGGTGTTTAAGTTCCAAAATTGCATTTTAAAAATTTTAAAATCTAAGGTTTGTTTCTAAGTTTTAAAATGCAAATGACTTTGTAAATTGCCATATTATTATTATTATTATGCAATGTTGTACAATTAATATGGTGCAACAAGAAAAAACATTGGAGAATGGATTACTGCACCCAGGTTTGATTACCAATTTTGGTTAAAAAATTTACAGCTAAATTAGAATTAAATAAGGTTAATCTAGAGTGGGTTAAGTGTAGATTAAATTGGACTTGCATTTAAGTTTTGACTCAACTAAAAAGCCAACTAAAATTAAGCTAATTTAACTATAATCTATTTTTAACTGCATCTTAATTTTTTGTCCAAGCCATAATTTGGGTAATCTTGGCTAATTTTTTATAGTGTTTAAATATATTTCAAAAATCTGTTAATTAAAAAAAGACCAATTACTTTAGCAAATGAAACTGGGTGCAGCAATCTGTTTTCCAATGCATTTTCCTGTTGGCCAAACTAATTGTAATGTTAAGTAATAATGACAATATTATAATAGGCATAAAAGAAATAATTATTGAATCTTAGATTTAAAAAAATTTAAGTATGATTCCAAAACTTTATACACTGTTAGAAAACTTGGTTCTCATTTATTGAGTTTAGTTGATTGCCTAATAAATTTTGGAAAAATCTTAAAAGCCTGCAAGGTTAGCAACATAAATATTGAACAAGACCCAAAAAAATTTGTATAAATAATTTAAAACAAGAATTCGAGCAATGTTATTTTAGACATAAAAGATACTCTAATATAAATCTTATGCAATTTATGATATAACAATTAAATGAAAACAATCTCAATCATTATTTGCCATTCTGACTTCATAAACTTTTAAGTTTCGAAGGATCCACAAAGCCTACAAGGTTAGTAATGGCAAACACTGAACAAGATCCAATGAAAATTAAAACAGCAAAATGATAATTAATAAAGCCAACTCTAAAATAAAAAAAATTAGTGTCTCTTCAAGAAGTCACTGTAAACAATATTTTGGTGAAACTAACCCAGAATCCCCCTTATAGCAATAAGATGGAAAAAAACAAAAGGAAAGGATCACTTGAAAAAGTGATACCGCAAGTAAGATATGGGTTAGTTTCATGAACAAAAATCACTTATGGTGACTTTTTGAAGGGACCCAAAAATTAATACTTACTCTGCTTTGCCAGAGGTTTGTGTTGGACTGTAACCACACTCTAATAGTACCGGATTAGATACGACTACTTTCTCATTGAATTTGTCTTTGGCACCATTTTTTAATGTGACTTGAACACAAATACATAGGGACACTGAAATTTATATTTTTTTACTAGGGAAAATGCAATATTGAGATAAAATTAAATTTAATTTTCAATTAAATGTTAATTATAAAACAATAATTTTTTGGATCTTGTAAAAAGTTACTGCAAGCAATTTTTTCAGTGAAATTAACCTGGAATCCCCTTTTCAGCACCAGGATGAAATAAAAAAAAAACAAGAGAAAAAAGATCTTTCAAAAAGCAATAGTAATGCAAAGGGAGATTTGGGTTAGTTTCACATACAAAAATTGCTTACAATGACTTCTTGAAAAGACCCAAATTTTTTTACTCAATCACTTAACAGCAGAGGTACATAAGTTTTTACTCATTGCAGGATAAATTTTGTCTGCAAATTTATTGTGAGCCACATTTGATGCAGTAATCAAAGTGATGACCTTTTTTATTATTTTTTTAAATTTTTACTTTAATTTAAATTAGTATCATATTTCTGAATTAACTTTATATATAAGTAAAATTAAGACCACAAATAGGATATAGCTCAAGAAAAAAAACAAAACTATTCTCTTGTGGTTACTATTGCTTCTTAAAAAGATCCTTTTCATCTTGATTTCTCTTTTATTTTATCCTGGTGCTATAGAGGAGACTTTTGATTAGTTTCATAAAACAATTGTGTACAGTGACTGCTTAAAGAGACCCAAACAAACTAGTTCTCTTCAAGAACTTACTGCAAGCAATTTTTGCTTGTGAAACTAACCCAGATCCCCCTGTGGTTACTATCGCTTCTTGTGAGATCTTTTTTTCTTAGTTTCTTCTTTATTCCATCTGGATGTTAAAAGGGGATTCTGGATTAGTATCATAAACAAAAATTGCTTACAGTGACTACTTGAAGAGACCCAATAAACCACCATTAATTTGCTTAAATATTAATTTATTTATTTAAAACTTTATTTTTAAACTTACCCAAATAAGAATAAAGAAAAAAAGAAAAAGAGGTTGTGTATTTCATTATATCATACTAAGATTTGCTTGTACTAAAAAATAAAAATATTACAACAGTTGAAGTTAAGCTAACCCTATTAAAATAAAGCACATTAACCTTATGTTTTACTAATTACTGGTACCTTTATGTTTTATTACTAATCAATCAGTTTAAAACGTACACTAATTAACAAGCAAAGATTGAATACAAATTTATGGTACCGGTTAAAAAAAAAACCTAAATTTTTGACAATAACTATTAATATTTTCTTTAAATATTATTATTTGATTACAGCAAAGCTATGAATCAACAGCGAACAGAACAGACGCGCCCAACAGTTAGAAATCCTAAAAAACCATTAATGTAAATGCAAACTACACTTGTTAGGATAAAAGTGAATTTTTGTGATCCTTTGTTTTAACTTTTTTTTTCTATTTTATTTTCTTCTCTACATTTATTCTTCCATAGTACAGTCTATGATTCTTCTGACTTGAAGCAAAGCGTCAGAGGCGCTACACATAGGGCAAGCAATTACCCCGACCTGCTTTTGAAGATGCCAAGATATTGCTGTCCGGTCAAAGTCACAACAAATCACTAAAATATTAAAGTGCAAATGAATTTATTGACTATGACCCGGTTGAAATTTTTAGTTTGCTGTTTTAGTTTTTCTAGAGACATGAGTAAATTATAAAACTACTTGCCACGAACGCCAAACAGAAAAAAGTAGGCTACAGTAAAATGTCTTTTCCAAAGATACAACAGAATGACGTGGAGAAGGTTTGGAACCACGAATGTATCGTTCGCGATCATAAACGCTTTTAAGCACTTGATATGCTGCCGAAAAGGTAGGCTACATTTAGAATAAGATGGCACTGAGGTGTTACGACTCAGAGTTTTGAATTGATTGTTTTCGCTCTTTAGTTTTGATTTTTAATTTTTTTACTCTATTCTTTTTTGCTGTGCTATTATTCGGCCAAAAGTGTTTTGTTTCTATTTTTATATTTGAAGCTTGGCTAAACGTAAAAAGAGATGTAATAATAAGTTATAGAATTAACTATGATGTTTAACGCGCGCTTTGCTACGTCATAGCGTGCATTGTCTGATGTGATGTTAAATTCATTCGCTAAAAAACATGGTTACTTAAGTTTAGCTCTTTAGGGTTAGGTCAGTGTATTACTTATGCTTTTAATTGTGCTAATTTTATTTAGTTATATTAGGGTTAGGTATGTTTTGTAGTTTCATATTTTGTAATTAAGATATGATCAGCAATTGTGTTATGCCTTATTAATCATTTCTTTTGTTTCTATGATTTAATTCTATTTGAATAAGATTGAGTTTGTAAATACGATTTGATTAAATTAATTTTGCGCTGACGTGGATGAAACAGGAAGCCGGTACTGAAGACTGCACCCGGACCTAGACACAGGGCACAACATTGAAAAAAATTTGTTTGGCAAGACATAGAAAAAAACAAAAAGAGAACACGTTAGGTAGTAGTGGCCTAGTTTAAAGTTATAGTGATCTGCTATTGAAATTTGTTGGCTCTGTGAATTCATAGTTTTGAACGCAAGTCTCTGGTTGCCTACTTTATTGTGAAGAATTAAAGCTGTTGAGCTTTACCTGTTTTTGATTGTATACTATTTTGGGCTCCTAAGCAGTGTTGTGCATTGACGGCATCAAATGTCGGCGACAATTTTTTGTTGACGATGACGCAAACGCCGTAAAGATATTTTTCGGTTGACGGAATAGGTGTCGCCGACAACTTTTTGCTTGTTTTTTGCGTCAAGCGTTAAGCGTCAATTATTTTTTGCAAGGTAAAATATATACAAAAATTTTTCAACCGCTGACTCCAATAGCGCATTTTTATTCAAGAAAAAAAGTTACGAAAGCTACAGCATGTAACAGATAGATTTTGACCATGTCAAATAAACAACTTGCAAAAAACACTATAAAGTTATAAAAGGGTGCTCAGGAATTCTTGCTTTGAAAATGCAGCTGCTTTCAATTGTTAAAAAGGTTCTCAAGGATCACAACTTTGCTTTCTATATGTTTTTAGAAAATCCACCTGCTGGAACTTAATTAAAAGCCACAAAATCAAAGAAGTGCAGTTGTTTTTATTAAGGGCACGATAGTAACTTTCTTTGTTTTCGCAGGATGTTGTTTGATCACCAAAAAAAAAAAAGATATGCGTGGTGCTTAAAAGTGTTCGAGTCCCAGCTCAGTTGGCAAATTCAATCAAACTAAAAATCACGTAATTGTGGTCTGTGGAAAATGTTAGCTAAACAGAGACTCAGAAGACAGAAAATTGCTATCAGAAAAATAAATTTTAATTTTAGTTATAGAGCAAACAGACTAGGCTACTAAATAAATAATTTCACAGTATAGTTAATTTTCATACTATTAAGTGTACAACTGGTATCTGATTAGCATTTTGTGAAAACTAAAACAATCAAGTTTATCTTCTGAATTTTGGGTTTAACAGTCAGTTTATTTCAATTTTGAGGTCCAACAAACTATTCCAAGCCCACATTCAGCTGTTCAAATCTCTTTTTTTCTGTGCTCATAGGTTTTTGATTTACCTGGTGACCATTGGTTGGTAAGATCCATAGTTTTTGGTAATATCGTAATATATCAGTTTTTTATTCAAAGTTCGTTGGTAGTCTACCAGATGTAAAAGTAATAAAATAAAGTTTTAAAGGTTTTTAACCACTCTTAACAATCTAGCTCAGGGTTTCCCAAACTTTTAGTTGATTGGTATCCTTTGGACATTGTAACAGGTTTGCATGTACCCCCGAAGTTTTGTGACGTTTTTCTAAAAAAAAGGCTTTCAGTTAGAATCAGCCACTAATTTTCCCCTAATTCATGCCCAAAATCAAGGTGATCTCTGAAAAAAAAGTCTTCACTTTGAATCAGATATAAATTTTCCCAATTCATGCCGAAAATCAAGGTGATCTTTAAAAAAGAAAACTCTTCCCTTTCCAGCAGCAACAAATTTTCCCCATTCAAACCCAAAATCACGGTGATCTGTAAAAAAAAAGTCTTCCCTCTTAATTGTCCTGTTTGACGTAATTACAATCGACCGGATTTGAAAATTCTAGACATTTGAGTCTATTATTTCTTCCTGATACGGAATTTAACTTAAATAAGGACCATTCTCTCACATAATAATGTACCTTTTGAGAAGCCTAAATGTACCCCTAGGGGTACATGCACCCCAGTTTGGGAACCCCTGATATAGCTATATAAACTACTGATATTACTAATAAAGCAATTCTTCCAATCACTACTTAATAACAATCTTTCCATACATTTTCGTTCTGAATTTGGGACACAACACGTTTTCTTGCAGACAAAGGTTAGCCGTTGTTTGCAGCCGAGCTTCCACTTTTTTATTTTTTTTGCCTCTTTTCGTCGCAACCCCTTCTTCTCATATCTTCTACGCCGAGCGTGCCTTGAGTTCACAGTTCCTGTCTTCTCAAATTTGCACCGGGGCAACATAATCACATACCAAGTACAATCCCAAAAGAAGTTGTGCCTCGTTTGAAGCTCTTTGTGTGATTTGGCTGGAACTTAAATTCTGCGACGGAGTGGGAAAGGATAATCAAAACCTACACCGGTGATTTATTATAAATAATTGAATTCTATTAATTTCTAATGATTTTGTTGTTGAATCAAGAATAGATCAAATTAAATTTTCTAAATTTAGTCTGGAAAAAATTGCATGTAGTCATGTCTTTCCTGAAAAATTAAATTTTTAGTTAATTATTTTTAATGAACTTAATGTGCTTTGCTTTTTATCGCAAACTTTTTTCACAACCTTGAATCTATTCCTAAAGGCCCGTTTCCACTACGAGCGTGGAAAAAAGCATTCTTTGTTTGTTTTATTGCTTTTTTTTTGCGCTCGCTTAATTTTAACCGCTCGCTTCAATCGAAGATCAATAAAAGAGACAAAGAATGCTCTTTTCCACGGTCGTAATGGAAACGGGCCTTAAGTAGCAATCCATCCCATGCAACAGGGAGGTGCAATTCCAAAACATGAGCTTTTTGCTGCAAAGCGTAACTTTTCCGCTGCCAGCAGTATTTCTTAAACGCTCGTATCCATTGCAAGAGTGGATTGGAGTATTCTTTGTTTTCTTTTATGATAATTTTGCTTCGCTTACCGCTTAAGCGCGGAAAAACTCGGGATTACAAGCGTAAATAAATTTTTGTAAAAAAAGTGGCCGATCAGAATGATTTGCGCAGCCGATTGGTGGGACCAAAAATTATCATTATTTTTATAGCAAGCTGATTGAAGGAAAACAAAAGGTAGTTTTGAAGGAAACGATAATCTTGACTTTATAGAACTAATTACGAGTTGAATTATGTCTCATGTTTACATGTAGCTTTAATTGTAAATTTGAGTTTGTGATTTCAGTTTTTGGAGTTTTGTCTTCTGCTGTCGCTAATTTGCTGTTGGCTACATTGTTTAACTAATGAATTTGTCTGGTTAGCTTTAAGTAATATTCCGTACTTAATTTGCAACAAAAACGCTATAAAATCATTAAATAATGGAAAGACATGATTATAGCAAAGAAAAATTTTCAATTTTGTAACAAAAGTTTTAATGCTATAATTGCGTATCTACAAAATAATCCCCTAAATCTGGGGTTCTTAAATTGGGGACGTGAAAGGTTTATTATGGAGGCGCGAGCAAATGGCTGCTTAATTGATAGCTGCAATGACAAATCTTTTAGTCTTTATGTTCAATTTTGGACAAAATAGGAAATTTTGGACGCTGATGGAAAGTGAAAATCTTTTTTTTTTATTCTTTACCTTCAATTTTGAATAAAATTGCTATTAGTGCAGTCAAAATACGTACCTGAACATAAAATGTGAAATAATGTGGCGGAATTAGACGTTACAATATATATATCAATATATATTTTTTGTGTCTATTTTTCTTTTCCTGACTCACAGGAAAGCATCGGAGGCGCTAAACATAAGGCAACTGTAAAGCAATTATCCCGATTTGCCTCGGGAGATGCCAAGGTATTGTGTCCGGTTGAAATAGTTTTTATTGAAGATATAGAAGAAATCTAAAGTTGCTTTCCCAATTTTCCGCTAAATACGTTTACATAAAAAAGAGTTTTGACTCCAGAATAAAGTCCAATTAACTCCAATGCTGCTGTTAAAGTTCTTGCGGAAGTACAGTTAATGATTTATACCCAGTCGATTATTCTTTTTGTATCATTTAAAACGAAAGTAAAAGTGATATTTTAATAACTGAATCAATTGTCATTTTTTATTTGTTAAATGCGAAAGTAGTAAATAGCGGTAAAAATCAATGCATAGATGAAGCATTGTTTGTCTGTTCGGCTCTTTCAAATTCATTTAAAGTTTTTCTGTAAAAAACAAAATTAAAAAATGCTGCGAGTAACAATCAGGGCTGCCAGAACATTTTTTCAAAAAAGGCCCAAAAGATTGTCAAAAGAAGACAAACGTAAATAAAAGTCAAATTGTTTTTTCTCTATTAACGCCCCAAATTTAAGGTGAACACGAAAAAAAAGATCATCACTTTCAATCAGTGTTTAAAATTTATATTTACTTTCCAAATTTAAGGTGAAGACGATTCAAGATTAAGTCAACAATGAAAATTCTAACACTTTTGCTTACAAACTTCAAACATTTAAACAAAAATTCTAACTTTTTAAGAAACAGATTTTGTTTTATAAAAACGGCCAAAGGAAAAGTCAAATAGCCAAACACCTTAAAAAAGCCAAATTTTTAGAGCCTATAATTTCACCTTAAAAAAGCCAATATGGCAACCCTGGTATCACATAACAGAATAAGACTTCCGACAAAAAGAAACTTGATTCAATCTTTTGAAATTAAGTTTGCATACGCGGAATTACACGCGTTAAATAAGTTTTTGTAAAAAATCGGCCAATCAGAATGATTTGCGCAGAAGTTTGATGGAACCAAAAAATTATCATTCAGTCGGCAGCGTGGTCGAGTGGTTAAAGTACCGGAATGATGATCAACATGGTCTCAATTCAAAACCGACCTGCACCATTCTGTTGTGTTCTTGGGAAAAACACTTTACAGCACTTTCCCCTGTTTGGTGGTCTTGGCAAGCAGTTCTAAATTACAGTAATATCTCTGCTAAATTACTAGCGGACAGCGATATCTTGGCATCTCCGGAAGCAGGTTGGGATAATTGCTTACCCTATGTATAGCGGCTCCGTCGCTTTCCTGCAAGTCAGTAGGATAAATGTAGAGATAAAAATTAAAAAGAATCATTATTTTTATAGCAAGCTGATTGAAGGAAAACAAAAGGTATCTAGTTTTGAAGGAAACGATAATTTTGAATTAATAAAAATAATTACGAATTGAACTATGGCTCATGTTTACATGTAGCTTTAATTGTAAATTTGAGTTTGTGATTTCAGTTTTTAGAGTTTTGCCTTCTGCTGTCGCTAATTTGCTGTTGGCTACATTGTTTAACCAATGAATTTGTCTGGTTATCTTTAAGTAATATTCCGTACTTATTTTGCAACAAAATTGCTCAAAAATCTTTAAATAGCAAAAAAAATTTTCAATTTTGTAACATAACTTTCAATACTCCTATCGCGTATCTACAAACAATCCCGTTGTTAGGAGGGCACGACCAAGTGGCTGCAAACTTAATTGATAGCTGCAATGACAATTTTTTTAGTCGTCCTGTTCAATTTTGGATGAAATTTTGGATGAAATTGAAGAACATGATTTAAGGGCTTGGGTTTTCTTTGGTTTGTGTGGTCAAGGGGAGGAGGTGCAAGTTTTGCTTGTGTGAGGACGTTTTGTATTTATAAAAAAGAGGGGGCGCGTCTCAAGAAGTTTAAGAACCAATGCCCCAAACCATAAGTGATAAATCTGCAGATGAGTTTTTTGTGCTGCCTCCATAATACCAAGCTTTTGTATTATTCAATATTTAATTAAATAGATTTTGGCAATTTAAAAATTAATAAAATTAAATAAAGAACGGTATGAAGGCTTGTATTAATTACTGTTGGTGATAATGGAGAACTTTATTTTTTTGACGACGACGAAAATCAAGAAATACGAGACAAATTCAAAGTGTTGACGCTATTTTTTTGAGTATTTCAACTTATGTGGCCTTCTTTGTCACTGCATAATATAAATGTGGCCTTTAATAATAAAAAGATTTCCCAGCCCTGTCCTAAACTGAAACGAAAAAACGCTTTTAGTTTAGTTATCATATTCGTTGTCTTTGAAGTGTTTTAAATACCAAAAAACGGATCAAAATATTTTTAGCAAAAATTTTACAAAACTTTTATAACATCGTGCTTTTGTAAAAGTCGCTTTTATCTCAAAACTACAAAAAAATATAAAAGCGACTAAAATATAGGAGAGAATTTAATTAGAGTTTTGACAAAATAAAATGAAATTTGTTTTGCTTGATGTAAGTGACACGCAGTTTAACATCTAAGGAGTTAGTAACCTACAATAAAAATAGAAAAGTGTGCAACTGCACTGATGTGAAATCTACTGCCATGTGCAGCTGCTATCATTGTCTTAGCCGTTGGAAGGAAGCGTTGATGTCGATAAAAAACAAAGACCAAAGAAGAAAAAACTCATTAAACACGTTTAACATAACACTTGACCCTGGCCGTAGCCAACGTGTTTGTTTGGTGAACAATTATTTTTCTAAAGTTATAGCTTAAATTTGTCAAAAGTTAAAGCTCTAAACAAAAATTCTGGCCAGTGTGTACCATTAGGGCAAGAAAAAATCGATTTGTTGTTTTCGACCATGGCTAATCTCGAAAAATCGAGAACGAGTATATGCGTAGTTGTTCATATGAACAATGTTTGGCTTCCTGGCCAAGTGGTAGAGCCCCGTAGGGGGCGTATATTCCATAAGTGAGGGGTGTGTCGTGCATACGCTGTAGTTTTCACAGCAAAAGTTAAAAAGCGTTTTTAAAATTATAAATTTATTAATCTAAAGTTTTATAAGTGCAATAGATAAAATATATTTTATTTTACTTTTAAACAAGAAAATTACAATGCAACAATGGATTTTTATGATATTCAAAATTTTGAGCAAGGTTTCGGCGCACTGTATATTTTCCTATGTACGTATTTTGAAAGTAGTTTTTAGCAGACTTTGGCTTCGTTTTTTTACAAAAAACACTTTTATGGGCTGTTAAACTTGAAATGAAGTGTGAGTTAAGGCGTACAATTTGGCTTTCTTTTTTTCATAAAAAAAAGAATTAATTTGAAGTGACTATTAGTGCAGTCAAAAACCTGAACATAAAATGTGAAATAAAGTGGCGGAATTAGACAATATAATATATATAGTATACCTATATATATATGTATATATATACGAACATAGTTTTTTGGCCGGTGCTCTTCAGAAAGAAGTGCTCTGTGACGCCGGGTCATAGCAGTTTTATCGAATTTTAGACCATACCTTCACATTATTTTATTTACCACCCCAGACTGTTTTGCCTGTCCGAGCCCGTCGGAGGGCAGTTGGAGTTCTTATTCAAATAAAATTTTTTATTTACTTTTCTTTTTGAATAAGATTTTTAATTACAAACTAACAAGATATATGCCGCCACTGAAATAAATTCACTTTATATTAAATATATGACTCACCTGATTTTGTGCACTTTAATCACCCCTCTCTTTTGTGTACTCTTTTGTCCGTCTTAATCCGCTTGTACCTCTCACTATCGTTCGCACTATCTTTCATTCACTTTTCCTTTCTACCTCATAAAGCTTACAGTGCTCCCCCTTTTACTTTTATTGCTTTATAGAGTTTCTTACTTTTATACCTTTTTCAACACAACAAACTCGCCTTCCCTCATTTTTAAATGAATGCAAACCTCCATACTTGGATTTCTTATATTTTTTCTTCTATGACGTCACAGGAATTGTATTATTTGCTTAACCAATTTTACTACGTATTATTTTTACTAAAACTAACTGCATTTTTAATTTTCTAGTTTCCACCTGACGATTCTTAGGATGAAACAGGCTGTCGTGGATTTTAATTGTTAATTTTTAATCTATTTTAGTGCTTTTATTAATAAAGATATATATATATTATGATGTCTAATTCCGCCACTTTATTTCACACTTTACATTCAGGTTTTAGAGTGCATCAACATTTTAAATTGACTCCTTTTTTATGGAAAAAAGAAAGCTAATTGTAGGCCTTAACTCATACTTCACTTTCAAGTTTTACAACCCATGTACAGCCCTAACGTGTTTTCGTAAAAAAGCAAAGCCAAAATCTGCTAAAAAGTGCTTTCGAAATACAAAGGAAAAAATAGGCTTGTCTGCGTGCACCAAAACCTGACTCAAGATTTCAAAATATCATAAAAAGTCTATCGCTGCATTGTAATTTTTTTGTTTAAAAGTGAAAAAAAAATACTTAATCTATTGCACTTATAAAAATATTATAATAATTGATTTAAAATTTAGAAAAGCGTTTTTTAACTGTGAAAAACTACAGTGCGTGCACGACACACCCCTCACTTATGGAATATACGCCCCCGAAGGCGCTCTACCGACTTGGCCACAATGCCAAACATTGCTCATTTAAGCAACTACGTATAAACCTGTTCTCAAGTTTTCGATATTAGCCTTGATCAAAAACAACAAATCAATTTTCCCATTCCCTAATTGTACACACTGGCCAGAAATTTTTGTTTAGAGCTGTAACTTTAGACACATATTGTTACCGAACAAATACGTTGGCATTGGCCAGGGTCAAGTGTTATGTTAACAGTTTTTTATTTCGTCCTGTGTTGTCTTTGTTTTTTATTCGGCATCAAGGCTTTCGTCCAACGGCTAATACAACGACAGCAGCTGCACATGGCAGTAGATTTCACATCAGTGCAGTTGCACATTTTTCTATTTTTATTGTAAGCTACTAACTCCTAAGATGCTAAAACTGTGTGCCACTTACATCAAGCAAATCAAATTCGAATAAATCTCGAATAACTTCATTCGTATGCCATAGTCGGGTATTTACTTTTTTGTAGTTTTGAGATAAAAGCTGGCCCAAATGGCAGGTGCTTTCTCGCAGGCTGGGCCGTGAGTACGTCTGTTCATTGGTGTTTAAGACGACAAACCGGAACCAAGCTTGCCAAACGGAAGGATATCCACCCATTCCGATGTTCAGCGTGGGTCTGCTAATCAGCAAACGTCCTTTTCAGGACGGGAAAATGCCTGGAACAAACTGCCCTTTTTAGGGCACATTGCCAACAAGTTCCGAAGATCCACTATTCTTCAGCTGAACATCGAAGGCCTCACTACAATCAAGATGAACGTTCTTCATCCCCTCGCTTTGCAATCTGAGGCACTCGTCATCCTACTACAGGAGAGAAGTTAGTATTTCCAAACTATCAACTAGCTGGGTCCTCTTTCAGCAGGAAGCATGGTCTTCCCACTTTTGTCCACGAGCGACTAAGGTACACGCTTTTGGAACAATCTCCACCGACATTGGAGATTGAGTGGTTGTGTGTGGACGTTGATGGTTATAAAATAGTCAACGTCTACCAATGCGATTGCGATCCCTGGATCTTCCAGTGTTTCCTCACCCATGTCTTTATGCTGGCGATTTTAACTGTCGTCATAGGACTAGGATTACGATGATAACATTACGGACGGTGAATGCTTGGCTGACTGGGCAAGTATTAATTGTCTTGCCCTTCTATATAATACCAAGGACGCTGCCAGTTTTTATTTCGGCCGCTGGAACACTGGCACCAATCCGGATCTAGCTTTCGCTAGCGTATGTCCATACAGTCGCTTACCGGATAAACGTGTACTTAAAAAGTTCCCCAGGTCACAACATCGACCTTTACTTATCACACCACCAAGGTTTGCTATGGCAGTGCCAAGCATGCCTGTTGACGAATAAATTCGCAAAGACTTTGTTGCCGCCTGATTTACTTGATGTGGATGCAGCTTACCAGGACTTCTGTAACACCATTAAGAAACCAGTCAAATAGACTATCCCAAGCGAGTATGGAAACAATTATGTTCCGTGTTGTAATGCAGAGTATGAATCCCTCTATAAAAATTTCCTGCAGTTCTCCTTAAGGAGATGACTCAAGTTTGGCTGCTATAGCCCTGCTTACCAAGCTTGACAGGAAGCGGAGGAATCGATGGTCCGAGGCTGTTTGAAGCATTGACTTCTCACACGCTGGTTGAAGAGCATGGAGTATTTGGAACAACCTTACTGGTAGGTCACGACACTTTCCTCGTCACTTTCCCGTTTCAGCCAATGCTATTGCATCTCAGATGATGCACGAGGTCTGACGGTTTTAAATGACGAAACCCGATGCTGGCTTAACAACATCACTGCAAACATCTGATCCATGCAGCACACCAGCCTGGTGTAGTAAAAAGATAAACCCTCGGCCCCAGTCCTGTTTGTGTCAGATCTGGAGTGGATACGTTTCTAAACGACGACGACGACGATGAGATAAAAGCGACTTTTATAAATGTACGATTTCATGAAAGTTTTGTAAAATTTTTGCTAAAAATATTCTGACTCAATTGTTTGCTATTTAAAACACTTCAAAGACAAAGAATATGATAATTAGACTAAAAGCGTTTTTTGGTTTCAGTTTAGAGCAGTGGTCACCAAACTTTTCTAGCAGGGGACCGTATGTAGATATTTTCGGGCCTCCTTGGGCCAAATTCAAAGGCTTTCTCTAATTGTTCTACCAATCAAGATGTTCTCTAAATAAAAGGTCTTCACTCAATTTCGTGCCAAAATTATAGTGATCTCTAAAAGATTCCACTGCTATTCTCTCGAAATCTTGGTGTGTTCTCTAAAAACATAAAAAGATAAAAAACTGAAACTGGGCTATTCCGACATAATTCTATCCAACTGTGGCTGTGTAAATATGTTTTTTAAAAAGAGCTCCGCGGCTGGATAAAAAGTCTTAGCGGGTCGAATTTGGCCCGCCGACCATAGTTTGGAGTCTAAAACACTAAATTATAGTGACAAAAACACTATTGATAACATGCAGCGGGCCAGATAAAATCACCTCGCGGGACGTAGTTTGGTACCACTGGTTTAGAGTAAAGGTGGGTAATCTTTTTAATATTAAAGGCCGCATTTATATTATGCAGTAACATGGGTAGCCGTATAAGTTCAAATACTCAAGAAAACAGCGTCAACACTTTGAATCTGTTTCGTATTTTATGATTTTTATTGTCGCCATGAAAACGGTCTTTCATCATTACCAGTAGTAATTGATATAAGCCTTCAGTGTTTTTTTAAGGCGTTTTGAGGAACCGAAACGGTCTCTCAAAATTGTCCAGCGGTCTCTCAAAATCTGCTACTACCATAGCCGTACCTGCCGGGGGTGCAGGGGGGGCAATTGCCCCCCCAAGTTTCGAAGATTTGGGCAAAATTAAGATTTTTCGGGCAGTGAGAAGAAAATATTTGGGCAAAACCATAGTTTTTCGGGCTGCGATATGAAAAATTTGGGCAAAGTCAGGAAATTTAGAGAGGTGATGATGAGGAACTGCAAGAAATAATAATCCAAATTTAGGTGAAGACCTTTTTTTTTTTTTTTTTTTAGAGATCACCATGATTTTAGGACAAAATTGGTTTTTGTCTGAGAAACTCAGACAATTTTTTTGTCATATCCGAAATGTACTCTAAAATCATGATTTGGGCAAACGTCACAAAATTTGGGCAAAACTTCATTGCCCCCCCAAAATTTTTTGGGCTGGTACGGCTATGGCTACTACAATAGTGTAAACAAAGCTAAGTATGCTCATGAACAATAGGAAAAAAATTAGCGGTTTTTCAAAATTGCTTAGAGGTTCCTCAAGCCAAACCTTAAAAAAAACACTGTAAGCCTTCATATTGTTCTTTACTTAATTCTATTAATTTTTAAATTTTAAATACCATTATAATTAGATATCAATTAATACAAGAGGAGAGGCACAAAAACATCATGGAGGCCACAATTTTCCCACCCATGGTTTAGGGCAGTGGTTCTTAAACTTCTTGAGACGCATTTCTTTTTTCACGCAAACAAAACTCTTGTCCCTTCTTCTTTATAAAAACACTCCCTCTTTCTCTCGCAAACAAAACTAGCGGTTCCTCTTGACCATACAAACCAAAAAAATCAAAGCCCTAAAAAGATATTCATCAATTTCGTCCAACATTGAAGGTAAAGATTAAAGAATTTGTCATTGCAGTTATCAATTTAATTTGTAGCCACTTGCTCGCACCCCCTAATATACCTTTCACGCCCTCAGTTTAAGAACCCCATGTTTAGGGGATTGTTTTATAGATGCGCAATTATAGCATTAAAAATTTTGTTATAAAATTAAAAATTTTCTATGCAATAATAATGTATTTGCAATATTTAGAGATTTTAAAGCGATTCTGTTGCAAAATAACTATGGAATGTTACTAAACAATAACCAGACAAATTAATCGGTTAAACAATCTAGCCAAAAGCAAATCAGCGTTAGCAGAAGACAAATAAAATGTATAAACTGAAATCACAAAATCAAATTTACAATTAAACCTACGTGTAAACATGAGCCACAGTTCAACTCTTGATTATTAATAGTTCTATTAAGTAAAATCTTCGTTTCCTCCAATACTCGATACCTTTCGTTTCCTTTTAATCAGCTTGCTATAAAAGTAATAATAATTTTTTGGTCCCACCAAACTTCCGCGAAAATCATTCTGATCGGCCAATTTTTTTACATAAATTTATTCAACGCATGTAATCCCGCGTATGCAAGCGTAATTCCAAAAATTGAATCAACTTCCTTTTTCTTGGAAGTCTTATGTCATTGATACTCGCAGCATTTTTATTTTGTTTTTTACTGAAAAACTTTAAATAAATTTAAAAGAGCCGAACAAATAAACAATGCTTCATTTACGAATTTATTTTGACTGCTATTTACTACTTTAGCATTTAACAAATAAAGATGAGGATTGAGTCAGTTTTCTGTGATATCTCTTTCGCTTTCGTTTTAAATCATACAAAAGGGTAATCAATTTGGTATGAAACATTAACTGCACTTTCGAAAGAAATTTAACAGCAGCATGTGAAGTTGATAGGACTTTATTCTGGAATCGAAAAACTTTATTTATGTAAACGTATTTAGCGGAAGAGTTACGCAAGCTATTAACAGAAGAATTCTTTTTTGATAGTTTTAAGATATGCCGTAATTTGAACTCTTGCAAAATTTATTATTACGGAGTTTTTAATCAATATAAAATTTATCCAGTGATTGATAGTTGCAATGTCTAATTTTTGTCAGAGAAAGTTTGAAAATAAAGTATCGAAAATTAATTATCAAATACTAAAGGCAACGGCTGCGTGGAGATTTGATAAGGTTTGAAACGGTTTATAATAATAGAAAGGTAAAATAATTGAAAAGGTTTGGAAACTACCGAAGTCAGCGACCCAAGTTAATTTGACGCAAACCCAGAAATTACATGTAAAAGCCCGTTTCACTACGAGCGTGGAATAGAGTTTTCTTTGTTTGCTTTATTGATTTTTTTACTTTTTTCCGCGCTTAAGCGCTAAGCAAAGCAAAAAAATCAATAAAAGAAACAAAGAATACTCCATTTCACGCTCGCAGTGGAAACAAACCTTAAGAAATATTGCTTGCAGCGGAAAATTCGCGTTTTGCAATTGCACCTCCTTGTTTGCGTGGTATGGATTGTTTTAAAAAATCGATTCAAGATTCTGAAAAAAATTTGCAATAATAAGCAAAGCACATTTTAAGTACATTAAGAAAGTTTAATTACAAATTTAATTTTTCAGGAAAGCACATGACTACATGCAATTTTTTCCAGACTAAATTTTGATAATTTTATTTGATCTATTCTCAATTGAACAACAAAATCATTAGAAATTAATAGAATTCAATTAATTATAATAAATCACCGGTGTAGGTTTTGATTATCCTTTCCCACTCCGTCGCAGGATTTAAGTTTTGGCCAATTCATACACAGAGCTTCAAAATAGGCACAACTTCTTTTGGGATAGTACTTGGTATGTGACTATGTTGCCCAGATGCAAAATTGGGAAGATGGGAACTGCAAACTCGAGGCACACTCGGCGTAGAAGATATGAGATGAAAGCGACGACCAACTTTCTTGAGCTGAGGACCTTTTCGCCAGATCCTTTGCATTTGACAATCATAAAAAATTATGATGTTTTGAATCGAATTAAATTGCTAATGAATATTAACTTGATAATGTATTCAGATTTGCCAGGAAACATTTAATTTTTATCAAAAAAAAGCGTTAAACCTTCTGATATCGGCAAACAGTCGTGTATTAAAAGCTCCAAAAAGTGCGAGCAGAAAAAAGGAATTTACTTTATCTCTTTGAGAAAGAATTTTTAAGAAAAAAGCAATTTACTATAACTTGATCGAATTCTTCCAACGTTCAACGATAATTGTTCAAACGGCAAAGGTTTGTTCTTACCCGATGCCAGCAGAAAAAAGGAAATTATATTCTCTGCACAAGAAAAACAATTTAGTATAATTTAAAGAAAATTCATCCAAAGTGCAACATTAAGTAATGTTTTTAAGATAAAAGTAACTGTTCAATAGCCACAGGTTTGTTGTCAACAAAACGTGCATTATAATCAGTGTTAGTCGTTTTGTAAAACACCGTGACAGCAAGCTGTCTTTAATTGAAAAGCTTTTTTCCAAGTTTTTTCATAATATTTTTAAATTTTCAACAAATACTAATAAACAACTTTTATATTAAACTTTAGTGAACATTATTCTTGCTTTAACCTAACGTTTTTCAGCAGAGTGTATGATTGCATAACTTTCTGTATAACTTTAAAATTGTATTTTCTTTTAGGAATTTTCAAAGCACACTCTTTGCAAAATTTCTTGTATAAATCTGTACAAGTTAACTAAGCAATTTGATGGTGATCCAAATTGAATCGTTGGACCAAGAAAATCGTTTACTGCATTTACTTAAATGAAAACGGCTCTTTTCAAAACCCATGGAACCAAAAGTTTTTATCGGTATGTTTAATGTTTTTATTTAATCCTTAGAGTTTTTAAATAATAAGGCTAAACAAAAGCAAACAATATTTGAGGAATGCTTAACCATTTTGTTAACGAATATTTGCAGCATACACTGTCACTGTTTGGTATATTCCCTTAATTTTTTAGTGGAGCAATTAGTCAACCCTTTTTGATGAAGACTTTTTTACCACTACTTACACGAGAATCAGTCAAATATATGTCGACATTTTAATTTAGATAGATTAAGATGACTTGTGGTATAAAGCTATACCAAAAAAAATAACAAAAATAACCTAAGGTCAAAATCGATTTTAATTTATTTTAATAAAACTATGTCATTAAATATGCTACAGATTCTCGAGTCAAAAAATAAAATATTTGAGTTTTTTACTATTTTTGATAATTGAAAATTGTAACTCGAAAAATATACAAAAGTATTTATTCATTTTGCATTGGCAATTCGAAAGCATTTTATGCATAAATTTCACAAAAGATTCAAACTAAATTTCTCGTGCAACAAAACTTTTCAACCAATTGCTTCCACAGATAAATTAGGCTTATTTTTATGCGACATAAGAATTAAAGTACAGTCTCATAAAGTTTTTACTCCTAACTTTTCATTTTCTCGATCCATTCTGGCTATCAGATACATAACTTTACTTTAGAATTAGCTGCAAATGAAGTCCTCTTTTGCCGCTAATTTTAAAATAATGTTTCGGTAAAGTAACGAAACATTAGGAATATTATAATCACGAACGTACCGTCAGGGGAGGCAAGTGAGGCAGTGCCTCGCTCGTTGAAATCAAATAAAGTAAAAATAATAATATTGAAGTCATAGTCTTTGCAAAATAGATGCAACTTGCTAATAGTTGAAAAAAATTAGTAAAAATTATATTGTATTTGCAGTAGTTTAATCCGTGTACTTGCAGTAGTTTAATCTGTTTTGCTTTTTTACCCTAATTTTTAACGGTTTAAAGGTTGTATTTTCAGCGTTTTAATCATTTTGTCAAGCATTCTTGTCAACAAAATCGCTATTACACACTAATGAGGCAGCTTCAAAATTGCCTCCCCTCAGATAAAAAGCAAAGAAAATTGAAACAATTTAGCTTTTTTTCTCTTTTGGTGAAAATATCTGTTGAAATGAAACAGATTTGAGGCATGCCGCAATCGTGACTTCATAGAGACAAAAACTTTTTCTTACTCCAGACATTTGCTAAAACAAAATAAATTAGTTTGTTCTCAGAAAGTCGGAATACACGCATTGTGCAACTGTAAAGCAATAAATTTATTAAATTTTATTAATGGAAGATGATTTAGTATCTAAGCTAAGAAAGTTTTCAATATTAACTTTTCAATCTAATTTTGGTATATTTATAATTCAGTGTTTGAACCGCTATTTTAGCCAACATTTTTATATTTATAACATACATTTTTAGCTAACTATATTTTGTCTTAGCTTGTGGAAACTGATTGCGAAATTTTTAACATCTATTATGAAGACAATTGAAACTAATCAAACAATTGCCATTGTGAACGACAATAGCTCTTCCAACTTTTAGTTTGAAAATGTAAAATGTCCAGCTGTATCTTTCGACCACCGCCCGAAACTAAGTTTCAAGTTAATTTAAGCAAGTGATTCTTAACAAAAGGCACGCCTCTCTTGAAGGAAGTTTAAAAATTCAGGTAGTCAGTTGTAGTTTACATATTTCCAACAGTGCATATATTTTGCCTAGTTCAAATACATTAATTCTTTCTAATTTAGTGTGCATAAAAATTAAAGTCTCGTTTTTCCCTTGCAAGAAAATACTTTTTGGTCCTCTCTCCAGGATTATGATTTTTTATACTACGACGTTGTTCTTACTTCACCGAAAAAAATCTATTAGCAGACACTAAAAACTTTTCAATATTTAAGAGGTCAGGACAAACGCACAATCAAAAGTTTTTCAGCGACCTCCTAAATCAGAGGTTTCAAACCGGGGGTACCCGTATCCCTTGGGGGTACGAGATTAGATGTCAAGGGTTACGAAGATCATTGGCCACAGAGCAGCTATTTTAACGGTTTTGTTGAAGAATTTACTTTTGTTTCGAAAAAACGATTATCTGCAAATGTTAATTGTTTAGCAAGAAACATCATTGTTTCATAATAATAGAATTTTTACCTGGACTGTGTAAGAGACTGATAGTTCAGATCAGGGTGGTCCAACTTCTGCACTCTTGTGGGCCACTTTTCAAAATTATTTGAGTTTGCGGGCCTCAACCGGCTAAAAACACTTATTTTTGTCCCAAACTCAGGGTGTTCTCTAAAAAAAAAAAAGGGTCTTCAATTGGAATCGATCTCCGAAATTCCTATTTTCGTCCCAAAATCATAGCGTTCTACAAAAAACAAAAGGTTGCCACTGCTTGTAATCGACAAGACTTGTGCAAAATTGTTCCGGATGCGGCCCGCGGGCCCATAGTTGGACCACGCTGGTTTAGATTTCAGATTGTAGTAGATTGGTAGTTTTTTACAAATTTAATTGGAGTAGATTGGTAGTCGTTTATAAACTGTAAGCAATCTTCGCATTGACATAAAATTCTTGTAAGCAATCTTCGGTACTCATTGTGCTTATTAATAATGTTTAAAGTTAATTGTAAAACTGTTATTAATTATTTTATGATGCTATTTGAATAAGCGTTGCAAGATATCTATAGTTAATAAAAATAAAGGTTCCTTAAAGCTTAGGGCTTGCTGTCCGTTTACAATAATAAATTGTTATTTTCAGCAATTTCTAAATTTCTACTATAAGGCTAAACTAAAAATTGAGCATGTCTATTAAATCTTCAACTGTAAAGAAGAGGAAGTGGAGTGATGAATACAAAAAATTTGGCGGTACTGTTACAATGGGGAGTGAAGGGGATGAATGACCGCAATGCATTTTATGCAACGTGATTTTTTGCAATGCAAACATCAAACCTTAAAGACTTAAAGAGCATTTTAACCATAAACATGGCGGAGCCAAAGCTGGCCAAGATTCTAAATCACTAAAAATTAAACCAGCTTGTTTCGATTCTATGGGAACTCTTGAGATGTGGGGAATTTATAAGTGCAGAAAAGCCGCTTCTACTTGCCTCCTACAAAGTAGCGTATGAAATTGTCAAACAAAAAAAACCACACACAATTGCTGAAAGTCTTATAAAACCGTGTGCCTTGGAAATGGCTAGCATTGTGTTAGGAAAAGATGCAAAGCGAAAGTTGCAGGCAGTTTCTCTTTCTGATAATATAATATCAAGTAGAATTTGCGACATAAGCTATGACATTCTGAATCAGGTAATTACAGATATAAAGAACAGCCCAACAAAAACCTTATTGCAATTGGATGAATCCACAGATATTTCCAGTTGCTCTCAGCTTTTAACAATGGTTAGATATGTAAAAGATAAAACTGTCATCGAAGAACTTCTATTTTGTAAGCCGCTTCAAACAACAGCAACTGCGAGAGATGTACGAGTTTTTAATTTGATAAAATAATTTTTCAAGTATTATAACATAGATATAAGTTTAATTGGTTCTATTTGTACTGATGGCGCCCCCGCTATGTTGAAAAATCGTTCAGGCTTTGCTGCTCTTTTGAAAAAAGAACTACCGACACTGAAGGTTACACACTGCATGATTCACAGGCAGGTTCTCTCCTCAAAAAGTATGCCGGAAAGTATGAAAAATGTTTTTGATACATGCATTAAAATGGTTAATTTTATTAGAAAGCATGATACAAATTACAGAATTTTCCAATCATTTTGTGACCAAATGAGCGATGAACATTGCATCTTGCTGTACCACACTGATATACGGTGGCTTTCTCGAGGCCGAGTAATGACACGCTTTTTCAAACTTCGAGAAACAATCAAGTTGTTTTTGCAATACAAAAACTCTGATTTGGTGGGCTCTCATGAAAGCAATGAATTTATTCAACGTGTGGCCTATATTGCTTATGTTATGTATCACCTTAATGAGCTGAACTTGTCACTTCAAGGACAACAAATGAACGTCATTACAGCTTGTGAAAAACCTACAGCTTTTAAACTATAATTATTCCTGTGATCAAGCCGAATTGCAAAAGATAACTTTGCTAATTTGCCTTCTCTTAACAGAATTGCAAAAAATTGTCTTCTGCAAAATGTCAAGCATGATATTATTGCTCATTTGATGATGCTGGGTAACTCCTGTGATGGATACTTTTCAGCTGGTAAATTAAATGCAGCTCAGCAATGAATCAGAAATTCATTTCTATTCAATTTGACAACAATGTCTGAGATGATATTTTGAAGGAAGACCTCACTGAAATAAAAAGTTGCCAAAAATTTCCAGTGCTCTTTGAAAAAATCAAAGTTAGAAGATTTTTGGTTTTGCTATAATAGAAGCTTTTCTAAACCTAGCTAAGAAAGCCATGAGAATGATGATTTCTTTTTCAACAACTTGTTTTTGTAAAAGTAAGTTTTCGGCAATGATGTATATGAAAAATAAGAACAGGAATCATCTGGAATTGGAAAATGACTTACAGATTGCTTTAAGCAAAATTGAACCATCATTTGATAGATTAGTGATGATGAAGCAACAACAAAAGTTTCATTAAACTGCGTAATAAAACTGACAATGAATTTTAAATAAATAAAATCTGAACTGTGCTGCTACTTTAATACGTATTTTGTATAAAATCTGCGCATAACCGAAAGTAGTATATCTAAAAAAGGATAAATTTATTATTCTAAATATTAAAGGGGTACAAAAAAAACCCAAACCAAAAAAGAGGGTACGGACAGCAAAAAAGGTTGGGAACCCATGTCCTAAAGAGAGGTCAAGCTTGTGCCAAAAAATTAAGTTCTCTGATTGAAAATATAAAGATTTAAGCTCCTTCGCCCCTGGATCCGATCGTGAAAGCTTTAGCAAGCATGTTAATCGAAGGCTCTCGTTCAAAATGAAAATTTTTAAGACTATTAAAACCCAAAAAAGTGATTTGTCTGTAAATAAACAGATTTCGCAATTCTAATGTTAAAAAACAAATTGAAAATTTTGCAAGTTAAACAGAACATTTTTTCGTCGGTATTGTGGTCAAGTGATTAAAGCGCCGGGATTGTGATCAACATGGTCTCGGTGCAAAACCTATTTGCACCATTCTGCTCTGTCCTTGGTAAAGATACTTTTTTTATTTTATTTTTTTATTTTTATCTCTATATTTATCCTCCTGACTCGCAGGAAAGCGACGGAGGCGCTATACATAGGGTAAGCAATTACCCCGACCTGCTTCCGGAGATGCCATTATATTGCTGTCCGCTAGTAATTTAGTAGAGATATGACTTTAATTTAGAACTGCTTGTCAAGACCACCAAGCAGGGGAAAGTGCCGTAAAGTGTTTTTCCCAAGGACACAACAGAATGGCGCAAGTGGGCTTTGAACCGAGACCATGTTGATCATCAGTCCGATGCTTTAACCACTCAACCACGCTGCCGACTTCACCGCAATTTCTCCTGCTTGGTGAATATGGCAAGTAGTTCTAAATTTTAGTCATCTCTATAAAACTGAAATAAAAAATCTCAACCGAACAACAATATCTCGGCATCTCCGGTAGCAATCATCAATGTAATTGCTTGCCCTATGTATTATCACCTCCAACACTTTCCTGTAAGTAAGCAGGATAAATATAAAAATATAATAAAAAAAATGTTTTATTAACTCAGAAAGAGCTAAATATAGGAGAATGCTTGAAATCGCTTTTTTTTATTAAAGTATAAGAGCACTGTTTTTGTTTGTTATTAAATAAAATTAGTACTAACATTACTAAAAATTAGTGCTTCAACAACCACAAGCTTCACGGCACGTCACTGATTGTAATAGAAAGAAAACGAAGGTTTTCGGTTTACAATTGTATGTGGTTCAAAAAAAACAACCTCTTTGCCGAAACTTTAATTCAGAATTAGCAGCAAATGAAGTCCTTTTTTGTTGCTGATTCTAAAGAAAAGATTTGACAAAGTAACCAAACATTAGAAAAATTGTAATACAAAGAAAACGAACGTTTTCGGCTTACAATTGTTATGTGGTTAAAGAAAATAACTTCTTTGCCGAAACTTTAATTTAGAATTAGCAGCAATAGAGGTACATCAGTAAACGATCATCGGCAGATCGAAAGATATGGATTTAAAGTAGTGAAATAAAAGTTAGACAAAAAACTCTTTGAAACTTGTGCTGATCTTGACATTTTCCCACAATTTCTTAAATTCAATGTACCAAAGCTCAAGGTTTACAGCAATGCAAAAGATTTGTATTGTGTAATTGTTCTAAAAAATAGTTTATATTTTTTGACATTTTTTGGATAAGTGCTGTAATTGAATTGTACTTGTTTAGGCACATTTCCGAACCATTTAATTTTTATAAAAACCTCAGCAAAACCTTATCTTAGTAGCTAAAAAGAAAATAACAACTTTTTTTTTCACAGAGGGAAAGCAGTTTCGAAGAGGCGATTTTAATAAGATGAAAAAGCATCGCGATTTTTATTCACGTTTGCAAATCTATGCCGAAGCATTTGATAACGGAGATGGTCAGTCAAATTTAATTTTATCTAGAAAACTAACACTTGCCGATTAAATCCGGTAAAACTTTGAATAATAAAAGTGCAGCTTATGTTTCTTTTTTTTTTATGATTTTAACTAAAAATAGGCTGCTTAACTAAATACTACTTAGACAAAGGGTAAATGAATTATGATTGGGCTATAAGTTATTTATAAACTGCATGAGCTACATGTGGTCAAAACAATTTTTTTAAGTAATTTTGTTAGTTCTGTGATAAAAAGTCTGTAACAATAAAAAAAGGTAGCCACAAAACATAAAATAACAATGACTTGGACGATTTTTTCAACATAAAACAAGTTTGGCGTGGTTGCTAATAGATTACAATTTGTCGTCAAGAAAATAATGACACTTGTAATTCTCAGAACGTAAATAGTGAAGGTTGACATAATGTTGTTGTACACGACGCCACTAAAAGTTCAATAAAATAAAATACAAAAATTACTTTTTAGACCATCCAATATTTTTACATTTATTAATTTTAGTTTCTGCTTTTCCAATACGGTCAGGTTTCTGTAATTGTAAAAGCATCTCGCAACAGTTTGATAAAAAATTATAATGCGGAAACAGCGCTACAGGAAGTGTCAATTTTTTTATGCAAAAGTGAAGAGAGATTCATCAAAAAGATTAAAATTTGATAATAAATTTATTGAACCAAAAATTACTTGTGAAAGGGCGTTAAGGTGGCAAGGAAGAGTGCCCAAAACAAAATTTTCCATGAACACTTTTTATTGCTGTCTTGACCTTTTCTCACAAACGTTTTTTTCTATTTAACAAATTAATTAAATACGCACAATGTTTGAAAACCTGTCCCGCAGGACAGTTTCAAACATTTTTTAATCTTGTTCATTTAAATTAGTTTAAAACCTGTTTCTTATTAATCACCGACCTAATCAAACAATTTTTTTACTTTACCGACTTTCTACCTGGGAAAGTTTTATTTTAACTAAAAAATGCCCGCAAACAAAAAGACGTGGACGAAAACGACTTTGAACCTAGTAGCACGTGACAAAATTTTTAGTAAAGCCAAAAGTTTTTGTTTGCCTGACTTAATGTTAACACGACTCGAGATAAACTGTATAAAAACATGGCAATAAGAAACAGCGGCAACGATCGATAATTTGTTTCCACTCAAATTTTTCATAATAGGCCTATAATCTAATTACTTTATCATCAATGACAATATAAAAACAAAACTTTTAAAACCAATCATCATTTCTTTTGCACCAAAAGTCAAACTTTATGAAAAGTGATTAGAGAGACATTAGCAAACCTGTAAAGTTTTTAGTATAAATTTCAACATTTCTTGTATGTTAAAAATGGGCTTAGTGCCACAAAGTTGTTTCCAACGACTGCTCCGACTTTTGCAACATTCACGTATGTAAATAGCTTACTCTGGCTCAATGTTGCGTCGTTCGGTGCAATTAAATCATTAAACCGCTTTGGCGTAAGAAAGGAGAATAAAAATGGTTAGGTTTAGTTTTTTCGGATTCTAAAGAAAGATCCTTGTATAAGCACCAAGCAAACTTAACTCAGTTAAACAACTAAAAGAAACGGTTTGATATATTTACAAAATTTATATAATGCAAAATAAAAAATAATAAGGTCAAAAAAACCAAAAATTTCTTTGGGTTTTGTAAACTTTTATAATCATCCTAAGTATATTTTTTTCAACATATCGCAAAAACGTAGTTTTTAATCTGACAAACTCTTTACTGTCCCGGCCGCAGTTTTCAATTTTGTACCCATGGAATTGTAATCTACATATTTTCAATCTATCAAAAATACAAATTTTTTTTCTCTGCTCAAAAAATTCTCACTCAGCTCTTTACAGTTTAATCATATTTATTTTGCAGTACATTTACAAATCAATCACACTTATTTTTCGGTACATTTGCAAAAGCTATATAAAAAAACAGATTGGTTTGTTTATCATCTTAAAAAGTCGCTAAAAAAAGGCTTTGCCATGACAACTAACATAGAGTGCTACTTGATCGCTCCAAGAGCTGAGTGATAGAATTTTTATGAGCAGAGAAAAAAATTTTGGATTTTTGATCGGTTAAAAATATGTAGATTACGATTCTAAGGATACAAAATTGAAAATAGCGTCCCACTCATGCATTGCAATTATGAATTTGTTATTTTATTGTTCTATTGTGAAATTTCTTTGAGGATATTGTAAATCGATAAAGCTTATAACAACAGCAAACGATCTACTTCTCCAGACTTCATAAATGGGACAACAAAGTGTTTTTAATAAATCTGTGCATTTAAAACTTTAAATTTATTTTTATATCGTCAGTAGGCTATAGTCTTCACAGTAAATTTCACAAACAAAAAAAGTATGATTTGTCATGAAATAAAACTATTTATCACAAATTTGTTTTGTTTCTTGATTTACGTACAATATTAAATGTACTACTATTAAACGTACAACTATCAGCTAAACTAGCTTTTAAAAAATCTCAATGGCCTCTTTTACAGCGTATTTTGTAAAAAATTTTGACTCATATAATATCTAGTCAATAATCAGATATATTTTTTGCTTGATTACTACTTTTTTATATAAGTTTTGTTATTAGTTTACACAGTGATGGCCTTACAAAAGGGGGCGTTGTTGGAAGAAAAGTAAGGGGGCCATTATTTGGTGTACTAAAAAAGGTAGCTGAAGCCATCTTTAGTGTATGAAAACAAAGTGATTTCTTTAAAAGAAAAAAGGTCTTCAATTTAGTGGGGCCATCATTGGGTAATCCAAAGCATGGAGACGTACTTTTTACTGTCTCAAGACATTGTGATCCCAAAAAAAAGGTCTTTACTTTAACAAGCACAAGTGATAGCTACCTAAGGAGCAGAAGCCGAGCATGCTGTTGATCTTCAAAATTGTTTTTCTTTTTTTTTTTTTTTGACATGCCATCAACGTCCTGGTGCTACTATAAAGAAATAGAGCAATTTCTTGCGTACGAGGCCACTTTTTGATGTATTTAGGTAGCGTGGTGCGGCCGCCCTGTTCGTACCCTATTAAAGCCATCACTGAGTTTACATTTTATATCAGCATATACCGCTTTTTGTTAAAATCGGAAAAGTTATTATTTGTGCAAATTATTCCGGTTCAATTCTCATAACACTTTAGCAAACCCGGAGTTTTTTAATCAAAATTATTCGAAAAGATCTTAACGCCTTTGTTTTTTATCTTAAAAACATCACGAAAATGTATAAGCGTACACCGGTGTTCTGCAACGTGTTTTCACTCAATTCAAGAAACTTTTAAAATTTGTGGCACATTTCGATCAAGAATTGACCTTTTTTTGATTTTTCTTTGGATATCGAAATCAAAAAAAGGGTTTGAGATTAAGCAAAGACTAAAAAAAGGCCTTTACTTGTTGAGAAAGTGAAAAATTAGAAATGTTTAGGCCTTTCCGTTCGCATTTAGCCAATGACCCACTTAATAAATATTTTAATTGAATTTTAATATTTTGACCCGTACTATCAAAAATATTTGCCATCTGTAGTCTATCAGTTTAAAAACCTAACAAAAATTTTTTTTTAAATTGTATGTTGAGATTACAGTTATCATGGGGCACACCTAACATCGTCTTACAGAACACCGGTTGCGGAGTACTGCCCATTGCCGTACCTGCAGGGAAGGCAATTGCCCTCTCCAAATCTCAAAAATCTGGGCAAAATCAGACATTTTAGGACAGCGACAAAAATTGTGAGGACAAGAATTAAAATAAAGACCTTTTTTTCTAGGTCTTCACCCTAAATTTTAGGAAAATTTTCTTCTCACATTCGTAATATTCTAGAAAATCATAATTGGGGGAAACGTTACAAAATTTGAGCAAAACATTTCCCCCCCAAATTTTTTCGTCTGGTACGCCTATGAACAGACCTACTCTACATTATCGATATACCCGTGTGTTAGCCGCCCCCGTGTATAAGACGCCCCCGTGTATAAGCCGCAGCTTCTTTAAATGTTTAAAACCTTCCCTCTCAATAGTGACCCGTATATAAGACGCATTAATTTCAATGATTACAATAAATGTAAACATTCAACATCAAAAGACGCTATTTTGATTTACAAGAAACTAGTCTTATATCACAAATCGAATAAAATTTAAAGAATTTAGACATACGGGTATTACCACAATTTTTTTTACAAAATTGAGAGATTAAATTACCGGTACATAAGTAAGTCCATAAAATTTCAAGACAGTCAATATCCATTCTTACATCATAGTTGGTTAGTTTACTCACAAGCATGATTAACTTCTGAAACCTACGATTGTTACGAAGCTGTTTACGTGTACATGTGTAATTGTAGAAAGTCAAATTTCTCTAAAAAATTTTCGTAATTCTGAATACCCGTGTATTAGCCGCATTCCGCTTTATGGACTACAATTAAGATTAAAAAAGTGCGATTAATACACGAGTATATAAGGTAAGTTGAATGTATTCGTACCACAACCACAATGTAAAGTTCAACAAATTGAAATTGCCAAACAGATCCTATGATGCACGTAACAAGTTTGACCGGCGTTCTTTAAACTAGAGCATTGTTCTAATCGGAAACAATTACACAATGACTTTATTTGAATAATGCGTCTTCCTTCACAAAACTATAATATAACAGAAATCAAAAAATAATTTATTTTTTCTTTGGCTTTGAAGAAAACAGAGGAATTTCGTTATACTTAGTGCAATCAGCAACCTTTAAGCAATTGCCTGGTATCAGAGTTGACTTGTTAACAAACGCCAATGTCACAGACTTTGTTTGGGAATCCTAAAGGACCAGTTGAACAAGGTAACCCGAATACCTACGCTGAAACGAAGCTGTGTCTAATTTCATTTTATTCCGGCTCAAGAAGTGATTGCTATGAGCCTGAAGCTTTTATACAGTTGGCTTGAACCAAGCTCGGATTGATTCGTTAAAGACTCTTCTCCACAAACAAACAGAGACCACTGTCTCTAACTAAAACGCATGTATTGTACAATTCACTACGCACAGCCGACAAAAATTCTTTTCCACGCGTTACCACTGAAAAGTGAAATCAGCGTTACAGCTCAATTCGTCCAATAACAATAATTCAACCTCCGTAGAACCAATCTCTAAACACTGGCGCAAAAACAATTACAACACTTGCCAATTCGTCGTCGTCGTCGTTTGAAGGGTATCCACTACAGGTCAGACACAAACAGGACTGGGGCCAGGGTTTATCCTTTTACTACACCAGACTGCTTCACTCCTGAATCAGATGCTGGCAGTGGTGTTATTAAGCCAGCATCGAGTTTCGTCATCCAAAACCGTCAGACCTCGTGCTCCATGTGGTGCCCGATGTATAAAGCACGCTGTTAGTACATGGTCTGCGGTTTGCTCAGAAACGCCACACTCGCAATTCGGTGAAGGAGCGAGACCCCATTCGTGCATGGACGAATGGAATCGCCCAACACCAGTTTGTAGGCGGTTGAGCTTAATCCAAGCTACTTGGGGTAAGCCCATCACAACAGGCCTGGCACGGGTCCGGGGCACAAAAGCACGGAGCCTGGAAACATTTTCACAGTACTCCGTTTTCCATTTGTGATTTGTCCATTCAGAAGCGCGGATGCCAAGTCTGGCAAGCTTGTTCAAAACATTCCGCGCAGCTGACACAAATGGGCGTCTGGGTCTTAGTCTCACTTGGTGAGTATCTGAGGACCCACTTAAAAGACCATACAAGATATGATCAGGGTCCAGAGATCCACGATGAGCCAAGGAGAGTGTCGCTCCCAGTCGGCAAAGTTCAGCTGGCTGGATGCCTGAGAGTATAGGTAGGTGGTCCGTTGTAGTGGGACGCAGGCATCCAGTAACTATGCGCAAGACGTCGTTCAAGACACTGTCGATGAGGCGAGTGTGAACACTGCGACACCAGACTGGCGCACAGTACGCAGCTGCTGAGTAGACTAGAGACAAGGTGGCTATGCGTAGTGTTTTAGCACCAGCACCCCATCCCGAGCCCACGAGTCGTCTCACAGCAGTGTGACGCGCGAGGATAGTTTTTTGCGCAATGCCACTAAATGGTCACGAAACGTGAGCGATCTGTCCAGTTTTACCCCAAAGTAAGTAGGCGTTGGACAGAACGGTAAATGTCTACCGTTGTTGTAGACCTTTAGCTCACCTTTGGCTTCTCGGTTATTTAAGTGAAAGGCTGTCGTCACCGTCTTAATGTGACTGAGTTTCAACCTCCAAGTCTGGAGATACGCTGAAAGTGTGGACATGTCTTGGCTTAAAGTCCCTTCCAAGTTCCCTCCAACTTGCCAATTCATGCAATACAATCAGAAGGTCCTTCGCCCACGCTCTGCGCTCAAATCAACGCTCAACCAGATTACGCTGCTCTCTCTCGGATCGCCTCTCTCGAGTCGTCTCTCGAGTCGTATCAAATCATCTCTCTCTATCAGTGTGTAGTCGAAACCACATGATCCGAGACCGAGACCGAGACCGTAAAATTTTTTCGAGACCAAGACCGAGATCGAGACCGGAAAATTTCGAGACCTAAGGTTCGAGACCGAGACGAGAAACTATCGAAATCGAGACCGAGATCGAGACCAGAATATTTTTCGTAAAAAAATTTAATTTATTAACGACATTAATTTTTATTTTTCCAAACTTCCAAAGCTACATTTCAAATAAACTAGCATCTCCAGCATGTTATAAGAAAGCCTTGCTATGTGGTTGCATGAAGAAAGTTTTGTTTACGTCACAATACCCCAGCAAATGCGCAAGTCCTTTATATACGGCTGTGCGTTGCTTTGAAGTCAGAATTTTTTATTAGCAAAAAACATGTAAAGCCCCGTAATAAACGGAATAGAGATAATTGGTTCAATGTAATAAATTATATTTTAGCTAATCAGGTCACAATATAAAATATTTGAATAAGATTTTGATTATTTACTGTGTAGTATAAATGTATATTTATTGATGCTGAATATTTAAGAAGATTTAACTGGATGACTGAATGATCTATACAATAAGCAAAAATTTTGAGTCTTAAAGCTTCTACAACCTCAGATTAATTTCAACTATTAACTTCTACAGCTTCAACCTTAGTAATCACTTGAAGATCTTTCAATCTAAAATAAATAAATATTAACTAAAAAAAAAAAGAAAAATATGAGCAAATCTTCTCTCTATTCTAAAATTGACTTCAAATCTATTGAAAATGATTTAAAACAGATGATAAAAAACATTCTGATTCAAAATGATGGTTTGATACGTGCATTAGTGGATCAACTCACCAATGTGTTGCTAAACAATGAAGCATTTAAGAGTCAAATTCAGGAGACTGTAACTAACATAGTTAATGACAAGGTCAAACAAAAAGATATTGACATTAACCCTTTAAAAGAAAAAATTGAAAATGTCCAAAAAGGTACCAAAACCCATGAACAAGAAATCAACATCTTGAAAGATCAACTTGATGCAGCTGAGCAATACTCGAGAAGAAATTGTGTTGTAATTCATGGAATAGACAGTAATAAAGATGAAAATACTGATGTAACTGCAAGAAATTTTTTTTATAAGTACTTGGATTTAGATATCAAACAGGAAAAAATTGATCGCAGCCATCGTCTTCCTACCCATGGAAACCCTTTAATTGTTAAGTTTGTTTGGCACAATATAAAAGCTAAAGTGTATGCCTCAAAAAGAAAGTTGAAAGGTAAAGGCTACATAATAACTGAATTTCTTACCAAAAAAAGACTCAAATGTGTGAAACTATTGAAGAAGCTAAGAGATGACAAATGTTTATACTCTTATTGGACTATAGAAGGTAAAATTTATTATACTAAAATTAGAAATGGTAAAAGCTATCATTTAAACAGCTTTGATGAACAAGAGATCTACAAATTGTTTTCAAAGTAACCTTTTCAACTCAATTTTAGAGGCTCTTATCATGACTATAGTGTGTCATTTAGTTATGAGTCTGGTTAATATTAATCTTCTTCGTTTTATATGTTTGCCACTTCAATTTGTTTAAAAGTTTGTTTGTCTTTTTTTAACTTTTTTAAGTGTTATTGTATAAACTTCAAGTATGCCTATCAAATCTTCTTGTATTAGTTGTGCCAAACCTTGCAAACGTAACCAAAAAATTATTTCCTGTGACACCTGCCAGCTGTGGACACATTTTAAATGCACCAGCTTAACAAAAAGTGATTTTGAAACTCTCCAACAATCAAATCAATCATATCATTGCATGAAATGTATTTTTCCATTTCAAAATTTAAGTAACAATAAGTTAAAATAATTAAATGTTAATGACAAACTGATCTTGCCAAAACTTTTAAATTACAAACTACTTGATGCTGACAGTTGTTACATATCCACACCAGACTTCCAAAATCTGTATACAAATAACACAGACTTCTGTATATTACATATTAACATAAGGAGCTTAAACAAAAACTTTGTGAAACTTGAGGAGCTGTTGTCAGTGCTAGGTAAGATGCCAGAAATTATAGCTATATCAGAAACAAAACTAAACTCAAATCTAAAAGCTTTCTTGCCAAAATACACTTTTATACATAATAATTCTTCAACAAATGCTGGTGGAGTGGGAATGTTTATAAAAAATACTTTAAGTTATAAAATTACTACTGAGTATCAATTAAATATGATGGGATGTGAGGAGATATGGGTAAAAATACGATTAAACAATACAGAAAAAGTGTTTAGTGTGCTTTATAGACACCCTAATTCAAAACTTTCTGATTTTCAATCTTCCTTTGAAAAAGCTATTGAAATTTTAAACAAACAGAAACTAATATACTATTTATGTGGGGATTTCAATATTGATTTGCTGCAAAGTGATACCAAAACTATGATAAAAAATTATTCTGATATGCTATTTAGCCTAGGATGCCTGCCACTAATTAAATATCCCACTCGGATAGCTCACAGTAGTGCAACATTAATAGATCACTTTTATAGCAACAACTTAACTCAAAAAACTACCTCCCATATATTAACTGAAGATATATTAGACCATATGCCAATAGTACTTTTATTATCTAACATCAAACACAAGACTGTAGAACAAAACATTGTCGTAAGAGATACAAAAAACTTTAATACTGAAAATTTTTTAATTGAACTTAGTGAAAACTTGAATGTATTCCATGATAATTATACTGTTGATGAGCAATTTGAGAGATTTCTTGATATTTTCAACATCACATTAAGTAAACATGCTCCTCTAAGAAGAAAATCTAGAAAAGAAAAAAAACTAAATAGTAAACCATGGATAACAAAAGGAATATTAATCTCAAGCAAAACAAAGAACAAATTATACATTGCTAATTTAAAAGGATCTGCAAATGATGTACAGTTATACAAAACTTACTGCAACAAGTTAACCCATGTGAAAGAACAAGCAAAGAGAAAATATTATCAGAGACTTGTCTTAGAATCTAAACATAACATGAAGTTCTTATGGAAAACTATTAATGATATTGCCAAATACAAAAAAAAAGCAAGTAGTCTCATCACAGAGCTAACTTGTGATACAGGAGAAAAAATAACTAGTTCAAAAGAAATGGCAAATATGCTAAACCACTACTTCTCTGAGATTGGACAAAAACTGGTTGCAAATATTCAACTACCCAATTCAGCTAATATTCTCAGCAGCACTTCGTTCATTACTCAAAGGTGCACTTCTTTCTATCTTCAGCCATTAACTGAATCTGACATATTAAAACATATAAGGCAACTGAACCCATCAAAGAGTACAGGGCCTGATGGAATACCCATAAAATATATAACTATGAGTGCACTGATCATAGCACCAGTTTTAACTAGACTCTATAACAGTTGCATCAGCACTGGGACTTACCCCAGAATTCTTAAAATTGGACAAATTGTACCAATTTATAAGGGTGATGCCAAGGATCAGTGCTGCAACTACAGACCCATATCTCTACTTAGCTCATTTAGTAAGATCTTTGAAAAATGCTTGTACAAAAGAATTTACTCCTATTTAAATAAAAACAAAATATTAACACCTGTTCAATTTGGCTTTAAACAAAACTCTTCTACATCAGATGCTGTAAGGCAATTATTTGATAATTTTGCTGAAAATATTGACCAAAAAAAATATACTTGTGCTGTGTTTCTTGACCTAAAAAAAAGCATTTGATACCGTAAATCACCAAATTTTGCTTGCAAAATTGGAAAAATATGGCATCCGTGGATTGCCACTACAGCTCCTTGCAAGCTACTTAAATAACAGACTACAGTTTACAGTTGTGAACAATACTAAATCAAAATTTAATCGTGTAACCTGTGGTGTACCACAAGGCTCTACTTTAAGACCATTACTATTTTTAATATATATCAATGACATGCCTCTAGTATCTAATTTTAATACAAAATTGTTTGCAGATGACACAGTTCTCACACTGACAAATTCTTGTCCAAGACTGTTGAATAAAAATGTCAACTCTGAACTGGTCAAAATTGAGGAATGGTTGAAATTAAACAAATTGTCACTAAACACAAATAAAACAAAATTTATGGTATTAACCAAACAAAGATCAGCCAGGCACTTTGATATTAGGATAGGAAAGACAAATATAGAACAAGTAAATGAAATAAAATATTTGGGTGTAATCTTTAATAAGCTTTCTTGGAAGTCTAATATGCAACATGTTTGCTCTAAGCTCTTCAGTGGTTCCTGGGCACTGCTCAAACTGAGGAACTATGTTGACACTACAACACTAAAAACAGTATACTATGCTTTAATTTACTCTTATCTTCAATACTGTGTCTCAACATGGGGACTGGCTTCAACTGCTGCCCTTAATCCACTGGAAAGAATACACAAACGCATAATAAGAATTATCACAAATAGTCCTTTTTTGTCACATACAAATCCTCTTTTTCAAAAATTGAATTTCTTAAAACTAAAAGACATTGTTAAACTTGAAATTGCAAAAACAATGTTTTGCTTTAATAAAACTTCAACAAAAAATGAGTCCCAAACTATTATAAGTATAGCCCAAAAACATCATTATAAAACAAGACTGGCAGCAAAACAAAATTATTTTCAACCTAAAAAGAGAACAGAATTAGGTAAAAAGACGTTTTCTTATATTGGACCTAAAATATGGCAAGAAGTACCCTTTGAATTAAAGTCACTTTCCTATAATCAATTTAAGAAGAAATTTAAGTTTTTTTTAACTAGTCAATATTAGATACGAAGCCACAACAATTTTGATGAAGTCAGCTGGCACGTGGAAAGTCATTTAATAACAACTAATATTGCTAATTATTCTTTATTGTTTTTTTTTTTTTTTTTTTTTTAATGTAGTGTGTTTTGTTAATGTACTGTTGTATTTAAAAAAATTTTTTTTTTTCGTCTTACTATTTAGAGGGAGGCAGTTGACTAGAAGACCGTATGGTCATTTCGCTGCCTTCCTGTGCTTTCCAAAATTTTTTTGTCACATATATTGTTGTATTTTTTCGTTTTGAAGCACAAAACAAATAAATTGAATTGAAAAAAAAAAAAAAAAAAAAAAAACTTTATACTATAGAGCAGGGTTTCCCAAATTGTGTGCCGAGATTAAAGTGCCAAGAAATTTTTGTGTTTTTGACAGAGTCAATGGTGGATATTGGGTGAGGCGAATGAGGCAGTTGTCTCGGGCCCTCCTTAAAAATACCGCATATAGTTTCATTTTGCTGTATATGATTTTTTAGAGATCTCCATGATTTTGGGAGAAAAATAGCGAAATATGAGATCAAATCGAGGTGAAAACCTTTTTTTTGTTTTTTTTAGAGATTACAATGATTTTGAGAAAAAAATAGCGAAATATGAAATCAAATCGAAGTGAATGTAATTTTTGTATGTAAATTTAAAGAGTGTATTAAACAGGCTTTCGCCTTCATGAAGTAAGTGTGCCGCAGGTAAACTCAGAATTTATCAGTGTGCCGTAGTAATATGATGGTAAACGGGAAGGTATTTGGCCCAAAACGCCTCAAGGTTTGGCTTTGGCTGCTGAGTTAAATTTTAACTCGAGAAACTGTTCTTGTGCTTCATCAAAAATGTGGCCTATTTCGCACTGTAATTTGTTTTTTGCTTCTCATCTATAAGAGAATTTTATTTGATTAAATTTTTTTTTTAAATCAGATAAATGAGTTTTTATTTGTGCTTTAATTGGGACTCACAGTTACCGTTTGTGAGAGCAAAATCCAATTAAAAACAGCTTGCTGGATTTCGTTGTTCAATTCGATTCTTCCTGTGGTCAAGTTCCCTGTCATTTTGATTATCAAAATTAATAAAGAATGTGTTGTAAAACATTTTAACAATCGCGCCTCCTTGAAAATTCACGCACGCCCCCCAGGGGAGGCGCGCCTCCCCAGTTAAAAACCACTAACTAAACCATTTATTGACTATGTTTACTCAAAAATTTTACGAGGCAACAAAAGGTTTTCAATTTTATTTCACAAGGGGATTTGTTTATGGTGAAGAAAGCAATAAATCATCATAACCACATCAACCCGTTTCCTGTGTAAAACGAGAAAACTCGTCTTTGGCAATCGCATTGTTTCATGGTGCAACTTTTTTTGTTCTGAAGCAATTGGACAGTTAACAGACACTGTTGACGTAACTTTTTCTGTTCTGAAGCAATTCGACAGTTAACAGACAGTTAACAGACACTGTTTGACAGTTAACAGACACAGTTCACCTCTGTTCTGAAGCAATTCGACAGTTAACAGACACTCCCGCATTGCTTTGTTTGTAAAGCCGTTTAATTAACTCGGAACGGATTAGGTTTTACTGATTCGTAACTTTTATAGTCAACGTCCACAAGAGCTCTTTGCCAATTTTGAAATATGTTATAAAAAAATTTAGATGGAAAATAGATTTTTTACGAAGA
This sequence comes from Diplosoma virens, assembly GCA_963680785.1. Classification (NCBI taxonomy): domain Eukaryota; kingdom Metazoa; phylum Chordata; class Ascidiacea; order Aplousobranchia; family Didemnidae; genus Diplosoma; species Diplosoma virens. Next base: position 21,693,070 of record OY796883.1, read on the forward strand.
CTCATTGTTTGAAACTTGATTTCGAAACTTTTTAGTTGAAAAAATCATGATTTCGTAACAAAATTCAATGTTTTGCTTAGTTTAAGGGAGTGTGTTTGAAAAAATTGATAGTCAGGATTTGAATGGCGCTATAAACAATTGTATTTGCTTACGGTACCTTTTTTTTCAAGTTCTATTATGCAACGCAATAATATCAGGCCTTGACATTTACTTCGTTTTGTATTTTAATTCGTTTGGAATATGAATATTTTTTGAAAAAACGTACAACTTTTCGAAAACACTTCGGTGCCTTAAAACATAATACAGTTGAATAAAACGGCGGTTGACATGGAACATTTATAAGATAAAAATTTTCAAAGATACCAAAATATTGCTGTCCGCTTGAAATTTAATAGAGATAATACTGAAATTTAGAAGTGCTTGGCAAGATAACCAAAGCAGGGAAATATGGCGCGAGTAGGTTTTGAACCGAAATTATGTCGATCACAATCCCGGGCGCTCTAACCACTTGACCATGCCGATTATTTATATGAAGGTTAGCATTTTGTGGCTATTGTTATTATTTTTCTTAAAACTCTAGTTTTTTCGGAGTACCATATTAGTTTTCCTACAAATTTCAAAATATTTTGTTGCAAGATTGAAGACATATTTTTTTTTTTTGATGTGCATATTCGATAGCAAGAAAAAAGTCATTTTAAAAAGCGAGGCGCATTTTAATTACGCACTGAGAAACGGTTTGTGAAAAGTTATTTCTGCAGTTATAATGGGTCAAATAACAAAAATATCAAAAAATCTCCGGTCTCGAGACCAATTTAAAAAGTATGAGTCCAAAACCAGGTTATTACGAGACCAAGACCGAGACCGCCAGCAAAAAGCCGAGGCCGAGACCTGAGACCGAGACCCTGAAAAGACCGGTCTCGAGACCTTCATCACTGCTCTCTATATACTGTACATATGCGATCGAGCGAGCGTATATATATATAGACAAATGTCACATGACGACAAATCAACGCTGGACTTAACTTGAATTCTCTAGAGAAAACGCTTCGCTCGAATTCGCCAGATTCAAAACGTTTGTTCCATGGTATACGAGAACGTTCTATAACCAAGTTCATACTCGGTCATGCGTTAAGAGAAAATAACTTGACGAAGCGCATTATGTCATTACTGTCGGACGAAAGAAAAAAGAAGTCGCATTTGAACAATCGTAAGCAAACAGCAGATATTTAAATTACACAGCACTAGAGTGATTTCTACGTCATAACAAAACTTCAAATTACTTTAAGGCGGAAACAACTATATCACCATAACTTAAAATTATTACAAATGAAGTGTGACAACAAACTTGTTTGTGGTGATAAAATTTGAACGTAAAGCTAAGTTAACAAAAATGCTGGACATAGTTTTCCTTCGTTTGGTTAATTTCATTTATTCATTTTAAAGTGCCGCCAGAGAAACATCAATATCGTTTTATTGCAGCGATAGTCAAAAACACATTTATAAATTAATCGATACAAACTGTTTTTTAATATCATATTAAAAAAAGACACTTTTGTAATTATTGTACGTTTTATTGTACATACGAAAGATTTCGTTGGCAATTGAAATTAAGCAGCTCAAATTTTGTAAATGTTTCCTATGTACCGAGCAAACGTCGACTTATATCGGCCATTGATTAAAATGAAGTCAATTTGTTCAAAACTTTAATAAAAAGCCAGCAAGTGCACCCATTTTAACAAAATAATTTTCTCATGATATGAATTTCTCGATTAAATTAGATTCTTGACGAAATCAGTAATTTTCCATAGTGAATTTGAAATGTTTTAATTTCATTTGCATCATGTTAATCCTCCAATATTAAAAATTATTTTCTCATAAATAATAATAATTAATCTTTTTTTTGCGCATTCTTGTTATAGTTTATTTCATATATTCTGTAATATACTAACTATTATGCAATTTTACATTACTTTTATTACTACTATTATCTCTTATAATGTTGTTGATTATCATTAACTTGCATAGACTATTCTTATTATTACTGTTTAGTCTATTATTCCGTTGTATTACTATTACTGTACATTCTATTATTACTTTTTATGATACTTATTATCATTATGTTTACTATTGTCCATTATTACGTTGCATAATAGAGAATATACATAAAAGTTGCAATTTAAGTTTAACTTTTTTTGAAAAAAGCAAAGCTGAAAACGTTTAAAAAAATTTTTGATATTTTTTTTGTTGCTAAGTATTTCGACATTATGGTTTAAAAAAACATTTATTTCTTGTCTAAACTGCTAAATGTTTGTTTTTTATAGAAGCAGAAATGAAGCGGGCAATAAGGTAGGTTCCATTAGAAAACCCTCCGAGGTGCACGCTCTGGTGGGGCACAAGGCCCGACGGGAGGGACAAAAAGTTCATTTCTGACAACCCGAGCGAGTTTGAAGTAGCATGTAATCGTGCTGCGCGAACAAACGGACGTATTTACTTGTTTTTTTATTGAATTGGGAAAAATTTTGTAACACTTTGTAATTCATGTACTCCTTTGTATCTTAATCTAGATAACCTTTGTGGTCGTAGTTACATATTTCCATACAAATGAGAAAATAAATCAACATTTATGCAACGTAATTGTGGGTTTTTGCCAGTAAATAAACTCACACCTTCCAAACTTGTGAAAAATTTTTGGGCCAATTGTATCAAGCATTATATGCATCTTATTAAGATGCTGTTCGCAGTTAAAACAAGGGTGAATTAAAAGTGTTTTTCAACAGTCAGTCCTTGAAGCAATGCCTGGCGTTAGCCAATTTTTACCGGTGCGCAAAAATGTTTATGTAGTTAATTAATAGTATATCTCGTTTGAAAAAAATACAATCATACCAAATAAACTTAAAAAAAGTCATCACAGCTTTAGTAAGTTTTGTTTGTGTAGTTGCCAGAAAATATTGTCACCATCGCTTTGAGAGCACCATGTGTGCAAGTTTCTGTTACTCAGGCTCAATACTGCACAGGGGCTGTGGAGTCGGAACAAATCCGACTCCAGATTCCTAAAGATAAGCACCGCAAACTTGTAGAAGACGAGTTTGATGAAAGGCAAGGTAAAGCGTAAAATTATTATTTTGATATGTTTGACTTGGTTTTTTGTTTTATTGCCACTGAAACCGTGAAATGCCCTGCTTTGTATCGTGCTAGTAAAAAAAAATTTTTTGTGATTCCAAACCGAAGTAAAACCGCAATCGCATGGAAACAATTTTATGGATTTTCAATAAATGACATTTATTTGTTAAATTGAAAACAGCAACAAAACTCTGAAATAGGATATAAGAACGAAAACTTTTTTCGAATTTTTTTCGATCTTATGTTTTATTTCGGAGTTTTGTTGCTGTTTTCAACTTAACTATAGCAAAGAGAAACGTTTTTCATCTTTAAAAATGCTACAAATAAAACTGAAACTTCAAGATTATAGGTTTAATCTAAAACAAAGAGGGAACATTACAAAGATGAATGGAAATAAAATAATTTTCAAAAGTATTGGGGCATAAAATAACTACTTTTCAAATCGAATTCTTTCTTCATTTTATTACGACAAAATCTCAACATTATAAACGACGCGCAAATTAAACAAGAGAAATTTGTTTAATTTTGTTTGAAATCGCATGGAAGAAGGACAGTCAGATTTCGCTTATCTGATTGAAAAGATTGCGATGATGAGGCTCCTTAAGGCCCGTTACCACTACGAGCGTGGAAAATAGCATTCTTTGTTTGTTTTATTGCTTTTTTTATGCGCTCGCTTCAATTTTAACCGCTCACTTCAATCGAATATCAATAAAAGAGAGAAAGAAGGCTCTTTTCCACGCTCGTAGTGGAAACGGGCCTTTAATCTTGTTATGTCGACCACAGCATTCCGTTGATCAAACGCAAGAGTTGGCTTTTCTTTAAAGATTACTTTTAAAAATTCTAATTAAAAAAGAAACAGTTTATCTAAGATTTGAATTTTTAATCGATTAATTCCTTAACCGGAAGGAGCGGAATTGAGTATCGTGCATGTCGATTGTCGAGCACGTGCTCACTGCTTGACCACGATTTTAAAAAAAGTTATAAATGACCCAATTTATTATCGAAACTTTTTGTCTTTCTTTGACTTTGTTGAAGAATGTCTTGCGTTATTTTTTGAAAATACTATTTCATTAAAATTCAATTTTCTTTATTACTGTCATATAGTATGTCAGAATATAATTTCGAATTTTTAGTTGCAGATTTAAAAAACTTATAGATTTTTATTATTATACAACTGCATTGGAACTTAACATATGCAAATGTATCAAGTGAAGTATAAGCAAATAATTGTACGTGATTGAGAAAATCTGATTTGTTTCTACTAATATCTGTTATATGCAGACCTTTCATTTCGTGCTTATTTCTAAGATTTGTATTTATTTTTACGATCATGATCTTAAAAAGTTTAATTTGCTTATTTCTAAAAAATGTGCTTAGTTTTGAGCTAAGAGCTTAGTTTTTATTAATACATATGTAGTTTTTATTCATTTATTTTATTTTATCTCTATCTTTATTCTCCTAACTCGCAGAAAGCTAAGGAGGCGCTAATACATAGAGTATGCAATTACCCTGACTTGCTTCTGGAAATGACAAGATACTGCTGTCCTCTTGAAATTTAATTGAAATATGAATGAAATTTAGAACTGCTTACCAAGACCACTAAGCAAGGGAAAGTGCCATAAAGTGTTTTTTCTGAGGACACAGCAGAATAATAGCGCGAGTAGGTTTTCAACCGAAAACATGTCGATCACACTCGCGGCACTCTAACTACTCGAACACGCTGCCGCTTTTCAATAGCCTTTCACACCATAACAGCTTAAAAATGTTGTTCAATTAAAACAAGAGTTTCAAACACGCGGCCCGCCACAGACTTTGAGTTTTCAATTAAATTTAATCTCTTTTAGTGCCTCTTTTTCTTGTCAACATTCTGACCAGTAGCAAGTCTTTTACTTTTTCACCGTTTTTTTTTTCAGTGCAAAAAACAGTTGTCAGGCAAAAACAAAAAACAGGCAGGCGAAAATCAGAGACAGATTTAAAGTGAAAACTTTTTTTTAGAGATCACTATGTTTTTTTGATAAAAAATTAATAAAACCTTAACAAATTCAAAGTGAAGACCTTTTTTTTACCACTTGAAAAAAATTTTCTGCTAAGCTTATTTTATTGTGAGTGTATGCACCCCTCCCCCCTTTCAAAAATCCTCGGTACGGCATTGGGTACGATCGTTTGAAATCTTTATACGTAAAATTAGGTTTATGAATAAAACAGTTGGATGACAGCAATTTGGTCGTAAGTCTAAAATCAATGGGAAACATCTCATCTAGCTCAAAAAAAATACGTAGATTTGTTGTCAAATTTGTTTTTATAGTTTGACTAGCGCTTTTCAGATTTTAAAATGCTACAACACCATTTTCAGCTGTTTTTTAACACCGCTTGCTGAGGAATTACAAATGGAGTTAGCAAAACTTTAACGTGATGCCATTTTGAAACAGAATCATGCAGGCGTAGTAAATGGCGAAATTTTACTCGTTTCTTTCACGAGAAAGGTTTCCGAAGTTGCTCTCTGCTACTACAAGAATTATTGCAATGTTTGGAAGCATAAACGTATGTGAGCAATTTTTTCCATTCATCATAACAAATCTTTTCTAAGTTAACACGTCACTGATGAACATTTGTTCGTAAAGCTGAGGTTGATTTTTACTAATGAATTTAAACCTAATATCAAGAAGTTTGCTGACCTTAAACGCTGCCAGCTAGCTATCCAGAAAGAAAATTGACTGTAATGCCGACCACATTTATTTTAATCAGTACTCATTTGCCTTTATTGAGTTTTTAATGTGTAATATTGTATATTGGTCTTTTATTGTGTATTGCGGCCCGCGGATAGTTTACAATTTTAACCCATAAACCGCTACATATCGTTTGTCTGCCACACACTAAGGCAGCTTATTGTTCAGTTTATCCTTTTCTTCGCTTTACGTAAGCATCGAGCACTTGAACTTAGTACCGACAATAGCCGGTTCTGGCGGTCAACGCTTGTTTCAATGGATACTGTACCGTCTGTAGTCGGTTCCGGCGCTCTGGTAAAAAGAACCGGGAACCGATTATTGCCGGTTGCGGCGGTTTAAAGGTTAAGTTTGACCCACAGAGCCATTTGAGTTTAAGATACCTGACTTAAAATAAAAACCTTTATTTTGGTCTCTAGGTGCATAGAACCCTATTTGATTTTTAAATTAATGTCTATTTAAACGTACCCTCTCCACTCCAAGCAAAAGAGCAAGAAAAAAAAGTGAAAACCAAAAGAAAGGTTTTTATTTTAATTACATTTTTTTGTAACTAAACAAATTTTTTATTCTTAAAAAGTGACTCTCTTTTACGAGGTATTTTATGCATTAGGCTCCTTTTCTAAACTCATTACTGCTTATCATGTCCGAAAAAAGTCGTTTCTTGGTAAAATCTTTCGTAAATTTTTTTTTAGTTTTCATCTGTCAATTAAAGCTCATAAGTACTTTAACAAATCTGCTTTTACTATTAATAAAATGAACTGTTTAATAAAATGAAGGTCAGGGTTTTTCAAACTTTTTATCTTGAGGGCCAATTTTTTCTAAATTTTGATGGACGGCCTCGAATGGCACAAACAAGGCATTTCATTTTTATAAATTCTTTAAATTCTAGTTAAAAAAAATGCTATAAAAAAGTGGATTTCAATCTTTTTCAGATTGCGGCACATTTTTGGACTTTTTCGAAATTTGTGGCACACTTGGTGCAGATTTCTTGAATTTCATCCCTAAAAAGTAGCGTTCTTTAAAAAAAAAAATCTTTACTTCGAATCAGTCAGCGAATTCCTAAATTTCGTCCCAAAACAGTGCTATAAAATCACGTAATAATGAAGATAAACTATTTGGCGGGCCGGATTAATAAGTGAAAAGAGCCGTAAAAGGCCCGCAGGCCCCGGTTTGGGAAAATCTGCTTTAGGTTATCAGCCGTGCTTACTTTTTTATCAGTTACAATTGTAACTCTGATTATTAAATTTGAATTATCACCACTATAGGTGACAAAGACAGTTAAATATAAAAAGTTTATTTTCGTTATTTGATTGAAGATTAAGTAAGCAAAATTGATTGATACAGAATCTCTTGAACAAAGCCATTCTTGTCACAATCGCTATAGTTATAAAATTTAAAAATAAGAACAGTACATTAATTTCTTAAATAACATTTTACAAATAAAAAATCTTAATTTTTTATAGATTTTAAAATATCTGCTGTAAACACTTTTAACACTGGAAATGGCTGAGCCCAAAATAACCTGTAAGTATTATATTGCCGAATCTTTTTAGGCTTATTATGTCAAGAAAGTTTGTTTTATTTTTAGTTGATTGGGACAGAATCAGAAACTGTATTTTCCAAAACAAAGTTTTATTTTTTTCACTTTCTTGTTTAGCTAAGATTCAATTCCCTGCTTCTTTTTTTTTGACTTATTGGAGAAACCTTGAAAGGTTTTCAAAAGAAAAGAAATTTTTTATTAAATTTTATTCAGCAAACACGATGCTTCTTTGACAATATAAGTGGCCGCGATTAGTTTTTATTTTTTGAATGCTTCCATTAATAAATTACCCTTTGTATAAAATAAAATTCAAACATCGTTAGGTTTATAAATTTATTATAAGCTTAGCATTTACACATTGCTTTGTTTATGTAAAACTCTTTGTTTCTCGAAACAGATTTTACTTTTTCAGCCATCAAACTCTTGTTTTAATGACTCTAATAGCTGCTGTTCTTTTCACTAAATAATTTTTTCTTGTTTTAGTGCATTATGGAAAGAATTGCGCGTCAAATTTAAATTTTTCTAAAGGTGATTTTAACAAAATTAAAAAATATGGGAAAAAATTCAACAATTTTTAACCTCGCTTGATGCTACATTCACAAGCACTTATTGATAATATGGGTAAGTCTTTTAAACCTTCAAAATTTTTACCTTCAAAATCATGACTAGTTCTCTGTATATTTTAACGAACTGCTATTCACAGTTGGCAAACCCCGACATTGCTTGGTTATATCTTTAGCTGTCAGCGTAAAAAATTTTATGCTTCAGTAATTTTAAGCTAGTTAAATTATTCTTAGAATAACTCTTTTCATGAAATATAAAAAACTTTTTATTTCGATTCAGTTTTTCTACACGCAACTATCTTGAAGAAAGCATGAAATACGCAATACCTTTGATGTAATCTTCCTTATTATATCATATCTTTCTCATCCTGACTGGAAGTCAACGACCGAGAAGAGAAACGTTAAGCAAAAGTAAAAGCAAATAGTTTAAAGTGCTTTTGAAAATGCTGAAATATTGTTGTACGGTTTAAAGTTCTTTTTATTTTTTTCAAATGCAAAGTAGAATTTTGGAAATCGAGATACATCTTATAAACCAAAATTTTCATTCATCGATTCCGAATTAAGAAACGAATTTCAATGAGTAGGTTTTATTTAAAGAAAGGTTGGGCCCAACTGTAGATATTATTTGTAAAATCACTTTGATTCTTTGTAAATAATTACGTTTCTTAAAAATATCTTTTAAACCATTATGTTTAAAAGAGCACAAATCGAGAAAAAACTATGAAAGAAAAAGACCATTCTTAATTAATAACCAATAGCTTTGGTAAATATAGATGTAATTGAAATCAAATACCGTGTTGTTTTGCAAAAGAAGGTTGAATAATTGAGCCATATATATCTTGTTTCTTGTTCCTATTTCAACAGGTAACGCCATAGCAGTTGACGATTCTCGAGTCGGCGCACTCAAATGTAAACTTCAATTTGATTGCAAAGATAAAAAGATTAAAATCGAACAGCTTGAAAAGTTTGAAGAAGAGTGCGACGATGCAGCAAAAAGCAATAAAGTGCTTCATCTCTATGTATATTGATTCTTTTCTAAATTGTCTCAACAATTATTGCATCAGATGCTTTCCTGCAAGTCGGTAGGATGAATAAATATAAAAAGAAAAAATACAAAATCAACGTGTGTTACGCTTATATTAGGCTTATCTTTACATTCTTTTTGCTTAATTTTTTCAAATAGAAAATTTTGAATTAAAAGCATTTTATTCTTTTGATTTGTTCATTCTTAGTCTACATCTGTATATGAGCAGTTTTATAGGTCTCGAAATGAATAACTGAAGCAGCGATCGCCTGACAACTACAACAAGTTCAGTATGAAGAAGAATAGTTGACCGCCTTAGGCCCTTCAAAAAATGCTGTAAAATTGTCGCCCTTAAATAGAATGCAGGCAATCGACATTAAATATGAAGTTGTTTATCTGTTTTTGAAATACAATCAAACTATTCAAAATTACTTGCAAGATAAATAAATAAAATACCGTAACTAAAATTTTACGAGTAACACACATTTCTGTAGAAAATGTTTTTTCAAACAAAGGCTTTCCTTTTGTCCAAGAAGCTATCCCCAATTTCTTGAGAAAGAAGAGTGATTCGATCTACGGTCGACGTTCCGCGCCGAACCCCAGCTTGCTCTTTAGATAGCATTAGGTCAATAATTGGTTTGATGCGTGCATACAAAAGTCGCTCTAATATCTTGAAGGGGACACAAAGCAAAGAAGTAGTCCTTGGGTCTCTTAATGGGTTAATCGGCTTTGGAATGGCAACCACTAATGTTTTCCTTTAATTTTTTGGAAATTGAGTGGGCGCATGCAAGAAGACAGGAATTTATTTAACCAGGACTTCAAAGCAGAGCCTGCATGGAGTATTAGCTCTAGGCATAGAGAGTCAGGGCCCAAAGGTTTTCCAGACTTTTACCGCTGGATAACATTGGCAAATTCTTCCAAAGAAAAATTTCCAGAAATACATCTGTCAGATGGTGTTGGAATCCTCCAGAGTTGGGACATCTCTTTAACGCCAAGTCTGGCTGACTAGCGGTTTGTTGTTTTGTGTGTTCCGTTTTTAACGAATTGCCAGGCAATCGAGTTGGTGGTAATAAGGCAGAGGCTGTTTGGTTATGCCAGTCAAGTTGTTAATTATATTTCATGCCAGCCGACTGGAGTGCATGAAATCGATGTTATTGACAGCCTCGGCCCAAGGCTCTTTTCGTTTATCATCAAGATGGAACAGCAAAGCGAAAGGAGCTGAATTAGCCGCTTGACCCTGTGGAGCCCGTAGAAAAACCTGGAAGAGGTGTTTGCACTCTGCATCCCAACACGATCTATAGTTGTTTTGCAACCGCGTGGAATTGATAATTTGCTGCTGCAAAGATGGTACTACAGAGTCCTGGTATGCTTTAGCAATAGAGCTAGAGTCAGGCGATGGTAATTTCTGAGATACTTGGTTTGTGATGAGGTCAAAAAGTTTCTGGTTGGCCTTGCAAAAGTTCTAACGGTTACAAGGCTTACTGGGGACTGATTTTTTGAGGCCGTAATTAGCGATAGTCGATGTTGGGACCTCAAAAACTTCTCTAAAGTACGTCTGTCCCGTTTAAATCTTCACTTAAAAAACCCAGGTCTAAATTAGCTCCAGTGTTCCAACGACCAAAAAAGAAGCTAGGGGCACCTTAAGGTTATACAAGAAGGAAAGATTTTCTTTGGCTGCCCAGTCAGCCAGGCATCCTCCATTTGAATTGGTGTGATTATAGCCCCAGTCAGTGTGTTGGAAGTTAAAACTACCTGCATAAAGAGAGGGGTATGGGAACCCTGATGTGAGTTGCCAAGTTGGTGATTTGTAGACATTGAGAATTTTGCAACTATCAATGTCCACTCACAACCACTCAATTGCTGATCTCTCTAAGAATTGATTCATAAGGGTCCAGCTAAGCTTCTCTTGTACAAAGGTAGCAAGGCCATGCTTCCTGCTTGAGTCACAACCAGCCAGTGTAAGGTGTGCTATTACTAGTTGGTCTGCATTGGTGCAATGGGTCTCTTGTGAGAGGATGACAAGAGCTTTATGTCTGCTGGTCAATTGGCTGATAATGCAGATTTTATTTTCGCGTATGCCTTTAACATTTAAATGTAGTATTATGGGCACAAATGGTCTACATCTTGCATTTGTGGGCTTATTGTGTCTTTTTTGCTTCCGGAGCCTTTTACAACCGCGGAAGCACTCCGAATTCATCATTATTTGCCTGGTCATTTTCCAGTTACCGAGACTCGCGACGTGGAGGCTGATGACATGCTTCAACAAAGCAACTTACGAAGCAACCTTGTTTTGAAGCTAGTTCAAAGTTTCGTGTTCTAATTAATTGGGTTATGAAACTCTTTTATTATTTTTAGACTACTTCTCTGAAAAAGTACTTTTAAGCAACGTTTGATTTATATTAATCAATTAAAAACAACAAAAATAATTATATGTCTGCACAGCTTAACAAAAACCACAAAAGTTAAAGAAGACCGGTCTTCTGAATCGGAATAGTTTCATTTGGCGATTTTATTAAGTACAGTCTTTCTTGGTTTACTGCATAGGGGAAATGTGGGACCTATTCAACAGTGGAACCTTTTTAACATTGCCATATCTGGCTCCCTTCATAATGAATAATTTTGGCTTCTTTGTTTTGGAGTCGAGAATTACGAAATATAGTGCGCTGTGGGATTTCGTCCAGCTATTCCACATGTTAGCTAAGAAAAGTCAAGTTTTCGTTATTGAGATTAAAAAGTAAATTCCAGAGTGAACGGTTAATGTGTAATAAATAATTTTATATAGCATACTAATTAAAGTTTGGTGTTAGTTATTGTTACCAGGCAGTTAATGTATGCTATCACGTGCTTTTATACTCAAGACTTTTACGAACAAAAAAGTTTTGAACAAAAGAGTAAAAATGACCATCTTTGGGACCAGTTCAACACTTAGCTCAGGGACCAATTCAACAGTTAATATAGTGTTGAAAAGGTCCCACTTCGTAATTGGTATTTCTTTTTTTCAAAAAATTAAGCAAATATGCCTACGTTTGGGCCATTTAAACGATTTTACAACAGAGCTTGTGATGCTTGGATAACATCATTTCCTTGTCAGCCATTGACAATACATTATATTGCCGAACTGGCTGGAAAAGCTTTTTCCAAGGCTTTTTGTCAGGAAAACATTGTATCCTCATTCAAAAAGACTGGGATTTATCCATCAAACCCAGATATTTTCACAGAGAATATGTTTTTGCCTGCTGCTGTGACAGACAATAATGCTGTTTTAATGCTGGCTGAACAGCCAACCAGTTCAACATTTGAAGATGGCCTACAAGATATCAGCATTTTAACTCAATAGTTCCATACCCAAAAGCAACCCCTAAACCTGTTTGACGCAAAACACGGCAGCAAAAATCTAGCACAATCGCAGACACTGCAAATAAACTAAAGCGCTTTTTCTATTTATCAAAAAGTTTATCTGAAAGTAAAGAAGAAGAAGAAATTATTTTAAAGTCAGATGAACCGGAATTGTCAGATGAAAAAGAAGAACGGCTGACGGACGGCAGTCCTGTGAAAGAGAATTGCAGTAATAACATTCTAGCAATATCGCTAACAGGAATATTTGTTGTGGCTAAAATTCATTACACTTCGCAAAACATGATTTTATCGACCAAATTGTTGATGGCCCTGATGAAAAAAATTACCATAAAGTAAAATTTACGAAAAGGTCATTGAAAGTGAAAGGTAGGTTCATCTTCCCCAAAATAGAAGAACTTGCCTCAATCTCGCATGACGACATTGTTTGCGTGTTGCCAATGTCCAAACCAGTTGCCCACACAGCCAAATTGTCAGGGATTTTTGTGTGAAGCTATCAACAATGTGGTATAAACAGCTCAAACATTTACCAAAACAAACGTTTATTTCTATTAATAACAGATCTTGGTGCTGTGAATATACATTTGTACAAAATTCACTTTCTTTTCTCATTTTTGTAATAAATAACTAAAAAAAAATAATTACCGTTTATTTATGATTAGATTGGTGTTGAATTGGTCCCTTAAGGGTGGGACCTATTCAACGTTTCAGAAAAAAACGGAAATGACGATTAAATATGTTCAAGTATCTTAAATTTTTTAAATGTTTTCATCATTTGCAAACATTATTGTTTGTCTGCATTTGCAGAGAGTTTGATGAAAATAGCTTACAAAATAAAAATTTTAGGCAGCAAAGACAAAATAGGTTTGTTGAATAGGTTCCACATCTCCCCTAGTGCTGTCAGCGAGGCGCAGAGATGATTAAGTTTTGTAGTTCTTTCAAATTGTGTCGCTTTTTTATATTTTATTAATATTTCTATTTTAAACAATTATGTTAATTCAATTAATTAAAACCCAAATTCAGATTACGTTTTGGTTTATTTCAATACAACGATATGAATTTAACTCTTTTTGAAGCTCTGATGATATTGATTTTTGTCCACAAACCCTTGTTTATCATCATCATCATTTTTTTTTCTTTTACCGTCCCAACTTGCAGACAAGATCAGAGTCGTTAAATTAAGTGATTAACCTAACCTGCTTTTGGAAATCCTAAACTAGTGCTTTGTTTAGAGATGCCAGTTAAGGTCGCCAAGCAGAAAAAAGCAGGGCGTCAAACCGGGTTTATTTGAAATAAAGTTCCGATTGAGTTTAGGTCCGGCCAATTTAACTTTTACAGGTTCAGTTTCGGTTCAAGTTTAGCAAATTTTATTTTATCGGATTTAATTTCGTTTCAGGTTTGCTAAATTTTTTTTTAAAGG